>CM038142.1:88905273-89505273 GCA_021437245.1 Aegilops speltoides | reverse complement strand
ATGGTGAGACCTATGCCCCGTTGCTAGACTTGAGTCCATTTGCATTCTTCTTGCTTATGCCAACCACCATAACATTACTCTCTATCGATGGACATTAAAAGTGCTTTCCTAAATGGTGAAATTGAGGAGGAAGTATTTGTGAAACAACCTCCGGTTTGTGAATCCTAAAAGCCCAATCATGTTTACAAATTGCACAAAGCTCTTTATGGTCTTAAACAAGCCCCTAGAGCTTGGTACAAATGTTGACTAGTTTTCTTCTTGAAAAAGGATTTGAAATTGGTAAAATTGACTCAACGCTATTCACAAAAGGGTTGACGGAGAACTATTTGTGTGCCAAATATATGTCGATGATATTATCTTTGGATCAACTAACCTGATTTTAGTGAGAAGTTTGGGAAGCTTATGTCGAGAAGTATGAGATGTCCATGATGAGTGAACTCAAGTTCTTCCTTGGGTTGCAAATCAAGCAATCTAAGGAGGGTACTTTTGTCTCACAAACTAAGTACACTAAGGATCTCTTCAAGAAGTTCAACATGCAAGAGAGCAATGGTATGAGAACCCCCATGCCTACTAATGGACATAATGACTTGACTAAAGATGGAGAACCTGTTGATCAAAAGGTTTATCGATCCATGATTGGTTCTCTACTATATCTCTGTGCTTCTCGTCCTGATATAATGCTGAGTGTATGCATGTGTGCTCGATATCAAGCTGCTCCAAAAGAATGTCATCTTAAAGCTGTTAAAAGAATTGTGAGATATTTGATACACACACCTAACTTTGGCATTTGGTATCCTAAGAGGGCCTCTTCGATCTTGTTGGCTATTCCGACTCGGACTATGCGGAGACAAGATAGATAGAAAGTCAACTTCGGTACATGTCAATTTCTCGGTCGATCCCTTGTATCTTGGTCATCCAAGAAACAAAACTCAATATCGTTATCATTGCGAAGCGAGAATATATTGCTGCTGGTTCGTGTTGTGCTCGATTGCTATGGATGAAACAAATGCTTAAGGACTATGGGATACATGCGAGACATGTTCCTTTGCTTTGTGACAACGAGAGTGCAATTAAGATTGGACACAATCCTGTGCAACACTCTCGCACGAAACACATTGAAGTTCGTCACCATTTTATTCGTGATCATATTGCTAAGGGTGACATTGATCTTAAGCATGTTCGTACTGACAAACAACTTGCAGATATCTTCACAAAACCACTTGATGAGAAAGTGTTTTGTCGCTTAAGGAGTGAGTTGAACATCATTGATGCCTCAAACTTGGAGTGAAAACTCCATTGATGCATGCAAGGCATGAGCCTAATTGACTAATCCTTGATATTTCTCTTATGATGATGATCATATGTCTTGGACACATTTGCCCCCTTGTATTGCATCTAACTCCTTGCAGGTACTTGGATGGTCTACATTCTACAAGATTATCACACTCACTCAAATCATGAGTAATCTTGTCATTGACCAAGTATCTAGCTCTTTGGGATGTTGAGTTCAAGGAACAAAATTCCACATATCCTTTTTGACACCATATACTTCTAGTACTTCACTCATGTCATATTGGATATTCTTGAGTATTTCCTTGCTTGCCTAACCCATGTAGGAAGATGAACTACACACTTGATAATGGTGCTCCAACTTCACATTCAATGAGCATCAACATCAAGTTCACCTACGTGAGAACAAGCAACAACAAGCCCAAGGTATGTCTTTCACATCTTGAAAAAGCTTTGCTCAAAGACATGAGTACAAGCAGCTTCAAAAGATGTGATCACATCAATTGCTTAATCGAAAAATGGTAACCCCATTTTGAGCTTAAACGATGAGTATGACCTATGATCAAATGTTCTCATTTGACTCCTAAGTCAATATACTCAAACATAGGTGACCTAGTCGCCGACCCCTGTCTAGATGAAGTACATATGTTTTGGAGTTTTTGACATTGTCTCTTTTGATTCTCTTGTTGAGTTTTCCCTTTCACAAAAAAAAACAAAAAAACAAAAAAACAAGAAAAAACTTCATCTAGCAATATTTTTCATTTCTGTTTCTTTTGTTCTTGTGTATATCCTTTCGCTCTGATAAATTCCCTGAAAATCATTTACAAATTCATTGCAAATCTTCTGAAACATTCCTTGCAAAGTGAGCTGAATTATTTCTACATTTCCTTGGAATTAAACTCGGCGTCACCGATTTCAATCGTTTCGGTCTGACCGAAAAAGGGATCTGCCCTAAGTCTCTGGCTTTCGGACTCACCGATCCATATCAATTCGGTGTCACCGATTTACTTTCACCAGGATATCATCTTCTACAGCTCATCTAAATGATTTACATTCTACATATTTAATTTGCTCAGTTGTGATTCTTAATGAACCCACTTCTTTCCTTCCATCTTTCCTGCCCTTCCTGGTTTACTGTCCTTTTCGGCACTTGATGTCAAAGGGGGAGAAGATTTAGGGGGAGCTGGGGAACTTAAGGGAAGACTGGAGGATAAGGGGAGAAAAAATATATATTTTAAAGGAAGAGCAATCTTACCTTAAGGGGGAGAGGATCACATCAAAGCTTTGCCATATATTTCGCTGTGATAATACTTTTGGCATTATTCTCCTGATTTTGCTTCTCTTGCTCTCACCATTGGTATCTTCTGAAAAGTACAATTGGTATCTTATACAATTGGCATCTTAAAAGATCACATTTGGTATCTTATGAAAAGCAAAATCTCTCAGAGCTCATTGAAAATCTTTTAGTCTTGGGAGACATGTTGGCTGACTCAAGCTAGTGCTCAACATGAGACACTCTTTATACATGTCATCCCTGGCTTGGTGCTCTTGATGTTCTTACTATTGATTGAAGAACTACTCTTGTGTTATCTAACCCTGTTTTCCCGAGTTTATTTCTTCAGGTACAATACCAAGGAACTCTAAGGTAAGTATATGCATCTTGCAGGATGTGCATGATGGTGACTTGCTTGTGAATACTTGTTTGCAAGAAATCACCATGCACATACGCATCATCTCTCATTTACCCTCATCTGCTCTGATGCATATAGCCAAGCTGCATGTAGCACATCTTGCTTTTCTCTCATGTGTGCTTGTGGTAGTCCAAAACCAAAATCTAAAATCTTGCACACTTGTAGGGGGAGCTTGTGTACTACATGTTTGTCAAAGCTTTAATGTTAACACATGTCTCTTTCAATAGCTTTGATATCCTTTTACGTGTGTTGCCATCAATTACCAAAAGGGGAGATTGAAAGCACATTTGCTCCCTAGGTGGTTTTGGTAATTAATGACAACATACTTTGTGGTTGGACTAATGCTTTTATCTAGTATGTCTCAGAAAGTCAATCACTCGGCATGGCAAAAGGACTAGAGAGGTGAACCCCTAGAATGCTAAGGAAAACATTGGCGAAGCTCAAGACTCCATTTTGGTTTAGTGATCCAAGATCACATTGAGTCTATAGGAAAGCCAATACTATTAAAAGGGATGAGGTTATGATGATGATCTGGTTGCTCTAAGTGCTTAGTGATTTATCTCTCAAACTATCAGCAATCTTTCACTCCAACATAAACCCATAAGTAATCTCGGTCCCACCGATTCCAAACTCACCACACCGAGATGAACCACCTCAGCCATATAGCCAAACCCTAAGAATCTCGGATTTTCCGATTCCAAACTCGGTCATTCGAAATTGGTGTTGCCAAGCTTCAGAACCTACGTACTCAAATCGGTGTCACCGAGATGAGAAAGTCGGTCCCACCGAGATTGGCAAACCCTAGACTTTGGAAGAATCGGACCAACCGAGATTGTATTTTCGGTCCCACGAAAATCCCAACGTTCACAAGATTTGAACTTTCGGTCTCACCGAGTTGTCAACTTCGGTCCGACCGAGATTGGTCAAATGTGTGTAACAGTTGGATTTTGTGTGGAGGCTATAAATACCCTCCACCTCCTCTTCATTAAGTAAAGAGAGCCATCGAAAGAACTACCACTCCTACCTTACATTTCGAGAAGGAAACTACCTACCCTTGTGTTGAGATCAAGTTGCTCCACTCCCACCATATGAAACTTGATTTCTAGCCTTCCCAAGTTGCTTTCCACTCAATCCTTCCTCCACCACAGCCAAATCGGTGAGGAGAGTTGAGTGTTGGGGAGATTATCATTTGAAGCACAAGAGCAAGGAGTTCATCATCACCAACCCCATCTATTACCTTTTGGAGGTGGTGCCTCCTAGATTGGTTAGGTGTCACTTGGGAGCCTCCGTCATGATGTGGAGTTGAACCAAGGAGTTTGTAAGGGCAAGGAGATCGCCTACTTCGTGAAGATCTACCCCAGTAAGGCTAGTCCTCCGTGGGCGTAAGCCATGATGGCATAGACAAGGTTGCTTCTTCGTGGACCCTTCGTGGGTGGAGCCCTCCGTGGACTCAAGCAGCCGTTACCCTCCGTGGGTTGAAGTCTCCATCAACGTGGATTGACGATAGCACCACCTATCGGAACCACGAGAAAAATCTCCGTGTCTCCAATTGCGTTTGCTCTTCACAATCTCTCCCTTACTATTCATGCAATTTACTTTCCGCTGCCCTATACTCTAGAATTGCATGTTTAGTATGTTGCTCGACTTGTATGCATAATGCTTGACTTGTCCTTCATTGTGAATTTGCTATGAACTTATGTTAATCAAAAGGCATAAACTTTTATCTTGTCGAGTTGTCTAACCCCCCCCCCCTCTAGACACTCTTGCCTTCAACGATCCTACAAGGTGCCGAAGAGCTCGTCGTAAAGGATTACGTCGACGCTAGCGTTGACATAGATCTGGATGACTCCAAGTCAAAAACCGGATACATCTACGATGGGGATCATGTCGCGCCTCGAAGATGGAGATCAAAAGCACAAGATGATATTGGCCATATCATGTATGATTTGCATGTCATATTTGTCATGTTTACATCTTATTTGCTTAGATCGACGGTAGAATAAATAAGATGACCCCACACTAAAATTTCAAGCAATGTGTTCCCCGTAACTTTGCACCATTGCAAAGGTTCGTTGTTTCGAAGCACCACGCGATGATCGGGTGTGATAGATTCTCGCATACAATGGGTGTAACCCAGATTTACACATGTGAAACACTTAGGTTGACTTCATGAGCCTAGCATGTACAGACATGGCCTCGGAACATGAGAGACCGAAATATCGAGCATGAGTCGTATGGTAGATGCGATCAACATGGAGATGTTCACCGTTGATGACTAGTCCGTCTCACATGATGATCGGACACGGCTTAGTCGATTCGGATCATGTATCAGTTAGATGACTCGAGGGATGTCTATTTGAGTGGGAGTTCATTAAATAATTTGATTAGATGAACTTAGTCTAAAATTGTCTTTACAATCTATCCTGTAGATGCAATGGCCCACGCTAATGTTGCCTTCAACTTCAATGTGTTCCTAGAGAAAATCAAGCTGAAAGACGATGGAAGCAACTGTACGGATTGGGTCCATAACTTGAGGATCATCCTCATAGCTGCCAAGAAAGCATATGTCCTTGAAGCACTGCTAGGTGACGCACCCATTTTCCCAGCAACTCAAGACGTTATGAACGCCTGGCTGTTGCGTAGTGATGATTACTCCCTGGTTCAGTGCAGCATGCTTTACATCTTAGAATTGGGGCTCCAAAAGCATTTTGAGCAACATGGAGCATATGAGATGTTCCAAGAGCTAAAAATGGTTTTCCAAGCTCATGCCTGGGTCGAGAGATATGAAGTCTCCGACAAGTTCTACAGTTGTAAGATGGAGGAATACAGTGCTGTCAGCGAGCATATACTCAAAATGTCTGGGTTGCAAACCCGCTTGTCTCAGTTCGGAGTTAATCTTCCAGATGACTCGGTCATTGATAGAATCCTCCAGTCGCTTTCACCTAGCTAAAAGAGCTTTGTGATGAACTACAATATGCAAGGGATGGAGAAGTCCATTCCTGAGTTATATTCGATGCTGGAATCAGCGGAGGTGGAGATCAAAAAGGAACATCAAGTGTTGATGGTGAATAAGACCACTAGTTTTAAGAAAGGCAAGGGAAAGAAGAACTTCAAGAAGGACGACAAGGGAGTTGCCGCACCCGGTAAGCCAGTTGCTGGGAAGAAGCCAAAGAATAGACCCAAGCCTGAGACTAAGTGCTTTTATTGCAAGGGAAATGGTCAGTGGAAGCGGAACTGCCCCAAGTACTTGGAGGATAAGAAGGCCGACAACACCAAAGGTAGATATTATGTACATGTTATTGATGTGTACCTTACCAACGCTCGTAGTAGCTCCTGGGTATTTTATACCGGTGCGGTTGCTTACATTTGTAACTCGAAACAGGAGTTGCAGAATAAGCGAAGACTAGCGAAGGACGAGGTGACGATGCGCGTCGGGAATGGTTCCAAGGTCGATGTGATCGTCGTCGGCACGCTACCTCTACATCTACCTTAGGGATTAGTTTTAAACCTCAATAATTGTTATTTAGTACCATCTTTGAGCATGAACATCGTATCTGGATCTCGTTTGATGCGAGATGGCTACTCATTTAAAGCCGAGAATAATGGTTGTTCTATTTATATGAGATATATGTTTTATGGTCATGCCCCGCTGGTCAATGGTTTTTTTTTACTGAATCTCGAATGTGATGTTACACATATTCATAGTGTGAATGCCAAAAGATGTTAGGTCGATAATGATAGTCCCACATACTTGTGGCAATGCCGCCTTGGTCACATTGGTGTCAAACGCATGAAGAAACTCCATGCAGATGGACTTTTGGAGTCTTTTGATTATGAATCATTTGACACGTGCAAACCATGCCTCATGGGCAAAATGACCAAGACTACGTTCTCCAGAACAATGGAGCGAGCAACCAACTTGTTGGAAATAATACATATTAATGTATGCAATGCAATGAGCATTGAGGCTCGCAGTGGCTATCGTTATGTTCTCACCCTCACAGATGACTTAAGTAGATATGGGTATGTCTACTTAATGAAACACAAGTCTGAGACCTTTGAGAAGTTCAAAGAATTTCAGAGCGACGTAGAGAATCAACACGACAGGAAAATAAAGTTCTTACGATCAGATCGTGGAGGAGAATATTTGAGTCACGTGTTTGGCACGCACTTAAGGAAATGTGGAATTGTTTCACAACTCACGCCGCCTGGAACACCTCAGCAAAATGGTGTGACCGAACATCGTAATCGCACTCTATTGGATATGGAGCGATCTATGATGTCTCTTACCGATCTACCGCTATCATTTTGGGGTTATGCTTTAGAGACTGCCGAATTCACTTTAAATAGGCTGCCATCTAAATCCATTGAGACAACACCGTATGAATTATGGTTCGGGAAGAAACCTAAGTTGTGGTTTCTGAAAGTTTGGGGATGCGATGCTTATGTCAAGAAACTTCAACCTGAAAAGCTCGAAGCCAAATCGGAAAAATGCATCTGCATAGGATACCCTAAGGAAACTATTGGGTATACCTTCTACCTTAGATCCGAGGGCAATATCTTTGTTGCCAAGAATGGATCCTTTCTGGAGAAAGAGTTTCTCTCGAAAGAAGTAAGTGGGAGGAAGTTTCTCTCGAAAGAAGTAAGTGGGAGGAAAGTAGAACTTGATGAGGTACCCCCTCTTGAACCGGAAAGTAGCGCAGCTTAGGAAGATGTTTCTGTGGTGCCTGCACCGACTAGAGAGGAAGTTAATGATGATGACCATGAAACTTCGGATCAAGTTGCTACTAAACTTTGTAGGTCCATGAGGACACGTTGCACACAAGAGTGGTACGGCAACCCTGTCCTAGAAATCATGTTGTTAGACAACGGTGAACCTTCGAACTATGAAGAAGCGATGGCGGGCCCGAATTCCAACAAATGGCTTGAAGCCATGAAATCCGAGATAGGATCCATGTATGGGAACAAAGTATGGACTTTAGTGGACTTGCCTGATGGTCGGTGAGCCATAGAAAATAAGTGGATCTTTAAGAAGAAGACTTACGTGGATGGTAATGTGACCGTCTATAAGGCTCGGCTTGTCGCTAAGGGTTATCTACAAGTTCAAGGAGTTTACTACGATGAGACCTTCTCACCCGTAGCAAAGCTGAAGTGCGCTTGAATAATGTTAGCAATTGCTGCATTCTATGATTATGAGATGTGGCAAATGGACGTCAAAAAGGCATTCCTTAACGGTTTCCTTAAGGAAGAATTGTATATGATGCAGCCGGAAGGTTTTGTCGATCCTAAGAATGCTGACAAGGTATGCAAGCTCCCGCGCTCCATCTATGGGCTGGTGCAAGCATCTCGGAGTTGGAACATTCGCATTGATGAAATGATCAAAGCGTTTGGGTTTATACATATTTATGGAGAAGCCTGTATTTACAAGAAAGTGAGTGGGAGCTCTGTAGCTTTTCTCATATTATATGTGGATGACATACTATTGATGGGAAATGACATAGAACTTTTCGAAAGCATAAATGCCTACTTGAATAAGTGCTTTTCTATGAAGGACCTTGGAGAAGCTGCTTACATATTAGGCATCAAGATCTATAGAGATAGATCGAGACTCCTCATTGGTCTTTCACAAAGCACATACCTTGACAAGATATTGAAGAAGTTCAATATGGATCAGTCCAAGAAGGGGTTCTTGCCTGTATTGCAAGGTGTGAGATTGAGCATAGCTCAATGCCTGACCTCGACAGCAGAAAGAGAAAAGATGAGTGCCATCCCCTATGCCTCAGCCGTAAGCTCTATTATGTATGTCATGCTGTGTACCAGACCTGATGTGAACCTTGTCATAAGTTTGGTAGGGAGGTACCAAAGTGATCCCTGTATGGAACACTGGACAGCAGTCAAGAATATCCTGAAGTACCTGAAAAGGACTAAGGATATGTTTCTCGTTTATGGAGGTGCCGAAGAGCTCATCGTAAAGGGTTACGTCGATGCTAGCTTTGACATAGATCTGGATGACTCCAACTCAAAAACCGGATATGTGTACGATGGTGATCATGTCGCGCCTCGAAGATGGAGATCAAAAGTGCAAGATGATATTGACCATATCATGTATGATTTGCATGTGATGTTTGTCATGTTTACATCTTATTTGCTTAGATTGACGGTAGCATAAATAAGATGACCCCTCACTAAAATTTCAAGAAATGTGTTCCCCCTAACTGTGCACCATTGCGAAGGTTTGTTGTTTCGAAGCACCATGCGATGATCGGGTGTGATAGATTCTAACGTTCGCATACAATGGTGTAAGCCAGATTTACACATGCGAAACACTTAGGTTGACTTCACAAGCCTAGCATGTACAGACATGGCCTCGGAACACGAGACACCGAAAGATCGAACATGAGTCGTATGGTAGATGCGATCAACATGGAGATGTTCACCGTTGATGACTAGTCCGTCTCACGTGATTATCGGACACGGCTTAGTCGATTCCGATCATGTATCACTTAGATGACTGGAGGGATGTCTATCTGAGTGGGAGTTCATTAAATAATTTGATTAGATGAACTTAGTCTAAAATTGTCTTTACAATCTATCATGTAGATGCAATGGCCCACGCTAATGTTGCCCTCAACTTCAACGCGTTCCTAGAGAAAACCAAGCTGAAAGACGATGGAAGCAACTATACGGACTGGGTCCGTAACTTGAGGATCATCCTCATAGCTGCCAAGAAAGCATATGTCCTTGAAGCACTGCTAGGTGACGCACCCATTTTCCCAGCAACTCAAGACGTTATGAACTCCTAGCAGTCATGTAGTGATGATTACTCCCTGGTTCAGTGCAACATGCTTTACAGCTTAGAATCGGGGCTCCAAAAGAAATTTGAGCAACACGGAGCATATGAGATGTTCTAAGAGCTAAAAATGGTTTTCCAAGCTCGTGCCTGGGTCGAGAGATATGAAGTCTCCAACAAGTTCTATAGTTGTAAGATGGAGGAAAACAGTGGTGTCTGCAAGCATATACTCAAAATGTCTGGGTTGTACAACCGCTTGTCTCAGTTGGGAGTTAATCTTCCAGATGACTCGGCCATTGACAGAATCCTCCAGTCGCTTCCACCTAGCTGCAAGAGCTTTGTGATGAACTACAATACGCAATGGATGGAGAAGTCCATTCCTGAGTTATATTCGATGCTGAAGTCAGCGGATATCAAAAAGGAACATCAAGTGTTGATGGTGAATAAGACCACTAGTTTCAAGAAAGGCAAGGGAAAGAAGAACTTCAAGAAGGATGGCAAGGGAATTGCGGCGCCCGGTAAGCCAGTTGTCGGGAAGAAGCCAAAGAATGGACCCAAGCCTGAGACTGAGTGCTTTTATTACAAGGGAAATGGTCACTGGAAGCGGAACTGCCCCAAGTACTTAGCGGATAAGAAGGCCGGCAACACCAAAGGTATATATTATATACATGTTATTGATGTGTACCGTACCAGCGCTCGTAGTAGCTCCTGGGTATTTGATACCAGTGCGGTTGCTTACATTTGTAACTCGAAACAGGAGTTGCGGAATAAGCGAAGACTAGCGAAGGACGAGGTGACGATGCGCGTTGGGAATTGTTCCAAGGTCAATGTGATCGCCGTCGTCACGCTACCTCTACATCTACCTTAGGGATTAGTTTTGAACCTCAATAATTGTTATTTAGTACCAGCTTTGAGCATGAACATTGTATTTGGATCTCGTTTGATGCGAGATGGCTACTCATTTAAATCCAAGAATAATGGTTGTTCTATTTATATGAGAGATATGTTTTATGGTCATGCCCCGCTGGTCAATGGTTTATTACTGAATCTCGAATGTAATGTTACACATATTCATAGTGTGAATGCCAAAAGATGTTAGGTTGATAATGATTGTCCCACATACTTGTGGCACTGCCGCCTTGGTCACATTGGTGTCAAACGCATGAAGAAACTCCATGCAGATGGACTTTTGGAGTCTCTTGATTATGAATCATTTGACACGTGCGAACCATGCCTCATGGGCAAAATGACCAACACTGCGTTCTCCAGAACAATGGAGCGAGCAACCAACTTGTTGGAAATAATACATACTGATGTATGCAGTCCAATGAGCATTGAGGCTCGCGGTGGCTATCTTTATGTTCTCAACCTCAGAGATGACTTAAGTAGATATGGGTATGTCTACTTAATGAAACACAAGTTTGAGACCTTTGAGAAGTTCAAGGAATTTTAGAGCGAGGTAGAGAATCAATGTGATAGGAAAATAAAGTTCTTACGATCCGATCGTGGAGGAGAATATTTGAGTCACGTGTTTGGCACGCACGTAAGGAAATGTGGAATTGTTTCACAACTCACGCCGCCTGGAACACCTCAGCAAAATGGTGTGTCCGAACGTCGTAATTGCACTCTATTGGATATGGTGCGATCTATGATGTCTCTTACGGATCTACCGATATCATTTTGGGGTTATGCTTTAGAGACTGCCGCATTCACTTTAAATAGGGTGCCGTCTAAATCCGTTGAGACAACACCGTATGAATTATGGTTTGGGAAGAAACCTAAGTTGTGGTTTCTGAAAGTTTGGGGATGCGATGCTTATGTCAAGAAACTTCAACCTGAAAAGCTCAAACCCAAATCGGAAAAATGCATCTTCATAAGATACCCTAAGGAAACTATTGGGTATACCTTCTACCTTAGATCCGAGGGCAAGATCTTTGTTGCCAAGAATGGTCCCTTTCTAGAGAAAGAGTTTCTCTCGAAAGAAGTAAGTGGGAGGAAAGTAGAACTTGATGAGGTACCCCCTCTTGAACCGGAAAGTAGCGCAGCTTAGGAATTCTGTGGTGCCTGCACCGACTAGAGAGGAAGTTAATTATGATGACCATGAAACTTCGGATCAAGTTGCTACTAAACTTCATAGGTCCACGAGGACACGTTCCACACTAGAGTGGTACGGCAACCCTGTCCTAGAAATCATGTTGTTAGACAACGGTGAACCTTCGAACTATGAAGAAGCGGTGGCGGGCCCGGATTCCAACAAATGGCTTGAAGCCATGAAATCCGAGATAGGATCCATGTATGGGAACAAAGTATGGACTTTAGTGGACTTGCCTGATTGTCGGCGAGCCATAGAAAATAAGTGGATCTTTAAGAAGAAGACTGACGCGGCTGGTAATGTGACCGTCTATAAGGCTCGGCTTGTCGCTAAGGGTTATCGACAAGTTCAAGGAGTTGACTACGATGAGACCTTCTTACCCGTAGCAAAGCTGAAGTGCGCCTGAATCATGTTAGCAATTGGTGCATTCTATGATTATGAGATCTGGCAAATGGATGTCAAAACGGCATTCCTTAACGGTTTCCTTAAGGAAGAATTGTATATGATGCAGCCGGAAGGTTTTGTCGATCCTAAGAATGCTGACAAGGTATGCAAGCTCCAGCGCTCCATCTATGGACTGGTGCAAGCATCTCGGAGTTGGAAAATTCGCTTTGATGAAATGATCAAAGTGTTTGGGTTTATACATATTTATGGAGAAGCCTGTATTTACAAGAAACTAAGTGGGAGCTCTGTAGCTTTTCTCATATTATATGTGGATGACATACTATTGATGGCAAATGACATTGAACTTTTGGAAAGCATAAAGGCCTACTTGAATAAGTGTTTTTATATGAAGGACCTTGGAGAAGCTGCTTACATATTAGGCATCAAGATCTATAGAGATAGATCGAGACGCCCCATTGGTCTTTCACAAAGCACATACCTTGACAAGATATTCAAGAAGTTCAATATGGATCAGTCCAAGAAGGGGTTCTTGCCTGTATTGCAAGGTGTGAGATTGAGCACAGCTCAATGCATGACCTCGGCAGCAGAAAGAGAAAAGATGAGTGTCATCCCGTATGCCTCGGTCGTAGGCTCTATTATGTATGTCATGCTGTGTATCAGACCTGATGTGAACCTTGTCATAAGTTTGGTAGGGAGGTACCAAAGTGATCCCGGTATGGAACACTGGACAGCGGTCAAGAATATCCTGAAGTACCTGAAAAGGACTAAGGATATGTTTCTCGTTTATGGAGATGCTAAAGAGCTTGTCGTAAAGGGTTACGTCGATGCTAGCTTTGACATAGATCTGGATGACTCCAAGTCACAAACCGGATACATGTATATTTTGAATGGTGGAGCAGTCTGCTGGTGCAGTTGCAAGCAAAGCATCATGGCAAGATCTACATGTGAAGCAGAGTTCATAGCTGCTTTGGAAGCAGTGCATGAAGGAGTCTGGATGAAGGAGTTTATCACCGACCTAGGAGTGATTCCTAACGCGTCGGGCCCGATGACTCTCTTCTATGACAACACTGGAGCTATTGCCATTGCCAAGGAGCCCAGGTTTCACAAGAAGACCAAGCACATCAAGCGCCGTTTAAACTCCATTCATGAATATATTCAAGATGGAGACATAGATATTTGTAAAGTACATACGAATCTGAATGTCGCAGATCCATTGACTAAACCTCTCCCACGTTCAAAACATGATCAGCACCAGAACTCTATGGGTGTTTGATTCATCACAATGTAAGTAGATTATTGACTCTAGTGCAAGTGGGAGACTGTTCGAAATATTCCCTAGAGGCAATAATAAAATGGTTATTATTATATTTCCTTGTTCATGATAATTGTCTATTGTTCATGTTCTAATTGTATTAACCAGAAACCGTAATACATGTGCGAATACATAAACCACAACATGTCCCTAGTGAGCCTCTAGTTGACTAGCTCGTTGATCAATAGATGGTCATGGTTTCCTGACCATGGACAATGGATGTCATTGATAACGAGATCACATCATTAGGTGAATGATGTGATGGACAAGACCCAATCCTAAGCATAGCACAAGATCGTGCAGTTCATTTGCTAGAGCTTTTCTAATGTCAAGTATCTTTTCTTAGACCATGAGATTGTGCAACTCCCGGATACCTTACGAGTGCTTTGGGTGTATCAAACGTCACAACGTAAATGGGCGACTATAAAGGTGCACTACAGGTATCTCCGAAAGTGTCTGTTGGGTTGGCAGGAATCAAGACTAGGATTTGTCACTCTGTATGACGGAGAGGTATCTTTGGGCCCACTCGGTAATGCATCATCATAATGAGCTCATTGTGACTAAGGAGTTAGTCACGGGATCATGTGTTACGGAATGAGTAAAGAGACTTGCCGGTAACGAGATTGAACAAGGTATGGGGATACTGACGATCGAATCTCGAGAAAGTAACATACCGATGGACAAAGGGAATTGTGTACGGGATTGACTGAATCCCCGACATCGTGGTTCATCCGATGAGATCATCGTGGAACATGTGGGAGCCAATATGGGTATCCAGATCCCGCTATTGGTTATTGGCCGGAGAGGTATCTCGGTCACGTCTGCATGGTTCCCGAACCAGTAGGGTCTACACACTTAAGGTTCGGTGACGCTAGAGTTGTAATGGGAATAGTATGTGGTTACCGAAGGTTGTTCGGAGTCCCAGATGAGACCCCGGACGTGACGAGGAACTCCGGAATGGTCCGGAGGTGAAGATCGACATATTGGATGAAGGGTATTGGAGTCCAGAATTGTTCCGGAGGTATCGGGTGACGACCAAGTGTGATCGAAAGGAGTTTCGGAGGCCCCGGCAAGCGTTTGGGGGCCTTATGGGCCAAGGGGAGGTGGCACACCAGCCCACTAAGGGGTTGTGTGCCCCTCCCACCCCATCTCACATAACCTAGAGAGGTGGGGGCGCCTCCCCTAGGGCAGTCGCCCCTCCCGACTTGGGGCCAAGTTTCCTAGGGGTGGGGGCGCCAAAACCCATCTAGGGTTTTCCCTGTGGCCGCCACCCCTCCCCTAGGGAAACCCTAGGGTGCCTCCTCCTCCCCCTTCCCCTATATATAGTGAGAGAGAGGGGGGCTGCAACTAACCCTTCCCCTGGCGCAGCCCTGCTCCCTCCTACACCTCCTCCTCCGTAGTGCTTAGCGAAGCTCTGCCAGAAAACCACGAGCTCCACCACCACGCCGTCGTGTTGCCGGAGTTCTCCCACAACTTCTCGTCTCGCCTTGCTGGGTCAAGAAGGAGGAGACGTCCCCGTACGTGTGTTGAACGCGGAGGCGCCGTCCATTCGGTGCTAGATCGGATCTTCCATGATTTGAATCGCCGCGAGTACGACTCCATCAACCACGTTCCTTGCAACGCTTCCGCTTAGCGATTTTCAAGGGTATGAAGATGCACTCCCTCTCTATCATTGCTAGCATCTCCTGGATTGATCTTGGTGACACATAGGAAAAAATTTAAATTATTACTATGTTCCCCAACAAGAGATTTCTTGTATTTGATTGCAGGGTTGCTTGAGAGAGACTATCTTCATCCTACGCCTCCCACCGATTGATAAATCTTAGGTCATCCACTTGAGGGAAAATTGCTACTGTCCTACAAAACTCTGCGCTTGGAGGCCCAACACGAGTCTACATGAATAAAGTTCCGTAGTAGACATCATATCTCCCACCATACTTTCCCGCTTCTGTGTCCCGGCATATACCTTACACCGCTGTTTCCCGCCTATATCTCCTGCCATACTTTCCCGCTTCTGAGTTTCCGCGTACACCTCGCACCGTCCTTTCCCGCCTATATCTCCCGCCATACTTTCCCGCTTCTGTGTTCCCGCGTATACCTCGCACCGCCGTTTCCCGCCTATATCTCCCGGCATACTTTCCCGCTTCTGAGTTCCCGCCTATTCGTTTTTTCTAAACCTATAAAACCTCCCTGCACACTAAGGTGGATACAGACTTCAGTGTAGTCTCCTAGTGTCCTCAAGATGTCCGGTTATCCTTTTGATCGTAGTTTTCACCCCTTGTATGTCCCGATGTCTTCTGCGTTTAGCCGCCAATTTCAAGATAGACAATACAATAGTTTCATGGGATGAACTCATCAGTAGTGACACTGTCATGAATGAGCTAAGTCACGCATTATCAAGGTGTGGGTGGCCTTCCAGGACCTTTGAGGAGATACGAAAAGAACTTCTCAGGTTGCACTGAAGATGGAAGGAGATAGAGCATAAGAGTGAATCAGAGCTGAAGTTTGCAGCAAAACATAGTTTTTATGGACTGACGACGGCGAGGACGAAGTGATATCTTCATTCCGCCGCTTCCGGGTTCTGCATCGTCGAAGGGCAAGAGTTTTGCATCGTCCAAGGATGAGTTCTGCATCCTCGAAGGGCAAGAGTTTTGCATCGTCCAAGGGTAAGAGTTTTGCATCCTCGAAGGGCAAGAGTTCTGCATCGACGAAGGATGACGATGATGCCTTCATGTAGTTTTTAAGCTATATTTTTAGTTTTCAAGTACAGTTCTACCTTTTAATTCAGATGTACTTGCATTATTAGCTTGCGTTGTCTTATTGTAGGGCATTATGTTCTATCTTAATTTCATGTTGTAGTTGTTGCACGACGTTCGATAATTAGTTTGTACTATTAAAGTGTTTTCGGGTGGGGAGAGAAGGAAAAATTGTCGGGAAAGAAAATGACGGAAATAATTTATGGCGAGAAAGAAAATGCCACTTTTTATTCCAAAACTATATTTTTTTCGTCCTAATGCTTTGATCCGAGCAAGGCAAACTCATACCGACGAAATTTTAGGTCGGAAATACGCGTGATCCAAAATAGTGTAACCAGTGCATGCCTGAGTGTTGTCGCCCAGGCTGCAGCAATAGACTGAAGCAAAAGCAGCGCTGAGTGACTGATGCCGTCGCGTCCGCTCAAGCAAAAGGCAGTTGAGTCCCTAGGCACCGACCGCAATCGATCGCGATTACATACAAAGCGATGTAAAAGCCGGCCCGGCAAGCAAATAATCGTGAATAAAGAAATAAAAGCGCAGATTCCGCCGTGAAAATCAACATCGCCCACGCCGGTAATTATCGCTGCCCGCCACAAAGAAAGGATGTCGGCATGCGGCGGAAGAATAGCCGAGGCCGCCTCGCGCGATGGCGCGCATGGCCCCGCTGGTCCGCCAAGCAGAGAGCTGTCGGTGTGTAGCGGCGGCAGAAGCAATACTGCCGCCTCATCTAGTGGCGGTAGGGCCCACCTGGCCCGGCCCGTTCCGTCCCGGCGTGAGGTACTGTGCGAGAGACGTTTTACCCCGGCGGCCACCTCCTCGTGTGGCGGCAAGGCCCGCCGCCTCCAGGCGTGGCAGCATGGGCCACGTGTCGCCTGCCGCCACGGCCGAGGGTGTCCTTTTGTCAATTTCGTCCGGCCGAGGGTGTCCTTTTGTCAATTTCGTCCGGAGGGGGTCTATTTTAGCAATTTCAGTGGGCAGAGGGTCTCTTTCAACAAAAAATCGTGACCCACACACACCCACGAGATTACTATCCCAACATCAAAACCCCTAGTTTCTTTGCACCCGCGGTTATCTAAAGTTTCATCTCCTCGACGATCACGTTGAGCATGATGGTGGGCGGCACGCTTTTGTGGTGAAAGATCCGAGCATTTCGCTCATTCCAAACCGTCCAGGAAACAAGCATTATTTGGGAGGCCATGGCTTTTCTATTCAGGGTGTTCATTCCGGAGCGGTTGATCCACCAATCCTTGAAGGTTTGCAATTAAAGGAAGTTGTCACCTTTCACCTTTGTTTTTCTGTCTTTTTACAATTATTTTTTCATACTTTGTTTATACTGAACACTTGTTCAGTAATGATTAAATTTATACAGTGCTCTAATCGTGCCAGTTTTATGTTCAAATTACAGGACGGAGGTGCTAGTAGTGCTACAACCGATAAAACTTTTACAAGATTCACCAGATAAGTGTTATAACAATAATGGACACTGCTGTTGAAACCAATGGATTGAGTTGAAACCCTGCAAAATCATCCATTGGCTAGTATGTTCAGAAACCTCGTAAATGAAAAGAACAAGCAAACACCAAAGGACTGAACATAATTGTTCACCTTGTACAAGTACAAACATCAACCAGATTAGAATAGCAACGGCAGCGCGTGCCTGAAAACCCAAGTTTTATCTCTGCGATTTCCTGTACCGTTCTTCCTCTTCGTCGCCTCTTCTCTCGTAACGGACACCAGAATCTCTGTCGTGCCTAGACCGCTTGCTCTCTGATCTATCTTCTCTTCGCCTGTCATCGCCCCTCTGCCTATCGCCTCTTGGTCTCTCGGGGGATTTCTCGTACCCGTTCCTGTCTCTATCTTTTATGTCTGATCTATCTTCTCTTCCCCTGTCATCACCTCTCTGCCTGTCGCCTCTTGATCTCTCAGGGGATTTCTCATGCCCGTTCCTGTCCCTATCTTTTGTGTCTGATCTATCTTCTCTTCCCCTGTCATCGCCTCTCTGCCTGTCGCCTCTGGATCTCTCAGGGGATTTCTCGTGCATGTTCCTGTCCCTATCTTTTGTGTCTCTATCGCCGTATCTTGTCCTAGAATCTCGGTCCCTGTACAACTCTGATCTTGAGGATTGACCATCCCTATCCCCTGATCTCGCCTCTTCTTTAGTCCTGTCAGGGAAATTTTTGTGGCTCTTTGGTGGATCATGGTCATGCAGCCGCCTTGCATTGCTGTCCTCCCTAGAACCTCGATCAGTGTTTGCATTTCTCTGAAAATATAATTCACGATCAGAATTAGTTGCCAAGCAATGGCTTTTTACTGGAACGGCTGAACGACATTAGTGATGAACTATATGACAAGTATACAGGACACATATTTCCAGCCTGGCAACAATAGAAAATGCGCACTGATAACCATAAATTGGTAAGTTATTATTACATTCAGAGAAGCATGCAACATGCTGTATAAATATCATAAATCCTGTCCAAAACAACAATCTCTAGCATACAGCCATATCTAGCGCAATGCAATAAAATGGTGCTTGTGTTTCCAACAACAAATGTTAAAACCTCTGGCAATGTGGGAATGTTACTCCGAAACAACATATCTGCTATGGAGTTCATGAAATATATTTTGCAGATAATGGCTCGTCCATGTGAAGTACATGTAAAAACATGACAGTAAAGGCCTTACTGTGATAAGCACAAGTTTTCAGCATATCACCTCGAGAAAATATCAGTAGAAATACTCTAAAGGAACGTCATGGCAAAATGATAAGTAACTCATTTTCTATTAATAACTATAAACTGGCAATATAACTTGTTCATACGCGAAAAAACTTCTCATGGAAATTAACACAAGCTATGTCGTTTGTTGCTTGTGTACTTGGTAAATGGCTAAATGCACAAGCACGACAGTTACCTGCTCATCATGTGAAAATCTGCAGGAAGCTCCACGACTGCACTCGCCTTTCTGGAAAGCATAGCAGACGCCACGTCCCTGGACAGCTACCTGCTCATCATGCGAAAACCTGCAGGTATCTCCCCGACTGCATTCGCCTTTCTGGAAAGCATAGCAGACACCACGGGATTCCCCCTTATTTTGTGGACCACGGTGTCTGTCATGCTCCCATTTTGGGTCATCCTCCTTAGAACCCCAACCAGTGTTTGCATTTCTCTGAAATATAACCATGAACACCAGAATTAGTTGGCAATCATGACGGTTCAGTGGAAGAATTTAAGAAGGTTACTGATACACTATAAGGCCTAGTACGAAGGGCAAATGTTTCCAGCCAAGTAGCATTAAAGTAACACATATATAATCCAATATTAGTGATTGATTGTGCATTTGGAGAAGCAGATAAATGTTGCAGAAATAACAGTAAAATTGTCCCAAAGCAAATAATCTATAGCATGTAACCAAACCTAGAACAAGTCAACAATAGCATAAATGGAGCATGTATTTGCAACGACTACTGTTTGTTACCCCCATTCTTTCATAGAATTCTGCAACATATGTTTTGGAAGGTAATAAGGTCATTTGACTGAAGTGAATTGATGACCACAACAAACGTAAGGCCTTACTGTGCAAGTATAAGTTTCCAGCATACCTTTATCTTGAGAAAATGTAGGTGCAAATTATACCAGACCGTTATTTGACCGACCATCTCCACTACTATTAAAAGAGCGAACATAAATTTTCCTAAAGTCACACAGCAAAGTGTACACAGGATAACCAGGACCCTCCGATCAAATAACTTAAATACATCCTACTGCCCATATTACGTCAATGGTCTGCCATCCAGATCAACGTCTCAGATCCAATGTTCTGCCGAGCAGACGCCGTGATCTGCCGATCCTCCCGGCGCCCCGTGTCCCTGGATCCTCGCGGCCCACCCTGATTTGCGGATCGGTTTCCACCCGAATCATGCTTCCCCGACTCTTCTTTCTCTGACCCCAGATCGAGAAACATGGATCGACAGCGAGGAGTCCCGGCACAAGGCGTCTTGGAAGGACCCCGAGTCCAGCTCCATCCCCTCCGCCCCTGGCCCCATCCTGCTGTAGCTGACGATCTGCTCCCGTTTTCGCAGCTCTGCACGACTACCCGACCGCCCCACGGCCGCCCCTTCCTCCTCTTCGACTGCATCCGCGCGCGCGCGCATTCCTGCCGCTTCCTACGCAGCGGCGGCTGCTGCCGCTGTTCCTTCCTTCCTCACCAATCCCTCCTTCGCCGACTTCGCCATGCAGCACCCCGGCTGTTCCTCCGCCCGCCGTGGCGATGACCTAGGTACGCCGCACCTCGCCCCACCAGCACGTTCTGCAGGCTGTCAGATAGGGTCTCGGATTTTGATGCGTCGCCGCTAGGATTTAGGGTTTACTCCTGGCAATCGACATGCCTACTTTTTGTGGAGTTAAATTGAGGACCGAGGATGCCAAATTATTTGTAGAATTGTTGTGCGAATATAAGAGGATCAGATAGCATGTTTTGATGACCATTCCTCACTGGCCTGTCTAGCACTAAAGGCACACATTTTACACTCCCGCTAATTTTTAATCTTCTCAATTATGACTTGTTAGTAGTATGTCGTTTGCAGAATTTAGGTTATATTTTGCTGTAATCCATTACAAGGCATACAGGTGCTTAGATTTTGATATTTTTTCAGTTTGTTTCATAAATGTTCAGTTCAGATGCTGATAACTTTTCAGTTTTTCAAAGCTGTTTAGTTCAGATTCTGATACTTTGTGTACGATTTATAGAAGACTATGTAAGATGATGGCAAACCCTGTACATCGTGCATGCTGCTAGGGATGTACGGGTGAGGAACAGAACAGAGCCATGCTGGAGAGGTCAGCGACTACGCCTCCCTAAGCTGACATCTCTGTTACATGATACTGACTAAATTCATAGGTAATTCTTCACCAATCCCACTACATGTTTGTCATATTTACTATATTCAGTCGATCGATTCTCGCAGCCACGTTTCATGAGCAAATGGACCAAATCGGATCATTATCACATCATCGCTATGCGATTTATTTTCATTGTTCAGTCCTCTTGACTTGCTATCAGGTCCTTGTCTTTAAAAGATGGTTCTATTTTAGTTATGGTTTGTATTGTATCCAAATAAAAAGTAAGGTGAGAAGACATGCAGGGAACGATGACTCTGGATATTCTTTCTGTTATGGTAATTGAAAATATATGAGTTACATATAGAAGAGTAGAATTTTCAGTTTTACTGTGGACCGCTAAAGGAGCACCGTGAGAAGACATGCAGGGAACCATGTTTTTTTTTTTTTGCATCATGAAAATAGTTCAAAACATCTTCAGTGTTATATTCCCCCTCTTCATTTCATTATCAAATGTAATGCTTCTTTACTACGACTTGTTTTTTTTGGGCTAAAGACGATATGCAACTATATAGTACTCCCTCCGATCACTATTATAAGATGTTCTAACCTTTTTTCTGAATCGGATGTATATAGACGCGTTTTAGTATGTTCGTTCACTCATTTCAATCCATATGTAGTCCATATTGAAATATCCAAAACATCTTATATTAGAGAACGGAGGGAGTAACATATAGTGTACGTCTGAACCGTAGTTAAACTCCAAAAGCTGTGAGAAACTGAGAACAGGGCAAAATTGTCCCTCGCTAGCAGTGCCCGGTGAGACTTCCATGGAGACCTAAACTTCTGAAGATAAAAAGCATCCCAAACCCAAGAGTGGGCCGATTCAGTTCTTCCAAAGACCGCTATTCTCTCTCTCTTCGTTCCAAGTTTGTATCTCTGCCATGTTCACATGGACAATGCTTATGTGTATTAGAAGTCCTATCTGAAATATTATTCTCTCTCTCTTCGTTCCCAGTTTGTATCTCTGCCATGTTCACATGGACAATGCTTATGTTTATCATAAGTCCTATCAAGTTCACAAAGACATTTTGAAATACTCATGATTTATTTGATTCCATTTTTGTTATACACTAGATTAAATAGAACCGTCCTTGATTTGTGACATATGTTGTACGATTGTGACTTGTTATTGGTCTGCTCGAACTTCACATGACATCCCTAAATATCACAACAAACCGAGCTGCTTATTGACTGCCATAAGATGTCTTAGACGGTATCTACAACATGTAAAGTTCTATGTTCATGTATAAATTCAATCTTTGCACAAGTGTGCTAATAGTTTGATCTTAGCATTAGGAGTACATATTCGATTTCTATCAAGGATTTTTGGAAAGTGGTTTTGCTAATGTTAATTGATTGAGATTTTTTTTGTCCTTATCCTTGCCAAGGAAGGAATCATCAAGGACTACATATTTTTTATTTTTCAAAATAAAAATAGAATACAAATTCAAAAGCAATACTCATGTGTTCTATAGATTTTTTTTTTGAGAAATATGTGTTCTATAGGTAGAGACGCTTACTAGTTGGAGTGAAATGCCAGGAACTAATTTTCTACCTAATAATTGATCTGGTTATCCTTTCCTCATTCTGTAGTGAAAAAACTTCACTCGTGCAAATTACTATGAGGCAGGTTGTGAATTGCTTGTAGGCATTCCTAACGAATAATCAAAAATGACCTGGACCAATGCAGTGAAATATTGCTACATGCCAGGTAGTTAATTGCTTGTTTGCATTCCTAACGAATAATAAAATGGCTAGAAGCTATTTTTCTACCTAACGATTTGGCAATATCCTCCGTGCTCATGCTATAGTGAGAAAACATTACTGGTCCAAATCAATACGAGCATGATGGTGAATGGGATGTGTGTATTCCTAGCAAAAAAAATGAATAACAATTTGTAAACTGCAGAAGCAGGATAGATACCTGTTCATCATGGGAATATTTGCACGCATCGCCACGGTTGCACTCGCCTTTCTGGAAAGCATAGCACACGCCACGCTCCTCCCTCTTCTTCTGCAGCTCCTCCTCGTCCTCCTCCTCCTTCTTCTTGTACTTCTCCACATGGTCAACCCTGATGATCCTCCCAAGAACCTTAGCCCCATTCAAGTTATCTACAGCGCACGAGACGAAGCGAAAACGTTATCACTTCAGCAAAGCAATTGGAATCACACACAGAAGCGACCTAGTAGGAAAGGGGAAAGGGGACTCACCGACGGCAAGAACTGTGCTCCTCTGGTCCTCATAGGCGACGAATGCGAAGCCCTTGGACTTGCCGGTGGCCTTGTCGCGCACGAGGTTCACGTCGACCACCTCGCCGTACCTGAGAGAAGAGATCGGAAACTGGTCAAAATACTTCCCTGACAAATCCGTCGGGAGGGGGAAACGGGCGGAAAAGCTAGGTCGGGGGGTGCGGTCTAATACTCACTGCGCGAAGACGGCGAGGAGGTCGCCCTCGGTGAGGTCGAAGGGGACGCCGCCGACGAAGACGTAGGCGGAGCCCCTGAACTTGGCGTGCCAGGATGCGTCCTCGCTGAGGCCCAGCGCCGCCTCCTTCTGGTTTATCACCTGCGTCCGCTTCACCTGCGTCAGGGGATTCATCTTCCCCGATTCGCCGCCGCGGAGATGGGTCGGATCCCTCCCCTTCCTAGAGGGAACCGGCGGTGCTCGTGCGGAATCTCGGGCAGATTTTCTCGAAGGAGCAGGGGATTGGGAGATTTGGAGGGGAAGAAGATGGGGATTTTTTTGTTTAGGGTTCTTGGCTAGTCCATAAAGCCTGGGGTCGGTCCTAGGGTGCAATCTCCACCGGTGGTAATGCCGCCCCCTTGCCTGGCTACGCTAACCCAAAGGGGGGACGAGTTTGAACGTCCAACACGCCGGCAGCGCAGGAGAGGCAGCAAGAAAGGAAACCGGCGGCGCAGGAGATGGATCGAGGAAGAGGTCCGGCGGCGCAAGATGTGGAGCGAGGGAGAGGGACAGCTGTGCAGGAGATGGAGCGAGGGAGAGGACCCGCGGCGCGCACGAGCAGAAGCTAGGGAGAGGGCCGGCGGCGCAGCAGAGGGAGGAAGAGGGCCGGCGGCGCACCAGAGTGGGAGGAAGGAGTATAGCTGGCCAAACGGGCCGGCCCGGCCCGGCACGGCACGGCCCATCCTAATCATGCCTGGCACGGCCCGGCCCGCCTAGGCACGATTATTATACGGGCCGTGCCGTGCCAGCCAGCTGCTGCAGCCTGCAGCCTGCACACGGCCGTATGCTAATCGGGCCGCCCAGCAAGCCGCCAGCCCACTAATCTACCTCACATTTTGTGCAATGGGCGTTTTTAGTCTATTTTTACCGTTGGCCCATATTAGGATACATAAAAAATATAAAAAGTTAATCGGGCGTGCGTGCGTCCCGCTGCTGCTTCGCCGGGTGCCTGTGCACGCCTATGGCATGTCGCGTCGCCCTACCGTTTAGCACGTGTCGTCGTGCGCGTGCAACCCGTCTTGCGTCTTGGGCGTGCTACTGGGTCAGAACTAACTATCCCTACCCGTTGGCCGCCTATAGGAAGGAGGTCGAGCGCGCCAGAGAGGAGCAGAATAGGGTTGCGGAGTGGAGAGGCCAGGCTGGGCCATGGCTGACCCGGACCCGGCCAAAAAGCCCGACCCACCCGGCCGACGCCGCTCCGGGCCTAGATTTTGAGCCACGAGGCGGGCCGGCCTGGGCCCGCACGCTGCGTTTTGCGCTTTCAAGGGGTCCGGATCAGGCCTCGAGGCCCATGGGCTTTTGGCGTGCGATCGCGGATTGGGCCCAAAACCTGTGCCCAATAGCCGCCCGGCCCGGTTTTTTTTGCATCGGGCTTGGCTAGGCCTGGCCCGAGGTATGGCCAGGTATAGTAGAGGACTCGTTCCGTGTGATTCCATGGATTTTGAGGTCTCAGCGCATTCCGCATTTTAGCCGAATATTCGCTGATTGGGGACGAGTGGGTTTTGTTCTAGTTGCTCTACCAAACGCTAGAATGAGGCTTGGTAATGGGTCTGATCCATGACATTCCGGCGTGTGACTGCAACCAAACACACCATAAAGAAGATCACCAGCGTGTACTTCAATAATTTGGCATATTGAATAATATCATTAGTTCAATGGAAAAGCTCCCCTTCAGCCGACCGATCCCGCGTGAGCGTCCGCCAGCTCCTTGTTCGTCGTAACGCCCATGTTTTCTGCAGCCGAGTACCTGAGGGTTTTCTTTCGGAAACGGGGTTTGCAATTGGCCCGTTGTTTCAAAGCGAAGAGGGGGGCTAGATCCAGCAGCGGGCGGAGACTCGTGAGGCTGGGCGGGCGACGGCCGCAGACCAGCCGCGGTGGCGATGACGACTAGATCCACGGTGGCCGACATCGACTCAGGCAGGTACGCATCCACAGATCCTTTCCCCGCTCGATCCTCCTCTCCCCATTTCTGTAGGGCGACATCTATTGGGTGTGGTGGTTGGTGCTCCCCTGCGGTGGTAGGGGCTTGGTGGTGGTGCCCGTCGCGGTGGCGATTGTGCTCCGTCGTTGGTTTGTCGTTGCGCTCCCCGGTGGTGGTGGTGGTGCTCCCGGGCTGTGGTAGGGGGTGGTAAGGTGTAGTAGGAGAGGAGATCGCCAGTGTACTAGGAGAGGAGGTTGCTGGTGTAGTAGGAGAGGTGGTCATCGGCATAGTTGGAAGAGGTGGTCGTCGGCGTAGTAGGAAGAGGGGGTCGCATGTGTTGCAGAGTTGCATGTTTTCTGAATTTGTGTAGCTCATAGCTTAATTTCTTATTTATGTAGTGGATTGCTTATACCTTCATACTTTATTTTCTAAAATTTTGTAGTAAATTGCTTGTGTACCTTCATATTCCTGAATTTTTGTAGTGGATTGCCTGTAGCATCATGGATTATTTTCAGAAATGACTTAGACCATTTTTGTTGTAAACAAGGTTCAGCAGATGTGTTTCATCCAGCTTTTTTTTACAATGTAGCATCATAGGCAACATTTTTGAGTTTCCTTTTTCTGCTACTGGCTATGTGTTCTGAATCTTGTACTGCATTTCCTGTAGCTTATAACACATGAAACAATTAGCTTATGCTTCTGAAATTAGCTGGACTTTGCTTGAATTAGCTTTTATGTTTTCTGAATTTTCGCACTGCATTTCCTGTAGCTCATAAGGACAGGGAAGTTATCTTTATGTTTCCGAATTTAGTTGGGCCTGCTTGAATTAAATATTGTTTCTGAATTTTGCATATCTATGCAATTGTCCACTAGTTTCAATACTTTTCATTTCTTAGATCACTAGATATGCATGCCCATAGCATCCTTTTTTCATTTTTGTTTTGTTTTGCAACATGCCCATCTACTAAACTCGATGGTTGATAATAAGTATAGGGGATCACAACAGTTTTCGAGGGTAGAGTATTCAACCCAAATTTATAGATTCGACACAAGGGGAGCCAAAGAATATTTGCAAGTATTAGCAGCTAAGTTGTCAATTCAACCATACTTGGAGATTAATTATCTAGAGCGAGGTGATCAGTAGCACAGTAATATGATAATTGTAATGATAGTAGCAGCAACTATAGTAACGGTAACAGTGATTTTGTAGCAAGTGCAACAGTAACTATAACAGTAGTAACTTAGCAAGTAGGCATTGGATCGGTATTTGTTGGATGATATTCGTCATGTGAAAGTCATAACCTAGGGTGATACATCACTAGCTCCAGTTCATAAATATAATGTAGGCATGTATTCCGTAAATAGTCATAATTGGAAACTAAGGGATATTAAGGCCTCCTTTTAATAGAGAACCGGAACAAAGCATTAACACACAGTGAATACATGAACTCCTCAAACTACGGTCATCACCGGGAGTGGTCTCGACTATTGTCACTCCGGGGTTGCCGGATCATAACACATAGTAGGTCACTATAACTTGCAAGATCGGATCTAGAACATGGATATAATGGTGATAACATAAATGGTTCAGATCTGAAATCACGGCACCCGGGCCCAAAGTGACAAGCATTAAGCATGGTAAAGTCATAACAACATCAATCTCAGAACATGTGGATACTGGGGATCAAGCCCTAACAAAACTAACTAGATTACATGATAAATCTCATCCAACTCCTCACCGACCAGCGAGCCTACGAAGGAATTACTCACTCCTGGTGGGGAGCATCATGGGATTGGTGATGGAGAAGGGTTGGTGATGACGAAGAACGAAGATCCCCCTCTCCGGAGCCCTAAACGGACTCCAGATCCGCCTCCCGATGAAGAACAAGAGGCGACGGGCGGTGCCGGTGTCAAACCGCGGATCTCGGTAGGGGGTCCCGAATCTGTGCGTCTAGGCGGATGGTAACAGGAGACAAGGGACACGATGTTTTACCTGTGTTCGGGCCCTCTTGATGGAGGTAAAACCCTCACGCTTGATTAATATTGATGATATGGGTAGTACAAGAGTGGATCTACCACGAGATCAAGGAGGCTAAACCCTAGAAGCTAGCCTATGGTATGATTGTTGTAATGGAGGTTATGTCCTCTCGACTAAAGCCCTCCGGTTTATATAGACACCGGAGAGGGCTAGGGTTACACAAAGTCGGTTACAATGGTAGGAGATCTACATATTCAGATCGCCATGCTTGCCTTCCACGCCAAGGAAAGTCCCATCCGGACACGGACGGAGTCTTCAATCTTGTATCTTCGTAGTCTTGGAGTCCGTGGACGATGATAGTCCCATTGTTCGACACCCCTAGTCCAGACTCCTCAAGAGTCTCCGAACCAGCTTCAATGACGATAAGTCCAAAGCAGATATAGTCTTCGGCGTTGCAAGGCGGGTTCTCCTTTAAGTTCCATGTACCGCCGAAAAGTGTCCGCTTCCTTATAAATGTTGCGCTTCTTGGCTTCTACGCCTAATAATGGCCTTCTTCCACGCTGTAGCACGAATGCGAAAAGCCGTGGTATCTTTTATGTTTTACCCCTAGTCGTGCAAATAATCGCCTATAAGAGAGGCAAAATCCAGATCCAAATCACACCATCTTCCTTCCGCGAATACTCATCGGAGCGCCTTGACCCGTAATCCATTCCATCATGGACACGACGCGGCTCCTCTTCTCGCGCCCCACCCTCCGCCAGAGATTGGAGGAGATGCTCTGTTCCGCACAACGAGCCGGTGAAGCTCAAGCGGGGATATCTCCTCCGCCTTCATGGTTCCGGTCCGAGCCGGGCTGGCCACCTACCAAGGTGGGAAGCAAGCGGAGGCTACCCCAAGTCCCAACAAAGGGAGAAGGTATGCTTCGTCCCCTATCCGATAAGGGACTCGGATTTCTATACATCCGTTCCTCCGCGGGCTCTGGAGTTCTACGGACTCAGCTCCATCACCTTACACCGCCTCTATCCTCGCATATCGCGGGTTACGAGCTCTTTGTGAGCTATTTCTGGGCATCAAGCCCCATTTTGCACTATGGAAGAGGTTGTTCTGCCTCATACCCCGTTCTCACGAGGGGTCTATATATCAAGTGTCTTGCGCCAAATATGGCGATTGCGGGACCGGATATCCATCCGAACCCCTAGAAGGCGTCCAAGACCGGCCTTCTAATGGTTTTACATAGAAGACGCTCATTGCGGACCCGGCCCGGTCGGCCTCCGGAGTTCAAGATCGCTCCTCTCAAGAACGCCTTAGTTGGCGCCCATGAGCCCCTAACCGGAGGAAGACAAGAGCGCCCATTATCCGATGGGCGAATAAGATTATCGCCCATTCCGGGTTGACCTCGATTGAGTCATGGCAACATGCATTACACGGGTGCAGCAGCCTCGCAATACAAGGGCCACCCCATGTGGGATTTCAACGGGAAGACGACGCCACCCGCCACGGCCAAGAAGGACCGGATTCGCCGAGGATCAGTGCGAGATCCCGTCCGCCTGCATAAGGGGAGAAGGAGGACTTCTTCGACTTTAACCCGCTGAATGGGTTCTCCATGAATAACCCCGCGTTGGGTAGCGAACACTTTAAGGGCCCGACCCATGTTTTCAAGTTTAAGCTTCTTATATTATGTCTTCTACGCAGAACTGCGCCGGATTGTGGAGGACATGATAAGTCCAGCCCGCAACCCGAGGATCTAGAGAGATCCTGTGATCCGCCTCCAAGAGGATTCGTATATTCTGTGGAGCTAATCGACGGGTGTTCCACCAGCTCAAGATGGATAATGCTTTAGTCGCCATTACGGACTACCCCGGACTATATCCGCTTCCCGTGTGATTGTGACGGAAGTCCAACACCATTATCTCTTCCTTGCCCATTTCGACCTTCGCGTCGATGGTGTTTTGCAGAAGCGCCTTCAAGGCGGGAAGCCGAGTTCACAAGGGCGGTGACCAACAAAGGCCATCCGGACCAAGAGATGAAAGAGGAGCGCGCGGATCAAACGTCGCCGCAAAGGTATAGCTCGTAATTAATTATTTGGAGCAACGTTCCTAGGAAGCGTTTGAGTGCTCATGATCTTTGTAGGAGAAAAAGCGCCCGCCGGACTACGGGCGTGGAGGTTGCCAATCCAACCTCTACCAGCCAGGCTCCAGCACCTGGTCCGGAGGGGGAGGCGAGCGCAGGGCGCGAGCCGGACACTCCTTCAACGGAGGATGCCGACCGGTTGTCCGCCACCAAGTCTGAGGTGGAGAGCGCCATGAACCATAGGCGCCGCCGGACAGTATTTCGTGACGCATGCTTCTCCCCTGAGGCGTTGAATGCCTTTAACGCAGGGGACGCGCACCTCCGTGCTGCTCAAGATGGTTTTACCAGAGCCACGGAGCAGTATGTAAAAGACATACATGTAAGAGAGTTTAACGCTTATATATGCCAAGAGTCCCCGAGACTTAAAGTAGTTATGTTAATCGATTTAAGGATCATTTGAAATGCGTGATCTTACCGAGAAGAATACCCAATCTGTCTCAGAGCTGCAAGAGTGCAAGGCCCAACTTGAGGTCAAGACTTGCTGCCAGGAGGAAACACAGAGGCCCCTCCCGGTAACACATTTGCTTTTTAAAAAAAATATAAGCGCATGCGGCATGCGCAAGTCTAATAATGGCATTGCAGGTGTCACGGACAAGATCCGGACAGCAGAACTCTCATGCGCCAAATCAAGGCCGGAGAGAGGGTGTTGAATAGAGTGCAGCAAGAAAGGAACAAGCTTCAAGATGCCCACGCCCAGCTTGGAGAAGAAATGAAAGGCGTTCGGGCCGAGCTGTCCGGCTCCGTTAAGGAGAATCAGCGCTTCGTCGCGCATCTATAGTAGTGCTTGAGCGAACTCCTTTGAAAAGAAGAGTTCGGCGAGGAAGTCAATTGACAAAATATGTCTTGTAGGTATACTCACGTGTCTCCTGCGGAGGAGATGCCCGTAATAACGGGTGATCAACTTCCCGAAGTTGTTGCAACTGCCGAACGAAGTTCGGCAGCAATGAGCGGCGCCGTCTGTGCTTTATGGACAGCCCTCTCCCACCCGAGGGCCTTGGGGAGCTTATGGAGAAGCTTGAGGAGTGTGGCGGCGCTTCCATTTATGGAAGATTTCGCCTGCCGCCAAGGTGCCGAGGAGGCTTGGGCCATGGTGAAGACGCGGTACAAGAAGGCGGATCCCAACCACATGGCCGAGGTCGGACCGGTGGGGCCCGATGGGAAGGAGATCCCTGTGAGTTTAGTATATAGCCAAGTAGAGTTGGCTGCTAAATTTTCCCAACGGGTCTGTAAGTTAGACAGCCTGTTAGACGGAATTGAGGAGGAATACAGTCATTAGATTTGACAATGTATTTTAAAATGACATATGAAATGCCTTCTAGCCGGATTGTAGATCGTTTGTCTTTGCCGACCTTTTCGCTTCAACCTCGGGACCCTAGATTCCGGAGTGTGTCTGAATACCTTCTTGGTTAAGAAACAACCGGGGTATGCATGGAGACCAAAGTGGGGTCATTAGTCCTTTATCGCACAAGTGCCCGACTAGTTATGTTATATTACATGGTTAGTAAGAAACATCTTCCGTGGAGAATAGTTCCGTTAAGGGTTCCTTTCTCTAGGAGGCATGCCCTAAAGTGCATGTCCTGACTCAAAAAAGCAGAAAAAAATCTGGGGTAGATAAATAAGTAGGTAAAAATCATCTTTCAAGTCACCGATCCGAATATTCCCTTAAGAACGCTTAGCTTTGGCTTCACCCACCGAGGTACACATCCGGTGACCCGCAAGAATAATCGCAGAGGTGCTCCTTTACCTCCTAGCCGAACAATCGGGAACGAGGGGTAAGCACAGAGCCAGCAACCCAGCTTGGCCAAAACTTAAGTCATATCGATGCATATAATGGTGAGTAAAAGGTACATGTGGAAGCTTGACACATGTGCTTTGGCATAAAGCCCTTATAATTGAGCTTCGGAAAGGAAGCCCCTGTATAATAAGTGCGGATGGCACATCAAGTATGTCTAACAAAGCGCAAGTAGGCCCTTAAGGGCTTTTTAGGAAAAAGGTTAAGAGAAGAAAGAGAAACAAAAGACAACTGAAGTGTAAAAATTTGACGGGGAAGGGGCGAACTCTTAGTCCAAAGCTTAGGCATAGAATCTTCTGGAGGCGGGCTGCGCTCCATGGGTTCGCCTCGAGTCGGTTGTCCGATGCATTTAAGAGGCAGCGCTCCGCCGTCGACTTGATCGATGATGAAGGGTCCCTCCCATTTGGGCTTGAGCTTGTCCTTTTTCTTGTCCGTGAGCGAGAACTAGTTCGCCAACGCTGTAAGTCTTGGCCCGTATTTCTGCTTTGATATCTTCGAGCTCTGCTGGCGATAGAATGCGGAACGAGCCTTGGCGACGCCGCGTTTTTCCTCCAATGCGCCCAAACCGTCCCCGCCGATCCAACTTGGCTTCTCTTTCTTCATACATGCGTGCTCGAGGTGAGTCATGAATAATGTCGCAGGCGTAATCGCCTCTGCGCCGATACCATAAAAATGGTGTGAATCCGGTAGTATGGTTGGGCATTGTCCGCAGCCCCCAGAGCACGGAGTCGAGCTCCTCTACCCAGTGCGTGTCGGATTTCGTAAGTGACCGCACTAGTCTGGGTTTAATACCGCTCATTATTAGACCATTTGCTCTTTCCACTTGACCGTTGGTTTGAGGATGATAGACTGAAGCGTAATCGAGCTTAATGCCCATGTTTTTGCACCATGACTTAACCTCGCCGGCCGTGAAGTTCGTGGTCGTTATCGGTGATGATGCTTGTGGGGACACCATAACGTGTACTACCCCGGATATAAAGTCTATCACTGGTCCGGACTCTGCTTTTGACTGGTTTGGCCTCTATCGCTTTGGTGAATTTGTCCACCATGACCAATAGGTACCTTTGCTTGTGGGTTCCCCTTTAAGGGTCCAACCATGTCGAGCCCCTGCATCATGAACGGCCGGGTAATGGGTATAGTTTTGAGGGCGTGGGTGGCATATGGCTCGATTAGCAAAGAGATGACAACCGACGATCTTTGGACTAGGTCCTAAGATCCGCCCCGGCCGTCGGCCAATAAAATCCTCTGATGTAATGCCTTTCCTACAAGGGCCCGAGCTGCTGCGTGGTGTCCGCCTAGTCCGCATGAATTTCAGCCAGAGGTTTCGCCCTTCCTCTTCGGAGATACACCTTTGAAGGACTCGGTTGTGCTTTTCTTATAAAGTTCTCCTCATGGACCTTGTAGGCTTTAGATCGCGGACTATGCAATGGGCCTCATTTTGGTCTTGGAAGTTCTGCCAAGGTAGGCTAGGAATGGTTCTGCCCACGGGCACCATTACGCCATTATGTCGTAATGAAGGTGTTATGTCATCGGTCAATCGCCGATTGGCGCGTTTTTTCCGGTTTGTCGCTTCCGGACTCCTCTTCCCATAGTACGGATGGCTTGAAGAGCCGCTCGTGAAGATGTTTGAGGACAACGTCACGCTTTTGCGCCGATGCGTACAAGACATCGGCTGCTTGGTTGTTATCTCGGCCACGTGATGGAATGCAAGTCCTTCAAACCGAGTGACATTTTTAGGACAGCATTGCGATATGCTGCCATTTTCGGATCCTTGGCGCCAAAGTCTCCATTTATTTGGGATATTGCAAGGTTTGAATCTCGCGCACCTCTAGGCGTTGAATGCCCATGGAGATTGCCATCCGGAGACCATGTAAAAGGGCCTCGATTCGCCGCGTTGTTGGAGTCTCAGGTACATTATTTGAAGTACGATTGGATCGTGTCCCGGTCGGGGACGCTAATACGACGCCACCCCAATCCGCCAACATTTTAGAGCCGTCGAAGTGCATAATCCAATTGGAGTATGCGCGTACTCTTTAGGGAGTTCGCCGTCCATTCAAATGACAAAGTCAGCCAAAACTTGTGACTTTATAGCTCGCCGAGGTTTGTAAGTTATATCGAATGGTAAGAGCTCAATTGCCCATTTTGCAATCCTACCCGTTGCGTCGCGGTTGTTTATAATGTCATTGAGTGGTACTTCGGAGGCCACTGTTATCGAACACTCTTGAAAGTAGTGTCGAGCTTCCGGATGCCATGAACACCGTGACACGCTATCTTTTGATAGTGCGGTAACGGACTTGCAGGGGGTTAACACAAAGGAGACGTAGTACACTCGGTTTTGAAGAGGGAATTTATGCCCTTCGCTCTCGCTCGACGACGAGTACCGCGCTTACAACTTGATGTGTTGCCGCGATGTATAACAACATTGGTTCGCCCAAGTTGGGCGCAGCCAGACCGGATTTGTTGCCAATAAGGCCTTTATTTCTTCGAGTCCGGCGAAGGCAGATCCGCCCACTGGTGTTCGTGCGCCTAAGGAGGCGATAGAGGGCAATGCCTTTTCTCCTAGACGGAGATAAAGCGGCTTAGAGCCGCCACGATCCGGGTCAATTTTTGTATTTGCTTGAGGTCTTTTGGGATATCTAGTCGTGACAGAGCTCGGATCTTGGCTGGGTTTGCTTCAATTCCTCTACGGATACAATGAAGCCCAGAGCTTTCCTACCGGTACACCAAAAACGATTCGGATTCACTTGATGTCATATGCTCGAGGTTGTCGAATATGAGCCTCAAGTCGCCTACTAGAGTTTCGACGTGTTTGGTTTTGATGACTACGCCATCTACGTATGCCTCTCCGTTTTGCCGATCCGGGTGGCGGACATGTTTGGATCATCGCCGATATGTTGAGCCGGCGCTTTTAAGTCCGAAGGGCATCGTGTTGAAGCGTAATGGTCCATATGGAGTGATGAATGCCGCTGCAGCTTGGTCCGCTCGCCATGTTGATTTGATGATAGCCGAGTATGCGCCAAGGAAGCACAATGAATCGTGTTCGCAAAGAGCATCGATTATCTAGTCGATCGCGGGGAGGGGAAGGGATCCTTTAGGCAGGCCTTATTGAGGTCTTTAAAATCGACGATAGGCGCCAGGATTTGTCCTTCTTGGTACCATTACCAGGTTTGCTAGCCAATCCGGATGTTTGATATCTCGATGAATCCGCTTCCAATAGTTTGGCTAGCTCTTCTCCCATTGCTCGCCTTTTGGGTTCGGAAAATCGTCAAGAGCCTGTTTGATTGGCTTGAATCCTTTTAGGATGTTTAGGCTGTGTTCGCCAATCTGCGTGGGATTCGGCATATCCGAGGGGTGCCAAAGAAAATGTCCCAATTTTCCCAAGGAATTCTCGCAGCGGCGCCTACATCGAGGTTCAATTGTGCCCGATGGAGGCCGTCTTTGTTGGGTCCGTTGGATGGACCTGAATTTTACTATTTCGTCCGCTGGTTTAAAGGAGGTGGACTGGATCTCTTATCGAGTATCACGTCGTCCCTATTTACGTGAGAGCGCCCGCTGGTGAGTTCTTCTGCCGCTAGGGCTTTGGATAGTGCCTCCGTGGCTAATCGGCTATCTTGTTTTCGGTGCGGAGTGCTATGTCCGGATCACTAACGAGAGTGATTATTCCGCGGGCCTGCATTTTGAGCTTCATGTACCCGTAATGGGGTACGGCTTGAAAAATTGTGAATGCCTCTTGTCCTAATCTAGCGTGTTATCCGCCGTTGAACGGGCCACTTGGAACGTGACTTCTTCGGATCTGAATTATCCGGCGAGCGAACACTACATCGAGTGTGATTTTTCTGGTGCAGCGTGCTTCCCGGCTAGGGATTATTCCTCTGAAGGTTGTGCTATCGCGCCAATGCGGCTCCGATCTATTTCCATTTTTGAAGAGTTTCCTCGTAAATGAGGTTTAGTCCACGCCGCCATCCATGAGGACCTTTGTAAGTCGAAGCCGCCCACTACAGGACTAAGCACCAAAGTCGGCCGGTGCTCGGGCTGTTCGAATTTAGGTTCATCGCGGGCGTTGAAGGTGATGGCTGTGTCGCCCATGGATTTGTTGTTGCTACTTGGTAGACTTCGCGAGGCAGCGGATTGTTCGCTTCCGATATTATTTGATGCGAAGGTCTCAAGACTGTTGATACCGTCTTCGGTATTGTTGGAGTGGTTTTCCGGCTAGAAGCTCCTCGCCACTTTTGGCCACCGCCGTAATATCCAACATGCTCGAAGGCTAGGTGTTGGGACGGCGCCTCAGATCTTGTGAAGTTTACAGGTCCGCCGAGCCATCCCTCCAAAGACGGTTCCATGCCCTCTATGGGGTTTTTGCTTTTGGTTTTTGTATCTGGGCCCGAGTGTGATGCACCCTTTTGTTGCGGACTAGGGTTGTATTCGGGGCGGATTGTCCCAAAACTGGTTTTCGGTTTTCCTAATCTCTCCATCGCACAAGATTTTCAGATTATGGACGCCAGATCGGCGAAGCGTAATTTCAATGATGGTGATGGCGCTCAATATTCCTTGTCCATGCAATTATTGCGTAAGATTGAGATGCGTTTTCCTCTCGGCAGTCCTTTATCCCGTCCATAACCAGGAGGAATCGCCCAATAGTGATGTATTGCTTCAGCGGGCTCTTGCCGTATTAGAGATAGATCGCATATGTCTGGGCGGGTGGGTGGAATAAAGTCCGGAATCCTACCCATCTCAAGGCTTGAAGGCCGTGAAGTTTCCAAATTTGGAAGCTTGGATTGCTGGACGTTGTCCAACGAGTCCGGTCCGATGCCTGACTTTAAGTTGAGTGCTTGATCGAAGTCCGCCCCTCCGCGGAAATCCGACATGGAGGGTTCGGGAGCCCGGACATGACTAGTTTTCAATACAGGAGAAGAGTCGCCGCATTGTTCCTCTACCACTGCGACGTGGTGGGTGACCTGGGGAGAGTTAATCTCTCTCAGATCAGTTTTAAGCCTAATCTGATTGTAGTCCGTGGCGACTCCCAGGGCGGCGATGCGATCCAAGAGCTCGTTGACAGACGAGAGCTCTATTGGATCCAGCCGCTCGGCAAGTTTCGAGCTGACGTGAAGATTGCTTTTGACGACTTGAGAAGTCATTGTCGAAGCGATGGCGGACAAAGGTCATAAGAAAACCACCTAGCCGGATAGTTTGGCCATGCCAAGGCCCTTTGGCGAAAAATACCGCCCTTGAAGACGGGTGGAGGCATCCTTCCTATCGGCGACGACACGAGGAACTCTCAATGAAAGCACCATTGTCGGTGTCAAAACTGGCGGATCTCGGTAGGGGGTCCCGAATCGTGCGCCTAGGCGGATGGTAACAGGAGACAAGGGACACGATGTTTTACCTGTGTTCGGGCCCTCTTGATGGAGGTAAAACCCTACGCCCCGCTTGATTAATATTGATGATATGGGTAGTACAAGAGTGGATCTACCACGAGATCAAGGAGGCTAAACCCTAGAAGCTAGCCTATGGTATGATTGTTGTAATGGAGGTTATGTCCTCTCGACTAAAGCCCTCCGTTTATATAGACACCGGAGAGGGCTAGGGTTACACAAAGTCGGTTACAATGGTAGGAGATCTACATATCCAGATCGCCAAGCTTGCCTTCCACGCCAAGGAAAGTCCCATCCGGACACGGACGGAGTCTTCAATCTTGTATCTTCAGAGTCTTGGAGTCCAATGGACGATAATAGTCCGGCTGTTCGGACACCCCTAGTCCAGACTCCTCAAGAGTCTCCGAACCAGGCTTCAATGACGATAAGTCCAGCGCGTATATAGTCTTCGGCGTTGCAAGGCGGGTTCTCCTTTTAAGTTCCATGTACCTGCCGAACAGTGTCCGGCTTCCTTATAAATATTGCACTTCTTGGCTTCTACGCCCAATAATGGCCTTCTTCCACGCGTAGCACGAATGCGAAAAGCCAGGGTATCTTTTATGTTTTACCACCTAGTCGTGCAAATAATCTGCCTATAAGAGAGGCAAAAATCCAGATCCAAATCACACCATCTTCCTTCCGCGAATACTCATCGGAGCGCCCTTGACCCAGAATCTATTCCATCATGGACCGTTGACGCGGCTCCTCTTCTCGCGCTCCCAGCCCTCTGCCAGGAGATTGGAGGAGATGCTCTGTTCCGCACAACGAGCTGGTGAAGCTCCAAGCGGGGGGATATCTCCCTCCGACCTTCATGGTTCCGGTCCGAGCCGGGCTGGCCACCTACCAAGGTGGGAAGCAAGCGGAGGCTACCCCAAGTCCCAACAAAGGGGAGCAGGTATGTTTCGTCCCAATCTGATAAGGGGACTCGGATTTCCTATACATCCGTTCCTCCGCGGGCTCCTGGAGTTCTACGGACTCCAGCTCCATCACCTTACACCTGCCTCTATCCTGCATATCGCGGGTTACGTAGCTCTTTGTGAGCTATTTCTGAGCATCGAGCCCCATTTTGCACTATGGAAGAGGTTGTTCTGCCTCATACCCCGTTCTCACGAGGGGTCTATATATCAAGTGGGTGGCGCCGAAATATGGCGCATTGCCGGGACCGGATATCCATCCGGAACCCCTAAGAAGGCGTCCGAAGACTGGCCTTCGGAATGGTTTTACATAGAAGACGCTCATTGCCGACCCGATCCGGTCGGCCTCCCGGAGTTCAAGATCTTGCTCCTCTGAAGAAACGCTTTAGTTGGCGCCATGAGCCCTAACCGGAGGAAGACAAGAGCGCCCATTATCCGATGGGCGAATAAGATTATCGCCCATTCGGGTTGACCATGATTGAGTCATGGCAACATGCATTACGCGGGGTGTAGCCATCGCAATACAGGCCACCCATATGGGATTTCAACGGGAAGACGACGCCACCCGCTCATGGCATAAGCGATCGGATTCGCCGAGGATCTCGTGCGAGATCTGTCCGCCTGTATAAGGGGGAGAAGGAGGACTTCCTTCGACGAACCCGCTGAATGGGTTCTCCATGAATAACCCCGCCGTTGGTTGCTTAACACTTTAAGGGCCCGACCCATGTTTTCAAGTTTAAGCTTCTTATATTATGTCTTCGGCGCAGAACTGCGCCGGTTGTGGAGGACATGATAAGTCCAGCCCGCAACCCGAGGATCTAGAGAGATCCCAGGATCCGCCTCAAGAGGATTCGGACATTCGGTGGAGCTAATCGACGGGTGTTCCACCAGCTCAAGATGGATAATGCTTTAGTCGCCATTACGGTGACTACCCCGGATTATATCCGCTTCCTGTGTGATTGTGACGGAAGTCCGGACACCATTATCTCTTCCTTGCCCATTTCGACCTTCGCATTTATGGTGTTTTTTGAAGCGCCTTCAAAGCGGGAAGCCGAGCCCGCGCGGCCGACCAACAAAGGCCAGTCCGGACCAATAGGCGAAAGAGGAGCGTGGCGCGGACTGAAACGTCACCGCAAAGGTATAGCTCGTAATTAATTATTTGGAGCAACGCCCTAGGAAGCGCTTGAGTGCTCATGATCTTTGTAGAGAAAAAGCGCTCACGGACTCACGGGCGTGGAGGTTGCCAATCCAACCTCTACCACCAGCTCCAAAGACTGGTCCGAGGGGGAGGCGAAGCGCAGGCGCGAGCCGACACTCCTTCAACGGAGGATGCCGACCGGTTGTCCGCCACCAAGTCTGAGGTGGAGAGCGCCATGAACCATAGGCGCCGCCGGACAGTATTTCGTGACGCATGCTTCTCCCCTGAGGCGTTGAATGCCTTTAACGCAGGGACGCGCACCTCCGTGCTGCTCAAGATGGTTTTACCAGAGCCACGAGCAAGATGTAAAAGACATACTGAGTAAGAGAGTTGAACAGCTTATATATGCCAAGAGCCCCGAGACTTAAAGTAGTTATGTTAACTGATTTAAGGATCATTTGAAATGCAGGATCTTACCGAGAAGAATACCCAACTGCTCGGGAGCTGCAAGAGTGCAAGGCCCAACTTGAGGTCAAGACTTGGTGCCGCAGGAGGAAACACAGAGGCCCCTCCTGGTAACACATTTGCTTTTTAAAAAAATATAAGCGCCAGTGCGACGTAAGCGCAAGTCTAATAATGACATTGCAGTGTCCGCGGACAAGATCCGGACAGCAGAACTCATCGCGCCACCAAGGCCGGAGAGAGGGTGTTGAATAGAGTGCAACAAGAAAGGAACAAGCTTCAAGATGCCCACGCCCAGCTTGGAGAAGAAATGAAAGGCGTTCGGGCCGAGCTGTCCGGCCCGTTAAGGAGAATCAGCGCTTGCCGCTGCATCTATAGTAGTGCTTGAGCGAACTCCTTTGAAAAGAAGAGTTCGGCGAGGAAGTCAATTGACAAAATATGTCTTGTAGGTATACTCACAGTCTCCCTGCGGAGGAGGTGCCCAGATCAACGGGTGATCAACTTCCCGAAGTTGTTGCAACTGCCGAACGAGTTCGGCAGCAATGAGCGGCGTCGTCTGTGCTTTATGGCCAGCCCTCTCCCCACCCGAGGGCCTTGGGGAGCTTATGGAGAAGCTTCAGGAGTGTGGCAGCGCCTGCTTATGGAAGATTTCGCCTGCCGCCAAGGTGCCAGGAGGCTTGGGCCATGGTGAAGACGCTGTACAAGAAGGCGGATCCCAACCACATGGCCGAGGTCGGACTGTGGGGCCCGATGGGAAGGAGATCCTGTGAGTTTAGTATACAGCCAAGTAGAGTTGGCTGCTAAATTTTCCCAACGGGTCTGTAAGTTAGACAGCTTCGTTAGACGGATTGAGGAGGAATACAACCATTAGATTTGACAATGTATTTTAAAATGATATGTGAAATGCCTTCTAGCCGGATTGTAGATCGCTTGTCTTTGCCGACCTTTTCGCTTCAACCCCGTGACCCTAGATTCCGAGTGTGTCTCAATACCTTCTTGGTTAAGAAACAACCGGGTATGCATGGAGACCAAAGTAGGGGTCATTAGTGCTTTATCGCATAAGTGCCCGACTAGTTATGTTATATTACATGGTTAGTAAGAAACATCTTCCAGGAGAATAGTTCCGTTAAGGGTTCCTTTCTCGAGGCATGCCCTAAAGTGCATGTCCGATCATAAAAAGGTAAAAACATCTGGGGCGATAAATAAGTAGGTAAAAATCATCTTTCAAGTCACCAATCGAATATTCCCTTAAGAACGCTTAGCTTTCGGCTTCACCCGGTCGAGGTACACATCCGTCGACCGGCAAGAATAATCGCAGAGGTGCTCCTTTACCTCCTAGCCAAACAATGGGAACGTGGGGTAAGCACAGAGCCAGCAACCCAACTTGGCCAAAACTTAAGTCATATCGATGCATATAATGGTGAGTAAAAGGTACATGTGGAAGCTTGACACATGTGCTGGGCATAAAGCCCTTATAATTGAGCTTCTGGAAAGGAAGCCCCCAGGTATAATAAGTGCGGATGGCACATCAAGTATGTGCAAACAATGCGCAAGTAGGCCCTTAAGGGCTTTTTAGGAAAAAGGTTAAGAGAAGAAAGAGAAACAAAAGACAGCTGAAGTGTAAAAATTTGACGGGGAAGGGGACGAACTCTTAGTCCAAATAGCTAGGCATAGAATCTTCTGGAGGCGGGCTGCGTTCCATGGGTTCGCTCGAGTCGGTTGTCCGATGCATTTCAGAGACGGTACGCCCACGGTCGAGACTTGATCGATGATGAAGGGTCCTCCCATTTGGGCTTGAGCTTGTCCTTTTTCTTGTCCGCAGCGAGAACTAGTTCGCCAACGCTGTAAGTCTTGGCCCGCATTTCTCTCGCTTTTGATATCTTCGAGCTGCTGCCGATAGAATGCGGAACGAGCCTTGGCGACATCGCGTTTTTCCTCCAATGCGCCCAAACTGTCCCCGCCAATCCAACTCGGCTTCTCTTTCTTCATACATGCGCATCGAGGTGAGTCATGAATAATGTCGCAGGCGTAACGCCTCGCGCCGATACCATAAAAATGGTGTGAATCCGGTGTACGGTTGGGCGTTGTCCGCAGCCCCGAGCACGGAGTCGAGCTCCTCTACCCAAAGGCGTGTCGATTTCGTAAGTGACCGCACTAGTCCGGGTTTAATACCGCCATTATTAGACCATTTGCTCGCTCCACTTGACCGCTGGTTTGAGGATGATAGATCGAAGCGTAATCGGGCTTAATGCCCATGTTTTTGCACCATGACTTAACCTCGCCGGCCGTGAAGTTCGTGGTCGTTATCGGTGATGATGCTTTGTGGGGACACCATAACAGTGTACTACCCCGGATATAAAGTCTATCACTGGTCCGGACTCGCTGCTTTGACCGGTTTGGCCTCTATCGATTTGGTGAATTTGTCCACCATGACCAATAGGTACCTTTGCTTGTGGGTTCCCTTTAAGGGTCCAACCAGGTCGAGCCCCTGCATCATGAACAGCCGTAATGGGTATAGTTTTGAGGGCGGTGGGTGGCATATGGCTCGATTAGCAAAGAGTCGACAACCGACACATCTTTGGACTAGGTCCTAAGATCCGCCTGGCGTCGGCCAATAAAATGTCAGATGTAATGCCTTTCCTACAAGGGCCCGAGCTGCTGCGTGGTGTCCGCCTAGTCCGCATGAATTTCAGCCAGAGGTTTCGCCCTTCCTCTTTGGAGATACACCTTTGAAGGACTCGGTTGTGCTTTTCTTATAAAGTTCTCCTCATGGACCTTGTAGGCTTTAGATCACCGGACTATGCAATGGGCCTCATTTTGGTCTTGGAAGTTCTGCCCAAGCGGTAGGTTAGGAATGGTTCTGCCCACGGGCAATTATCGCCATTATGTCGTAATCAAGGTGTTATGTCATCGGCTGAATCGCCGGTTGGCGCAGTTTTTTCCGGTTTGTTGTTTCCTACTCCTCTTCCCATAGTACGGATGGCTTGAAGAGCCGTTCCAGGAAGATGTTTGAAGGGACAGCGTCACGTTTTGCGCCGATGCGTGCCAGTACATCGGCTGCTTGCTTGTTATCTCGGGCTACATGATGGAATGCAAGTCCTTCAAACCGAGCTGACATTTTTAGGACAGCATTGCGATATGCTGCCATTTTCGGATCCTTGGCGTCAAAGTCTCCATTCATTTGGGATATTGCAAGGTTTGAATCCTCGCGCTCCTCTAGGCGTTGAATGCCCATGGAGATTGCCATCCGGAGACCATGTAAAAGGGCCTCGTATTCGGCTGCGTTGTTGGAGTCTGTGTACATTATTTGAAGTACGATTGGATCAGTGTCTCGGTCGGGGACGCTAATACGACGCCACCCCCAATCCGCCAACATTTTAGATCCGTCAAGTGCATAATCCAATTGAGTATGCGCCACTCTTTAGGGAGTTCGGCCGTCCATTCAGCGACAAAGTCAGCCAAAACTTGTGACTTTATAGCTCGCGAGGTTTGTAAGTTATATAGAATGGTAAGAGCTCAATTGCCCATTTTGCAATCCTACCCGCTGTATCGCGTTGTTTATAATGTCATTGAGTGGTACTTGAGGCCATCAAGTATCGAACACTCTTGAAAGTAGTGTCGAGCTTAGGATGCCATGAACATCGACACGCTATCTTTTGATAGTGCGGGTAACGGACTTGCAGGGGTTAACACAAAGGAGACGAGTACACTGGTTTTGAAGAGGGAATTTATGCCCTTCGCCTCTCGCTCGACGACGAGTACCGCGCCACAACTTGATGTGTTGCGCGATGTATAACAACATTGGTTCGCCCGTGTTGGGCGCAGCCAGACCGGATTTGTTGCCAATATGGCCTTTATTTCTTCGAGTCCGTAGTGGTAGCATCCGCCCACTGGTGTTCGGCGCCTAAGGAGGCGATAGAGGGCAATGCCTTTTCTCCTAGACGGAGATAAAGCGCTTAGAGCCGCCACGCATCCGTCAATTTTGTATTTGCTTGAGGTCTTTTGGGATATCTAGCTGTGACAGAGCTCGGATCTTGGCTGGGTTTGCTTCAATTCCTCTACCGATACAATGAAGCCTGTGAGCTTTCCTACCGGTACGCCAAAAAAGCATTTCTCCGGATTCAGCTTGATGTCATATGCTCTGAGGTTGTCGAATATGAGCCTCAAGTCGTCTACTAGAGTTTCGACGTGTTTGGTTTTGATGACTACGTCATCTACATATGCCTCTACTGTTTTGCCGATCTGGGTGGCCAGACATGTTTGGATCATGCACTGATATGTTGAGCCGGCGTTTTTAAGTCCGAAGGGCATCGTGTTGAAGCAGAATGGTCCATATGGAGTGATGAATGCCGTTGCGGGTTGGTCTGCTTCCGCCATCTTGATTTGATGATAGCCGGAGTATGCGCCAAGGAAGCACAATGAATCGTGTTCGCAATAGCATCGATTATCCGGTCGATGCGGGAGGGGAAGGGATCCTTTAGGCAGCCTTATTGAGGTCTTTAAAATCGACGATAGGCGCCGTGATTTGTCCTTCTTGGTACCATTACCAGGTTTGCTAGCCAATCCGGATGTTTGATATCTCCGATGAATCCGCTTCCAATAGTTTGGCTAGCTCTTCTCCCATTGCCGCCTTTTGGGTTCGGAAAATCGTTGAGAGCCTGTTTGATCGCTTGAACTTTTAGGATGTTTAGGCTGTGTTCGCCAATCTGGGGGATTCCGGCATATTCGAGGGTGCCAAAGTAAAATGTCCCAATTTTCCCGGGAATTTCGCAAGGCGCGCGTCTACATCGGGGTTCAATTGTGCCCGATGGAGGCCGTTTTGTTGGGTCCGCTGGATGGACCCGAATTTTACTATTTCGTCCGCTGGTTTAAAGGAGGTGGACTTGGATCTCTTATCGAGTATCACGTCGTCCCTATTTACGAGAGCGCAGCGCTGTGAGTTCTTCTCGCCGCTAGGGCTTTGGATAGTGCCTCCGTGGCTAATGCGGCTGTCTTGTTTTCGGCATGAGTGCTATGTCCGGATCACTAACGAGTGATTATCCGCCGCCCGCATTTTGAGCTTCATGTACCCGTAATGGGGTACGGCTTGAAAAATTGTCAATGCCTCTTGTCCTAATACAGCGGATATCCGCTGTTGAACGGGCCACTTGGAACGTGACTTCTTCGGATCAGAATTATCCGCGAGCCTAACACTACATCGAGTGTGATTTTTCCGTGCAGCGGCTTCCCGCTTGGGATTATTCCTCCAAGGTTGTGCTACTCCGCCAATGCGGCTCCAGCTATTTCCATTTTTTGAAGAGTTTCCTCGTAAATGAGGTTCGATCACGCCGCCATCCATGAGGACCTTTGTAAGTCGAAAGTCGCCCACTATAGGACTAAGCACCAAAGTCGGCCGGTGCTCGGGCTGTTCGGAATTTAGGTTCGCTCGGGCGTTGAAGGTGATGGCTGTGTCGCCCATGGATTTGTTGTTGCTACTTGGTAGACTTCGGCGAGGCCATGGATTGTTCGCTTCCGATATTATTTGATGCGAAGGTCTCAAGATCGCTGATACTGCATCGGTATTGTTGGAGTGGTTTTCCGGGCTAGAAGCTCCTCGCCACTTTTGGCCACCGCCGTAATATCCAACATGCTCGGGCTATGTGTTGGGACGGCGCCTCAGATCGTGGAAGTTTACAGGTCCGCTAAGCCATCCCTCCAAAGACGGTTCCGCGCCTCTATGGGGTTTTTGCTTTTGGTTTTTGTATCCGGGGCCCGAGTGTGATGCACCCTTTGTTGCGCACTAGGGTTGTATTCGGGCCGGATTGTCCCAAAACTGGTTTTCGGTTTTCCGAAACTCTCCATCGCACAAGATTTCAGATTATGGACGCCAGATCGGCGAAGCGGTAATTTCACGACGGCCGATGGCGCTTAATATTCCTTGTCCGTGCAATTATTGCGAAGATTGAGATTGCGCTTTTCCTCTCGGCAGTCCTTTATCCTGCTTCATAACCAGGAGGAATCGCCCAAGAGTGATGTATCGTTTCAGCGGGCTCTTGCCGATTAGAGATAGATCGCATATGTCCGGGCGGGTGGGTGGAATAAAGTCCTAACCCTAACCATCTCAAGGCTTGAAGGCCGTGAAGTTTCCAAATTTGAAGCTTGGATTGTGGGACGTTGTCCAACGAGTCCGGTCCGATGCCCGACTTTAAGTTCAGTGCTTGATCGAAGTCCGCCCCTCCGCGAAATCCGCATGGAGGGTTCGGGAGCCCGACATGACTAGTTTTCAATACAGAGAAGAGTCGCCAGATCGTTCCTCTACCATCGTGACGTGGTGGGTGACCTGGGGAGAGTTAACCTCTCTCAGATCAGTTTTAAGCCTAATCTGATTGTAGTCCGTGGTGACTCCCAGGGCGGCGATGCGATCCAAGAGCTCGTTGACAGACGAGAACTCTATTGGATCCAGCCGCTTGGCAAGTTTCGAGCTAACGTGAAGATTGCTTTTGACGACTTGAGAAGTCATTGTCGAAGCAGTGGCCGGACAGGCGGTCATAAGAAAACCACCTAGCCGGATAGTTTGGCCGGCGGCCAAGGCCCCTTTGGCGAAAATACCGTCCTTGAAGACGGGTGGGGGCATCCTTCCTATCGGCGACGACACAGAGGAACTCTCAATGAAAGCACCAATGTCGGTGTCAAACCGCGGATCTCGGTAGGTGGTCCCGAATCGTGCGCCTAGGCGGATGGTAACAGGAGACAAGGGACATGATGTTTTACCCAGTGTTCGGCCCTCTTGATGGAGGTAAAACCCACGCCCCGCTTGATTAATATTGATGATATGGGTAGTACAAGAGTGGATCTACCACGAGATCAAGGAGGCTAAACCCTAGAAGCTAGCCTATGGTATGATTGTTGTAATGGAGGTTATGTCCTCATCGATTAAAGCCCTCCGGTTTATATAGACACCGGAGAGGGCTAGGGTTACACAAAGTCGGTTACAATGGTAGGAGATCTACATATCCATATCGCCAAGCTTGCCTTCCACGTCAAGGAAAGTCCCATCCGGACACGAGACGGAGTCTTCAATCTTGTATCTTCGTAGTCTTGGAGTCCGGCGGACGATGATAGTCCGGCTGTCCGGACACCCCCTAGTCCAGGACTCCCTCAAGATGGAGAAGGGTTGGTGATGACGAAGAACGAAGATCCCCCTCTCCGGAGCCTTTAACGGACTCCAGATCTGGCCTCCCGATGAAGAACAAGAGGTGACGGCGGCTCCGTCTCGTGGAATGAGATAATTCTTTTTCCTTATTTTTTTGGAAATTTGTGATTTTATAGCGTATGTTTCAGGGTTTGCGGGGCCACCAGGTGGGGACAACCCACCTGGGCGAGCCTGGAGGGGGGGTGCCCTGGTGGGTTGTGCCCACCCAGGTGCCCACCTCCGGTGGTTCTTGGCTCCATAAATTTTCTTATTTTGCATAAAAAATCCCCGTAAAGATTCATTCCATTCTGAGAACTTTTATTTCTACACAAAAACAACACCATGGTAGTTCTGCTGAAAATAGCGTCGGTCCGGGGTTAGTTTCATTCAAATCATGCAAATTAGAGTCCAAAACAAGAGGAAAAGCGTTAGGAAAAGTAGATACGTTGGAGACGTATCTACTCCCCCAAGCTTAAACCTTTGCTTGTCCTCAAGCAATTCGGTTGATAAACTGAAAGTGAAAAAGAAAAACTTTTACGAACTCTTTTGCTCTTGTTTGCATAAATAAGCTTAACCAATACCCAGGTTTTCAGCCAACATTATAACTAACCATGCCAACAATAACTCTTAAAAAATATATTAACTCATATCAATGACATAATTAGCTAGCGAGCAATAATAAGATATCTCAAACAACAACCATGATATAATATGACAATAGTGGTATCTCGCTAGCCCTTTCTGAGACCGCAAAAACATAAATGTAGAGCACCTCCAAAGTACAAGCAACGACTAAACATTGTAATTCATGGTAGAAAAGATCCAGTCATGATGCACCAACATTAGCTACACACAATGCATCAGCATGACGTCAGTGCTCTCAGGTCCTGGCGCTTGTTTTAGAAGGTGATGACACAACATAAAAGTAAATAGATAGTCCCTTCGCAGAGGGAAGCAGTCATTTGCAGCGGTGCCAGAGCTCAAAATTTTAAAACAGAGGTAAATGATATTTTGAGACATGCACCCTTCTTGTTTACTTCATGGCCATTAGTTATCAATATCTTCCATGCTAAGCACGCTAGTGGCGGTTCCCAAGCGATAAAGTAAAGGTTATGACTCCATTTGGAGTTTTTGTTTTATTATTTGTAAGCTTTTTCTTTTTGCAATTTGGGACTGGGCATCCCTATTACCGCCCTTTTCTCGTGCGATGGTGAGTGAATAAACACTCATCCTAAGAATAACCCACTTAGCATGGAAGATACCGACTACTTGTTGTCGTTCCATGAACGATCCAGGCACACAAAAAGGATATTTATTTGATGTTTTTAGAGATAGCACATGCAATTTTACTTAGGACGGCAGGGTAATACTGCATATAGGTAGGTATGGTGGACTCATCTAGAATAACTTAGGTACAAGGTTTTTGATGCACAAGCAGAATTCCCACTTAGTACAGGTGAAGGCTAGCAAATAGGTTGAGAAGCGGCATGCTAGAGAGCAACAACGGTCATGAACATGCATTATGCATAAGTAACATTGGACACTAGCATGAGTAGGATATGAAAACCATGAACATAAATATCATGGCGGCTATGTTGGTTTTGATTCAACTACATGCATGAACATGTGCCAAGTCAAGCCACTTGAACATTCAGAGGAGGATACCATATCATCATACTACATCACAATCATTTTAATGAAATGTTGACATCCAAGATAAATCATTATCCACTCCTAGCTACTTATGCATGGCATGAGAAACTATAATCTCTAATTGTCATTGCAAACATGTTTAATCATAATGGGCTGAATCATGGATACTAGGTTAAACATATGTACAAAAATGGAACAAGTCGAGTTCATACCCGTTTCTCTCTGCCACGGCCAGTTTATTGAATATCGTCATTATTGCCTTTCACTTGCACGACCAAACGATATGAAAATAATAATAGTGCAAGAGTGTCGTGGACTAAGCTGGAATATGCAAACATTTTATTCAACAGGAGAAGACAAGGTAATATGGGCTCTTTGTTAGATTAACAATTATGCATAAGAGAGCGACTCAACATTTTCATTGTGGTGTTCTCCTTGGTACGACTCAATAAACATAAAAGAAATTCAGAGAAAAACACTAAAATATTTCTGGAAATTTTGATTTTCTAGAACAAACAAATAAAAGGGAAAAGCAAAAACGAGAAGAACTATTTACATGGGAAAGCTCCCAACAAGCAAAAGAAGAACAAGGAAATCTTTTTGGGTTTTCTTTTTAGTACTACAGCTAGCTACTCTAGAAAGAAAAATAAAAAAGAAGCGGGAAATATTTTTGGATTTTCTCAAAGTTTTTCAAACACACAAGAAGAAAGCGAGAAAATAAATTTAACATGGATAATACAATGAAAAAGTGTGGACACCGACAACTGGAATGAAATGTGTGAACATGAATGTAATGTCGGTGGAAATACGCACTCCCCCAAGCTTAGGCTTTTAGCCTAACTTGGTAATCAATCAGTAGCCTGGATAATAGTCGGGGTGGTAGCTCACGGAGGCTCTCGGTGCGGAAGCCTCAGCCTGCTGTGCAGCCAAAACTGTCGCGTTGTGAGCTCAGGCTTGGCTCTCAAGAACAAAATATCTTCCCTTGTTGTGATAATCAAAGAGAGCAGGCGCAGGCAAATATAAGTACACCACGGATTCTTGATTAAACATCAATTTATAGGTGAAATTATCGGGATCACCTCTAAGGATCTTATGACGTTTCATAGCATCAAATCTAAATACTGCGTGGGTAGAATAGGGTCATATGGCAAAGGTGCAACACCCATCTCTCTTGCTAAGCGTGTGGCATAAATTCCACCATAAAAATAACCACTATTAGCGTTGTGTTGCAACCTGCGTGCAACAATCGCTCCAAGATTATAACTTTTGTCACCTGTGAGAGCGTGCGTGTGAAGCTCAAGTCTGGAGCACAAAGTGTACTACAATCTTGTTTGCCTACTATAAATTTTCCATTAAATAATGCAAAGTACTAAATCACAGGAAAATGAATGCTCTTTATTCTACCTTGCGTCACTCCCCTCGTCTCACCATAGCAAAGGCTAGTCAAAAATGTTCGGAACTCAACTCTTGGTGGTTCATCAAGCGAACCCCGGAATGGAATTTTGCAATGTTGAGCAAATCTCTCTAGTGATATGGTAAAAGGATTTTCATACAGTTTAAATGACACCCTGGATTCACGGGGATGGAATTTAAATCCTTTGACAAATGATTTAGTAAGAGTGTGGTGTTGATTGCACTTATATGAGATGTAGGGACCGAGATCGGCATTGTGAACATATTGCTCAAATTCCTCCTTAATGCCCACACTCACCATATAATCGTCGCACGGCCATAAGCATGTTTTGGTGGCGGCATCTCGTATGGAACTTCCACTTGGTTCAACATAAGACCGACGAATGGAACTGTCACTGGAAGATGCCTTTGAGGATCTCCTCTTTGAAGACCTTCTTCCAAAGAGGTTCATCATGATCGCATACAATTTTCTGAAAAATTTTGAGTGACAAAAATTTATCAACAAAACTTTACAAAATTGATAGCAACTACTCATAGGGATACATAGAGGCCATAGCAAGCATTCAAACTACTTAGAATTCTAAGAATCTAACATGCAAGCTCATCTATAGCAACACCAAGAGTAGTTAATTATTCAAAATATAAACCACTAAATCAGAAACTAATTGGACAAACAGAGGAGTCACATACCAAGCAACAATCCCCCAAAACAGTTTCAGAAATGGAGCTTCGAGCAAAGAGATCGAAATCCGCGGGTTTGAGAGCAAGAACGAGAGAGAGAGAGAGAGAGAGAGAGAGAGAGAGAGAGAGAGAGAGAGAGAGAGCAATGGTGATTTTTTCTGGAGGTAGGTGATGAAGTGGTATGAAGAGATAAGTGAGGGGACCACGTGGGGACCACAACCCACCAGGGCGCGCCTGGGGGTCCTGGCGCGCCCAGGTGGGTTGTGCCCACCTGGTGCACCTCCCTATGACATTATTTGCACAAAAAATCCATAAATATTCAGAAAAAGTCGTATTAAATTTTCAGAGCATTCTGAGAACTTCTATTTTTGGGTCATTTTTTATTGCACGGGAAATTCAGAAAACAAACAAAACATGGCATTTTATTTTATTTAACTAACAAAAACATAAAACAAAAGGTAGGGACAGAAGGTAGTGCTTACTAAATTCATCAACTTCATACCTCTCAAAAAGGATCCATTAATAAGGTTGATCAGGTCTTATTAACAACCACTTTCGATTAGCATGAAACCGAAGAACTTCCGTAAATCACTAAGTTACCTCAATGAGGATATGAATGTCCCCAACAATAAGCATTTCATATTTCTTTTTAACAGTAAGTAGTGGTAGTTCAAAACTTCCAATAGTGATTCTCGGAGATCTTTCAATGACATTAATACCATTCACTTAGAATTGTTTCTTTGGAAAGTGCATGATATGCTCATTACCATTGATATGAAAAGTGACCTTGCTTTTATTGCAATCAATAACAGCCCCTGCAGTATTCAAGAAAGGTCTACCAAGGATAATCGACATGTTGTCGTCCTTGGGCATCTCAAGTATAACAAAGTCAGTCAAAATAGTAACATTAGCAACAACAACGGGCGCATCCTCACAAATACGGATAGGTATATGATACGTCTCCAACGTATCTATAATTTTTTATTGTACCATGATGTTATATTATCATTCTCGGATGTTTTACAATCATTTTATAGTCATTTTATATCATTTTTTGGTACTAACCTATTGATATAGTGCCTAGTGCTAGTTGCTGTTTTCTGCATGTTTTTTACATAGCAGGAAATCAATATCAAACGGAGTCCAAACGCAGCGAAACTTCTTGAGGATTTTTGGGCCGTAAGACATCCAAGGGCCAAGGAAGCACTGGGTGCCAGAGGGGCAACACCCACCGAGTATGCGCAAGATGGGGCTAAGCGCGCCCTGTGGGTTGTGCCCACCTCAGGTGCCCCTTGAACCACCTCTTTGCTCTATAAATACCCCAATATTGCAGAAACACTAGGGGAGTCAACAAAAATTAATTCCAGCCACCGCAGAGTCCAGAACCACCAGATCCAATCTAGACACCATCACGGAGGGGTTCACCACTTGCAATGGTGCCTCTCCGATGATGCGTGAGTAGTTCTTTGTAGACCTACGGGTCCGTAGTTAGTAGCTAGATGGCTTCCTCTCTCTCTCTCTCTCTCTCTCTTTTGATTATCAATACAATGGTCTCTTGGAGATCCATATGATGTAAGCCTTTTTGCGGCGTGTTTGTTGGGATTTGATGAACTTTGAGTTTATGATCAAATCTATGTTTTTATCCATGAAAGTTATTTGAGTCTTCTTCGATCTCTTATATGCATGATTACATATAGCCTCGTATTTCTTCTCTGATATTTGGGTTTTGTTTGGCCAACTTGATCTATTTATCTTGCAATGGGAAGAGGTGCTTTGTGATGGGTTCGATCTTACGGTGCTTGATCCCAGTGACAGAAGGAGAAATGACACGTATGAATCATTGCTATTAAGGATAACAAGATGGGGTCTATTTCTACATAAATAGATCTTGTCTACATCATGTCATCGTTTCATCAGACTTCGCTTTCTCCATGAACTTAATACACAAGATGCATGCTGGATAGCGGTCGATGTGTGGAGTAATAGTAGTAGATGTAGGCAGGAGTCGGTCTACTAATCTTGGACGTGATGCCTATATAATGATCATTGTTTGGATATCGTTTGAAGTTCTATCAATTGTCCAACAGTAATTGTTTTCCCACTGTTTACTGTTTTTTCTCGAGAGAAGCCACTAGTGAAACCTACTGCCCCCGGGTCTCTTTTCATCATATTTGCCTTTGCGATCTATTTTCCTTTGCATTTATTTTCAGATCTATTAAACCAAAAATACAAAAATACCTTACTGCAATTTATTTGTTTCGCGATCTATTTATCCTATCTACCACTTTTACGTCACTTTATTTGCCTATCTTGAGGCGCCGTACCCGAAAGGGATTGACAACCCCTTTAACACATCGGGCTGGGAGTATTTGTTATTTGTGTGCAGGTGGTGTTTACGTGGTGTGAGGAGGTTCTCCTACTGGTTCGATAACCTTCGTCTCATCACCGAGGGGAATACCTACCGTCTCTATACTACATCATCCCTTCCTCTCTGGGGAAATACCGACGTAGTTCTAGCAGACATTAAAAGGATTTTTTGGCACCATTGCCGGGGAGGATCTTCAACATCAACCAGGTTCCTAATCACAAATCTCATCTCCTCGTAATTCACATTATTTTCCATTTGGCTCTCATTTTCCTCTCCCCCACTTCACAAAGATTTGTCGTTTTATTCGCCCTCGTTTTCGTTCGTTGTTTTCTCGTCAGATCTGTTTTTGAGTGCAATCTTGTTGTAAGTCACTATGAGTGACTTTGGTATGGCAGAAACAGATGATGGCCTAACTCCTAAAATGGAGTGTACGGGTAATATGGATGCCAAAACTTTTGTCTTGGGGCATGGGAATTTTATGGGAAAAGAACATATCCAAGAATTTTTCAATTGTGTCAGAAAATTAAGTCTTGATGATATTGCTATACTTGAAAGGACTAAATCTTCACTACAAAAAAAAGACACATCCGTGACATTTTGGGCCGAACGAAAAAAAATCTGTCATACTTATGACACTTCTATGACGATAATTGTGACAAAACCCGGTATCATCATAGATGTGGTGGGCTCCTACTTCTATGACAAAAAATCATGACAAAAATGGGCTTTTCGTCCTGGGCAGGCCGGAGGCGCAATGCATGACATTCTTTGGGCTGTCCATGACGGAAAAACCGTGGTAGAAGCGAGGCGAGGAGAATTTCGGCGAGTTCCCTACATGATGGGTGGTCGGGGCGGCGATGCGCTGCTTTCTCGTACACGCACACGCAGTGTGCGAGGCGCTGGCTCTAATCGAACCCGAGCAAGGAGTTGGGCTCTTACTGAACCCAAGCAATTGCACCGCAGGCTACGCGTTATTGAAATCGACGAGAGATTCTTCGCCATCGCCGCTAATCAAGCCGATCGATGCTACCTTTGGATGAACAAAGAGTGTTGCGGGGGGTGGATGAACAAAGGAGCGGTGGGGTGGATGAATAGGACCCCGTGGCGTTGCCTCTGGATGAACAGGACCCCGAGGCGTTGCCTCTTGATGAACAGGACCCCGATCGATTGAGCCGGTTGGGGCTGGATGAACAGGACCCCGTGGAGGGCTGGATGAACAGGACGACCCCGTGGAGGGCTGGATGAACAGTAGACGGTGGAGGGGTGGATGAACAGTAGCCCGTGGAGGGGTTGTTGAACAGGAGCCTGTGGAGAGGGGTGGTTGAACAGTAGCCGGTGGAGTATAGCGCGGTGGAGGCTGGATGGACAGCAGCCCGTGGATGAACAGTCGCAGGTGGAGGCTGGAGGAGGTCGACGGTGGATGAACAGTAGACCGTGGAGGCTGGAGGAGGTCAATGTTGGAGATGAACAGTACCCCATGGAGTCCTGTTTTGCGGTACGCCACACCCCTCCCGATGAACAGGACCCCCGTTTCGACCGTAGCGCTCCAACACAAGTCCGTTTCCTCCATTTTGCGGTATGCCACACCCTCCCGATCAACAGACCTGCTTCACCGTAGGAGGTCCAACACAAGTCCGCTTCTCCATTTTGTAGTACGCCAGCCCCTCTCGGCGAACAGATCCTGCTTCAAACGTGGCGGCCGAACACAAGGTCGCTTCTCCGCTTCGCGGCACGCCAGCCTCGCTTCCATTGCTCGCTCCGCCCAAGCCGTTGGCTCCCACGTGTTCCGCTGCTCGCGATGAACACGACGCATTCCGCTGCTTCCCCATGAACACGACGCATTCCGCTGCTTCCCCATGAACACGACGACGAAGCAATATCTCCGCTCGACGCAGCCATGTACACGAGCCCCGGTCGTATGTATGCGCCGAGTAGGCGCTCGAGACCCCACAGATGTATGTATATGCGTACGTATTTTCTTTCTTGCACATTGGTTGTTGTACGACGCGTACATGCTACGTCGTGTTTCTACTACGACACGCATGCGTCTCTAAATCGACCAAGATGTACGCACATCGTCACACCGAATGACAATGCTACGACGCTTCGACCAGGTGGGTCCCGGCACTTCCTTGCGTGCGAAGATGTAGCTGGTGGGTCCCAGCAGTCAGGAGGGTGAATCATTTTTTTGTTGCCCAGGGGCACTTCCTTGCGTGCGAAGATGTAGCTGGTGGGTCCCAGCAGTCAGGAGGAAACATTTTTTTGCAAAATATGATGGCCCGTCCGGTGTATCCCCGCTGTCAGGTGGAGGAATAATTATTTTGCGCGTAATAAGGAGGCACTTCCTTGCGGCTGGCGTGGACCCAACTGTCAGCCTCTCCACGTACAGTTCTCTTCCGATGGAAGTCGGTCGTTGACCATATTGACCACGCCGCGCCGAGAGCACCACGGCGAGGCCTAGGAAGGGGACGACGCAGAGCCGGGGAAGACACGGCAGTGGATGCCCACGCCGAAGAGGAGTACGAGGGTTCACTGGTTCGGCTGTGGTGTGAGGCTGCCGTCACCACAAAATAACAGGGGGTGTGGGTGAGTAGAGGGATGGCCTGGCCAACGGTGGGAGTAGTAGGGGGCGGTGAGGCCTCCGCGGCATCACAGCCGGCCACGGGAGGCAGGAGCATGTGGCACGACCGGCGCTGCTTTGGGCGGCTGGAGCACGAAGAACAGAGGTTGAAGAAGCACTACGGCCGTTGGATGGACATCGTACGGTCACTGGAGCTAGAATCATTCATATTGACTAAGTTGACAAAGCCCTCCGCACTGGCCAACTTAGTAGGCCCACAAGTCACCTCCCACCAAGGTGAGTCCCAGCTAGCAAGGGGAGTATTCATTTTTATGCGTAATAAGGAGGCACTTCGTGGGTCCGAGCCGACAATGGGGTACTTTTTTTATGAAATCTGAGGCCCTTCCGTGGGTCCCAAATATCGTGTGGAGGAATCATTATTTTGCACGTAATAAGGAGGCATTTCGCAGGGCACTCTCCGTCACCTCTTCCGATGGCTGTTGTTTGTCGACTATGTTGACCTCGCCACGAGAGCACAAACGCTGTGGACAAGGGAGAGGCTCAGAAGAGAACCACCCGAGCCGACGAAGCCACCGCAGCGATGCCCACGCCGAGGGGAGTACGAAAGCGCCGACCGGTCGGTTCTTGGGTGAGGATGACGTCGCCGGAAAATAACAGGATGTGTGGGTGGTTAGAGGGATGGCCTGGTGGCAGCACAGCCAGCCATGGGAGGAGGGAGCAGGCAGTCCCATAGGCGCTGGTTTGGGCGGCTGGAGCAGGAAGATCAGAGATTGAAGAAGCACGGCGGCTGTTGGATGGACATCCAACAGTCACTGTTGTGTGTTGACTAAGTTGACAAAGCCTTGCGTATGCATCAAAAAAAATTAGGACAGCGTCATCGTCAACCTAGTAGGCCCAGAAGTCAGCCTCCAAATCTGTGGAAAACAGCATACAACCCATTAGCCATTATGAGAGTGTATGCACTAAATAACTTTGATGTGTCCCATAACCTCGCAGAATGACGAGAAGCCTGATTACGCCTTCTCCCTCGCCAACGCGTGCGTGGTGGCTCGCAGCACGAGGAGAAACTTTTGCTTACAAGCGGTGGACGTGCACCAGTTCATTTGTTGTCAGATTACCACAAGTACTACTGTAGAACCATCGACTTCCGGAAGAGGCGAAGAGCCAAGCGCAAGGTCACCTACTAACCTTAGGCTAGGCGTAGTGGGAGTAACATAAGTAGGGATACCTCCTTTTTTATTCTAGAAACAACCACACGCGAATATCGAGGTGCTGGTTACGTAGAACAGATTTCCTGGAGTCTGTGCTCAGCCCTCCTCTATCTCTCTTCTCAGCCAGCTAGCGGACGCGCAGAGCCTATCGTCTGTTTGCTCATATGCGGTCCCACATGTGAGTGAAAATGCAAGAGGACCCACTGAACCTGCACATCTTTCACCTCGACGTGCTGGTGATGAAAAACAAATCCAATAAAGATATTCGGTGGCCGCTTTTCGAGTTACTCAAGAGTAGTAAGATTCTATTTACAGTTTAACCCAAGAAGCACATCACGTGGCTTCAACTACCACTCTATTTTCTTGCGTGGCACGACCTCGATGCTGGATGTCCCACGTGTTGGCAAAAGAAGGAATAACCCGACCAAATCTTCGGTTGTGCTCTCGGATTAGACTAGTTGTGCTAACTTAAAAAATTTATTGTGTAGAATGGATGCAAGTTTTGGTATTGAGAAGAAGAGTACATCGATATATTGATAGACAATTTAGTAGATGTTCTAGCACTTTTAGCTAGCATAGAGGCTAGAGATGAGACTAGTGCACTTGTTGATACTCCTACTAGAATAGAGGCTAGACATGAGACTAGATGCGAGGAAGCAACGTCTACTTCTTTACACTCGAAGAAGAAAGAAGCACACAAGATCGAGCCTCCACAGATCAACAATGAATGCATCTAGAAGGCACTAATCCAACTTACAGGAGCAGTTATGGAAGTTGGATATCTTCTAAAATGTATTCTTGTGGTTCTTGTTTTCTTTGGTCTTGCTTTTCTAGTCAAAATTATCGTTGGAGTTCGTGCAAAATGGAGGTCCGTTTGGGGTCGTGCGTTGGAGTTGGCCTTACAAGTGGGACCGCAGTTGAGGAAACCGACTATCGGCAAACCCCCACCTTGCCCGTCGCGTGATGGGTGAGTTGGAGAAACAACGAGGTTGAAGAGATTGCTCTAGCACGGACTCCAAGAAATATGGTGTCAGATGGATGTTGTGCTGGTGGCGTGTGCTGTACTCTTGGACGTGAATGCTTGTTCGGCCCATGCCACCCTACTATTCCTACCACTTATATAGTACTAGTAGTATCAAGGATTCGAGGTGCTGGTTACGTACAACGAACACATTAACATATGGCTACAGTAAAAACACCCGCCCGACGCGTGAAGCATGTGAAGCTAGTACAAATAGTGTACTACTATTGTTGATTGGCCTCATCCGATAACTTGTTGCAATGCACGTACAATTATGTATTCAGATTTTTTTGCCTCGTCGCACCACTCACTCAGAGAAGCGACTCGAAAGCCATTCATAAATTTAGTAAGTTTATGACAGGCATATCATTTTATTACATACAACAGGTCATCAACCCACAACGACAACGAGGATACATTATAAATACTAAAGTTTTCATCACACAACAAATAATGAACTTCAACTCAACCAATCCTTGGTGTTGGAAACGCTTGCTTTGGACCACAAGTGATTCTCTGGGATGGGCCATCTATTGTCAATCTCGAGACCAATGCATGACTGATCATCCAGGCTGGAGCGTTCTACTCTATCAGTACCATGGTAGGCAGCCACCCAAATGTCCGAGGTATATATACAGTTGCTTCTCACAAATGGTACTAGTAACATTGTGTCAACAGCAGCTGGATCGCCTTTCACCATCACCGGATAGTTTTGTCCAAGGAAGAGCGAGTTTTCTCCAAGACTATCAATTATGTACCAGGGAGAAGGTATTGGCACTAGCACACTAGTATCCATCCTGAATACCATGTAACGAGCGTTGGAATAGGTCCAGAGAGTGCGACCATGGGAGACAACATGTGCTCCCTCAGTAGTAACAAACTCAGTGCGATGTATACAGAAAAGAAGAGGTGATCCATCGGAATTAGTTGCCATGCGCCACTGAGTATATAAGTTTTGCTCGTCCTCATGCTCGTGATCATCACCATCGTCATCTCCCCCTTTGTTATAAAAAATTTTCAAGTATAGGTGGTGGAATGTTCATAGGACCTTGGAAACACAAGAAGAAGGTTAATCAGGGAAACTTGCTAACCCGCATGCATGTGGATGAAACAATTATAATTACGGTGGAAGACAAATGTACCAAAACTACGAGGATCCCATGCATAAATAGTGATATGAGTGGTGGAAGCAAACACAAGACCCTCGTATTGAATTGCATCACAGTACACATCTGTGTATAGAAACTGATTTTTGAGCAATATCCATCGAGTCGAACCACAAAGGATGGTAACAAGCTTGTCAAAGATAGCAACAACTTCATAGTTCTTGTAATTACAAGAGCGGTTGGGAACTCGATAAATTGCTATCTTCTGTAGAAGACAGTCACCATGATCGTATTTGAACGTATGCATAATACCGGTGTGCTCAACCTCCGGGCATCACTGAGATTTTTCAAGTGGAACCCGTGATGAGTGTACACATTCACAAGTTCCCACTCGCAGTTGTACCCAATATAAACAACCCAATCTCCATTTGCGCCTGCCCAATCCTTGCCCTCAAGCAATGGCATCTTAACATCATATGTATCATTATCAAGCGGCATCAACTTGCACAAGGCGAGGCCTCCGTCGTCCTCGCGCCTACCATCGTGGTCATGACGAAGAAGATAGGGGAGATCAAACCGCTCCTTGACCCTTGGGTTCCTTGTAATGATGTTATTAGTTGAGTCGAGAATGGTCTTGAACGAACCTGCCATGCTAGCCGAGGTGATGACGTCGCACCGATCAAAGAGTTCCTCCACCACGTCTTCTTTCAGATTGGGGCAAGAATAACGGGGTCGTTTCCGGCTTGTTCCCTCCATGGAGAAGACGATCAAACAATGGCAAAAGGAAGGGTGAAGGCAAATGGAGGAGGGAGGAAGAGCGTGCGACAGCAGTTCCAAATCGAGAGGGAAAGGCAAAGAGTCCATGGATGGTTGCCAGTTTGCCACGATACACGAAGAGGCGCCCCGGCCTACACGTCCGTTCGGAAATACTAGTAGAAAGGGACTCGCCCTCGTCTCACTGCATGTTGGGATGGGACCACATGTCAACGAAACATGGTGTGTAATTTCTCGTGCAGAATGCGATCTGGCCACGTTGGCCCGAGGTGCCGCATTAGTTTTTTTGAAAGTTTGCCGCATTAGTTATCGACCTTTATTTTTTTAACATACAATCTGAATGGATAGCTCCTGTGGTCATCACACGTGAGCGGATATATAGGTGGGCTAGGTGGGCAGGCGGTTGAGCAGGCGGCAACAATCTGAGTGCTAAAAGAGTTGATCCAATGCTTGATTTTATTTTTATTTTCCAACTATGACCATCGGATAGAGTGATTCAGTTGCTGTGTTGCTACCGTCCAATATTTGCGTGTGGTTGTTTCTAGAGTAAAAAAAGGAGGTACTAGTACTTACTGTGGGAAAGGTGAAGTGATGGTTGATTCGCCCGAGCAACTTATTATTGTGGGAATATGGGAGTACCAGCGGATTCAAGGAACAGAGAAATGATGGTTGCTTCATCCGAGCAACTTAATGTGGCGAAGGTGGGGCTCTGTGATTTGACTGCTCACTAGTCATTACTACTACGGCACAACGACCGGGGTGAATTTTTCCCTGAAGTTGTGTTGTGCACTCAATATTGCTGCATGGCAGGTGGAGCCGGATGAAGGATGTCCAACATGTTGGCGAAATGAAGTTGAATTGTTTCTGTCACTGCTATCAATCCTTCAGGATTTGTTTATATGTACGCATAATTTTAATGAAATTGTACTGTGATGCTATGAAGGTTTCAACTTTGGTCCCTGCAGGAAAAAAAGGTTTCAACTTAGGATTCATGTGTCTTGCCTCGAGATTATCTCGTTACAACATTCCATCAAATACAAATGAAACTACCATGGCTACCATGGCTAGTGAATCTCAATGGTTCGCAGACCAGCGCCAATATTCACATCACAACTGAAGACAAAGTTGTGAGAAGGTGTACAAAATAAAGAAAAGAATATAATTGACCGATGTTGTTCGTAGGCATGGCTCCATTTCCTTGGCACAGTGTTCATTGCTTGGCAGCTAGTTTCACCCAGCTCTGTAGCCAAAAAAGAGGTGTATGGAGGACACCACAATCCGATCATTTTGTGCAGCTCCACTAAAATCAAGTGGACCATCCCTGTTTGCAAAGATATCCAGTCAGTGTGATTACAATGATAGTGGAACTAGATTATGAAACATAACACACATAAATAGAAGCCGATCACCTCTACGATCTCTCTTTAGGACTAACTTCTTGTTGGAGACGATTAGGCACGGAGTTGGATGAGGAGGATAGCTAAACCAATCTCCCTTTCTGCAGTCACACAGAGATATAAAAATGTTGCCTGTGTGACGTTTTGGCGGAACTGCACAAAACATTCTTAAGAAAAAAGTGATTTGTGCAGTTCACCAAAAGGTCGCAATAGCAACGAGGTGAAAATGGATAGCCCTGTTTGCAAAAGGAGGTAGAAAGGAAACAATTACTGCCCAATAACACGAGTTGAAGACACATACGCCAACAAAAAAGAAGCATATTCCATGTAATAAGGGAAAGATAGCACATGGTGGTTTATCAAAAATGGTTTGAGGATGAGATTGCAAGATGGAAAGTACGCCGGCCGAGATACGATTTAAGCAAACAACTAAAGAAGATCCACATGCAGCAACATGGGAAGATGGGCAGTGGAGCAAGGCTGGAGGAAGCTGTACCTGAGGGTCGTCGGGATGTTACTAGGAGGGTGCCGGCAGCCGGGATATGCCCATACTGCGGTAGCGAGCAAGTGGCGAAGGCCCTACCGCGTTGGAGCTTGGTCAGAGAGAACGGCGGGTACGCAGATCGGGACGTGCTGCCTCAACGATGTCGAACGGAGAGACGATGCACATCCTCCCTTTTTGCCGGCGGACAGGATGCGGCCAGATCATTGACCAACGCTGAGAGAGAGAGGCCACGACCGCCTTGTGTGAGATGGTGTGACGAGAGACAAACCCATTTTTCCATTTTCCCCACGGCAATCATTTTATATTCTGTAAGTGCAATTGAGGAATATATAACTTTATTTAATACTAACGCGTCAAGTCAAACTTTGTTTTTCTCCAGTAGGGCAGAGGTGCAGTTTTCTCCGTGGCATGGATACCTACCTACAACGTTCGACTATCGGTGTGTGTGTGGGGGGGGGGGGGAGAGGGGGAGAAGAGACCGATCGACTAGTATATGTGTGGGGAAGGAGAGAGACCTAGCTATGTATTGAGGGAGATCGATCGACATCCATGGATATGTGTAGCAGAGGAATAAGGTTGGGAGAAAGACAAAGGTAGAGCGTCGGAGGGTTGGTGGTGGAGTGGCGTCTCACAAATGGTGGGAGAGGCCTGCTAGACAAACGGAGGGTATGATTGCAATATCAATAAGAGAGGGCGGGGGATGTCTATCTGTCTATGCACGTGCGTGTGAGAGAGGGGCTGGGAGGTATGCAAGGATGATGAGGGGAGATGATATGGTTGTGGTAAGCATATGTAACTACATAGGAAGATCAACCGTCGTGTGTCCGAGAAAGGGAGAGACATAACTAGCGAGGTAAGTGTATCGGTGCATGGGGAAAACGAATTATAGTCGACCTCGATATATGTAGGGAGATCAGTTCATATACACACCTGCATGTTTTAGAAGCAAATAAGGTCCGGAGAGGCAGACATGGGGAGAGGGGTGCGGCTAGGAGGTGGTGCAAGAGGCCTACCATGTCGATGGGGGAGGAGTGTGCGAGTATGTGATCAATGAAAAGAGGGGAGGGAGTGTGCACCTGCGTGGAACCGTATTGGACATAGGGGGGCATGGACGGTGAGAAGAGAAGAGGGGAAGTATATATGTGTTTGTTGTAGGAACACTTGGCTAGAGAGGTATATCGACCGGTGTGTGCCGGAAAGAAGGAGCCGGGGGCCTACACACACCGCGGGTGGAAGACCTAAAGAGAAATAATGAACGTGCACGATGGAGGGGACGCTAAGGGTGGGTGAGAGGGGGGTGGGCGTGTGCATGCATGATAGAAAGTTAGGGCTAGCTAGCTACAAATCGAAGAGGATCGTGAAGGTGTAAAAGACGAACAAAGATCATAATTCATTATAAAAAAGTGGATACGGATACTTGAAGAATATATCATAATGTAGAACATTGATTATAATTTGGGCTAATGTGTGGCTTTTGCAACTCATGTCTAAATACTTGTCATAATGTAGGGGGCGGGGGCACTATACTTTGTGTGATAAACACGGTGTACGTATGGAACATGGTTTAGATTATGAATATATAGTTAGTACATCAAATGTACTATTATTTGGAATCAACATCAAGTGTATTCAAAAAATACAATTTGAGTTCATGTAGTACACATAGTTCATATCTATCTCTATAGTAATCATGTGGTGTGTTATTAAGGTAATATACGAATGATGGTTGAAGTTGGCAAAAATCATAATTGTAGATTCTTATTGAAATAGAGAAATGAAATCAAATTCAGTTCGAATTGCAGCGGTAGTATAGACATTTGAAATGCACTAAAATGTTGGTATGAGTAGGTTACATGCATTATACAACAAGCGGAAAAATTTAATTGGACATAACATGGATTCATACTCCCTCCTTCCATCTATATAGGGCGTAATGAGTTTTTTAAGACCGTCTTTGACTATTGACAAGCTTAATAGTAAATGACATGCACAATGTGAAAATTATATCATTGATAGAACCTTTCATAGATGAATTTAATGGTGTGCTTTTGTGTAAGTTGCATGCCATATATTATTGCTTTAATATTTGGTCAAAGTTAGCATCAAAAAACGCATTAGGCCCTATATAGATGGAAGGAGGGAGTAGCTTTGAATAGCATTTGTATAGTAAAACGGGGCAAGACTCTCTTTGTGTGGTGTGAATAGTTTTATTTTTTTTCGTTTTCTTTTTGTTTGAGGGAAGTGGGAATTGATTTGGTATGTATAAGTACAATATTACTACACGTTAGGCTTGTCCCTAAAATTCAACCAGCGCCTTGTTATATCCCGAAAATTCAGATATCGTTCTCCCAAAACTGGCGCCTTCACAACCCGCGCCTTGCTATCCCGAAATTACAACGCGCATGAAAATTCCATGCAGCTACCAAATCCCGACATGCGAAATCCCCCTTCTAACCCTGAGCCAAAACGGCTGCTAGTTCAAATCGGTGGGGGGTACTTTTGTAACACACCCTACATTTTGGACAAGCGCGTCCCTAAGTCATGGTTCACCCTCCCATCGCCTCTTTCGCCATTCAAATCCCAGTGCCGCCATAACCTCTCCGCTTCCACCGCAAACCCCACCTCCTTCGTCTGCCACCACCGCTGCCTACCGAGCCTCTTCCCCGACGACGCCGTCCCATCGCAACTCGGCGTTGCTCGTCCACCTCCCCGGATGAGGATCCGCTCGTCCATCTCGCCGCCCTCCGTTCAGCCGCCCATCCTCCACCTCCAAGGAGCTGCTCCAACGATCGCGCTGCCTATCGCGCTGCTCCATCCCCACAACGCCGCTTTAACTCGCTTCACCGAAATCGCAACATCTCACCGACTTCTGACAAAGCCGAGGCCTACTCGGCGCCACCAAAGAGGTTGTACACTCATCGCAACACACCTTCTCCTTAACTCGACCTCCCGGCACTGACGGTGCTCCACCCCACACCCCCATGGAGCTGCTACCTTGAAGCCGGCGCCGCGGGGGACATATCCACGGCGTTTCCCCAAAGGCGAGGCCCTTCGATGTCGGCGCCCATACCAGCCAGATCTGCTGCCGCCCGCTCGCCGGCGCCGCTCGCCGCTTGCTTCCGCCGCCGCCACTCGCCGCCTAATCGCTATCGCCTCTCGCTCGCGCTCTCGCCAAGGCCATCGCCGCTGCTCTCCCCTCGCTCATGCTGCCGCTGCTCTAATTTAGCCACACTTCATTGATTGAATTGACTTTTGGGTCAGTCAATTTTCAGGGGTTGGGGGGGGGGGGCTCGCCGGAGTTAAGGAAGAACCACCCGTGGCGGGGACGGGGGCTCGCCGGAGTGGTACCCCACTATCTATCTTAGGGTTCAGGGTGGGGGCGGGGGGCCTAGAGGGATGGACGGGGCGAGGGCGGACCGGTGGTGGGGAGTTGTTTCGGGGCGGCGAGGCGGCGCTGGGGCCGGCGGTTTGGCCGGTGGTGGCTGGCGGCTCAGGGCGGTGCAGGTTGAAGATGAACTGCATGCCCTCCCTAAACTACATGTCAAGTGCCTCGCTACCATTATGCTCAGGGCCGACAAGAATATCTTGATTCCATAGTAAATTTCAGTTTCGGCAGCTAAGTTCAGAGTCAACAGTTTTACCTCATCTATTGTAGTCAGTGGTTTTTGGTGATGTAAATTTTACATCTATTTTACATCATCTATTGGAGATGCTATTAGAATCCCACTTGAGATTGAAGATGTCTGTCTTGTGCTGCTTCAGCCTTGACGTCTTACGGCTCACTGGAGCTGCTCCAACGACAGAACAATCCATCACAATGAGCAAAGGCTCTCGACACCGCTTCACGATTCCTCAGATCTTCCTCCACACCTCCGACAGCCACCTCTGCCTCAACTGCTTTAGCGACCAGCCCAATGATGCTGAGGTCTACACGGTTATGGCAAAGAGGTTGTACACTTGTTACATCACTTATTACTATACATTCATGTCGATCCATTAGGGCTATTTTGGTTCAATGTAAAAACATAGCAATAGGGAATTTTCCAATGGCACTCTACTATTCAATTATTCATGCATTTTGTTGAAAGGAATGAAGCAAAACATCCACCTGGACCTACCTTTCAAAATCCTATGTGTTGAGGATATAACTATTGAGTGTAAACCGGCCAGGAAGGCCCGGTTCACCCTCGACTATGTTGAAGCCCATGAAGATCCAGGAGATGGCACTTTACTGTATGAAGCCTAGAAGCCCGAAGCCCAAAGGCGGATTAGGGCCCATAGTGGTAAACCGCCATGACTATGTAAACTTGTAATGTAAGTTAGGGAAGGAGAGACCGAGCCGACACTTTGTATGAGTCGGCCTCGGGGCTTTCAGAGACCGCCAAGGCCAACTCGTATATAAAGGGATGACCCGCAAGCGTTCTGGGACAATAGACAACAACTCGAGACTCAGTAAGCGATTTCGCCTCGATCATCGAAACCCAATCAATCCCATCACAACTAGACGTAGGCTTTACCTTCATCGGCAACTAGTATAAACTCTCGTGTCCCTTGTCCGGTTTAACCCTTCAAGCTAACTCATTGTAATGGCTCCACGACTAAGTCCTTTCATGAGGACATCCGACGTGTTAATTCCATCGACAGCTTGGCGCCCACCGTGGGCTATCGCACGATGGTGTCGAAGTTCTTGAAGGGCTGCTCAAGGACTTAAGGGTACGTGATCGGCCGGATGACCAAAAGTCGCCGCGCAAGCTCTACATCGACGACAAAAGGATGGGCCCCGAGGCCGCTTGATCGAGTACGGTACCGGGTCCCTTCGGCGAATTCATGTCTTCATCGGCAACATCGGCGAACTGGCCCCGAGCCGACATCTGCACCAACCTCGCTGAGACGGCTCAGCGGCGAGTCCAGCCCGGTTAAGCCCGCCAGGAAGCGTGCATCCGTAGGATGTGTCCATGGATCGGATCTCAACCGTGTCCGAGGGCGAGACGGCCGATATTCCGACGGTGAGTCATCCATCGTGAAACCGAGTCCTTGTACCGTATTCATAGCGGGTGTTCAAGGATATTCCGATGGCAACAGATTCCGCACTTCCTTGAACCCCCAAGTCGGGTTGTTGCTTACATGGCCGAACACAGCCCACGCTGCGCTTTCGCTACCGCAGCGATGAATACCGGATCAGCAGCCGCGCAGTACCTCGGCGCCGCCCGCCGCAAGTCCTCGCCACCGATGGACGCTGGCGACCTTGTTAATCGTAATAGCCACCCCGAGACGCAGGATCAGCACAATGCGGATGTTGCGGTCAAGGACCAAATAGCACAAAGTTAAGGAGGACCGGCAGCCGAGGATGCCAGATGGTCGAAGAACGGGCCGCTGGATGCCCAACAGCAGCGGATACAAGCACGTAATTACCAACTCATGCTGGATCGACCACATCGAGGATGTAATGCGGCGAAGTACCGTCACGCCGCCGCCGTTTTTAAGGGTTAAATCCTTTTCAGACGCCAAGCGCTGGGCCGAGCAATCCGGCAGCTGCAAACCGGACTGAGGCGCCTAGGACAGCTCCGGATCAGCCACGAGCAACAGAGCCACCCCGACGGAGGGATAACCCACCGCAGTACGTGCCTACACCACTGGGTCACTTCTTGAGCCCTCTGGATAACATGATTGCCGCAGCATCACGCCTCGCAGCCATTCCAATGGAGGGCGATTCGATAGCGGCAATTGAGACGCGGCGGGCGAGAGACCTTCTTCAAACCGCCGTGGTGCAGCAGCAGGCTTATTCATACAGCCGGGATAGAATTCATTCAACCCCTTGTCCGAGCTCGAGTTATAGCAGGCGTATAGATGAACCAGAGGTGTCTAGCAGCGCACGGCATCGCAACGCTCAAGATGTGGTGGATCATGGCAGGGCGCGAAGGGATGCCGCTTTGGGTCGTTATCAACCCGCCCTGGTTCAGCTAGCAGCGTCTGTTGACCGAGGCACCGGGCTGGCTTTCAGTTCCTGGGGAGTACCGTGCCTTATTTCGGCTCTCCGTAATGTGCGTCTGCCCAAGGATTTCAAGGGTCCACGCAAAGTGCCTAATTACACGGCGGATCAGCCACCTGAGGCATGGGTCGAGAGTTATGAGATGGCAATGGAGATGCTGGATGTAGATGAAGCGGCTTGTGCAAAGTACTTCACGATGATGTTGGAGGGTACAACATGTACTTGGTTGAAAAATCTACCAGCTAATTCCATCGAGTCATGGGACAAGTTGAAGGCTCGGTTTATAGCCAATTTTAAAGACACGTGCAAATAGCCCATGTCCATTGTGGATCTGGACGCTTGTGTTCAGGGAGAGAATGAGTCCACAACTCATTGGGTACGCCGGGTTTCAGAAGTTTTGCACTCATCCGACCGGATTAACGCTGGCCAAGCAATTATTACACTGGAGCGCAATTGCCGGTTTAAGTCACTGAAGATGAAGTTGGGACGGCTCAAACACCACTGCAACGACATGGGAACCCTCATGACAGCCTTGGTAAAGTATGCCGATTCTGATAATACCAAGGATCCTGATTCTGATAATGAGAAACCGGAGAAGGGAAAGAAGAATGGCGGTGCGAAGGGACAACAAAGACAACCAGGAGGCCATGGGAATAATGGTAAGCGAAGCGGATTCAGATTTTGTGGCTAACGCTAATGTGCAGCGTCAGAGGGTAAACCGCCTCAGCGGTGGGGCGGCGAACTGAGCGCTTTGTTGAATCAGCCCTGTCCAAAGCATGGGACCAAGGAGGCCCCTGCAACACATCTCTGGAAGGTTTGTAACATTATGAAGGAGTTCAAAAACTCTGATCTTTTCTGGTGTGATCAGGGTCCGTCGGGGGGTTCAGGTCCAGATTTTCATGGTGGCGGCGGTTCAAGCCCTGGGTTTCAGAATAATCATGGCAACCAGAACAACCAAGGTGGTAATAACCAGCAGAGTAATCAAGGGAATCAGCAGCAATCGGGTTACCAGAGTCACCCAAAGCAGTTGAATGGTGGGCAGTATCATGTGTTCACCACTAATTTGTGCAAGCGTGATCAGAAGCTGCACAAAAGGGCAGCCAATCGCGTTGAACCGCAGTTCCACGTTATCTCGCGGTGGTCGGAACAGCCTATTGTGTGGAGTAGGAGGATCATCCGCCCGGTTGACAATCCGGCCAATTAGCTCGTGGTGGCGCCTGTGGGAGGTTATAAGTTCACAAAAGTACTATGGATGGAGGAAGCAAGATCAATATTTTGTATTATGATACATTCCGCGCATGGGGTTGATGATAAGAATCTTAAACCGCCCAATACTGTTTTTCATGGTGTGGTACTGTAAATCGGCGATCCAGAGGTAAGATTGCCTTGAAGTTGTGTTTGGTGGTGAACATGATTCCCGGTCTGAGACATTGACCTTTGAGGTGGTGAGAATCCAGAGCCCGTATCACGCACTGTTTGGGCGACCGGCTTATGCAAAATTCATGGCTAGGCCATGTTATATTTACTTGCAGCTCAAGATGCCGGGTCACAAGGGAACCATCACGGTTCATGGAAGTCGAAAAATCGCTTTGGATTGCGAGGAAAGTGATGCAGCCTACACTGAGTCGGTTTGTGCTATAGAGGAGTTAAAGTTTTACGAGGAGAATGTTGATTCGGCAGATATGACCCCTCTGAAGAAGCCCAACACTGAGCACCCAACCCTGCATTTCAAACCGGCTGACGAGACTAAGCTTGTTGATTGGGTTCCTGGCGATTCATCCAAGCAGTTCAGCATCAGCACCAATCTGGATCCAAAATAGGAAAGCGTGCTCATCGAGTTCATCCGTGAGAACCGGAACATTTTTGCGTGGAAGCCTTCTGACATGCCAGGTGTACCGAGGGAACTCGCTGAGCACACTCTTAATATTGGTCCGTTTAAACCGTCAAGCAATTTCTTCGCCGCTTAATGAAGAGAGACGCAAGGCAATTGGTGAGGAAGTAGCCCGACCGCTGCTGTTGGGTTCATCGTCAAGTGTTTCATCCTCGAATGGTTGGCTAATCCGTGCTGGTTCTTAAGAAAACGGCACTTGTCGATGTGTGGGACTACACGGACTTGAACAAGGCTTGCTCGGCCGATCCTTTTGCTCTCCCGCATATTGATCGATCATTGATGCGACGGGCGGTTGTGCGTGCTCGAAGTTTTTGGATGCTTACTCAGATATCATCGATCAAGATGGCGCTTATGACCAGAGAAGACAGCCTTCATCACCCCGTTGAGCCTTCGTTAGGTTTCGCGGACGCCTCGATTCAATCGACACTAATCATGCACGCAAACGGTACGATCAAGATCGTGGACTCACGGAAGATATCACAACACAACTCTAAAAACATAAATAAGTCATACAAGCATCATAATACAAGCCAGGGCCTCGAGGGCTCGAATACAAGTGCTCGATCATAGACGAAGTCACGGAAGCAACAATATCTCGAGTACGATATAAGTTAAACAAGTTTGGCTTAAGAAGGCTAGCACAAACCGATACAGACGAAGAGGCGCAGCCTCCCGCATGGGATCCTCCTAAACTACTCCCGGTCATCGCCAACGGGCTGCGTGTAGTAGTAGGCACCTCCAACAGAGTAGGAGTCGCCGCCGACGGTATGCCCGCCTCGATTCTCGTGATCCGTGGCTGCGAAACCGTAAAGAAAGGAAAGGGGGAAAAGGGGGAAGAAAGCAACCGTGAGTACTCATCCAAAGTACTGCAAGCAAGGATCTACACTACATATGCATGGGTATATGTGTAAAGGGCCATATCGGTGGACCGAATCGCAGTAATGCCGTAATAAAAGGGGATAGCTAATCCGTCAAGACTACGCTCGCAGCCTCCGCCTTGCAAAGATGTAGAAGAGAGTAGATTGAAGTCCTCCAAGTAGCATCGCCAAGTAGCATCTCCAAGTAGCATCTCCGTAGCATCTCCAAGAGTATCGCATAGTATAATCCTACCCGCGATCTCTCCTCGCCGCCTGTTAGAGAGCGATCACCGGGTTGTCTGTGGAACTTGGAAGGGTGTGTTTTATTAAGTATCCGATTCTAGTTGTCATAAGGTCAAGGTACAACTCCGGTCGCCCTTTACCGAGGGACACGGCTATTCAATAGATAAACTCACCGCAGGGTGCACCACATAACCCAACACGCTTGATCCCATTTGGCCGGACACACTTTTCGGGGTCATGCCCGGCCGTGGAAGATCAACACATCGCAGCCCCACCTAGGCACAACAGAGAGGTCAAGACGCCGGTTCAAACCTAAGCGCACAGGGTCCGGGCCCATCGCCTAATGCACACCTGCACGCTATGCGGCGGCCGGAAGCGTAACTAGCCCCTTAATACAAGAGCAAAGCTTACGCCCAATCCGCGCCGCCGCCGCCGACGCCACGAAGGCTTCGCCGATACCACGACGCCGGATACCCATAACTACTCCCACGAGATGGTTAGTGCGATAGACCAAATGGCCGACTCGATCAAATACCAAGATCTCGTAAGCATGTTAAGTATCCGCTGAACGCCAACAGGCCAGCCCACCTGCCTCCTAGGTGGTCTCAACTCGCCTGCCGCTCCGCCATTAAAGTAACAAATGGGGCCGTTGGGAACTCAGCCCACCTCTACCGGATGGAGCCACCGTCCTTTCAAATTTCTCATCGTAATCACTTATGGTACTCAATGAGTCAATTCGACTTTAGTCACCACCGTATAGTATGTATGTATGTATAGATATACCGTGATCACCTCCCAAGTGATCACGACCGATAGTATAGCAAGGCGATCGACAAGAATGTAGGGCCAATGATGATAAACTAGCATCCTATACTAAGCATTTAGGATTGCGTAAGGTATCAACAGATGTAGCAACAATGTCAAGCTATGCATCGTAATAGGATCAACTAAAGCAAGAATATGCTACACTACTCTAATGCAAGCAAGATAGAGGAGAATAGGCGATATCCGGTGATCAAGGGGGGCTTGCTCGGTTGCTTAGACAAGAAGGAGAGGTCGTTTATGACGAGTCGCACCACAGGGCCTCAAAGATAGTCTCTGGGTCTACCTGAAAGAAGTAACAAAGGGGAACACAATAAATAACAAAGCAATCAAAGCATCACAAAGCGTAACATGGCAATACGCTGTGCTAGGTGTGCCCTAACCCGCAGAGGTGGTACCGGCGAAGGGGAAACATCCGGAAAGTATCCCTGTTTCGTGTTTTCTAGCGCAGGAGCCAGAGGGGAAAGTTGCAAGTTTGATATGTTAGGTGCGTGGCGATTTAACGGGCTGCGATCCGGTTCGCTCGTCGTTTCCGAGCAACTTTCATGTAGAAAGTATTTTCATCTCGAGCTACGGTTTATTTTATATGATTTTCTAAAGTTTTAATCATTTTAGAATTTATTTAACTATTTAATTCTAACATTATCCGTATTAGTAAACGATGACGCCAAGATGACATCGAGTGATGTCAAGAATAACGCCGACCATCGACCGGTCAACCCGACGGTGGGTCCCAAATGTCATCGATCGTTAACTAACCTAATAGATTAATTAACTAACTAGGTGATTAGGTTAATCTAATCAGATCAATTGTTAATTAATTTCTAATTAATTAACTAATTAATATTTTAATTATTTTATTTATTTATTTATTTCATTAAATCTTTTTTTAATTTTCGCTCTAGGCCCGGCCCCTCATGTCATAGGCACATGTGTCAATAAATCATCTAACTAATTTAATCAGGGGTCCCACTTGCCATGGACTACAAGCTAACTTATCACTAAGTACACCTAACAATCTTTTTAATTAGGCCCTTGTTTAGTGGGTTGGCCACATGTACAGAGAGCCAACCGCCTCACACACGGCCGCACACATAGCATGTAAGCTATGGCCATGGCACGGAGCGCATAGAGCACCCGAGATGCGCGGCCACGACGTGAGCAACAACAAAGCAGGTAGGAGCAGTGTAAGAAGCAAAGAAAGCAGCAGCTAGGCAAAGACGAGACAACAAAGCAAGGAGGCACCAACAAAAATACCAAAGTAGCAGCAAGACAAGGAGCAAGCAGAGAACGACAGGCCGCTGGGTGGCTGCGGCATGGCACGCGGGTGCGCGGTATGTGCGGTCGCCGATGGGGGAGAGGGAGGAGATAAGGCAGAGCCTCACCGCAGCCGAGGGACAAGGCAGCGGGTGTTCGAGGAGGAGGACGGGACGACACGCGGGGAAGAGATCCGCGAGGAAGCTGCCCGGCGGCGTGGTGGTGGCGACGACGGGCGACGGCATCGGGTCGATTAACGAGGCGAGGCCGCTGCCAGAGGGGCGCCGCGCAAGGGAGAGGAGGGCGCGACGAAGTCTGGGAGGAGGGCACCGTGGCGCTTTGATCGGGCGCGCGCAAGGGAGGAGGGGATCGAATAGGGCGCCTCCCCGGGACGATGTGTGTGTGTTTGTGTTGCGTGTGGCGGCGCCGGGAGGAGATGAGGGAACGGTGGGGATCGAGAGAGTAGATCGATCTAGGTTAGGTGGGTTGAGGCCATATAGGCTATGGGGTGCCTACCGGGCTATTTAGCTAGGCCACTCGCCATTTAGACCAAGGCCCAGGTGGGGGGGGCTTTTTTATTTTTCCTATTTTGTTTTCTGCTTTGCATTTTCTTTTATTATTTCTCTTTTCGCTTTTATTTCATTTTAAAATATTCAGCACTTTCTAAAAATATGTTTTCTTTATTATAATTACCTTGTAATATTCGCCACCACCGAACATTTTTGTTTCAACTTTGAAAACGCTTGTTGTTTGACATATTTAGAATTTAAATCTCAAAACGGTTTCAATCATTGCGAGGTTAGCAACAAGAATCGAGGTGACGTGGAATGATTAGCGGGATTATCAGTAGCATGATTATCCCAAGCGTCACAATTCTCCTCCATTACAAGAAATCTCGCCCCGAGATTTAAGCGTGGAGTAAGGGGGAGATGTCAGTAGCGAAAAACCTAACGAAGTCTTCTCGGTCTTGGCTGCCCTTTCAATAGCTCGATCCCTTTCATTGATGTCTTCATTTCTCGCTTCAAGTCATCATGATGAAGTCGGCCCTTTCTTCAGAACTCCATCGCATTTCACGAATAGGTAAGGGCAGCTCTACAATGATAGGATGTTATAAGGGAAATTCATCTGGGGGTATCCCAAGAATGAACATATTAGTATCTCTCGAGTTGAACAAATGACACACATCGAGAGCAAAGTAAGACGATGCAATAAGAAGTTTCAAGCGGATAGGCAATCGTTCATTGCCTGAAGCAGAGTGCGAAAGGGGTTCAGAGCAACGGGAATAAGTATTGTGTCCGATACCATAATAGATCAACAGGCAAGTGGCCCGTGAATTACACACAAAGTCAAGCACGAGGAATAACTTTGACGACAGGTTGTACAAGAGAGTCAGGTTTCGATCCTGTGGAACTGTGGGTTATGGGCCCACCATGTGGGTTAAAAGTAGAAAGGGCGATGATGTCTTGCACGATCATGTAAGCAAGGCATGTCAGAGGATAGCCTATCAGTTATGTTGGCAACAATGCCGATACCAGGGTGAGGGACAAAGAGAACTATCTTCCCGCCGCTGAACGAGGCGGACCAATAGTCAAAGTTCTCGCCCATCGGTGGTTACGGAAATGTCATTAATAATAGTAACAGGTCTTAATGACAAATGACACAACACGGTGTTTACATAAGAAGTGAATTATTACTGCTTAGATCATATAGATCACAAGAAAGATTAAACAAAACAATGGAAAGGAAAAGGTGTTTAAACACATAATTCAGGGGTATATCCTTCCCAAGGTCAAACAGAGCATGATATCCATGACAAGATATAATTGTAGAGAACCCTTTAGGAAAGGGGAGAGAAATTTCATGACATTACCCATACAACGGTGTTTGGATAATTGAGCAAGAAACATTTAGCATTGGGCTTCAAATGTTCTTGTTGAAAATCGGAGTACCATAGACATGCTTCGAGATAGCATTGACATGGTCATCAGGTGAAGATCAGACCTTGGAAACACAAAGGATCCATCAGGAACAACTTATAGAATAAGTCTTACAATTTCTCCAGGACTAATGGTTATCCTTGCAAAAGAAATTATAATGATAGGTCCTCCACCAGGGGGTGCTAGGCATGACGCCATATTACCGGGTCATCAAAGGACCAACATCATAACTCCCGGAAAGTTGTCCCGCCATCATATCCAATCCGAGATTCAGATCCGATTGATGTCATGATACCTTAGACTCGTGGATGTCCGAGAACAAAAGGTGCAACACAAATCGATTTAAATGATATTGCAAGATTCTCGAAATGAACTATGGGAGCGAAGTTCCCAAAACAAAGAGTTCATCAATAAACCAAGGAGGATGAGAAGGTGGCTGATGGGCTCAAATGACAATTCATCGAGAATTCCAAACGGATGGATTTCCACAATAATGTGAACAAGAAGATGACACTTGTCAATTCAAATGATATAATGTTGTATGCTCTAGGAAAACATACACCATCAATCATTAGTTGAAAGGTGTGCCCAAATATGACCTTAGGCAAAGAAGATCAATGTTAGAGTGACGATTCCATAATCAACGGTCCAAGAACGAACTGTCGACATTAACTTCAAAGCAATAGGGTTGCTAGAAGTACGTAACTCAAACAACATCTATTGGTATGTCAAGTTAAAACAACACGGGACCAAGGAAGAATGGTGATGGTGAGAAGTATCATCATATCAAGAATTTCTAAGAGGTGGAGCAATCCCCACAACATTCTCAACATAAAAGATGGTAACACTCCAAGGTAAAGAAGAATAAATGCTGGATAACAAGGAACTCAAGGTATAACACATAACACGAACAAGTTTGTGTTGGAGGGAAGGCAATAAAGTGGCCGATGATAACGCAGATCATCGAGGGCAAGGATGGTAATTCTCATCATGAACTCATTTGATATCCTGGAAGAGCTCATAAGGTTGATGAAGATCATGACACACTTTGTCGAGAGATTTCAAGATGTAATCGATCGGCGATGACATCAAGTCAAATGAATGGTGAAGCGAAAGGTTATTGGAACCAAGGGTACAACACAAACTCGAAATCAAGTTTGATGTTCAAGGTGAAATGATATGACGAGGAAGATCGATGTAAGATTAGCTCACTCATTCAAATTTGTGCTCCGGAAGGACCAAGTAGCACAATTAAAAATAGCACGGTAAGGATGTAGCCGAACAGGCTAGAAATGATGCGATCGGGTACAAACTCGACTTAAAGAAGATTATCAAAAGTTGTTGAACCGTAGTGCAGACTCGATTCAGCTTATCGGTGCCTTTGAGTGTTTAATAACTCAGAGCCCATGAAAACCGTGAATGAGTGAGAATGTAGTACTTGATGAAGAACTCATAAGAAGTTATGCAGCCCAAGATAATCTCGAGATACCGTGGGGGTAATACTCAAAGACGGATCAAAGTAGAGGTTGGACTGGGGTATTGATCCGCAGAAGACAAATGTTTAAACTTGCCCGAGAAATGGGAACAAAGAAGAACCAATATGGTCGAAACCATAACTACAAGGGGTCCAATTTAATAACACCGAAAGAATTACTCGAATGAGTAAATATTTGGCAAGAAGCTTCCATGATAAGTTCCACATCGGGTCCATGAGCATGAACGCAGAGTTCAAGGTCGACTCCCACTTCTCCAATGCATAACCTTTCATTCACTTCTCACTTTCGAGGAGGTTGTAGTGTTGAAATTTTATCTGGCAAAATACTAGGAGTGTATGACTCGTGAAAACTTTCTAGTTCACACATATTAAGGAAGGCAAATGTTCAAGCCATCGGGGCTTCTAGAACATATACCACTTAACTTCAGAGTAATTAACACAAGCTCAAAGTAGAGCATGGTTGACAAAGCAAAGGATACAATTTACCAAAGGCGGTATATATCCTAGGAAAGGCTCAAGGTTATTGAATATGAAGGATATTGTCGGATAAAATCCAATAAAGGTTCTGATGGTCCACAAGGGATCTGAGGTGAGTATCGGTACTCAACCAGAAGAAGAGAGAATGCAAGGTGATCGGATCGTAGAAACAACTGACTAATTCAGAGCTCAAATGTATAGGAATTAAGATTTTCCAAATCAAGGGATCAAAAGCAAACGCTCTAATTAAGGATGAATAAGCTGAATAGACTTAGGGGTAGAACCGACGGCAATTGATTGGTCGAGAACCAGCTCATGTTAAAAAATGACGTCTGAGCCGGAAGGAGGAATTCTAATTGCGACTGATGATTGCGAGCATCCACATCATATTAAATCAACGGTCTCAAAATGATAGTGACAGAGGATGTCAATGAATAATGCCGCATTTGGAATTAACCATAATGCAGCGCATAAGAATTTCAAGAGCCATAGGCTGAGAGGAGTCTCAAAAATCGATAACAATTCAAGAATTTTGTGAAACACCGAACAATCGGGGAGAAACAAACTCCTGTAAGTGTGAGGATTAATTTGTAGTGGTATTCAGCGACAAGGAACTGCAAGGCAAGAGGCACAAAGGATTCTCGGAACAATAGAGAGAATTTCGGGGTATCTTGTAATATCAAGATCAATGGGGAATGATTGTATGAATGGCAAGTGTATGCAGTTTTCATAGGGGTTGACGGTGGAAGGAAATCGCAATTGCGATGGCATAAAGACTCGAGAGAACATCATAGAGTAATTTCGGAATCTTCTAGTGTAGCAAACGATCATTGGGAGTGAGGGGCTCTCCGGGAGAAAGTATATTCGAGAACCTAAAGTTAGTTTTGTTTTTAGCAAAATCATTTAACCCGAATAGAAGAGAGATCAGAGTCCCAGAGTATAGACGAGGAATAAAAGATCCTAATACCACCCAATGGCGACGTGTGCCGGTAAGACACACAGCCATGTTAGTAAAAGTTTTTGCAACGTCTAGACTCGACTTCGGCCAAGGAGTTGGAAAGGGGATTCTACAGCAATGGGCTCGATATCAACTTGTGACGCCTCGATTCAATCAGACACTAATCATGCACGCAAACGGTACGATCAAGATCGTGGACTCACGGAAGATATCACAACACAACTCTAAAAACATAAATAAGTCATACAAGCATCATAATACAAGCCAGGGCCTCGAGGGCTCGAATACAAGTGCTCGATCATAGACGAAGTCACGGAAGCAACAATATCCGAGTACGCACATAAGTTAAACAAGTTTGGCTTAAGAAGGCTAGCACAAACCGATACAGACGAAGAGGCGCAGCCTCCGCTCGATCCTCCTAAACTACTCCTCGGTCGCCGCCAACGGGCTGCACGTAGTAGTAGGCACCTCCAACAGAGTAGGAGTCGCCGCTGACGGTATGCGTCTGCCTCGGATTCCCGCATCTGTTGTGACAACCGTAAAGAAAGGAAAGGGGGAAAAGGGGAAGAAAGCAACCGTGAGTACTCATCCAAAGTACTCGCAAGCAAGGATCTACACTACATATGCATGGGTATATGTGTAAAGGGCCATATCGGTGGACCGAATCGCAGTAATGCCGTAATAAAAGGGGATAGCTAATCCGTCAAGACTACGCTCGCAGCCTCCGCCTTGCAAAGATGTAGAAGAGAGTAGATTGAAGTCCTCCAAGTAGCATCGCCAAGTAGCATCTCCAAGTAGCATCTCCGTAGCATCTCCAAGAGCATCGCATAGTATAATCCTACCCGGCGATCTCTCCTCGCCGCCTGTTAGAGAGCGATCACCGGTTGTCTGTGGAACTTGGAAGGTGTGTTTTATTAAGTATCCGGTTCTAGTTGTCATAAGGTCAAGGTACAACTCCGTTCGCCCTTTTACCGAGGGACACGGCTATTCGAATAGATAAACTTCCCTGCAGGGGTGCACCACATAACCCAACACACTTGATCCCATTTGGCCGGACACACTTTTCGGGGTCATGCCCGGCCGTGGAAGATCAACACGTCGCAGCCCCACCTAGGCACAACAGAGAGTTCAGCACGCCGGTCTAAACCTAAGCGCACAGGGGTCTGGGCCCATCGCCCAATGCACACTCAAGACGCTATGGGCGGCCGAAGCGTAATCCAGCCCCTTAATACAAGAGCAAAGCTTACGCTCCATCCGCGCGACGCCGCCGCCGGGCGGCCACAAAGGCTTCGCCGATACCACGACCCCGATACCCATAACTACTCCCACGAGATGGTTAGTGCGATAGACCAAATGGCCGACTCAGATCAACTACCAAGATCTCAAGCAGCAGTTAAGTATCCGCGAACGCCGAACAGGCCAGCCCACCTGCCTCCTAGGTGGTCTCAACCTGCCTGCTGCCCCGCCACAAAGTAACAGATGGGGGCCGCTGAACTCAGCCCACCTCTACCGGATGGAGCCACCGTCCTTTCAGCCCCTCATCGTAATCACTTATGGGTACTCAATGAGTCAATTCCGACTTTAGCCACCACCGTATAGTATGTATGTATGTATAGTATATACCGTGATCACCTCCCAAGTGATCACGGCCCGATAGTATAGCAAGGCGATTGACAAGAATGTAGGGCCAATGATGATAAACTAGCATCCTATACTAAGCATTTAGGATTGCGTAAGGTATCAACAGATGTAGCAACAATGTCAAGCTATGCATCGTAATAGGATCAACTGAAAGCAAGAATATGCTACACTACTCTAATGCAAGCAGATAGAGGAGAATAGGCGATATCCGTGATCAAGGGGGCTTGCCTCGTTGCTTAGACAAGAAGGAAAGGTCATCGGTGACGAGTCGACCACGTGGGCCTCAAAGATCGCCTCGGGTTCACCGAAAGAAGTAACAAAGGGGAACACAATAAATAACAAAGCAATCAAAGCATCACAAAGCGTAACATGGCAATACGCTGGTGCTAGGTGTGCCCTAACCCGCAGAGGTGGTACCGGCGAAGGGGAAACATCCGGAAAGTATCCCTTGTTTCGTGGTTTTCAGCGAGGAGCCGATGGGGAAAGTTGCGAGTTTGATATGTTAGGTGCGTGGCGATTTAACGGGCTGCGATCCGGTTCGCCTCGTCGCTTCGAGCAACTTTCATGTAGAAAGTATTTTCATCTGAGCTACGGTTTATTTTATATGATTTTCTAAAGTTTTAATCATTTTTAGAATTTATTTAACTATTTAATTCTAACATTATCCAGAATAGTAAACGATGACGTCAGCATGACATCAGAGTGATGTCGAGAGTCAACGCCGACCATTGACCGGTCAACTCCGACGTGGGTCCCAAACTGTCATCGATCGTTAACTAACCTAATAGATTAATTAACTAACTAGGTGATTAGGTTAATCTAATCAGGATCAATTAAGTTAATTAATTCTCTAATTAATTAACTAATTAATATTTTAATTATTTTATTTATTTATTTATTTCATTAAATCTTTTTTTTTAATTTTCGTTCTAGGGCCTGGGCCCCTCATGTCATAGGCACATGTGTCAATAAATCATCTAACTAATTTAATCAGGGGGTCCCACTTGCCATGGACTACAAGCTAACTTATCACTAAGTACACCTAACAATCTTTTAATTAGGCCCTTGTTTAGTGGGTTGGCCACATGTACAGAGAGCCAACCGGCCTCACACACGGCCGCACACATAGCATGTAAGCTATGGCTATGGCACGGAGCGCATGAGAGCACCCGGAGATGCGCTGCCACGACGTGAGCAACAACAAGGGTAGGAGCAGTGTAAGAAGCAAAAGCAGCGAAGCTAGGCAAAGACGAGACAACAAAGAAGGAGGCGGCAGCAAAAAATACCAAAGTAGCAGCAGACAAGGAGCAAGCAGAAGAACGACAGGCCGCTGGTGGCTGCGGCATGGCACGCGGGTGCGCGGTATGTGCGGTCGCCAATGGGGGAGAGGGAGGAGATAAGGCGAGCCTCACCGCAGTCAGAGGGACAAGGCAGCGGTGTCGAGGAGGAGGACGGGACGACACGCGGGGAAGAGATCCGCGAGGAAGCTGCCCGGCGGCGTGGTGGTGGCGACGACGGGCGACGGCATCGGGTCGACGACGAGGCGAGGCCGCCGCTTCAGATGGCGCCCAAGCAAGGGAGAGGAGGGCGCGACGAGTTCTGGGAGGAGGGAGCCGGTGGCGCTTGATCGGGCGCGGGCGTCGGGAGGAGGGGATCGAATAGGGCGCCTCTCCCGGGACGATGCGTGTGTGTGTGTTGTGTGTGCGGCGGCTGGAGGAGATGACGGAACGGTGGGGATCGAGAGAGAGTAGATCGATCTAGGGTTAGGTGGGTTGAGGCCATATAGGCTATGGGGTGCCCGGCCGGGCTATTTAGCTAGGCCACTCGGCCATTTAGACCAAGGCCCAAAGGGGGGGGGGCTTTTTTATTTTTCCTATTTTGTTTTCTGCTTTTGCATTTTCTTTTATTATTTCTCTTTTCTGCTTTTATTTCATTTTAAAATATTCAGCACTTTCTAAAAATAAGTTTTCTTTATTATAATTACCTTGTAATATTCGCCACCACCTAACATTTTTGTTTCAACTTTGAAAACGCTTTGTCGCTTGACATATTTAGAATTTAAATCTCAAAACGGTTTCAATCATTGCGAGGTTAGCAACAAGAATCGAGGTGACGTGGAATGATTAGCGGGATTATCAGAGCATGATTATCCCAAGGCCACAGTTTCTATGCCCTTTGGGCTCAAGAGTGCTCATGCAACTTATCAGCATTGTGTGCGAAATTGTCTTCACACGCAGATTGGGCGTAATGTTCATGCCTATGTGGATGACATTGTGGTAAAATCCAGGAAAAAGGAGACATTGATAGCTGATTTCAAGGAGACGTTTGACAACCTTTGGGTTTACAAGATGATGCTTAACCCGGATAAATGTGTCTTTGGTGTTCTGGCAGGCAAGCTGCTCGGTTTTCTTGTGTCCAACAGAGGCATTGAGGCTAATCCGGAAAAAAATCAAGGCAATCACATCCCTGGCTAAACCGAAGTGTATCAATGATGTTCAGCGTCTAGTAGGTCGGATTGCAGCCCTCAGCCGGTTTATCTGTCGTCTGGGTGAGAAGGCCATTCCTTTGTATCAGATGTTGAAGAAGACGGATGATTTCGTCTGGAGTGACACAGCCAATGCGGCTTTTGAGGAGTTAAAGCAGCAGTTGGTTGAACCGCCGATTCTGGCAGCCCGAGTTGATCATGAGCCTTTACTATTATACGTGGCTGCCAATGCCCGAGCGGTCAGTGTGACAATCGTGGTTGAGCGTAAAGAAGCTGGGAAGGAGTATCCAGCTCAACGACTGTGTACTACATCGCGAAGTTCGACGAGTCAAAACAACGCTATCCGCATTGGCGTGTTGGTGTATGGGGTTTTATGGCCAACGAAAGCTCAAGCAATATTTTCAAGGCCATCCCATCATAGTGGTTAGTTCGCTCCTTTGGGTGATATCATTCAAAACAGGAAGCAATCGCCAAGTTGCAAAGTGGGCAATTGAGCTTGGTCCACACGGTTTAAAATATGTACCTCTAACAGCCATCAAGTCTCGTGCTCTTGTGGACTTTATCAATGATCGGACCGAATTACAAGCACCGAAGATAAACCGGATAATACGCATCGACTATTCATTTCGGCGGATCCAGTAATTGGAAGGCTCGGGCTGAGTTGTCCTTACTTCCCCTCGAGGTGATAAAATTTGCTATCTCCTCTGCTTGATGTTTCCTTGTACTAACAATGCAGCTGAGTATGAAGCTTTACTCCATGGTCTCCATGTGGCTAAAGAGGTGAACTTAAGTCGAGTTCATAGTTTCAGAGATTCTGATCTGGTGGCTCAGCAAGTTTCTGGTACTTGGGATTCTAAGGATCCACTCATGGCGGCTTACAGGCGTGAGGTGGATATTGTGGTGGGTCATTTCAAAGGGTATCAGGTTGAGCATATCGATCAACGCAAAAACGAAGCAGCAGACGCTTTGAACCGGCTTGGATCTCAGTGTAAACTGGTACCTCCTAACACCTTTTTAGATATCTTGCATAACCCGTCTGTTAAGTTGCCCACAGAAGAGGATTTGGCTGTTCCTGATCCGGAGGCTCGCCAGGCCGCTTACACATTGTGCCGGATTGACGGCTCCATATCCGGCGATTCGAGCCGGGCGAAGCTACCAAATGACAAAGTCCCGCCCGACAGATAGTCCGCGATCCAAGTCCATGGTTATTCACAATGGTGAGTTGCACCATCGAAGCCAGCGATTTCATATGGTTTTACTTTATTTTGGCCATGTTTCTTTGCATTCCTCTACTCTTCCAATTCCTATAAACCAAACACCCAAGTTGATGTAAACTCGTGTTTACAAATGCTCTGCTTACCATGTGCATTCCTATCCTATTCGTGTTTTTCCTATCCTCGCTTTTAGAATCATGCAAGCCAAATGAGCCCTTACAAAATTACTTCAGCCATGTGTAGGTGTCAAGGAACTTTGTGTGGTTTGTCCCGCTCCGCCGCAACGTCGTCCACCTCACCCGAGCTGCTCCATCAATGTAGCATCCACCAAACCGACATCACGACTCGACCGCCTTTCACCGCCAGATCTCCTTCCCCGCCGCACCCACCACAACGGCATCACCATCATCGGCTTAGCAGATGAACCCGAGGAGTACACGGGTCCACAAGAGAGGTCGCACTTTTTGTTTCGCTTATGTTATGCATTGTTTAAAATTACCCGCTACTTTATCGTCTGTTTCACCTCTTGACTCCAAGTCAGTCCAAATTAATGTTCAAACTTGAGTTCTAAATTAGTTGTGGGGCACATATCAAGGCAGCAATGCATAGTATGTCTGTCTAATATCTGGTTCACCTAGGGTATGCCTATGTTATTCATCTTGGGTGGGAAACAAATAGTAAAGCAATCATCATGTGTATTTTTATTAAATTAAAGCAATCATCAGCCTGCTATCATTATTCTTGGATCCATCCACTGGTTGTTACCATTGCTCTAAGTTTCTGCATGCTCTCCTTACATAATCTCACCATATTTTTTTCGTATGCATGTCAGATGTTGTACACAGTCATGCTGAACATGTAGAGAAAAAGAGAAGAGTTTTGTGCGGCAATACAATGTCATGCAGGCATCGATCCATGGTGGGTTCAATGGCAAACCCTCCCCACCCCTCTCCAGATTGTAATCCAGAGGAAGATATCTGTTCGAGGCGATTCGCACGCCACGACCACTCCTATTTACCCCCAATTTGTTTCTACCTTGGCATGATGATGTTAGTCATATCATGCATATGTTGCCTTGCAAAGGCCTACTTTTGACATCATATATGTCATCCGCTTAGTTTAGACATGTTCAGTAATGCCACCGCTTAGTTTCTATATCATATATGGGAATTATGCGCCTCATGTCTTTTAGCCAGCCATAATATATGTGAAATGTGCAATGCCATCCTGCTTAACCAGTGCATCATATATTTGAATGATATCTTGCCCATCCTTTTCTTCATTACATTTCCATTTGTCGACAATGTTTGTACATTAAACTACTCTTCCCGTGAATCAGCCATTTGGGTGGGAGATGAAAAATCTGAGTGAAAACAAGGCCTTCAGAGCGCATGCTACCTGTTGAAGCAGATCTCTTGTTGGGTCCCGATAGCTCCTCGGAGATGGATTCAGAGACAGATGACCAGTCCTATTCCCCCACCGAGGTGTATGCTCTAACTCGGCACAGTCATACTGCTCATAACATGCATATGGTGTCTTGCATTGCATAGTTTAGACATCATATACACAATATTCAACACCATGTTCTTAGTTCAAACATCATATCGAATGCCCTCTGTTTAGCATATAAATCACATATGTGAATTAAATGATGCGATCCTGATTACTTAGATAACATGTAGGTGAATTATGTCATGCGATCCTGTTTAGTTATTCATCATATCTTTGAATTATGTTATGCTGTGCTATCCAGTTTAGATAGACATGATATATGTGAAATTATGTCATGCTATCCGTTTTAGTTAAACAATATACATGTCAACTATTTCATGCCCTCTTTTTCCACACTATCTATCGTGATCTGCTCTCATACAATGTCTCAGACATTCAACTATGTTTCCTTTTATCAGCCATTTGAACTGGAGTGGTGATGCCAAGATTCAGCGGACTAAAACACGGTCTTCAAATAAAACAAAGCTACCTCTTGGTGGAGATAGCACCCGGTTGTACATGCACAAGAACCAACCCTACCACACATAACCCAAACTCTCAGATTGTACCCAGATCGATGGACAGAGAACCAGCTTCACCCAATCTAACCCCAACCCCAACCGATAGTAACCCAGCCTCCTGCTGACACAACACCATCTCCAAAGATAGAGCTCCCAAACAAGAGCAGTTAGTAAGGCAGCTCTAGTGCCTAAAGGGCCAAGATTATCATGGTGAACCCCAACTCCACCAGCTAGTATGCCTATTCCTGGAGAAAGCACAACCAGCTAGTCGTAGTTTAGCATCTATCGATTTGATGTTGTTAAATCAGTATGTGCGATCTTCCCATCTTGGAAATATTATATCAAGATGAAGGAAAATGCCGATTCAGTGTGTTTGTCCGTGAGTTATGTGTAATTAATGTTATTCATGGCAATTACTTTGCTTTGTCCCATACATCCTACCTCCATGATGATTATAATACAACAAATTTTCCCATTTTTCTCTATAGAGAATGACCAATTTGGAAACTCGGGATGAGGTAACCTGTGCTAATACCTCTGCTATCAAGAATGCTTGGTGGCAGTATTAGAATTACCTGAAGAAAACATACTTCACCAGCAAAGAAACTCATCAAATTCCCTTACATTCTCCTAAGACACATTTACTGGACGATGACTGGGAACGCCTTGTTCTGCACTGGTCCCGAACCAAGAATGTGGTAAGGTCTATGAGCTCATTTTCTATTTTTAAGTATTATATTCTTGCGTCTTACTGTACTCTTTTCATGTAGAACAAGTGCCTAAACATGAAGAACAACTGTTCTAATTTAAGATTCCATTGCTATCATAGTTCAAAAAAGCGCTAGGCGTTAATTGTGCGTTTTGCCACCGCCTTGCGCTTTACTGACCAAAGCGCATGCTTATGCGCAGTTATGCACAGATTAAGCGTAGTTACGCGCAATGCGTTTTGCCAACGCCTAGAGCCTAGGCGTGTTTAAGCGCTTGCTTAGGTAGTCCTTTTTTAACTATGATTGCTTTGCTCTTATATCACTGTCTTTACTCATACAAACTTATTTTTAAATTGAAGGATCCAATTGAAACTCCAATGGCACAACAGGTATGTTCACGCATGTTTCTTTAACAGGTTTGCTCTTATCAATAGCTCTGTTGATTTCAATTTCAATTGTGTATACAGTTGACTTCTCATATCATGCACATTACTAGCATCACAACAGAGCCAATAGTGTTGTTGTACATGTAGACCCGTGGTACCCATCTAAAATCTTGTTGTGCCGTGTAGTTTCCCACGCTTTGTATTCTTTCACTGCTGCTTTGTCTTGAACTGATATGATTTGAACCGTGTCTCTATTTTGATTTGGCAAGACAATGCAGTGACCATAGGACATAGATATATGTTTGTTTGATGCTTTTATTATGTACTAGTACTTGGCAATAGAAGACTTGGTAGTTTAATCCTATCCACCTTACTAATGAACTGGTTCACCAAAATGAGTTTCATATACTAGTACATGCTAAACTTGTTATGTGTCTGCTTGTTTCTTCTTTTAGAATGCCGATGTAATATTGGGGAAGAGTGCCTTATTAAGCAATGGTAAAGGAAGTAATGCGATAAGGTTCGTGATAGTGACACGCCCTTGTTGGTCTCCAACAAAGCTGATAAAACAGCTAAGGAAGACTATCTTGAAGACATCGAGACAACCCCAAAGTCGTGTCTTGGTTTAGTGTTCGAGTTACTGGCCACTACCGCTTGCACAAGCTATTCAAACTCACCGTCTCGAATCAGTTCAGTTTCTTGAGTCTCAACTACAAGTCGAAGACATCGATCACCGTGCTGGCGACAAGAAGCGAAGGATCATGAAGTCCTCGGAGCATTCAGATGCATACTTTTGGTGCAATAACAAGCGTTGGAGGATTTTAGCGCCAATAGGACAAAGCTAATAAGCTTGCTGCTTATTGCCAGCATGGTGGATACCTGTGATAACGCTTTCTTGAGCTCTTCCGTTGTTTTAGTTATGTTTCATTTTGCTGCCGCTTATTTGCAATCGGTGGCCAATTTTGACGGCCAATGTATGTAATATGCTGCTTTGTTCCCTATATTTGCACTGGTGGCGAACTTTGATGCCCGGTGGATGTAATATGTGTAATAGCAGTAATAGGCTAGCGTTAATTGCTTGCTTATTTATTTCCTTATTGTCTTGTTTAGTTGTTTGCTTGTAGTCACTGCAGTTCTTTTTCTGTGTTTTTCTAGTGGCCACAATAGCCTATTTTTGGTAACTAGACCAAAATAATCATGGCAACACACGGACTGTTGTAACCATGGGCCTCCTGCGGGCCGTATGATCCATGGGCCATCTACAGGCTGTAGGATCCATTAGCCTTCTATACAGGCCTTAGGATCCATGGGCCTTCTACGGGCCGTAGGGTCCATGGGCCTTCTACGGGCCGTACGATCCATGGACCTTCTACTGACCGTACGATCCATGGGCCTCATACGGGCCGTAGGATCCATGGGCCTTCTATGGGGCATATCATCATTTCGCCAATCATGGGCCATACTATATATTCATGGACCATAACGGGCCGTTAATAAGTCGTATTTGATAACTCTATGAAAACAGCCCAATGGGTTTTTTTGACATGAAAATGGCCCAACGTATTAACGATCCACAAACGGGCCGACTGTAACGACGAGCTGAATTTGGCCCACAAGCAGAAAATGACAGTAACGTGCCGCATGTAACCGAATGCTGCAAATGAGCCCAAGAATAAATGGGCCCTAATAAGCCGAAAGATAACTTGGGATGGAAACGGCCCAATGGAATAACGGGCCGTTAATGGGTATAAAGTGGTACACTGTTCATTACGGGCCAGTTTCACCACGGGCCGTTAATGGGCCAAGAGTTACAAAGGGCCCCATATGGGCCGAAAGAAGTCATGGGCCACACATGGGCCGGTTAAAACGGCCTAGAATCATATTGACGCCCGATGACGCCATCGGGCCTAATTCGAGAGGTCGTAACGGCTCGGGTTAGCGGGTCAGAATGGGCTATATGCGAATAGGTCGCCAACAAGTTTCCATGGGCCGCCCGCCACCTTTGACCAAGTCAAACGGGCCGCCTTTTTATAGGAATGGGCCTCTGTTAGCCGTACACGGTCGCCAGATCATAGGCGCCTTCGTCCAATGAGTGGATGACATCTATCCCAACGGTGAACCGACACGTGTTTCCTCCAGCCAATGATGATTTTACACGTGGAAAATCCCCATTGGTCGGGGCTATTAATGGGTTATCGGATCCAAAACCGGACCCAATAGCTTAACAACGTTCCATTACGGTGGATGCCATGTGTCGGTCACCCTTGACGAAAGCACTTCTGTGACGCGCGATTTGTCGTCATGGAAGTGGACACTTCCGTGATGATAATTTTGGTAATGTCATGGAACACTTCTATGACAACACAGGTATGACTATCTTGATTCTGTCATAAAATCGTCATGGATGTACATGCATGACAAAAAACGCGACCTACTGTGACAAACACGTATCATCACGGAAGTGTATTTTTTTGTAGTGGCTTATGCGGAAGCTATCTCGGTACTTCTTCTGAAACTTGAAACTATATTTATTCGTACTCATCCTAACTTGCAAAGATTGTTCTATGAGTTGCCCGTTATAAAGGATTCTAAAGCTAAAAAGTTAGCCACTTGTTTTGATGAATGAATTTGACTACATAATACGAGAAGCTAGGGAAATCTTTGGTTTTTATGGCATGAATCATGAAAAACCCGTGATTGAGGAAATTATTTATAATAGTGATTTGCTTTAAGACATTTTCTTGGAGATAACCAAATCTTTGATGAGAATCTTAAAAAGCAAGTCCCCGTTTTAGATATGATCCAACAAGTTTTTAACGATGTTAATCAACACTATTCTTGGATCACTGCCGGAAATCAAAGGGGTTATGATAAAAAGAAACTCGATAGTGCTAAGGTTTCCATGGATAATGTGTTTTATGTCTTATTTACAAAACCTCCCGACACAAATACCTCCAAGGGAAACAAGGATAAGGGTGACAAAACTTAGATCCTACACATTATGCCTAGCTAGGGACGTAAAACAATAGCGCTTGTTGGGAGGCAACCCAATGAATAATTTTTTTTTTTGCTTTTTTGCTTTCTGTTCTTGTGTTTTAGCACAATTATGCTACTGTTATGATTGTGTTTTTTGTGAAGTATTTGTGCCAAGCAAGGCCTTTGGAAGATTTGGGTGAAAGTTGATTTGATCTTGCTCAAAAACAGAAACTTTTGTGCTCACGAGATTATTTTTCATTTTTAATAGAAAAGTGATTTTGAGTTGATTGTTTTTAAGAAGATTAATAGACAAATTTCTGATGTCAAACAATTTATTTCAGAATGTTTGGAGATACAGAAGTATTAGAAATATTCAGATTCCTACAGACTGTTCTGTTTTTGACAGATTCTGTTTTCTTTGCGTTGTGTTCTTATTTTGATGATTCTATGGTTTTCTTTGATGAGTTTTTGCCAGAGAAAAGTTGGAATACAGTAGATATAATGCAAAACAAAATAAGAATAGGTTTGAAACAGTACTTATTGTATTGTTTTGTTTTTCTTATATTAATGGATCTCACAAAGGTTTTGTTGAGTTTTGTGTGATTGCAGTTTTCAAGTTTTGGGTGATCTTACAATAGTTGAAGGAATAAGGAGTAGCAAAAGGCTAAGCCTGGGGATGCCCGAGGCACCCCAAGATAATATTCAAAGAAGTAGCAAGCAACTAAGCTTGGGGATGCCCCCGAGTGGCATCCCCGCTTTCTTCTAACAACTGTCGGTATTTTACTTGAAGTTATATTTTTATTCGTCATATATTATGAGTTTTGCTTGGAGCGTCTTGTATGATATGAGTCTTTGCTTGTTTTTCTTGGTGTTCTAAGTCTTGAATCCTTGCTGGACACACCCTTTTGAGAGAGCCAAAAATTATGCTATGCTTGCTCATATGCTTCACTTAAATTTTTAGAGCCACAGATTTGCTCTAGTGCTTCACTTATATCTTTTTGAGCATGGTGTGCCTTGTTTTTTTTTTTGAAGAAAAGCTCTCATGCTTCACTTAGATTTATTTGGGAGTTAGTAATTTTTAAGAAATTCTCTCTTTCTTCACTTAGATTATTTTGAGAGAAAGAAAAATTTTGCTCATGTTCTTCACTTATATTTGTTTGAGCTTATCAAAAGTAACATATGAAAATAGTTCCAAAGTGATAGATATCCAAGGAGGATATAATAAAAACTTTCATGAAGATCATTGGACAAAATAAACTCGATTCTTAGTAATCATTTTGAGATATGGCAATATGATATGTGAGTCATGTTGATGAGTAATTGTGCTTTAGTAAGAATATTGATGTTAAGGTTTGTGATTCCCTATGCAAGCACAAAATTCAATAGTTATGCAATGAAATTTATATCCTACTTATGGTGCATTATTCATTGTTACTTATGCTTAATGCTTGGGTACGAGATTTTTCACTATTTGGTTGGTCGCTTCTCAATCTTTTTGCTAGCCTTCATTTTGCACTAAGTATGATCACTACTTGTGCATCCAAAACCCTTTAAACCAGTTTTGCCATATGAGTCCATTATACCTGCCTATATGCGGTATTTCCATGCCATTATAAGCAAATTTACATGTGCCATCTCTAATTTTTAAAATAAATTTCTCTTTTGTGTGCTCTACCGCTCGCGAGGCTGTGAAGGGTGACCAATATTTTCCATGCTAGATGTGTTATTCTCACGGTGAGTGTTTATTCACTTGTCATTGCATGAGAGTACGTCAAAGGTATTAGGGATGCCCAGTCCCGAAATGAAAAATGAATTTACTTTATGTTGTCAAATAATAAATTCCTTGGAATGTGTTGGTATGGAGGGCACCTATAGATACGATTAGCCATGGAAAGTGAAAGTAATGGTGGAAAAAGGAATAAACTTTATTTTCTGTTTGGGAACAACTGATGATGTATCTAGGATGGAAAGTGTTGGGATATCTAAGTCGTTTTCTTTGGTGGGAAAAGTATGCCTCTCAAAAATGTTTTTATCTCTCAATTTAAGCTTTGAGCTCTAGCACCTCTACAAATCCCTACTTCCCTCCGCAAAGGGCCTTTCTTTTACTTATGGTATTTTTATTTTGAATTTGAGTCTCCATCTTCTCTTATAAAGCACAAACTAAGGGGCACTATGATCGTATTTGAGCATTGGGTATAGCTAATATTTGAGTGTGTTTCATGAATATATCAATGATTGAGCATAACGGGCTAGGGATAACTTTCTTTAGTGTTGATATTTTGAAAGACATGGTTGCTTGTTGATATGCTTGAGTATTAAAGTCTTCATGTCAAAACTAGACTATTGCTTTGAATCATATAAAAGTCCAAATGCCCATGCTATAAAGAAAACAAATGTGATAAACATGTTAGGCAACATTCCACATCCAAAATTCTGTTTTATTCATTTACCTACTCGAGAATGAGCAGGAATTAAGCTTGGGGATGCTGATACGTCTCCAATGTATCTATAATTTTTGATTGTTCCATGCTGTTATATTATAATTCTTGGATGTTTTACAACCATTTTATAGTCATTTTATATCATTTTTTGGCACTAACCTATTGACATAGTGCCCAAAGGTTGCTTGCTATTTTCTCGCATGTTTTTACATCGCAGAAATCAATATCAAACGGAGTCCAAATGCAATAACCTTCTTGAGGATTTTTGGGCCGAAGACATCCAAGGCCAAGGAAGCACTGGGGTGCCCCGAGGGGGCAGACTCACTGTGGTCCGCTCAAGGGCTCAGCGTGCCTAGGTGGGTTGTGCCCACCTCGGGTGCCCCCGAACGCCTCTTTGCTCTATAAATACCCCAATATTCCGTAAACCCTAGGGAGTCGATTTAAAATCAATTCCAAATTACCAAGATAGTCCGAACCACCAGATCCAATCTAGACACCATCACGGAGGGGTTCATCACTTCCATTGGTGCCTCTCCGATGATACGTGAGTAGTTCTTTGTAGACCTACGGGTTCGTAGTTAGTATCTAGATGGATTTCTCTCTCTCTTCTGATTATCAATACAATGGTCTCTTGGAGATCCATATGATGTAAGCCTTTTGCGGTGTGTTTGTTGGGATCCGATGAACTTTGAGTTTACAATCAGATCTATGTTTTTATCCATGAAAGTTATTTGAGTCTTCTTTGATCTCTTATATGCATGATTACTTATAGTCCCATATTTCTTCTCCAATATTTGAGTTTTGTTTGGCCAACTTGATTTATTTATCTTGCAACGGGAAGAGGTGCTTTGTGATGGGTTCAATCTTACGGTGCTTGATCCCAGTGACAGAAGGGGAAACGACATGTATGTATTATTGCTATTAAGGATAACAAGATGGGGTCTATTTCTACATAAATAGATCTTGTCTACATCATGTAATCATTCTTATTGCATTACTCTATTTCTCCATGAACTTAATACACTAGATGCATGCTAGATATCAGTCGACGTGTGGAGTAATAGTAGTAGACGGAGGCAGGAGTCGGTCTACTAATATTGGATGTGATACCTATATAATGATCGTTGCCTGGATATCGTCATGATTATTTGAAGTTCTATCAATTGCCCAACAGTAATTGTTTTCCCATCGTTTGCTATTTTTCTCGAGAGAAGCCACTAGTGAAACCTACAGCCCCCGGGTCTCTTTTCATCATATTTGCCTTTGTGATCTATTTTACTTTGCATTTATTTTCAGATCTATTAAACCAAAAATACAAAAATACCTTGCTGCAATTTATTTGTTCCGCGATCTATTTATTCTATCTACCACTTTTACCTCACGTTATTTGCCTATCTTGAGGCGCCGTACCCGAAAGGGATTGTCAACCCCTTTAACATGTCGGGTTGCGAGTATTTGTTATTTGTGTGCAGGAGCTGTTTACATGGTGTGAGGAGGTTCTCCTACTGGTTCAATAATCTTGGTCTCATCACTAAGGGAAATACCTACCATCGCTATACTACATCATCCCTTCCTCTTTGGGGAAATACCGATGTAGTTCTAGCAGACATCAGTATGGCAGTTGATTTGTCAGCCATTTGCAAAGATATTTCAGTCGGTGTGAGTTTATTCAAATCAAGTCTTTTATATAAAGAGAAAGGCATAACATTAATACCAGCTCCTAAATCACATAAACAGTTTTCACATAATTGGTATTCCCGGATCTCCAAGTTTTTTAGGTACTCCATCTTTAAAAGTATAATTAGCAAGCATGGTGGAGATTTCAGCTTCCGGTATTTTCCTCTTATTGGTGATGATGTCTTTGATGACCCACAAGTGTAGGGGATCTATCGTAGTCCTTTCGATAAGTAAGAGTGTTGAACCCAACGAGGAGCAGAAGGAAATGATAAGCGGTTTTCAGTAAGGTTTTCTCTGCAAGCACTGAAAATATAGGTAATAGATAGTTTTGTGATAAAATAAATAGTAACGAGCAAAAAGTAAATAAAGTAAATAAAGTGCAGCAAGGTGGCCCAATCCTTTATGCAGCAAAGGATAAGCCTGTACAAATTCTAATAATGAAGAAGGAGCTCCCGAGGACACATTGGGAATTATCGTCAAGCTAGTTTTCATCACGTTCGTATGATTCTCGTTCGGTACTTTGATAATTTGATATGTGGGTGGACCGATACTTGGGTACTGCCCTAACTTGGACAAGCATCCCACTTATAATTAACCCCTATTGCAAGCATCCGCAACTGCAAAAAAGGTATTATGGTAAACCTAACCACAACATTAAGCCTATGGATCCATATCAACCCCTAATGAAGCAACGCATAAACTAGGGTTTAAGCTTCTGTCACTCTAGCTACCCATCATCTACTTATTACTTCCCCATGCCTTCCTCTAGGCCCAAATAATGGTGAAGTGTCATGTAGTCGACGTTCACATAACACCACTAGAGGAAAGACAACATACATCTCATCAAAATATCGAACGAATACCAAATTCACATGACTACTAATAGCAAGACTTCACCCATGTCCTCAGGAACAAACGTAACTACTCACAAAGCATATTCATGTTCATAATCAGAGGAGTAATAATATGCATAAAGGATCTGAACATATGATCTTCCACCAAGTAAACCAAATAGCATCAACTACAAGTAGTAATCAACACTACTAGCAACCCACAGGTACCAATTTGTGGTTTCGATACAAGATTGGATACAAGAGATGAACTAGGGTTTTGAGAGGAGATGGTGCTGGTGAGATGTTGATGGAGATTGACCCCCTCCCGATGAGAGGATCGTTGGTGATGACGTTGGTAATGATTCCCCCCTCCCGGAGGGAAGTGTCCCCGGTAGAACAGCTCCGCCAGAGCCCTAGATTAATTCCGCCAAGGTTCCGCCTTGTGGCAGCGGAGTTTCGTCCCGTAAGCTTGCCCCTGATTTTTTCCAGGGTAAAAGTGATGATATAGCAGAAGATGGATGCCGGAGGCCCACCAGGGGGCCCAGGAGATAGGAGGCCGCGCCCTATAGGGGGGCGCGCCCCCTGTCTCCTAGACAGGTGTGGGCCCCCTGGCCTATTTCTTTCTCTCATAAATTCTTATTAAATCCAAAAAGTTGTTTCGTAGAGTTTCAGGACTTTTGGAGTTGTGCAGAATAGTTTTCCAACGTTTGCTCCTTTTCCAGCCAGAATTCTAGTTGCCGGCATTCCCCCTCTTCATGGCAAACCTTGTAAAATAAGAGAGAATAGCCATAAGTATTGAGATATAATGTGTAATAACAAACCAAAATGCAATAAATATTGATATAAAAGCATGATGCAAAGTGGACGTATCAACTCCCCCAAGCTTAGACCTCGCTTGTCCTCAAGCGAAACTGAAATCTAAAAATATGTCCACATGTTTAGAGATAGAGGCGTCGATAAAAATAAAATATGGGCATGAGGGCATCATGATCATTCTAATAACAGCAACATATATAGATTTTGTCATATGATTTCCTATGCTCAAGTAATAAGCAATTCACAATGTCAAGTATGGTTCAAAAACTTCATTGGGAACTACAAACTATAATATCAGTCATTGAAGCAATTGCAATTTATCGTAACATCAGAAAGAGTCAATAGTAGAGTTTTTCAACAAGCTCACATACTCAACTATCTCGTAGTCTCCCATAATTGTTAACACTCACACAATACTCGTGGTTATAGAGTTTTAGCCGGACACTGAGAAAGATAGGGGCTTCTTGTGTTACCTCCCAACGTATTCACCTTTAGGTGATGTCAACAATAATGGCCTATGAAAACTTACATCCAATTGGATATATGTATCATGATCTTTCAAACACGAAGAGCTTGCCAAAGGATAAAATGAAAAAGGGAAAGGTGAGGATCACCTTGACTCAAGCATAAAGTAAAAACGTGAAGTAAAAGATAGGCCCTTCGCAGAGGGAAGCAGAGGTTGTCATGCGCGTTTAGGGTTGATGCACGAAATCTTAATGCAAAAGAACGTCACTTTATATTGCCCCTTGTATGTGGACCTTTATTGTGCAGTCCGTCGCTTTTATTACTTCCACAACAAGTTCGTACAAAGCTTACTTTCTCTGCACTAATAAGTCATACATATTTAGAGAGCAATTTTTATTGCTTGCACCGATGACAACTTACTTGAAGGATCTTACTCAATCCATAGGTAGGTATAGTGGACTCTCATGGAAAAACTGGGTTTGAGGATATTGGGAAGCACAAGTAGTATCTCTACTTGGTGCAAGGAATTTGGCTAGCATGAGGGGGAAAAGCAAGCTCAACATGTTTGGAAGGTCAATGACAATATACTTTAACTGAGATGTCGGAAAACATAAATCATTACATTGTCTTCCTTGTCCAACATCAACTCTTTTAGCATGTCATACTTAATGAGTGCTTCACAATCATAAAAGATGTCCAAGATAATATATTTATATGTGAACCCCTCTTTCCTTATCACTTCCTATTAATTGCAACGATGACCAAGGCTACATTCATCAACTCTCAACAATTTTTATGCCTCATACTTTCTATGTGTGAAGTTATCACTATCCATAAGATCAATATGAACTCTTTTGTTCTTTCTACTTTCTCAAGATCATAGCAACATAACAAAGCCCTTGACTCAACACTAATCTTTATTATAGATAGCACACGGACTCGATTACATAAAGAGATCACAGTGCAAAACTCAAAACTACTTGATATCAAAACTTCAAACTACTAGATCAAGATACTACTAAAAGGGTCGAACTAAATAAAGCGGTAAAAATAGGAGTGTGATGGTGATACGATACCGGGGCACCTCCCCCAAGCTTGGCAGTTGCCAAGGGGAGTGCCCATACCCATGTGATTATTTCTTCGGAGGTGATGGAGATGGTGATGATGATGGTGGATAATCGCAAATCGAGCGTAAAAGCTCCTCCAACTTGCAGATAATGCCCTTGAGCCCAGCAACATGATCCTTCAACAAAATATTCTCCTGTGTGAGATACTTGTTCTATATGCGAGCTAACTCAATCATCTTGAAAGCTTCAATCTCTGTTGGAGTAAAGAGGTTAGGTAAAGGTTGAGGGATATCTTCTTCTTCTTTCACCGCCGGAGCTTGGACCTCCATGGCTTTATTGATCCCTTCATCCTTGTTGATCTCTTCTGGTTCTTCTCTTTTCAGTTCTATCTTCAAAAGCCAAGCATCCTTGTCTTCATTGTTGGAGGAGGGTGAAGTCATGGTGCTCTAAATCTAAAACGGAAACAGCTCGAAACGAAAACAGAGGATATTTTCGTGATACGGTGGTCAAAACCTTCGGGAGTATATTTAATGAATTTTTACCAACCAAAATACGTAACATACAAGAAAACAGAGTCCGGGAGGCACACGAGGTGCCCACGAGACAGGGGGCGCGGCCTCCTCTCTCGTGGGAGCCTCGTGTCCCTTTCAGACTACTTCTTTCTTCCTAAAATTCTTAAATAATCCAAAACTGATAAAAATTGCAATTAGAGTTGTTTTGGAGTCGGTTTACTTACTGTCGCTGTCAAAACCGGCGGATCTCGGGTAGGGGGTCCCGAACTGTGCGTCTAGGCGGATGGTAACAGGAGACAAGGGACACGATGTTTTTACCCAAGTTCGGGCCCTCTCGATGGAGGTAAAACCCTACTCCTACTTGATTTATATTGATGATATGGGTAGTACAAGAGTAGATCTACCACGAGATCAAGGAGGCTAAACCCTAGAAGCTAGCCTATGGTATGTTTTTTGTAATGGTTGTTCGTCCTATGGACTAAAACCCTCCGATTGATATAGACATCGGAGAGGGCTAGGGTTGCACAGAGTCGGTTACAATGGTAGGAGATCTACATATGCGTATCGCCAAGCTTGCCTTCCACGCCAAGGAAAGTCCCATCCGGACACGGGATGAAGTCTTCAATCTTGTATCTTCATAGTCTTGGAGTTCGGCCGATGATGATAGTCCGGCTATCTAGACACCCTCTAATCCAAGACTCCCTCAGTAGCCCCTGAACCAGGCTTCAATGACGATGAGTCCGGCGCGCATATTGTTCGGCATTGCAAGGCGGGTTCCTCCTCCGAATAATTCATGGAAGATTGTGAACGCCAGGATAGTGTCCGGCTCTGCAAAATAAATTCCACATTCCACCGCAGAGAGAATAATATGTACACAAGTTCAATCTGCTGACGTATTTTGTGGCATGATGTCACACCACCACCAAGCCTTTACTTGAATCGTTTTTTATTATACCACCTCAAGCGTTTAGCGGCGGTTTCCTTGGCACGCCTTGTCGAAGCAGTAGATCGTGTTCCCTTATTCCGGGATTCCCATCAATACGGACGTAGGTAACCCAACTGCGCCGCTGCCACGCCTCCTCCGAGACGAGTCCCGAACGGTCACGGGGACGGCTCTTGGTGTTCTCCTCTTCATAACGGGACCAAGGCTCGTTTCTTTTCTTCAATCCTCAATCGAATCTACTCCTCGCCCCGAGTTCCAACACCCAGAGCCCCAGATTCAAGCGCTTCGGACTTTCAACAATGTCTGGCTCCGACCCTCAGGGCCGGTGGATGCCCTCCTCCGTCACGGTGGAGGACGTGCAAAAGCTGAGAGAAGCCAAGTACCTGACTTACGATATTTCACATAGATTGCCCGTTGAAGGGCAAGTCATTCCCACCCCGGAGCCCGGCAAAAGCGTCGTGTTTGTGTCCCACCTCCGTCGGGGTTTAGGCTTCCCGATGGATCCTTTTGTGAGAGGTCTCATGTTTTACTACGGGTTGGAATTCCATGACCTGGCTCTGGAGTCTATCCTCCACATCTCATCATTCATCGTCGTCTGCGAAGCCTTCCTCCGCACTACTCCCCACTTTGGTTTGTGGCTCAAGACCTTCAACGTAGAGCCGAAGATGATCGAGGGTCGCTGCTGCGGCGGGCGATTATAGCGTAAGGGCCGATGCTCCATGGCCCAAGGGCTCTTTCCAGAGGAGCTCGGCTTGTGGCAACAGTGTGGTTCTATATTACCGCTCCTAGGGGCAGCAAGCGGCTTGCCGCCCATCTTTCTCTCGGGCCCTCCACAGCGGCTGATGTCGTGGGTCAACCAAGGGCTCAACTGGGGCCGCCAAAGGACGCACTCTTTGCAGGGCGGATTCGAGACCTCCAAGAGAGGGAGATCAATCTGGTGATGGTGATGCAGGTTATGCTGATTCGGCGCCTTCTGCCCTACAAGCGTCGCCCCCTCCGTCTGTGGGAATTCAATCCAGAGGGGCCACGAGCTCTCCAACACTTCATCGGTATGACACCCATGGAGATGTACAAATTGTTCTTCGGATCACAAGAGGTGTGTCCGGAATTGACTGAGGACGCTGGCCTAAGCTGCAATCGTCTGGATACGCAAGTAAGTATCCCTGTGTCCAGACACACCATTCGTTTGCACCTTCTTGAATTTGCTTTTTAACCAATCGTTCCTTGAGCAGGAGTGGATAGCGCAAGCGAAATTGATACGGTGTCCGGCCCCCCTCCCGGAGACCGGGCGGATCTGTCTTTGGTCAGATGTTTGGAGGTTGCGCCTTTAGAGGAAGGCGAAGGGGAAAACAGAGGAACTACCGCCTCTACCAAGGAGGCTTTTGAGAAAGGTGTTGGAAATATGCCCTAGAGGCAATAATAAAAGTATTATTATATTTCAATGTTCATGATAATTGTCTCTTGTTCATGCTATAACTGTGTTATCCGGAAATCGTAATACACGTGTGAACACTTAGACCCCAATATGTCCCTAGTGAGCCTCTAGTTGACTAGCCCGTTGTGATCAATAGATGGTCATGGTTTCGACTATGGACATTGGATGTCGTTGATAACGGGATCACATCATTAGGAGAATGATGTGATGGACAAGACCCAATCATAAGCATAGCATAAAAGATCGTGATAGTTCGCTTGCTAGAAGCTTTGCCAATGTCAAGTATCTATTCCTTCGACCATGAGATCGTAACTCCGGTTACCGTAGGAGTGCCTTGGGTGTATCAAACGTCACAACGAATCGGGTGACTATAAAGGTGCATTACGGTATCTCCGAAGTATCTGCATGGGTTGACATGGATCGAGATCGGATTTGTCACTCCGCATGACGGAGAGGTATCTCTGGGCCCACTCGGTAATGCATCATCATAATGAGCTCAATGTGACCAATGTGTTGATCACGGATCATGCATTACGGTGCGAGTAAAGTGACTTGCCATGAACGACCGAACAAGGTATTGGGATACCGACGATCAAGTCTCGCAAGTAACGCATCGATTGACAAAGGGAATTGCATACGAGGTTTGATCGAATCTCGACATCGTGGTTCAACCGATGAAATCATCGAGGAGCATGTGGGAGCCAACATGGGTATCCAGATCCCGCTGTTGGTTATTGCCCGAGAGTCGCCTCGGTCATGTCTCAAGGTCTCCGAGCCCGTAGGGTCTACACACTTAAGGTTCGGTGACGCTAGGGTTAGAAGGAAGACTAGTATGTGAATACCGAATGTTGTTCGAGTCCCTGATGAGATCCCTGACGTCACGAGGAGTTCCTAAGGGTCCGGAGGTAAAGAATAATATATAGGAAGTGGTGTTTTGGCCATCGGGAAAGTTTCGGGGTCACGGTAAATCACGGACCACCGGAAGGGTCCCGGGGTCCACCGGTGGGGCCACCCATCCCGAGGGCCCCATGGGCCATAAGGGAAGGGAACCAGCCCACGGGGGCTGGTGCGCCTCAGGCCCACCCCGCGCCTAGGGTTGAAACCCTAGGGGTGGGGCGCCCACCGGCTTGGGGGCACTCCACCCCCGCCGCCGCCCCCAGGAGATTGGATCTCAGGGGGCCGCCACAGGGGCCTATATAAGAGGGGGGGGGGGCTGCTGCACACATCTCCCAAGGCGCAGCCCTTCCCCTCCCCAACACATCTCCTCCTCCGTGGGTGCTCGGCGAAGCCCTGTCGGAGTGCTGCTTCACCACCATCACCACGCCGTCGTGCTGCCGGTGGTGCTGTCTTCCTCAACCTCTCCTTCCCCTTGCTGGATCAAGAAGGAGGAGACGCCGCCGTCCCGCACGTGTGTTGAACGCGGAGGTGCTGTCCGTTCAGCACTTGGCATCGGTGATCTGAATCACGTTCGAGTACGACTCCATCATCACCTTGCAAGCTTCCGCACGCGCGATCTACAAGTGGTATGTAGATGCAATCTCTCTCCGCTACTCGTTGCTTAGATGAACTCATAGATGGATCTTGGTGAAACCGTAGGAAAAATTTTAATTTTCGCAACGCTCCCCAACAAAGGGTATCGAGCTAGGTCTATGCGTAGTTCTCTATTGCACGAGTAGAACACAAATTTGTTGTGGGCGCTGATCTTGTCATCTTAATTGCCCTACTAGTCTTTTCTTGCTCAACGGTATTGTGGGATGAAGCGGCCCGGACCAACCTTACACGACGCTTACGTGAGACCGGTTCCACCGATCGACATGCACTAGTTGCATAAGGTGGTGGCGGGTGTCTGCTCTCCCACTTTAGTTGGAGCGGATTCGATGAACAGGGCCCTTATGAAGGGTAAATAGAAGTTGACAAAATCACGCTGTGGTGATTCGTAGGTAAGAAAACGTTTTGCTAGAACCCAATCGCAGCCATCGTAAAAGATGCAACAACAACTAGAGGACGCCTAACTTGTTTTTGCAGCGATTGATCATGTGATGTGATATGGCCGAAGTTGTGATGAATGATGAATTGTGATGTATGAGATCATGTTCTTGTAATAGGATTCACGACTTGCATGTCGATGAGTATGACAACCGGCGAGAGCCATAGGAGTTGTCTTTATTTTTGTATGACCTGCGTGTCATTGAAGAACGCCATGTAAACTACTTTACTTCATTACTAAACGCGTTAGTCATAGAAGTAGAAGTAGTCGTTAGCGTGACAACTTCATGAAGACACGATGATGGAGATCATGATGATGGAGATCATGGTGTCAAGCCGGTGACAAGATGATCATGGAGCCCCAAGATGGAGATCAATGGAGCTTGATGATATTGGCCATATCATGTCACAACTATATAATTGCATGTGATGTTTATTATGTTTATGCATCTTGTTTACTTAGGACGACGGTAGTAAATAAGATGATCCCTTATAAAATTTCAAGAAGTGTTCTCCCTAACGTGCACCGTTGCTACAGTTCGTCGTTTCTAAGCACCACGTGATGATCGGGTGTGATGGATCCTTACGCTCACATACAACGGGTGTAAGACAGATTTACACAAATAAAACACTTAGGGTTAACTTGACGAGCCTAGCATGTGCGCACATGGCCTCGAACACGGAGACCGAAAGGTCGAACACGAGTCGTATGGAAGATACGATCAACATGAAGATGTTCACCGATGATGACTAGTCCGTCTCACGTGATGATCGGACACGGGCTAGTCGACTCGGATCGTGTAACACTTAGATGACTAGAGGGATGTCTAATCTAAGTGGGAGCTCATAATTTTGATTAGAACTTTATTATCATGAACTTAGTCTAAAACCTTTGCAAATATGTCTTGTAGATCAATGGCCAACGCTAATGTCAACATGAACTTCAACGCGTTCCTAGAGAAAACCAAGTCGAAAGATGATGGCAGCAACTATACGGATCGGGTCCGGAACACGAGGATCATCCTCATAGCTGCAAAGAAACAAGATGTCCTAGAAGCACCGTTAGGTGACCCACTGTTCTCCCAAACAAGAAGACGATTTGAACGTCTGGCGACTCGCTCGATGATTACTCCCTCGCTCAATGCGGCATGCTCTACAGCTTAGAACCGGGCTCCAAAAGCGTTTTGAGCATCACGGAGCATATGAGATGTTCAAGAGCTGAAACTAGTTTTCCAAGCTCATGCCCGGTCGAGAGATATGATGTCTCCGACAAGTTCTACAGCTTGTAAGATGGAGGAAAATAGTTCACAAGGAGCACATCCTCAAGATGTCTGGGTTGCACAACCGATGACCCAAATGAACATAAACCTCCCTGATGAGGCGGTCATTGACAGAATCCTCCAGCCGCTCCCACCAAGCTACAAGAGCTTTGTGATGAACTACAACATGCGGGGATGGTGAAGACCATTCTGAAGTGTTCTCGATCTCAAGTCAGCAGAGGCTGAAATCAAAAAGGAACATCAAGTGTTGATGGTCAATAAGACCACTAAGTTCAAGAAGGGCAAGGGTAAGAAGAACTTCAAGAAGGACGGCAAAGATGTTGCCGCGCCTGTAAGTCTGCTTGCGGGAAGAAGTCAAAGAATGGACCCAAACCTGAGATCGAGTGCTTTTATTGCAAGGGAAGGGTCACTTTGAAGCGGAACTGCCCCAAATACTTAGCGGATAAGAAGGCCGCAACACCAAAGGTATATTTGATATACATGTAATTGATGTGTACCTTACCAAGACTCGTAGTAACTCCCGGGTATTTGATACCGTGCCGTTGCTCATATTTGTAACTCACAAGCAGAGCTACGGAATAAACGGAGACTGGCGAAGGACGAGGTGACGATGCGCGTCGGGAATGGTTCCAGAGTCGATGTGATCGCCGTCGGCACGCTGCCTCTACATTTACCTACGGGATTAGTTTTGAACCTTAATAATTGTTATTTAGTGCCAAGTTTGAGCATGAACATTGTATCTGGATCTCGTTTGATACGAGATGGCTACTCATTTAAGTCTGAGAATAATGGTTGTTCGATTTATATGAGAGATATGTTTTATGGTCATGCTCCGATGGTCAATGGTTTATTCTTAATGAATCTCGAGCGTAATATTACACATGTTCATAGTGTGGATGCCAAAAGATGTAAATTTGATAACGATAGTCCCACATACTTGTGGCACTGCCGCCTTTGGTCACATTGGTGTCAAGCGCATGAAGAAGCTCCATGCTGATGGACTTTAGAGTCTCTTGATTATGAATCGCTTGACACATGCTAACCATGCCTCTTAGGCAAAATGACCAAGACTCCGTTCTCGGAACAATGGAGCGAGCAACCAACTTATTGGAAATCATACATACCGATGTGTGCGGTCCAATGAGCGTTGAGGCTCATGGAGGATATCGTTATGTTCTCACTCTCACCGATGACTTGAGTAGATATGGGTATGTCTATTTAATGAAACACAAGTCCGAGACCTTTGAAAAGTTCAAGGAATTTCAGAATGAGGTGGAGAATCAACGTGACCGAAGATAAAGTTCCTACGATCGATCGTGGAGGAGAATACTTAAGTCACGAATTTGGTACACACTTAAAGAAATGTGGAATCGTTTCACAACTCACGCCGCTGAACACCTCAAATAAACGGTGTGTCCGAACGTCAGAATCGCACTCTATTGGATATGGTGCGGTCTATGATGTCTCTTACCGATTTACATTGTCATTTTGGGGATACGCTCTAGAGACAGCTACATTCACTTTAAATAGGGCACCGCCTAAATCCGCTGAGACGACACCGTATGAATTGTGGTTTGGGAAGAAACCTAAGCTGTCGTTTCTAAAAGTTTGGGGATGCGATGCTTATGTCAAGAAACTTCAACCTGAAAAGCTCGAACCCAAGTCGGAAAAATGCGTATTCATAGGATACCCTAAGGAAACTATCGGGTATACCTTCTACTTAAGATCCGAAGGCAAGATCTTTGTTGCCAAGAACGGATGCTTTCTGGAGAAAGAGTTTCTCTCGAAAGAAGTAAGTGGGAGGAAAGTAGAACTTCGATGAAGTACTACCTCTCGAACGGGAAAGTGGTACCGCGCAGAAACCGCTTCTGTATGCCCACACCCATCAAGAGGAAATCATTGATGATGATCAAGATGCTTCGGATCAAGTTACTCTTGAACTTCAAGGTCCACGAGGACACGCTCCGCACTGAGTGGTACGGCAACCTGTCATGGAAATCATGTTGCTAGACAACAATGAACCTTCGAACTATGAAGAAGCAATGGCGGGCCGGATTCCAACAAATGGCTTGAGGCCATGAAATCCGAGATAGAATCCATGTATGAAAACAAAGTATGGACTTTGACAGACTTGCCGATGATCGGCGACGATAGAAAACAAATGGATTTTTAAGAAGAAGACGGACGCGGATGGTAATGTCACCATCTATAAAGCTCGACTTGTCGCTAAGGGTTATCGACAAGTTCAAGGGATTGACTACGACGAGACATTCTCTCCGTAGCGAAGCTTAAGTCCGTCCAATCATGTTAACAATTGCCGATACTATGATTATGAGATATGGCGATGGACGCCAAAACGGCATTCCTTAACGGACATCTTAAGGAAGAGCTGATATGATGCAGCCGAAGGTTTTGTCGATCCTCGAATGCTAGCAAAGTATGCAAGCTCCAGCGATCCATTTATGGGCTGGTGCAAGCATCTCGGAGTTGGAACATTCGCTTTGATGAGATGATCAAAGCGTTTGTTTACATGACTTATGGAGAAGCCTTGTGTTTACAAGAAAGTGAGTGGGAGCTCAGTAGCATTTCTCCTATTATATGTAGATGACATACTCTTGATGGGAAATGATACAAAACTTCGACAGCATTAAGGCCTACTTGAACAAGTGTTTTTCAATGAAGGACCTTGGAGAAGCTGCTTATATATTAGGCATCAAGATCTATAGGATAGATCGAGACGCCTCATAGGTCTTTCACAAAGCACATACCTTGATAAGATTTTGAAGAGGTTCAAAATGGATCAGTCCAAGAAGGGTTCTTGCCTATGTTACAAGGTGTGAAACTGAGCTCACTCGACCACCGACCACGACAAAAGATAAAGAAGAGATGAGTGTCATCCCTATGCTTCAGCCATAGGATCTATTATGTATGCCATGCTGTGTACTGCACCGATGTAAACCTTGCCGTAAGTTTGGTTGCAAGATACCAAAGTAATCCCGCAAGGAACACCGGACAGCGGTCAAGAATATCCTGAAGTACCGAAAAGGACAAAGGACATGTTTCTCGTTTATGGAGGAGACGAAGAGCTCGTCAGTAAAGGGTTACGCCGATGCTAGCTTCGACTCAGATCCGATGACTCTAAGTCACAAACCGGATCGTGTATATGTTGAATGGTGGAGCAATGGTGGTGCAACCGCAAGCGAGCGTCGTGGCGGGATCTACGTGTGAAGCGGAGTACATGGCAGCCTCGGAGGCAGCGCATGAAGCAATTTGGGTGAAGGAGTTCATCACCGACCTAGGAGTCATACCCAATGCGTCGGGGCGATCAAACTCTTCTCGTGACAACACCGGAGCTATTGCCCTTGCAAAGGAGCCTGTGTTTCACAAGAAGACCGAGCACATCAAGCGTCGCTTCAACTCCATCCGTGAAAATGTTCAAGATGGAGACATAGAGATTTGCAAAGTGCACACGGATCTAAATGTCGCAGATCCGCTGACTAAACCTCTCGCGTGCAAAACATGATCAACACCGTAACTCTATGGGTGTTCGATTCATCACAATGTAACTAGATTAGTGACTCTAGTGCAAGTGGGAGACTGTTGGAAATATGCCCTAGAGGCAATAATAAAAGTATTATTATATTTCAATGTTCATGATAATTGTCTCTTGTTCATGCTATAACCGTGTTATCCGGAAATCGTAATACACGTGTGAACACTTAGACCCCAATATGTCCCTAGTGAGCCTCTAGTTGACTAGCCCGTGTGATCAATAGATGGTCATGGTTTCTGACTATGGACATTGGATGTCGTTGATAACGGGATCACATCATTAGGAGAATGATGTGATGGACAAGACCCAATCATAAGCATAGCATAAAAGATCGTATAGTTCGCTTGCTAGAAGCTTTGCCAATGTCAAGTATCTATTCCTTCGACCATGAGATCGTGTAACTCCGGTTACCGTAGGAGTGCCTTGGTGTATCAAACGTCACAACGAATCGGGTGACTATAAAGGTGCATTACGGTATCTCCGAAAGTATCTGTTGGGTTGACATGGATCGAGATCGATTTGTCACTCCGTATGACGGAGAGGTATCTCTGGGCCCACTCGGTAATGCATCATCATAATGAGCTCAATGTGACCAATGTGTTGATCACGGATCATGCATTACGGACGAGTAAAGTGACTTGCCAATGTGAGACCGAACAAGGTATTGGGATACCGACGATCAAGTCTCGGGCAAGTAACGCATCGATTGACAAAGGAATTGCATACGTGGTTTGATCGAATCCTCGACATCGTGGTTCAACCGATGAAATCATCGAGGAGCATGTGGGAGCCAACATGGGTATCCAGATCCCGCTGTTGGTTATTGCCCGAGAGTCGCCTCGGTCATGTCTGCGTGTCTCGAGCCCGTAGGGTCTACACACTTAAGGTTCGGTGGCGCTTAGGGTTAGAAGGAAGACTAGTATGTGAATACCGAATGTTGTTCGGAGTCCCGGATGAGATCCCGGACGTCACGAGGAGTTCCGGAAGGGTCCGGAGGTAAAGAATAATATATAGGAAGTGGTGTTTTGGCCATCGGGAAAGTTTCGGGGGTCACCGGTAAAGTACCGGGACCACCGGAAGGGTCCCGGGGGGTCCACCGGGTGGGGCCACCCATCCCGGAGGGCCCCATGGGCCATAAGGGGAAGGGAACCAGCCCACAGGGGGCTGGTGCGCCCCCCTAGGCCCACCCCCTGCGCCTAGGGTTGAAACCCTAGGGGTGGGCGCCCACGGCTTGGGGCACTCCACCCCCAGCCGCCGCCCACGAGATTGATCTCGGGGGCCGCCACAGGGGCCTATATAAAGAGGGGGGGAGGGGGCTGCTGTACACATCTCCCAAGGCGCAGCCCTCCCTCCCAACACATCTCCTCCTCCGTAGGTGCTCGGCGGGCCACGCCGAGTGTTGCTTCACCACCATCACCACGCCGTCGGCCTTTGCGGTGGTCTGTCTTCCTCAACCTCTCCTTCCCCTTGCTGGATCAAGAAGGAGGAGACGCCGCCGTCCCGCACGTGTGTGTTGAACGCGAGGTGCTGTCCGTTCAGCACTTGGCATCGGTGATCTGAATCACGCTCGAGTACGACTCCATCATCACCTTGCAAGCTTCACACGCGATCTACAAGTGGTATGTAGATGCAATCTCTCTCCCGTTACTCGTTGCTTAGATGAACTCATAGATGGATCTTGGTGAAACCGTAGGAAAAATTTTAATTTTCTGCAACGTTCCCCAACAAAAGGGGGGATCGAGAATCCCTCCTTCCAGGGGGAGAAGAGGACCGCTTCCGAAAACCCGGAGGACAAGGCCTCGAAGCAGGGGAAGAGATCTTCATCAGAGGGTCCTGCGTCTGGGAAGGCCCTGGCCGCACTATCTCCCCTAAGGAATCAGCCCTCTAGCGAGCCGTAAGTAGAAAAGGGGGGGGGTTCTATAATAAGAGACATCCCTACGTTTGCTTCTGAGGATAACCGAAGTTTTTACCTTGTAGTTCGGATCTCCTTCCTTCTCAGATGAGCTCGTCTTCGGGGGACCTTCGGCCGGAGATGGTGGAGAGCGAGACGCCTCCATCCGCCGCACCATTAGGCGGGGCGGACGAACCTGAGGTGTCGTCGCGGAGGGTGTCCCGAGTCCGCGCTGGAGAGAGTTCGCACCGCTAGTGTGCGGCCAGAGAGCCAAGGATCTCGCTTGAGAGGGCGTCTACCTCGAAGGTCACCGTGCAATCGATGAGTACGGTGATTGAAAGAATTTCATCCGCCAAGGCGGGATTCGTGATGCCATCGAGAGCTTGTCGGGCGGTGTTTGAGGTATGTAAAATGACATACCCTTTGACAGTTTTACACATAATGTGCGCCCTGTATAGATAGTAGCCCCTGAGACTTGGTAGGGTGTCGAGAGCGACAACGTGCCGAGGATCAAAATCGTAGGTATTGATTTTCGCCTTTCCTATGTAGGTGGCGGATAGTTTGGTGGCCAGCCGGACTGATGGAGTTGCCGAACTAAAGCGGCAACTCGACGTTGCGGATGCGGACATCGCGCTGGTCAATAAGCGACTTCACGAGTCACAAGGTGGGTTTTTTCTCCGTGGTCACCTAGTAAGGGGCCGAAGCCCACTCCTTACAACATGTGTGCTCTATGCAGATGGTGCCGCTGCTATGGAGAGCCTTCGGGCAGAACTTGCTTAAGCCAAGGAGCATGCCAGAAGGAGTGATGCAGCTGCCTCGAGGGCGGCCGAAGAGCTAGAAGCTGAAAGGGCTGCACACTGCCGAAGCAGGGAGGAGATGGCCGAAATGGCCGTGAAGTTGAAAGATGTTACCGACCGCAATGAGGTTCTTGAAAAAGAACGCCGAGCAGAGCAAGAAGGCCTGAGGAAAGCCACCGCCGAAGCCAAGGATGCCCATTCTGCGATGAGGGCTATTAAGGAGGAGCTGCGCCAGGCCGGAGATATTGTGGCTGACAAGCCCTTTCTGCTACGCAGGAGGTTTACGGATCCGAAGTACACTCAGCTTGGCCAGCTGTGGGGTCTGGAGGATCCTTATATGGACTTAGCGGCGAGTGCGGTAGACGCTGTTGTGCACTTTCGAAGTCAAAAGGATCACGAGACGGAAGAGCTTTTTTGGTCTCAATTCCATAGTCCGGAGCGTTCACTTCCGCTGACCGATCGGTTGGCTGAGTGGGCTGAGCTGAATAGACTGTCCGGACTTGCCATGACGGATATCGTGGCTCATGTCTGGCCGGATAGGCCCAAGCCGAAGAGTTATTTTGGCTTGTTGCAGCAATTCCTTGGGGCGGTGCCGCATATCAAGGCGATGAAGCGGTCAGCCTGCATAGAAGGTGCACGGATGGCCCTTGCACGTGTGAAGACATACTGAACGGAGATGGATGCCACCGCTGTTGCGACCCAGGGTTCGGACGAGAGCCGGTTACCCGCCGAGCACTATTTTGGGGAAGTTCTGCGTGGTGCTCGTGTAATAGAGTCGCAGTGCTAAAAAAATGTCATGTTCAAATGAACTTTATGGTTTGTAAAACGATGTTTATAAAATAAGCGCTTTTTATACTTGTGCGTTCAAGTATTGGAATATCTCCTTTGCGGCCGTTAATGTATACTTGTGTATAACCTGAAAGATGCCAGTCTTCGGCTTCATCCCCCCACGCACATAGTGCGGGGGTGTTTGCAAAGTAGTGCATTTTCACACTTAATCCAACGTCTTGGCCCTGTGAAGGGGGTGGTAGCGTAGCAAACGAGGCAACCGGACTATAATGCTTTATCACTTTCACTTAGCCATAGGAGTTCGAAGGTGGGGCTACGATATAGCCCCTAGGGGCACCGCGCTCTCCGGATTTGGGGCGCGTGTGTGCCTGACCAGGAAGCGGTCCTTCGTCAAAGTGGAGGAATTCTAAACATTCCAGAGGTCGATCGAGTGGTTGACCAGTCTCTCGCTACATCATGATGATCGCCGGCTTTCTCTCGAGGTGCTCACCCGCGAACCGGGCACAATCGCAGAGTTCTCCGGTGCCGCGTTAACCGATGATACGGAACGTAAGGCAGCAAAACACGAGAGCCGGGCAAACCCAACATTTGACCAAAGACATGATTCGGAGCTGATGCATATAAGGCCTAACTCAAGACACGAACACTCCCTAAGGTATTCGGTCTTTATAATAACGGGCGAACAATGCCCTAAGCTCCTAGTGTCCAGTGCACAGCGAGAATTTACGCGCGGCCGATGCCAAAACGCCAGCCTCCTCGTTGGTTATGGTAAAAACCGTGGGATATGAATCAACAAAAGACAAGAAGAAAGGTTTACGCAGGACTTAATCAAAAGAATCCTTGCGACGGGTCCCTGCTGCACGTCTGCGCCTGTGTCTCCGTTGTGCCGTATCCTGGATGGGTGTGCATGTTGTTCATCTGTAAAAAGAGAGGAACTTAGCTTGAAAGGAAATCGTGCAAAAAATGTATTAAAAATCGAAATTTGAATGAATGAATAAAGCTGAGCTTTTATTAGCTCTTTATTGCTCATACGCACAGCCCCTTGTAAAGGGGTTTGCGGCTAGGGAGCCCCTAGCTTATTTATGTCGGACTCGTCTAGCCGTGTCCGGGGTCTTGAACGACCTTTTAATGAGATGATGCCGCGTGGACCGGGCATTTTAAGTGTAAGAGACGCGTAGTGTGGTATTGCGTTAAAGCGGACAAAAGCTTCACGTCCCAATAGTGCTTGATGGCTACTTTTGAATGGGGCGACATGAAAGGTTAGCTTTTCGCGTCGGAAGTTGTCAGGTGACCCGAACACAACTTCTAGTAGTAAGGAGCCCGTGCACTTGGCGTAAGGGCCTGGCGTCACTCCTTTAAAGGAAGTGCGGCTATGGCGAATTTTAGTACGGTCTACCCCCAACTTGCGGATTGTGTCCGGATATAGCAGGTTTAAATCGCTGCCGCCATCCATTAGGACTTGTGTAAATTGTAGTCCGTCGATTATAGATCCAATATCAGAGCAGTCCATCCTGCGTTTCGAATACTTCTGGAATAGTCCAGGTGGTCGAAAGTAATTGGTTTTGACATCCAATCTTGAGGTTCCGCTGGGGTGGACCATGCGACACCTACTTTGGCGGGTGCCATACTGTTTTTTCGTGTTATCACATGAAGTGAGTTTACTGTTTTGACTTCTTGTGGGAAAGTCTTTTGTTTTCCGGCGCTCTGCTGGTGGGGTTCGTCGTCATCCTCGCTTGGCATGTCGAGCCCCTTGTGTTCGGCGTTGAGTCGGCCGGACTGTTTAAAGACCCAACAATCTCGGTGGGTGTGATTTGCAGGCCTTCCGGAGGTACTGTGGATTTGACATATCCGATCCAAAATTTTGTTTAAATTGGATAGCTCGTCACTGTTGTCCTTAAGAGGCAGTGTTTTGTTGTTCGGCCGGGAGCTTTTGAATCCGGCGTTGACCACTGTGTTCTTTGGGCTTTTTTCTTTATTTCGGCGCTGGTTCTTTTTGCGCCGTGATTTTCCGTTTCCATCTCTGATCTCGGATGTACTCGGGTCGCTGGTGCTGCATCTTGCTAGCCATCTGTCTTCCCCCGCGCAAAAGCGGGTCATGAGACTTGTTAGCACGGCCATTGTTCTCGGCTTCTCTTGGCCGAGGTGTCTGATGAGCCATTCATCTCGGATATTATGTTTAAAAGCTGCTAAGGCTTCGGCGTCCAAACAGTCGACTATTTGGTTCTTTTTGGTAAGGAATCTGTTCCAGAATTTGCGCGCTGACTCTCCGGGCTATTGAGTTATGTGACTTAAATCTTCTGCATCCGGAGGGCGGACATAAGTCCCTTGAAAATTTGTTCTAAACGCGTCCTTGAGCACTTCCCAACTTCCAATAGTATTTTCTGGGAGGCTTTTGAGCCAATGCCAGGCTGGCCCTTTGAGCTTGAGAAGTAGATATTTTATGGCGTGGAGATCATCTCCTCTAGCCATGTGTATGTGCAGGATGTAATCCTCAATCCAGACTCCGGGGTCTGTTGTTCCGTCGCATGCCTTTATGTTTACGGGCTTGAATCCACTGAAATTCATGATCCAAGACCTCGTCGGTGAAACATAGTGGGTGTGCGGCGCCCCTGTATTTAGGCGTGCCGTTATCTTCGAACATGTGGCATGTTGTGTTGCTTCCTGGGGCCCTCTTTTTTGGACCATAGATGGACCTGACTGGACCATCCGTTTTGCGAGGATATTTATATGTGTCATGTGCTGGCTTATGTGCGGCGCCGCTTGCCACTCCTGGCCTGTCATCTGGTCGTCTATCCGGCCATGCGGCCTCTTTGCTTTTTGACTGTGGGGGCTCTATGGCCTCCTCATCAAATTCTGGTAGCAGCTTGCGCTTCGGGTAGCTCTTTGTTTGGTGGCCATTGCCATATTTGTCCGCGGTCTTGAGTACTTTGCTCCACCTCATTCTGAGTAGGTCTTCCGCTATTTTGAGCTTCCGTTTTTCCTTCTTCAAACTTCTTGCAGTGGTGACAAGCCTTTTTTGGAGGTTCTTGTGCTCCGGTGGTGTGTCCGGCGTGAGATCGTCCGGACTGTTGTTTTCGCCGAGGATGAGCTGGTCATCCGGTTCATCTTGTTCCGATGGCTGCTTGGTTGCATGCTCGTCGCCCATTGGTTTGCCCTGCTCCATGGCTGGGTCATTATGGGTGTTGTTGTTATCGAGGCGGGACTTGGGGCGGCGCTTGCGTCGCCGTTTTGGTTGTTTTTCGGGGGAATTATCCTTCTCAGCGTCCCGTTGTTCCTCGTTATCGTTCCCTTTTGGGGTGTCCACCATATATATATCATGAGTGGGCTTCTAGTGCTCGGTAGGCGCTGGTTCTTGATCATCTCCGGCATCGTCGTCCATACCGTCGATGTCTTCGGAGTCGTAGTCTAGCATGTTGGTTAGATCGTCGACAGTGGCTATAAAGTGGGTGGTGGGTGGGCCTTGAATTTCTTTGTTGTCCGCATCCCAACCCTCCTGACCGCAGTTCGGCCAGGGCCCTCCTGATAACGAGAGATTCTTTAGCGAATTCAGGATGTCGCCAAAGGGTGAGTGCTGAAAGATGTCCGCGCGGTGAACTCCATGATCGGCGCCCGATCGGATTCGATTGGCAGGGGCGCCGGAGGTTCGGAGTCCGGAAAGGAGTGCGGCTCCTCAGAGTCATGAGCTTTGCAAAGGACAAGGTCGGTATTCGGCACCATCACCGTAGCAGTTGCAGCTCCCGAGGCGGTGTCCAGCCACCGGTCCTCGATCTGCGAGGTCGGCTCCGAACTATGGGTCGGAGCGGATTCGTGTGCGGCCTCCAAGGTACTGTCCGACGGTAGAGCTAGATCATGCCCATTGTGACAGTGCGGCACGCTCGGCTGTGGCTCGAATCCATCGAAGATCAAGTCTCCGCGGATGTCAGCCGTGAAGTTTAGGCTTCCAAATCTGGCCTGATGGCCAGGGGTGTGGCTTTCGATCTGCTCCAGATGGCCAAGTGAATTGGCCCGCAGTGCAAAGACGCCGAACACGAAGATCTGCCCGAGGAGAAAAGTCTCACCCTGGACGGCGTTGTTGTTGATTGAAGAAGCCATCAAGCCTATCGGTGACGACACGGAGAAACTCTCAATGAAAGCACCAATGTCGGTGTCAAAACCGGCGGATCTCAGGTAGGGGGTCCCGAACTGTGCGTCTAGGCGGATGGTAACAGGAGACAAGGGACACGATGTTTTACCCAGTTCGGCCCTCTCGATGGAGGTAAAACCCTACTCCTGCTTGATTGATATTGATGATATGGGTAGTACAAGAGTGGATCTACCACGAGATCAAGGAGGCTAAACCCTAGAAGCTAGCCTATGGTATGTTTTTTGTAATGGTTGTTCGTCCTACGGACTAAAACCCTCCGGTTTATATAGACACCGGAGAGGGCTAGGGTTACACAGAGTCGGTTACAATGGTAGGAGATCTACATATCCGTATCGCCAAGCTTGCCTTCCACGCCAAGGAAAGTCCCATCCGGACACGGGACGAAGTCTTCAATCTTGTATCTTCATAGTCTTGGAGTCCGTCCGATGATGATAGTCCGGCTATCCGGACACCCCCTAATCCAGGACTCGCTCACTTACCGTACCACGTACCTATGCCTTTTCGGAGTTTGGAACGTTCTGGAAAGTGTCTCTTATGTATTCCTCAGGGGTTATGGTTTCAATAATATTAGTTTCAACATTGATAGGATTACCTGAAATATAATGTTTAATTCTTTGACCATTTACCACCCTCGGATTTGTGCCTTCAAAGTTGTTGATTTTTATAGCACCAGAACGATAGACCTCCTCGATAACATAGGGACCTTCCCATTTTGAGAGAAGATTTCCTGCAAAAAATCTTAAACGAGAGTTGAATAATAACACATAAGCTCCTACGTTAAACTCACGCTTTTGTATCCTCTTATCATGCCAGCGTTTGACTTTTTCTTTGAAAAGCTTGGCATTCTCATATGCTTGGGTTCTCCATTCAACAAGTGAGCTAATATCAAATAACCTCTTATCACCGGCAAGTTTGAAGTCGTAATTGAGCTCTTTAATAGCCCAATATGCCTTATGTTCAAATTCAAGAGGTAAATGACATGCTTTTCCATAAACCATCTTATAAGGAGACATACCCATAGGATTTTTGTATGCAGTTCTATAGGCCCATAAAGCATCATCAAGTTTTTTGGACCAATTCTTTCTAGGTCTATTCACAGTCTTTTGCAAAGTTAATTTGAGCTCTCTATTGATCAACTCTACCTGACCACTAGACTGCGGATGATAAGGAGATGCTATTCTATGATTAACATCATACTTAGCGAGCATCTTACGGAAAGCACCATGAATAAAATGTGAACCACCATCAGTCATAAGATATCTAGGGACTCCAAACCTCGGAAAAATAACTTCTTTAAGCATTTTAATAGAAGTGTTATGATCAGCACTACTAGTTGGAATAGCTTCTACCCACTTAGTAACGTAATCAACAACAACTAAAATATGTGTATAACCATTGGAGGCAGGAAAAGGTCCCATATAATCAAAGCCCCAAACATCAAACGGTTCAATAACAAGAGAATAATTCATAGGCATTTCTTGACGTCTACTAATGTTACCTATTCTTTGGCATTCATCACAAGATATGACAAACTTACGAGCATCTTTGAAGAGAGTAGGCCAATAAAAACCAGATTGTAGTACCATATGTGTAGTTCTATCTCTAGTGTGGTGTCCTCCATAGGATTTAGAGTGACACTTGCATAGGATCTGTTCCTGTTCATGCTCAGGCACACAACGTCTAATAACACCATCTACTCCTTCTTTATAAAGGTGTGGATCATCCCAGAAGTAATGTCTTAAATCATAAAAGAACTTTTTCTTTTGCTAGTATGTGAAACTAGGCGGTATATATTTAGCAACAATGTAATTAGCATAGTCAGCATACCAAGGAGCGGTACGAGAAGCATTGACGACCGCTAATTGTTCATCAGGAAAGCTATCATTAATAGGCAGTAGGTCATCAAGCACATTCTCTAACCTAGATAAGTTGTTTGCAACGGGGTTCTCAGCTCCCTTTCTATCAATAATATGCAAGTCAAATTCTTGGAGCAAGAGAACCCATCTAATGAGTCTAGGCTTAGAATCTTTCTTTTCCATAAGATATTTAATAGCAGCATGATCAGTGTGAATAGTAACTTTGGAATCGACAATATAAGGTCTAAACTTATCACATGCAAACACAACTGCTAAGAACTCTTTTTCAGTAGTAGCATAATTTCTCTGGGCAGTATCAAGAGTCTTACTAGCATACTGGATAACATTCCATTTCTTATCGACTCTTTGCCCTAAAATAACACCTATAGCATAATCACTAGCATCGCACATAATTTCAAAAGGTAAATTCCAATCAGGTGGCTGAACAATAGGTGTAGTGATCAAAGCTTTCTTAAGTGTTTCAAATGCTTCTACACAATCATCATCAAAGACAAAAGGAATATCTTTTTGCAATAAATTAGTCAGAGGCCTAGAGATTTTAGAAAAGTCCTTAATGAACCTCCTATAAAAACCGGCGTGACCAAGGAAACTTCTTATACCTTTTATTTCCTTGGGACATGGCATCTTTTCAATATCATCAACTTTGGCTTTATCAACTTCAATACCTCGGAGACCTTGTGCCCCAATACTATGCCTTCATTAACCATAAAGTGACACTTTTCCCAATTCAGGACGAGACTAGTGTCTTCACATCTCTGCAAAACTCGATCAAGGTTGCTCAAACAATCATCAAAAGAGGATCCATAGACAGAGAAGTCATCCATGAATACCTCACAAATCTTTTCACAAAAATCAGAAAATATAGCCATCATGCATCTTTGAAAGGTAGCAGGTGCATTACATAAACCAAAAGGCATACGTCTATAAGCAAAAGTACCAAAAGGGCAAGTAAAGGTAGTCTTAGACTGATCCTTTGCTGACACAGGTATTTGAGAGAAGCCAGAATAACCATCTAGAAAGCAAAAATGTGTGTGTTTGGATAGCCTTTCTAACATTTGATCAATAAAAGGTAACGGGTAATGATCTTTCTTAGTAGCTTTATTTGACTTACAGAAATCAATTACCATCCTATAACCTGTAATAATTCTTTGAGGGATCAATTCATCTTTGTCATTAGGAACAACGGTAATACCTCCCTTTTTAGGGACACAATGGATAGGGCTTACCCATTCACTATCAGTAACGGGATAAATAATACCTGCCTCAAGGAGATTTAGTATCTCCTTTCTTACCACTTCCTTCATCTTGGGATTTAATCGTCTTTGGGGATGTCTAACTGGTTTGGCATCTTTCTCCACTGAAATTTTGTGTTGACATAATGTGGGACTAATGCCCTTAAGATCATCCAGACTATATTCTATAGCAGCTCTGTGCTTCTTCAGAGTTTTCAATAATCTTTCTTCTTCTTCTTTCTTTGAAAGGTTAGCACTAATAATAACATGATATATTTCTTTTTCATCAAGATAAGCATACTTAAGATTATCAGGTAAGGGTTTGAGTTCAAACACGGGATCACCCTTGGGTGGAGGGGGATCCCCAAGAATTTCAATGGGAAGGTTATGTTTCAGCATAGGTTCTTGTTTAAGGAACACTTCATCTATTTCTTCCCTTTCCTTCATAAACATATCGTTTTCATGGTCTAACAAATAATGTTCCAACGGATCAGTTGGATAAACAACAATGGAAGCAAGACCAATAATCTCATCCTTACTAGGTGGTTCCCTTTCACGAGGTTGTCTACTAAACTTAGCAAAATTGAACTCATGAGACATACCATCTATGCCAACAGTGACGACCTTCCTTTCACAATTAATCTTAGCACTAGCAGTATTCAAGAAGGGTCTACCAAAAATAATGGGACAAAAATCGTCTTGTGGGGAAGCAAGAACAAGAAAATCAGCAGGGTATTTAATCTTCAAACACAAGACCTCAACGTCTCTAACAATCCCAATAGGTTTAATGGTGTCCCTATTAGCAAGCTTAATAGTAACATCAATGTCTTCTAATTCAACAGGTGCAATATCGTGCATAATTTCTTTATAAAGATCATAAGGTATCGCACTAGCACTAGCACCCATATCACATAAGCCATGATAACAATGATCTCCTATTTTAACAGAAATAACAGGCGTGCCTACAACAGGTCTACGTGTCTTAGTATCGGGTCTAGCAATATTAGCAGTTTCACCCAAGAAAGAGATAACATGCCCATCTAAGTCCTCATCCAAGAGATCTTTAATCATAGCAATACCAGGTTCAACATTAATTTGCTCGGGAGGTGTATAAGTCCTAGTATTACTCTTATGAACAAAAGTCGAAGCTTTAGCATGATCTTTTATCCTAACAGGAAAAGGAGGTTTTTCAACATAAGTAGTAGGTATAATAGGATCACTATATGTAATAGTCTTTTCTTCGACTGTAATAGGTGCAACTACTTTCACTTCAATAGGAGGATTATATTTAAACCACTTCTCTTTAAGGAGATCAACGTGAGTAGCAAAAGTTTCACAAAAAGTAGCTACTATCTCAGAGTCAAGTCCATACTTAGAGCTAAATCCACGGAAAGCATCGTTATCCATAAAAGATTTAACACAATCGAACTTAGGTGTCATACCTGACTCCTTACCATCGTCAGAACCCCAATCTTCAGAGTTTCGTTTAATTCTTTCCAATAAGTCCCATTTGAAATCAATAGTCTTCAGCATATAGGAACTAACACAGGAAGTATCGAGTAGGTTGCGATTATCAAGAGAAAGCCGAGCATAAAAATTCTGAATAATCATTTCCCGAGAGAGCTCATGATTGGGGCATGAATACAACATTGACTTAAGCCTCCCCCAAGCTTGAGCGATGCTTTCTCCATCGCAAGGCCAAAATTTATATATGTAATTACGATCACGATGAACAAGATGCATAGGATAGAACTTCTGGTGAAATTCCAACTTCAATCGCTTATAATTCCAAGATCTCGTATCATCACATAGCCTATACCATGTCATTGCATATCCCTTCAAAGATAAAGGGAAGACCTTCCTTTTAACAACATCATCAGGAATACCTGCAAGCTTAAATAATACACAAACGTCATCCACAAAGATAAGGTGTAAGTTGGGATGCAATGTTCCGTCTCCTGCAAAAGGATTAGCTAGCAGTTTTTCTATCATACCCGAAGGAATCTCAAAGTGAATATTTTCATAAAGTTGAGTAGGTTGAGGAGCATCTCTTTGCTCTTCTGGTTGGGGTGAAGATACCCAAAACAAGCCCCTCAAAGGATTAGTTTCCATAGTGACAAGTAACAGAAAATTTCAGCACACTATATAAATGTTTCCTTACCAAGTTCCACTCACCAAAAGCGCTACACTCCCCGGCAACGGCTCCAGAAAAGAGTCTTGATGACCCACAAGTGTAGGGGATCTATCGTAGTCCTTTCGATAAGTAAGAGTGTCGAACCCAACGAGGAGCAGAAGGAAATGATAAGCAGTTTTCAGTAAGGTTTTCTCTGCAAGCACTGAAATTGTAGGTAATAGATAGTTTTGTGATAAAATAAATAGTAACGAGCAAAAAGTAAATAAAGTAAATAAAGTGCAGCAAGGTGGCCCAATCCTTTATGCAGCAAAGGATAAGCCTAGACAAATTCTAATAATGAAGAAGGAGCTCCCGAGGACACATTGGGAATTATCGTCAAGGTAGTTTTCATCATGTTCGTATGATTCGCGTTCGGTACTTTGATAATTTGATATGTGGGTGGACCGGTACTTGGGTACTGCCCTAACTTGGACAAGCATCCCACTTATTATTAACCCCTATTGCAAGCATCCGCAACTACAAAAGAAGGTATTATGGTAAACCTAACCACAACATTAAGCCTATGGATCCATATTAACCCCTAACGAAGCAACGCATAAACTAGGGTTTAAGCTTCTTTCACTCTAGCAACCCATCATATACTTATTACTTCCCCATGCCTTCCTCTAGGCCCAAATAATGTAGTCGACGTTCACATAACACCACTAGAGGAAAGACAACATACATCTCATCAAAATATCGAACGAATACCAAATTCACATGACTACTAATAGCAAGACTTCACCCATGTCCTCAGGAACAAACGTAACTACTCACAAAGCATATTCATGTTCATAATCAGAGGAGTAATAATATGCATAAAGGATCTGAACTTATGATCTTCCACCAAGTAAACCAAATAGCATCAACTACAAGGAATAATCAACACTACTAGCAACCCACAGGTACCAATTTGTGGTTTTGATACAAGATTGGATACAAGAGATGAACTAGGGTTTTGAGAGGAGACGGTGCTGGTGAAGTTGTTGATGGAGATTGACCCCCTCCCTATGAGAGGATCGTTGGTGATGATTTCCCCCTCCCGGAGGGAAGTGTCCCCGGCAGAACAGCTCCGCCAGAGCCCTAGATTGATTCCGCCAATGTTCCGCCTCGTGGCAGTGGAGTTTCATCCCGTAAGCTTGCCCCCGATTTTTTCCAGGGTAAAAGTGATGATATAGCAGAAGATGGACGCCGGAGGCCCACCAGGGGGCCCAAGAGATAGGAGGCCGCGCCCTATACGGTGGGGCGCCCCTGTCTCCCGGACAGGGTGTGGGCCCCTTGGCCTATTTCTTTCGCTCATAAATTCATATTAAATCCAAAAAGTTGTTTCATAGAGTTTCAGGACTTTTGGAGTTGTGCAGAATAGGTTTCCAACATTTGCTCCTTTTCCCGCCAGAATTCCAGTTGCTGGCATTCCCCCTCTTCATGGTAAACCTTGTAAAATAAGAGAGAATAGCCATAAGTATTGAGATATAATGTGTAATAACAACCCATAATGCAATAAATATTGATATAAAAGCATGATGCAAAATGGACGTATCAGTCTTTCATGTACATTTCATAAGGAGGCATTTTAAGGATGTCAGTTAAGCGAGTACGCAAAAAAGACTGGCCTCAGCATTTTAGCAAAGCGTTCAAATTCTTCATCATCTTTCTTTTTAGTTTACTTGGGTGGAAAAGGCATAGGTTTTTGAACCCACGGTTTCTTTCCTTACCGTGTTTTCTAGCAATAAAGTCTCTTTTATCATATCGTGTATTCTTGGGTTGTGGGTTATGAAGATCAACAGTTGGTTCTATTTCAACATCATTATCTATTTCTTTTTCATTGTTTGGTTGAGTATCCTCATGAACATCAGCATTATCTTTTTCATTATCACTAGGTGAGTGTTCATTACCAGATTGAGTTTTTGTGTTAGAAATAGAAACATCATTATCATTATCAGGAGGTTTTTCTATTTCAGGTTCACTAGAAGCATGCAAAGTCCTATCATTTTTCTTTTTCTTCTTATTTTTAGACGGACTAGGTGCAGTGGTATTATTCCTTTGTGAATCTTGTTCAATTCTTTTTGGGTGTCCCTCGGGATAAAGTGGTTCCTGAGTCATTTTACCTCCTCTAGTTGCGACTCTAACAGCAAAGTCATGTGTGTTGTTATTCATTTCATTAAGCAACTCTCTTTGAGATTTAGCAACTTGTTCTAACTGAGTTTGTACCATAGAAGCATGCTTTCCCACACCTCTAACATCATTTGAGATTCTAAATAACAAGTCACTTAAGCAAGCAATCATATCAGAATTGTATTTCAATTCTTTCATAACATTTGCATTGAAGTGATCTTGCTTTCTAATATAATTTTCACACTCATAAAGGCATTGGCTAGGGTGCATATTGTGGGGATCATCATTATCATTGAATTTCATTAGAGAATTTACCTCTACCACCTTAGGCAGTGGTGGTGTATCAAGCCCATGTATTTCTTCAATAGGAGGTAAATTTTTAACATCCTCAGCTTTAATAGCTTTTTCCTTCATAGATTTCTTTGCCTCTTGCACATATTCAGGACTGAGATATAAGATACCCCTCTTTTTTGGAGTGGGTTTAGGCGGTGGTTCAGGAAGATTCCAATCATCATAATTTTTTAGTATGTTATTCAGTAATTCTTTAGCTTGCCCAATAGTTCGTTCCCTGAAAGAACAACCGACACAACTATCTAGGAAGTCCCTAGAAGCATCAGTTAGTCCATTATAGAAGATATCAAGTATTTCATTTTTCTTAAGAGGATGATCAGCCAAAGCATTACGCAATTGGCAAAGCCTCCCCCAAGCTTGTGGGAGACTCTCTTCTTTAATTTGCACAAAGTTAAATATCACCTGCAAGGAAGCTTGTTTCTTATGAGCAGGGAAATATTTTTCAGAGAAGTAATAAATCATATCCTGGGGACTACACACACAACCAGGGGCAAGAGTATTGTACCAAGCTTTAGCATCACCCTTTAATGAGAACAGAAATAATTTGAGAATATAGTAATAGCAAGTTTTCTCATCATGAGTAAAAAGGGTGGCTATGTCATTCAACTTAGTAAGATGTACCACAACAGTTTTAGTTTCATAACCATGGAAAGGACCAGATTCAACCAAAGTAATTAAGTCTGGGTCGACAGAGAATTCGTAATCCTTATCATCAATAAAGATAAGTGAGGTAGCAAACTCAGGATCATATTGCATTCTAGCATTCAAAGATTTTTCTTTATACTTGCATAATAATTTCTCTAGATCATCTCTATCCTTACAAGCAAGCATATCTCTAGTTGTCTCCTCATTCATTGTTGGAAATATGCCCTAGAGGCAATAATAAAAGTATTATTATATTTCCTTGTTCATGATAATTGTCTTTTATTCATGCTATAACTGTATTATCTACACGTGTGAATACATAGACCACAATATGTCCCTAGTGAGCCTCTAGTTGACTAGCTCGTTGTGATCAACAGATAGTCACGGTTTCCTGGCTATGGACATTGGATGTCGTTGATAACGGGATCACATCATTAGGAGAATGATGTGATGGACAAGACCCAATCCTAAGCCTAGCACAAAGATCGTGTAGTTCGTTTGCTATAGCTTTTCCAATGTCAAGTATCTCTTCCTTAGACCATGAGATCGTGTAACTCCCGGATACCGTAGGAGTGCTTTGGGTGTACCAAACGTCACAACGTAACTGGGTGGCTATAAAGGTGCACTACAGGTATCTCCGAAAGTGTCTGTTGGGTTGGCACGAATCGAGGCTCGGATTTGTCACTCCGTAAACGGAGAGGTATCTCTGGGCCCCCTCGGTAGGACATCATCATAATGTGCACAATGTGACCAAGGGGTTGATCACGGGATGATGTGTTACGGAACGAGTAAAGAGACTTGCCGGTAACGAGATTGAACAAGGTATCGGTATACCGACGATCGAATCTCGGGCAAGTACAATACCGTTAGACAAAGGGAAGTGTATACGGGATCGATTGAGTCCTTGACATCATGGTTCATCTGATGAGATCATCGTGGAACATGTGGGAGCCAACATGGGTATCAAGATCCCGCTGTTGGTTATTGACCGGAGAACGTCTCGGTCATGTCTACATGTCTCCCGAACCCGTAGGGTCTACACACTTAAGGTTCGATGACGCTAGGGTTATAAAGGAAGTTTGTATGTGGTTACCGAATGTTGTTCGGAGTCCCAGTTGAGATCCCAGACGTCACGAGGAGTTCCGGAATTGTCCGGAGGTAAAGATTTATATATGGGAAGTCCTATTTTGGCCACCGGAAAATGTTCGGAATTTTTTGGTATTGTACCGGGAAGGTTCTAGAAGGTTTGGAGCGGGCCCACCTGCATGGGGACCCACATGAACGTGGGTAGTGGGGTCAAGGCCCCACACCCCTGGTCAAGCGCACCAAGATCCCCCTTAGAAGGAATAAGATCATATCCCAAGGGATAAGATCAAGATCCCTAAAAAGGGGGGATAACAATCGGTGGGGAAGGAAATGATGGGATTTCTTTCCTCCCACCTTTGCCAACGCCCCAATGGACTCTGAGGGCAAGAAACCAGCCCCTCCACCCCTATATATAGTGGGGAGGCATATGGGATCTTCACACGAAGTTCTGGCGCAGCCCTCCCCCTCTCCCAAGTCCTCCTCCTCTCCTACGGTGATTGGCGAAGCCCTGCAGGATTGCCACGCTCCTCCACCACCACCACGCCGTCGTGCTGCTGCTGGATGGAGTCTTTCTCAACCTCTCCCTCTCTCCTTGCTGGATCAAGGCATGGGAGACATCACCGGGCTGTACGTGTGTTGAACGCGGATGTGCCGTCCGTTCGGCACTAGGATCTCCAGTGATTTGGATCACGACGAGTACGACTCCTTCAACCCTTTTCTCTTGAACGCTTCCGCTTAGAGATCTACAAGGGTATGTAGATGCACTCTCCTTCCCCTCGTTGCTAGTCTCTCCATAGATAGATCTTGGTGTTGCATAGAAAATTTTGAATTTCTGCTACGTTCCCCATCATTCATAACATAGCCTTCCGGTACCTTAGGCAATTCATATCTAGGAAGGCTAGTTCTAGCAGGTGTTTCAAGATTTTCAGTTTCATGCTAATCATCAGATTCAACAATATCATGTTGTCTTACTCTAGCAATTTGTTCATCAACAAATTCACCTAGTGGCACATTATCATCAAGCAAGGTACTAGCATCATCATAAGCATCATTCATGGCAAAAGTAGCATCATCAATAACTTGCGATATATCAGGATTGATAGCATGTGGTGGTGTTGCAAGTTTACTTATAACAGAAAGGTGAATCTAAAGCAGAGCTAGATGGCAGTTCCTTACCTCCCCTCATCTTAGAGGGAAAAATCTTAGTCTTAGCATCCTTCAGATTCTTCATAGTGATAAATTGATAATAATCCCAAGTGACTCCACAAATATAGCTATGATCCCCGGCAACGGCGCCAGAAAAAGGTCATGATAACCCACAAGTATAGGGGATCGCAAAAGTTTTCGAGGGTAGAGTATTCAACCCAAATTTATAGATTACACAAGGGGAGCCAAAGAATATTTGCAAGTATTAGCAGCTGAGTTGTCAATTCAACCACACCTAAAGATTAATTATCTGCAGCGAGGTGATCAATAGCATAGTAATATGATAATTTTAATGATAGTAGCAACAACAATAGTAACGTTAGTGATAGTAGTGATTTTGTTGCAAGTGTGCTACCTCTTGAGCATGCGTTGGTTTTCCCTTGAAGAGGAAAGGGTGACGCAGCGAAGTAGCATAAGTATTTCCCTCAGTTTTTGAGAACCAAGGTATCAATCTAGTAGGAGGTTACATGCAAGTCGCCTTGTACCTGCACAAACAAATAATAACCTTGCAACCAACGCGATAAAGGGGTTGTCAATCCCTTCACGGTCACTTGCAAAAGTGAGATCTGATAGAGATAATAAGATAAATATCTTTGGTATTTTTGTTGTATAGATTGAAAAGTAAAGATTGCAAAATAGTAAACGAGATGCAATGTAAATAAAAGAGAAATAATACGTTGGAAAAGAGACCCGGGGGCCATAGGTTTCACTAGTGGCTTCTCTCAAGATAGCATATCTTACGGTGGGTGAACAAATTACTGTCGAGCAATTGATAGAAAAGCGCATAGTTATGAGAATATCTAGGCATGATCATGTATATAGGCATCACGTCCGTGACAAGTAGATCGAAATGATTCTGTATCTACTACTATTACTCCACACATCGACCGCTTTCCAGCATGCATCTAGAGTATTAAGTTCATAAGAACAGAGTAACGCATTAAGCAAGATGACATGATGTAGAGGGATAAACTCAAGCAATATGATATAAACCCCATCTTTTTATCCTCGATGGCAACAATACAATAAGTGCCTTGGTGCCCCTGTTGTCACTTGGAAGGACACCGCAAGATTGAACCCAAAGCTAAGCACTTCTCCTATTGCAAGAAAGATCAATCTAGTAGGCCAAACCAAACTGATAATTCGAAGAGACTTGCAAAGATATCAAATCATACATATAAGAATTCAGAGAAGAATCAAATATTGTTCATAGATAATCTTGGTCATAAACCCACAATTCATCGGATCTCGACAAACACACCGCAAAAAATATTACATCGAAAAGATCTCCAAGAAGATCGAGGAGAACTTTGTATTGAGAATCAAAGAGAGAGAAGAAGCCATCTAGCTAATAACTATGGACCCGAAGGTCTGTGGTAAACTACTCACACATCATCGGAGAGGCTATGGTGTTCATGTAGAAGCCCTCCGTGATTGATTCCCCCTCCAGCGGAGCGCCGGAAAAGGCCCCAAGATGGGATCTCACGGGTACAGAAGGTTGTGGCGGTGGAAATAGGGTTTCGTGGTGCTCCTAGATGTTTTCGGGGTATATGAGTACATATATAGGCGAAAGAAGTAGGTCGGTGGAGCCACGAGGGGCCCACGAGGGTGGGGGCACGCCTACCCCCTGGGCCCGCCCTCCTACCTCGTGGCCGCCTCGTTGCTTCCTTGACGTACACTCCAAGTCTCCTGGATTGCGTTTGTTCCAAAAGCGATTCTCCCAAAGGTTTCATTCCGTTTGGACTCCGTTTGATATTCCTTTTCTGTGAAACACTGAAATAGGAAAAAAAACAACAATTTGCACTGGGCCTCCGGTTAATTGGTTAGTCCCAAAAATAATATAAAAGTGCATAGTAAAGCTCATTAAACATCCAAAACAGATAATATAATAGCATGGAACAATCAAAAATCATAGATACGTTGGAGACCTATCAAGCATCCCAAGCTTAATTCCTGCTCGTCCTCGAGTAGGTAAATGATAAAAACAGAATTTTTGATGTGGAATGCTACCTAACATAGTTTTCAATGCAATTCTCTTTATTGTGGCATGAATGTTCAGATCCAAAAGATTCAAGATAAAAGTTTAATATTGACATAAAAATAGTAATACTTGAAGCATGCCAACCAAGCAGTTTATGTCTTATTAAAATAACATAGCCAAAGAAATCTTATCCCTACAAAATCATATAGTTTGGCCATGCTTCACTTTCGTCACACAAAATGCTCCCATCATGCACAACCCCGGTTTCAGCCAAGCAATTGGTTCATACTTTTTAACGCGCTTTAGCCTTTTCAACCCCCACGCAATACATGAGCGTAAGCCATGGACATAGCACTATGGGTGGAGTAGAGAATGATGATAGGGATTATGTGAGAAAAAAAGGAGAAAGTCTCACATTGACGCGGATAATCAATGGGCTATGAAGATGCCCATCAATTGATGTCAATACGAGGAGTAGGGATTGCGATGCAACGGATGCACTAGAGCTATAAATGTATGAAAGCTCATCAAAAAGAAACTAAGTGGGTGTGCATCCAACTTGCCTGCTCACGAAGACCTAGGGCATTTTGAGGAAGCCCATCATTGGAATATACAAGCCAAGTTCTATAATGAAAATTCCCACTAGTATATGAAAGTGACAAAATAAGAAACTCTCTATCATGAAGATCATGGTGCCATTTTGAAGCACAAGTGTGGAAAAATGATAGTAACATTGTCCCTTCTCTCTTTTTCTCTCATATTTTTATTTGGGCTTCTTTGGCCTCTTTTTTTTCTTTTCTTTTTTCTCTCTTTTTTTTTATTTTGTCTGGAGTCTCATCCCGACTTGTGGGGGAATCATAGTGTCCGTCATCCTTTCCTCACATGGGACAATGCTCTAATAATGGAAATCATCACACTTCTATTTATTTACAACGCAAGAATTACAACTCAATACTTAGGACAAAATATGACTCTATGTGAATGCCTCCGGCGGTGTACCGGGATATGCAATGAATCAAGAGCGACATGTATGAAGGAATTATAAAGGTGGATTTTCCACAAATATGATGTCAACTACATGATCATGCAAAGCAATATGACAATGATGGAGCGTGTCATAATAAACGAAACGGTGGAAAGTTGCATGGCAATATATCTCGGAATGGCTATGGAAATGCCATAATAGGTAGGTATGGTGGCTGTTTTGAGGAAGATATAAGGAGTTTTATGTGTAATAGAGTGTATCATATCACGGGGTTTGGATGCACCGGTGAAGTTTGCACCAACTCTCAAGGTGAGAAAGGGCAATGCACGGTACCGTAGAGGCTATCAAATTGCGGAAGGGTAAGAGTGCGTATAATCCATGGACTCACATTAGTCATAAAGAACTCATATACTTATTGCAAAAGTTTGTTAGCCCTAGAAGCAAAGTACTACTACGCATGCTCCTAGGGGAAGGGTTGGCAGGAGTTAACCATCGCGTGATCCCGACCTCCACTCATAAGGACGGCAATCAAAGAACACCCCATGCTTCAAATTTGTCACACAACGTTCACCATACGTGCATGCTACGGGACTTGCCAACTTTAACACAAGTATTTCTAAATTTCATAATTACCCAACTAGCATGACTCTAACATTACCAACTTTATATCTCAAAACCATTATGAAGTATCAAATTTATTATAGTGTTTAATGCACTCCATATGAAAGTTTTTATTTTACCCAACTTGGATGCCCATCATATTAGGACTAATTTTATAACCAGAGAAAAGTACCATGATGTTCTAAAAGAGTCTTAAAATAATATAAGTGAAGCATGAGAGATCAATAATTTGTACAAAATAAAACCACCACCGTGCTCTAAAAAGGTATAAGTGAAGCACTAGAGCAAGATTGTCTAGCTCAAAAGATATAAGTGAAGCACATAGAGTATTATAATAAATTCCGATTCATGTGTGTCTCTCCAAAAGGTGTGTACAGAAAGGGTTATTGTGATAAACTAACAAGCAAAGACTCAAATCTTACAAGATGCTCCAAGATAAACACATATAGCCACAAGTAAAGTTACCGATAGACGAACACGAAAGAGGGGATGCCTTCCGGGGCATCCCCAAGCTTAGGCTTTTGGTTTTCCTTGAATTTTACCTTGGGGTGCCTTGGGCATCCCCAAGCTTAGGATCTTACCACTCCTTATTCCAAAATCCATCAAATCTTTACCCAAAACTTGAAAACTTCACAATACAAAACTCAACAGAAAATCTCATGAGCACCGTTAGTGCAAGAAAACAAACCACCACATTAAGGTACTGTAATTAACTCATTATTTATTTATATTGATGTTAAACCTACTGTATTCCAACTTCTCTATGGTTCATACCCCCCGATACTAGCCATAGGTTCATCAAAATAAGCAAACAACACACGAAAAACAGAATCTGTCAAAAACAGATCAGTCTGTAGCAATCTGCAACTCTCGAATACTTCTGGAAACCCAAAAATACTACCAAATTAGGAAGTCCTAGGTAATTTGTTTATTTATCTTCGTCAAAAAGAATCAACTTAAACTCACTTTTATGTGATTTATTAAAACTTATCTAGTGAATGCAGAAGTTTCTGTTTTTCAGCAAGATCAAATTAACTATCACCGTAGGTTATCCTAAAGGTTTTACTTGGCACAAACACTAATTAAAACACAAAATCACATCTAACCAGAGGCTAGATGAATTATTTATTAATAAACAGGAACAAAAATTAAAGAACAAAATAATATTTGGTTGCCTCCCAACAAGCGCTATCGTTTAACGCCCCTAACTAGGCATAGAAACAAGAATAGACCTAGGTATTACCATCTTTGGTATTCAATTCATAAGTGGCTCTCATAATAGATTCATAAGGTAATTTAATTTTCTTCCTAGGAAATTGCTCCATGCCTTTCCTTAATGGAAATTGGAATCTAATATTTTCTTCTTTAATATCAATAATTGCACCAATCGTTCTAAGGAAAGGTCTACCAAGAATAATAGGACATGAAGGATTACAATCTATATCAAGGACAATGAAATCTATGGGCACATAATTCCTATTTGCAACAATAAGAACATCATTAATACTTCCCATAGGTTTCTTAATGGCGGAATCCGCAAGACGCAAATTTAAAGAACAATCATCAAATTCATGGAAACCTAGCATATCATACAAAGTTTTTGGAATCGTGGAAACACTAGCACCCAAATCACACAAAGTATAACATTCATAATTTTTAATCTTAATTTTAATAGTAGGTTCCCACTCGTCATAAAGTTTTCTAGGGATAGAAACTTCTAATTCGAGTTTTTCTTCATAAGATTGCATTAAAGCATCAACGATATGTTTGGTAAAAGCTTTCTTTTGACTATAAGCACGAGGAGAATTTAGCACGGTTTGCAACAAGGAAATACAATCTATTAAATACTCCCTCCGTTCCGAAATCTAGTGCGCATAGATTTTGTCCCACATACCAATGCATGTGCTGGCATTGTGTTTTGGACGAGAAAGCCCCCAGCCTCTCATGCGAGTATGCTAGTACTATGGCCTCGACAGTGCAACTAGTACTTAGTACTAGTACGATGGCCACCTCCGGCAAGGGAAGCAAGTATGCGGGCCAAGGACGCGACGGCGCCAGCCATGGACGTGCTGGAGGAGGAGACGCTGCCATGGCGGACGAGGTCGGACGCGTGCTGCTGGCAAAACTCGAGGCGCGGCTGGTGGACGAGCTCCACGCGCGCGCCAAGCTCCCGCGGCAGGTCGCCCTGCTCCCCGGCGTCCGCGTGCTCGTGCTGGAGCTCCTTCTCCGGGATGCAGGGCAAGGGCACAGTGGCGCCAGAGGTGCTGACCAGTGACGCCAGTTGTGGACCCGGTCACGCCAGAGATGCCGGCCGTGGATGCGGAGACACCGACTGGAGTATCTGTGCAGAGGAAAATGGAACTGATCTTGTTCTCGTACACCGGATGCGAACACGACGACGCCAGATGCGGAGGCGGAGACACCATCAGCAGATGCGACCACAACGCCGGAGGCCGACCGTGGATGCGAAGGCACCGGATGCGAACGTGATGATGCCAGATGCGGAAGCGCAGACACCGGTAGCAGATGCGACGACAACGCCGGAGGCCGGTCGTGGAAGCGAAGGCACCAGGTGCGACCGCGATGACTAGATGCGGAGACGGAGACACCAGCAGCAGATGCGACGACGCCGGAGGCCGGCCATGAACGCGGAGGCATCGGATGCAGGAGCGACGGCAACGGAGACGCCGGCTGTGGACACAAGGATGCCGGAGGCGGACACAGAGACGCCGGCTCCCGTCTCCTCAAATTTCCGCCGCCGGGTGTTGCTGCTGGAGGAAGGGGATAAAGGCGCTCGTTGCGTGCGGGTGTGCTACTGCGGGGCTAGTTTCGTCCAGATGTGCCGAAAGTAGCTAATACGCACTACATATCGGAATATCGACAGAAAAATTATGCGCACTACATAGAGGAACGGAGGGAGTAGCAGTTATCATAATTAAATTCCTTGAAATCCAAAATAGTGGGTTCATTGCTATGTGAAGTTTTGACCTCTTTAATACCACTTTTACCAATTTCTGCATCAAGATCTAAAAACTCCGAATCATTGGGACGCCTTTTAGCTAAAGTTGACTCATCTCTAGTCCCATCTTTATCAAAATTCATATTGGAAAACAAATATTTAATAGGAGACACATCAATCACTTTCAGATCTTCATCCTTATTATCATGAAAACTAGAAGAACACGCTTTCACAAAGCAATCCATTTTAGCACGCATCCTAGCGGTTCTTTCTTTGCACTCATCAATGAAAATTCTCATGGCTTTGAGAGACTCATTGATATCATGCTTAGGTGGAATAGATCTAAGTTTCAAAGAATGAACTTCAAGAGAAATTCTATCCACGTTCCTAGCCAACTCATCAATCTTAGGCAATTTTTCTTCGAGCAAAGCTTTGAAATTCTTTTGCGAAATCATAAATTCTTTAACACTAGTCTCAAAATAAGAGGGCATATTATTGAAATTTCCATAAGAATTGTTGTAGGAATTACCATAATTATTAGAGGAATTACTAGGGAATGACCTAGAATTAAAGTTTCCTCTATATGCGTTGTTACCAAAATTGTTCCTACCAATAAAATTCACATCCATAGATTCATTATTATTCTCAATCAAAGTGGATAAGAGCATATCATTAGGATCAGAAGAAACACTCTTATTAGCAAACAATTTCATAAGTTCATCCATCTTTCCACTCAAAACATTAATCTCTTCAATTGCATGAAACTTTTTACTAGTAGATCTTTCGGTGTGCCATTGAGAATAATTAACCATAATATTATCTAGGAGTTTAGTAGCTTCTCCTAAAGTGATTTCCATAAAAGTGTCTCCCACGGCCGAATCTAAAAGATTTCTAGAAGAAAATTTCAATCTGGCATAAATTTTTTGTATAATCATCCATAGATTCAAACCATGTGCAGGGCAATTATGTATCATTAGTTTCATCCTCTCCCAAGCTTGTGCAACATGCTCATGATCAAGTTGCTTAAAATTCATAATATCATTTCTAAGAGAGATGATCTTGGCGGGAGGAAAATACTTAGAGATAAAAGCATCTTTGCACTTATTCCATGAATCAATACTATTTTTAGGCAAAAAAGAGAACCAAGTTTTAGCACGATCTCTAAGCGAAAACGGAAATAACTTCAATTTAACAATATCATTATGCACATCTCTCTTCTTTTGCATATCGCACAAATCAACAAAGTTATTTAGATGTGTAGCGACACCTTCACTAAGAAGGCCCGAGAATTGATCTTTCATGACAAGATTTAATAAAGCATTAATTTCGCAAGATTCAGCATCGGTAATAGGAGCAATCGGAGTGCTAAGAAAATCATTGTTGTTGGTATTGGAAAAATCACGCAATTTAGTAATGTCTTGAGCCATAGTGACAAACAATCCAACACACAAGCACACAAGAAGCAAGCAAAAAAGAGATGAACGGAAAAAGGGCAAATAAAATGGCAAGGGTGAAGTGGGGGAGAGGAAAACGAGAGGCAAATGGCAAATAATGTAATGCGAGGGATAAGAGTTTGTGATGGGTACTTGGTATGTCTTGACTTGTATGTAGATCTTTCCGTTAACGATGCCAGAAATTGGTGAGTTGTCGAGAGATCAAATCTTAACTTGACTTGGCATAAGCCTCCCCGGCAACGGCGCCAGAAATCCTTCTTGCTACCTCTTGAGCATGTGTTGGTTTCCCTTAAAGAGGAAAGGGTGGTGCAGCAAAGTAGCATAAGTATTTCCCTTAGTTTTTGAGAACCAAGGTATCAATCCAGTAGGAGGTTACACGCAAGTCGCTTTGTACCTGCACAAACCAATAATAACCTTGAAACCAACGCAATAAAGGGGTTGTCAATCCCTTCACGACCACTTGCAAAAGTGAGATCTGATAGAGATAATAAGATAAATATTTTTGGTATTTTTGTTGTATAGATTGAAGTAAATATTGCAAAATAGTAAACGAGATGCAATGTAAATAAAAGAGATATAATACGATGGAAAAGAGACCCGGGGGCCATAGGTTTCACTAGTGGCTTCTCTCAAGATAGCATATCTTGCGGTGGGTGAACAAATTACTGTCGAGCAATTGATAGAAAAGCGCATAGTTATGAGAAGGCATGATCATGTATATAGGCATCACGTCCGTGACAAGTAGATCGAAACGATTCTGCATCTACTACTATTACTCCACACATCGACCGCTATCCAGCATGCATCTAGAGTATTAAGTTCATAAGAACAGAGTAACGCATTAAGGAAGATGACATGATGTAGAGAGATAAACTCAAGCAATATGATATAAACCCCATCTTTTTATCCTCGACGGCAACAATACAATATGTGCCTTGCTACCCCTGCTGTCACTGGGAAAAGACACCACAAGATTGAATCCAAAGCTAAGCACTTCTCCTATTGCAAGAAAGATCAATCTAGTTGGCCAAACCAAACTGATAATTTGAAGAGACTTGCAAAGATATCAAATCATACATATAAGAATTCAGAGAAGAATCAAATATTGTTCATAGATAATCTTGATCATAAACCCACAATTCATCGGATCTCGACAAAACACACCGCAAAAAGTATTGAAAGGGATAGTTATGGACTAGAGGGGGGTGGGGGTGAATAGGCGATTTTTATGAAAGTCTTCAAAATGTGGGAGTTTCGAAGACAAACAATATAAACAACACTATTCGAATGCAGCAGAAGGTAGACTACACTAGACAAGCCATAGTCAAGTAATCGATGAAGTGAAAGCACGAAGACTAATAGCAGCTAGGTAGTAAAGATCAGGATGGTGGATAGTATGAAGCCAATCAGAATAGGTAGTCACACAGTGAAGTCAAACAGATAATGCAAGCAGGCAATGACTTCACGAAGACAAATTGTAAGTAAAGAGAAGTAAGAGATAGAACCAGTGGCTTCAGAAGGACAGGGATTTGTTCGACCAGTTCCAGTTGCTGTGACAACTGTACGTCTGGTTAGGGAGGCCGAGATTCAACTCAGAAGACTGTGTCTTCACCTTATTCCCCTTGAGCTAAGGACACCTGGTCCCCGCCCAATCACTCTGGTAAGTCTTCAAGGTAGACTTACGAACCTTCACAGACTTCGTTCACCGGCAATCCACTATGATTCTTGGATGCTCAGAACGCGACGCCTAACCAGCTGGAGGATTCACAGTCCTCAAGTGTAACAAGTCTTCAGATCACGCGGACAGAAAGACTTCAGTGATGCCAAACACTCTTTGGGCTCTGGGTGGTTTGGGCTTTGTCCTTGCAAGGATTCTCTCTTGAAAGCTTCGGCGGTGGGTTGCTCTCAAACGACAAAAGCCGTGTACTAACTCTAAGCAGCCACCAATTTATGGTGTAGGGGGTAGGCTATTTATAGCCACTGGGTAACCTGACCTGATTTGTCCGAAATGACCTTGGGTCACTAAGGAACTGACACGTGTCGCAACGGTCAGATTTCAAACACACGCGGCAGCTTGACTTGGGCTACAATAAAGCTGACTCATCCGACTCTGGAAAAGATTTGCTCTCATTGTCTTTGCTCGAAGACATAGGATTTGGTTGAGCATCACTTCAGTCACTCTGACTTTGTTCACTTGGACCCCACTTAACAGTGCGGTGGTTCCTATGACTCAATTAAAAAGAAAAGGAAACAACAAAACAACTAAGTCTTCGCGCTCCATAGTCTTCACGCAATGTCTTCGCGTGTCATAGTCTTCAACGTGTGTCGGAGTAATGGGCCACGGGTAGGCTGACCCAGGACCCAAGATCTTTCGAGGCATCGGGGCAGGCCGTGCCCCTTAGCCGAGTCCCAGCTAGGCGACCTTCGGGAAGGCCAGGTCCCCGCTGGCGACCTTTGGAGAAGCCGAGTCCTTAGACGGCGACTCTGAATCAAGCCGACTCCGGGCTTGCGACCTTTCGAGGGGCCGACTATGAGAGTCGGCCCGTGACTTAACACGAAGACCGATGCGGGGTACAGCCCCGACGTGGCCGTCCCCTCAACCCCACGAGGAGAAGGCGTGGCTATAGTGAGCCGCGTCACCCGGAGATCTCCGGCGAGGCGCGGCACTGTTGCCATGCCTCTCCTGACCTCAGCCACAGTGCACAAGTACTGTGCCCACGATGGCGGCAAGTACGGCCCGGAGATCGCCGGGCCCCCCGTCAGTGAGAGAGAGGAAGATGGCCGACGTGCTCGAAGACGGCCTGCGGGAGTCGGCCTCTCCAGAGCCGGCCGCCTCCCAGGCAAGGCCCCACAAGCCATAAACCAGATTGGGCGGGAGTGGCGGCGGTGATCGCCCAGACGGCGGCACTGTTCCCACGACCCCGACCGAGCTGCGTCATCGAAGTCTTTGCACAGTGTTACGCTGTGTCCATGAGGCCCGCCAATCGGCGGCCCCGAGCAGCGGGGAGGGCGGCTGCAAGAAAGGCCGACGGCGGGGGGCCACGCCACGATCAGATTCTTGTTGTACCCGAAGTAGGCCTATATAAACCCGGAGCACCCATGCAAAGGGTTCGCCCTAGATAGATTTGAGACACATAGCAAGAGGGAAAGAGCTAGCCTTGCTCCTCCCCGCCTCCCAAACAGCTCGAGGAGCACCTTTGTACTATCATACCATAGTGATTATGCGGAGACCCATGAGCAGCGATGGGGTGTTATCTCCTCGGAGAGCCCCAAGCCGGGTAAGATTCGCCGGCGTGCATGTCTGCGCCTCATCCCGTTTCCTGGCACCGACGACGTTCTACTCGCCCCCACCATGATAAGCCACCCGTTGGCATATGTCGCATCCAACCCCCGACATTCGGCGCCCACCGTGGGGCGAGGTGCACCGTCGTCCGGAGATCTGTTCTGGACGGGAACCCTTTTCCTCCCTGACGAGCGCAGCCAGCCCGGCTCGCCAGATGGAGTCTGCATCGACACGCTGCGTGGTGCCGAAGCCGCCTGCGCTGCGAGCGGCCTCGCCGAACTCATCGGTGAGGTGCGCCTCTCCTACAAGCCTACGCCGAGCGCAGGCGCGGGTGGCCCCGAGAGCCTCCTCGCGGGCCTCCTCGATCAACTCCAAGTCGCCGGCGAGCTCGCTGTAGATTTGGAGTCCGTAGGCTCCTCCGACCCGATGCTGGTCGACTCGACGCCAGTACGCTGATATCTTCCCGCCAACGTGGTGATATCTGACGAGCCGCTTCAGTGCGAGAGAGTGACGGAAGCGCTGTCACGGAGGTGCTCGCCATCGCCGGCCTGGCGAGCACTCGGCGAAAATGACCGGACCCGCTGCCGGCAGCCACGCAAGACTGGCGCGCCCATCCTGAGGACGCAGACGCAGAGATCTTGGAAGAACGCCGCCTTCAGATCATTGAAGGCGCCAAGAAGTTGGCAAGCACGAGGCTTGTCCGAAGCATACCAGCACGAGATGGATCGTCTTTGTGGCGCTCGCCGGCTCCGGCCGCCGAGCCGTCTAGGTGTGGTCCGTGGCGCGCGCAGCTATCGCCCGATTGTTGAGGCGGCGCCCGTGTCGCCACCCTGCGGAGAACATCCGCGCCGTAGCGGCGCATCAAGAACGAAGAACCTCGAAGGTGAAGAGCGCCGTGTGATAACGGAGCGAGTCCAGCAGCTCCTCGATGCGGTTGCTGCGCAGAACGCGGCAGCGGCCGCGCGGACGTAGCAGCAGCCGTAGAACGACGACCTACCCCCTCGCCGAGATCAAGGCACGACCTCCTGGACGCCGACTGGCGGAGTCCGCGGGAGGAAAGAGAAGGAGCCGGCTGCAAGCCACAACCGGACTCGCATCACCATCGAGTGTGACCAAGACGGCCGCCCCAGAGCCGTGGAGCGACGGGACGATTATCTGCCTCCCCCGCCCCGAAGAGAGCGGCGCTCTCCGCCGCCTATTGAGCATCCGACTCTCGGAGGTCGCCTTGGCCGCCGAGAGGGAGTCGGAGAGAATGACGCCCGCCACCGGATCGACCGACTCCACAGATCCCTGGCGTTAGAAGAAGAAGATGAGCTGGGTCCGCCTTGCTTCGCCCCGCATCGAGACGAAACCCTTCCCCAAAGGGTTCACGCTCCCCCGAGACACGCCCAAGTACACCGGTGCCGTGAAGCCGGAGGATTGGTTGATAGACGACTCCACAGCCGTCAACATCGCCAACGGCAACAAGCGAGTTGCCGTAAAATATGTTCCTCTCATGCTCCGAGGCACGACACGGACATGGCTGAACAACTGAAGCCCCACAAAGATCAACAGGTGGGTCGACTTCACCGAAGCCTTCATCATAACTTCACCAAAGACGCATACAGCGACCTCCCAAGCCGCGCCAGCTCTCCTTGTGCGTGCAAGGCCCGAAGAATCGACCGTGACTACCTCACGCTACGGGGCGAACTCCGAAACTCCTGCGGGGCGCACGAGGTGCAGGCCATCAAGTACTTTACGGCTGGGTGAAGAGGGCACCCTCTTCAAGCACAAGCTCCTCTGCGGCGAGGCCAAACCCTCGATTTAACCGCTAGTCATAGCAGAGACAAATGCGCCACGGCCGACTCCTCTATGAAGACGGAGATCCAAGTCAACGCGGCCGCAAAGTGACTCCCCACGCCCCGTAACCCGGTGGAGACGCCCGGCCCGACGGCGAACGAATCGACAACAAGCGCCAAAGCCCCGGCCGACTTCCAACAATCGGCGGTCGTAACGATGAAGATCAGCAACGGAGGGCAGCCTCCGCCAAGCGGCGTAGGGGCGGCAAGTCCAATTGGTTGCGGCCTTCTCCTATGAGCGAACTCTGGATGGTCCTTGCAAGTTTCACAGCGGCATGAAGCCGTCGAACCACACCACCGAAGTGCCACCGCTCGTCGGGATCGCCAAGGGGCGGCCTCGCCCTCCGCCGCTGGGCGCCGCCGCCTCCGCCGCCTCCGCAGCCGGCGGCTCGGCGATCAGCGCAGTCAAAGACGAGTTCCCGAAGAGCATGGAGCATACGTAGTGTTCACCATCTGGCGAGATGATCGGCGCAGCAGCGCCGACAGCAACAAGAAGTCAGCGCATGGCGCAGAAGCTCGAGTTCATGCATTGGTCCGAAAGCCTATCAGCTGGAGTCGGGCAGATCACCCAGAGGTGATGCCGAGTCCGGGCTCTTACGCCTTGGTTCTCGGAGCGACCTTGGCCACTGATAGGCGGGCCGCCCGTTTCTCGCGGGTCCTGATAGACGGAGGCAGCAGCATAAACATCCTGTACAAGGACACCATGGAGAAGCTTGGAATCAGGCGAAGGCAGCTCCAGAGCAGCCGCACGGTATTCCATGGAATTGTACCCGGCCTCTCCTGCTCACCAATCGGCAAGATTCTGATAGACGTCCTCTTCGGAGACAAAGATCACTTCCGCCGAGAGCCAGTCTGGTTCGAGGTGGTGGACTTGGAGAGCCCGTACCACGCGCTGCTAGGTCGGCCGGCTTTGGCCAAGTTCATGGCGGTTCCCCATTACGCCTACCTCAAGATGAAGATGCCGAGTTCCAAGGGGATCCTGACCATTGCCGGCGACTACAAGAAGTCGTCCACCAGGCGCCGAGAGAGCGATCGGTGGCGAGTCTTTGGTGATCGCGGCGAAGCGGCTCCTTGATCGTGTCGTGGCGATGGCTGGGAAGCAGCCGGAGATGTCGCTGACCCCAAGGAGTCGGAGGCGAAGGATCATTCAAGCCGCTAAAGAAACCAAGAAGATACCCTTGGACCCGGAGCACCCGGAGAAAAGCACTGTCATAGGCACCGGCCTTGACAGCAAATAGAAAAGCGAGCTCGTCGATTTCCTCCGTGAGAATCGGGACATCTTCGCATGGTCCCCCAAGGACATGCCAGTGTACCGACGAATTCGCCGAGCACGAGCTACATGTCGAGCCGATGTGAAGCCCGTCGACAGCCCTTGCGCCGCCTGTCAGAAGAGAAGAGAAGAGTAGTGGGAGAAGAGATAGCCCGGCTCCTGGCAGCCGGATTCATCATGGAGGTGTTTTTTCCGGAGTGGTTGGCCAACCCTGTGCTGGTATTGAAGAAGAATAAGCAGTGGCGGATGTGCATCGACTACACCAGCCTCAACAAAGCTTGCCCGAAGGACCCATTTGCCCTGCCAAGGATCGATCAGGTGATAGACTCCACAGCCGGATGCGAGCTATTGAGTTTCCTAGACGCATACTCAGGATATCATCAGATCAAGCTGAATCCAGCAGACAGACTGAAGACCGCATTCATCACGCCATTGAGCCTACGCTGCAGCGATGGCGTTCGGCTTGAGGAATGCCGGCGCCACCTTTCAGCGTTGCATGCAGAAGTGCCTCCTCAAGCAACTCGGCAGAAACGCCCACGTTTATGTAGATGATGTGGTGGTAAAGACGGAGAAGCGTGGGACGCTGCTAGAAGACCTCAAAGAGACCTTTGAGAATCTGCGCCGATTCCAGATCAAGCTCAATCCCGAGAAGTGCGTGTTCGGAGTCCCAGCCGGCCAGCTCCTCGGTTTTCTGGTCTCCGAACGCGGCATAGAGTGCAACCCTGTGAAGATCAAGGCCATTGAGAGAATGGAGGTACCCAGCCGACTGCTGGATGTGCAGAAGTTCACCGGCTGCTTGGCTTCAATCAGCCGATTCATCAGTCGGTTGGGCGAGAAAGCTCTGCCGTTGTATCAATTGATGAAGAAGACCACCTTTTTTGAGTGGAACCACAAGGCAGATGAGGCATTTCTCCAACTGAAGAAGATGTTGGCAACCCCCCCTGTGTTGGCGGCTCCGACCCCCAAAGAGCCCATGCTCTTGTACATCGCCGCTACCAGCCGGGTAGTCAGCACAGTTATTGTAGTTGAGCGCAAGGAGGAAGGCAAGGCGCTTCGGTCCGAAGACGGTGTATTACAGAGCGAGGTAATCGCCGACCTCCAAGCAGAACTACCCTCACTATCAGAAGATGTGTTACGGCGTGCACTTCGCCGCCAAGAAGCTGAAGCCCTACTTTCAAGAGCATCCAATCAGTGTGGTCTGCACCGCTCCACTCGCCGAGATTATCGGAAGTCGAGATGCCTCCGGCCGAGTGGCCAAGTGGGCTATCGATCTAGCCCCTTACACCATCTACTACCAACCTCGCACCGCCATCAAGTCGCAGGCGCTAGCTGACTTCTTCGTCGACTGGGCCGAGACTCAGTAGTTGCCGCCTACGCCCGACTCTACTCATTGGCGACTGCATTTCGACGGCTCCAAGATGCGCACCGGCCTCGGAGCCGGCGTCGTCCTCACCTCCCCCATGGGCGACAAGCTCAAATCGTCTTTGCAAATCCTTCCGCCGCCTCCAACAACGTCGCCCGAATATGAAGCGCTCATCCACGGGCTCCGGCTTGCCAAAGCTCGGCATTCGCCGGATCCTTTGCTATGGCGACTCCGACTTGGTGGTTCAGCAATCATCCGTGATCGGGCGCCAAAGCGCAAACATGGCGAGCTACCGCTTCTTGGTGCAGCAACTCAGCGGATATTTTGAAGGATGCGAATTCCTTCACGTGCCAAGAAACGACAATGATCAAGCAGACGCCTTGGCGCGAGTCGGCTCCACTCGCCAGGCGATACCTTCTGGCGTCGCCCTTCAGCGCCTCCTCAAGCCGTCTATCAAGCCTTCACCAGAATCCGACTCCATTTTCGTGCCGGCTCCGCCAGAGGTAGTCGGATCCGACTCCAAGACCCCAGCAAGCGACCTCAAGAAAGCCACGATCGGCCACAGGACTGCGCCCGGTCGGCCGGGGGCTGCGCCCGATCGGCCGGGACTTGAGCTCGGCCGGGGATCGTCGGTCGGCCGAGAGCTGCCCCAATCGCCCAAGATTCCCTCGATCCCAGCAAGCGGCAGCGAGTCCAACCCGCCGCCTCCCAGCCCAGCCACCCTTGTCCAAGTCATTTGTGGTGGCGCTTGAAGAGATAGCAGCACCTTCATGGCGCAGCCCATCCTCAAGTTCCTAGTAAACAAGGAGTTACCAGCAGACGAGACTCGCTCGACAAGTACAACGCCGGCGGCAGCCTACACCATAGTTAACGAGAGAGTTGGTCAAGCGCGGCGTGCATCGTGTCCACCAAGGCGTGAAATCGAGAACAAGGCCAAGCGATCCTCGAGACATCCATCGTATGAAAAGGCCACCATGCGGCTTCAAGAGCGCTCGTGGCCAAAGCCTTTCGGCACGGTTTCTTTTGGCCGACTGCCCTGGAAGAAGCTAAAGAACTAGTCAAGAAGTGCAAGGGGTGCCAGGTGTTCCGTTCCAAGCCCCTTCAGCCGCTTCTGCTGGCGAAGACAATCCCCATCGCTGGCCCTTCGAAGTTTGGGGCCTGGACATGGTGGGACCTTTCAAGACGGCCCGAGGCAGCCTAACTCATTTGCTTGTCGCAGTGGACAAGTTCACCAAGTGGGTAGAAGCAAATCCCATCAAGAAATTAAACGGGCCAATAGCAGTGACTTTCATTGCCGACATCACAGTGCGGTACGGCATACCGCACAGCATCATCACAGATAATGGCACCAACTTCGCCAAAGGCTCCTTGGCTCGTTTCTGCGCGACGCAGGGCATCTGACTGGACTTAGCGTCCGTTGCCCATCCGGAGTCAAACGGCCAGGTGGAACGAGCCAACGGCCTCATCCTGTCAGGCATCAAGCCTCGATTGGTCGAACCACTCGAGCGCTCGGCCGGCTGTTGGGTGGAAGAGCTGCCTGCCGTCCTCTGGAGTCTGCGCACAACCCCGAACAGGTCAACCGGCTTCACGTCGTTCTTCCTCGCTCTGATGCGAAGCCGTCATCCCGCGGATATACAATTCGACTCTCCGCGAGTCTCCATGTACATCAAGAGGAGGCTGAAGAAGCACGCCAAGATGGTGTCGACTCTTTGGAAGAGGGCCGATTGTTGGCACTCGGTCGGTCCGGCATCTACCAGCAGATCTGCGCCCGATACTACAATCGCAAGGTCAAGCCAAGATCATTCTAAGAGGCGACCTTGTGCTCCGGCTAATTCGAGAGAACAGCCGCCAGACAAGTTGTCGGCGCCTTTGGGAAGGTCCTTCATCATCGACAAGGTGCTAGGGAACGCGCCTACTATTTGATCGGCGCCGAAGCCTCGAGCACGCAAGAGGGACGACTCCGGCAAATAAGCAGGCGCCCGTGGACATAAATCTTCTTGAAGATTTTACGATTGATGTAGTATGTATCACGCTACCCCTTTTGTATTAAGTACTAAAGACCTTAGGCCCCGGACGAGCTCGGGACCCTTTTGATTATCTGTATGATATGGATCACGCTTCCAAATGCTTTCTCCTTTTATCATCTCGTCGCACCGGGTCCGACTAATCGGCCGGGACTCGCCATGTGTGCTATGAAATGCTCCCCGAGTCGGACAAGTAATGTCTGCGCTCAAAGTCGATCTCTGCTGAAAGCCGCAGCTTGCAGACGCGACCGATGTAAGCGGGGACAGAAGAACGAAGCACACATGAAAAACGGCTAAGGACTTAAGAGCTACGCATAGCCCAAGCCGGCTCCCAGCCTCCCCCTACTGAGCCGACTCGCGAGCAGTCGGCTCATAGTCTCAACTTTACCAGGGACGGCCGACTCTCGAGTCGGCTGTCGATTCAGCCAACTTGCTAGGATATTCTAAGCGACTAAGTACTTGCCTCCGTAAAGTAGCCGAGCACTTGACCCGTGGTAGTCATGAGAGCGGCTGCCTGGGCCGGCAAGGCGGCAACCGAAGGAAGGCGGCAAAGGAAAAAGTCTAAAGAACCGAAGCAAGGAAGGGCGGAAATTTGATAAATATTTACATAAGGCCCTTGGCCGAATACACCCCGCGGGTGGAATTGTTCGAAACTGACAAGTTTTTTAGAAAGAACAAAAGAGACAGGTAAAGCCGAAGCACTCTAGGGGGCAGCCTCCGGAGCCGGAGGTCGGAGGTGGCAGCGGTGTCGGAGGTTGGGGCATCATTGGGCGGTCTCGGCTTGGTCACCCCAGGATACGCCTTGTCCTTCCGAGGCTCGTTCTTTGGGGCGCGATCAGTGGGGCTGACCGCTGCCTCGCCCTCTGGCTCCTCCTCTTCACTTCCGCCCTCCGACTCGTCCTCTTCCTCGGTCTGGAGTCGATCACCTCCATGAGTCCTCCTCGTGCCGGGTGCATCCCGAACCACTCGGCGGCACCTCCTGCCGCCGCCCGTCCGTCCCTTCGGCACGAAGACGCTGGTGTCCGTGTACTCAGCGATGGCCGCCAAGGCCGCAAGGGCGCCTTCCACGACCTCCAGCTCGGCTCGGGCTTGACCGAACGCGGCCAGGCGGTCCAGTCCAGCCAGTACCATCCTTGGCGAACTCCAAGGCCCGTGCTCGGCATGGGCGAGAGCCCTCGAGCCTCGGCGACCGACGGCGACCTCCAGCCAGTCGGCCGTCCGACTGGCGGTGCGTAGAGCCGGCACCTCCGGCCACAGAGCGGCAACGACTTGGGCGCCGGCGCGTTGGAGACGGCGCAGCAGACGATGAGCAGGACGGAGGCGAGCCCCGATGCTCAGAAGCTGCTCATCGATGGTTCGGGGGGCGTTGGCAGCAATTACTTCGCCCTTCGCCCTCCGCTCCTCCCGAGCCGCCTCGATGGCTAGAGGGACGGCTTGCGAGCGGCCGGGAAATAAGTCTGCCAAAGACAAGAAAAGAAGACAGTCAGAAAAACCCAAAATCAGCCCGACGCAGAGTCGGAAGACCAAAGAGGAGAAAAAAGAATTACCGTCGACGATGTCCTCAAGCTCGTGGTAGCCGGAGGTCAGCATCGCCTCCCGGTCGGTCCAGGCGGAGCGCTCGACCTCGAACTCGGCTATGAGGGCATCCTCCCGCGACTTGGCGTCCTCCTGCGCCTTCCGGGCAGATTCTTTACCTTTCGGCCAGCTGCGTCGCCAGCAGGTCGCGCTCTCGGACGAGCTTGTCGCACTCCTCCACCTTAGCGCGACGGGCAGTGTTGGCCTCGCCCAGCTGCTCCTGAAGGGCGGCATTGGTGCCTGAAGCTCGAAGAAAAGACAAAGCGTCGTCAACAAGGAAGGTCGCCGGGGAGATCCGGCCCGGATGCTCAGCAGTCGGCCCGAATCTCGGGGACTACAGCCCGCGGGCGCGCCAGCGCGCCCCCGCGAAGAAGAAAGAAGGAAGGTCGCCGGGGAGATCCGGCCCGACTGCTCAGCAGTCGGCCCGAATCTCGGGGACTACAGCCCGCGGGTGCGCCAGCGCGCCCCCACAAAGAAGGAAGAATTGGCTCACCTCGACTTTCCGTCAGATCGGCGGTCCGCTTCCTCAGCTCCTCAACATTGCGGTTGAAGGCAGTAGCGCGGAGATTGTGGTATTCCTGCAAGGCCGGCAAAGTAAAGTTAGCCTTCGGAGCTCGCTAGAAGGAGTTCCGAGCCGCCTGCTCAGCAGCCGACCCCAAACTCGGGGACTACACCCAGTGGGTGCGCTGGCGCGCCCCCACAGAAAAAGACAAGAAACTAAAAAAGGAAAAACGAAACATACCCGGACGGAGGTCCGCAGGGCCAGATGCGCCTTGGTGTAAAGTTGGAGGGCGTCGCCCTCTTTGAGCAACTTAGACTGGACGTCCAGAAGGGCTTGGTTCAGCGGGCCGGTGCCGCCTTCGCGCACCCAGCCGGTGGGCGCGGCACTTGATGCCTCAGCGTCGAGTTCGCCATCTTGGCGGCGCCCGATCTCGAGCTTCGGCGGCTGAGCTCGTCCTCTCGATCCGGCGGCGTGTTCGCACGGCGACCTGGAGAAGCAGCTGCGCATCGGCATCGTCCGCAGTCGGCGGAACCTGCGGGTCCATCGGCTGCTTGACATGCGACCTCAAAGACGGAGGCGGCGGAGGTGGCGGAGGCGGCGCGATGTATCCGAGCCGAGCGTCGCGCCCTCCTCCGCGAGAGGTTTGCGGTGCCGACCTCCCGGTCTGCCCGTGAACTTCGAGGCGGCGGTCTTGGCGACAGCGGGGGGCGAGCATCGCCGCTTTCGGCGGCAAACGGCCTCCTCGGCATCCCGCCGCGCGGCGCGGCCACGGCCTCCTCCAGTGCCGCTGGCGTTGGCGGCGCTTTCTCGGCCTCCGCCTTCTCGGGCGGCGGCCTCTTCCTCCAGCGCTTCTCTTGCGCGTTCGTGTTGTCGCCTCCCGGAGGTCGGCGGCGGGGTCAATCCGCCGTGTATTGGCGGACGTCTCCACCGACCCCATGACGGAGGGGCGGCGGCTCTCTCAGCGGAAAGGGGCGCTGGAGAAGATTGGAGGAAATCGAAAGACTCAAGCGAGATCCGAAAAGAAATAAAGGAGTAAGGACTTACGAAGAAACTAGTGGCGGCCTTCTCACTTCCTTCCGAGCGGTTGGCCTTCGACCGCCTCCTTTAAGCTTGGTGGCGGCGGCTCTTTGAGCTTCTTGACCTACCGCCGGCGCTTCGGCCCAGCGAGACATCTCTTGAGCTTGGCTGGAGGGCGGCTCTCGGTGGCGGCGTGAGGCGACTTCCAGCGTCGGCGTCGCCCTCGGGCCGATCGGCGAAGGTCGCCCGGCAGTCTGAGGTCGCCGTCTTCCTCCTCTCCGCCGCCTTGGCGTCGGCTTCAGCCTTGCGACCCCAAGTCGGGGTCGTCGACGTCGCTGACCTCGCGGTCGGGGACGTAGTCACGCGGCTCTCTCGTGGCGCCGGCAGCGGGCGCCGTGAGAGGGTTCTGCTCAAAAGATGCCAACAAGATCAGAGCTTGAAGTCGGACGCAAGCAAGATCGAAATTCAGACGGAAGCAACTTACCACTGGCGGGGGGTTGTCGCGCGAGTACGGCTCCTTGCCGAACTGCCACTCCTCCGTGAACCCGCAGTGGGCGATGTGGTTCACCAAGTTCGCCACTTCTCCACGCGGCATGTCCTTGGTGCACAGCCGGCTTGGATCGTGCGCCGCTCATTTGACCAGATGGTGAGGCCGGCCTTGGGCGGAAGAACCAGGCGCGCCGCCAAGCGGCGAGGAGATCGGGCGACGAGCCCCTCCGCTGCGTCATGACTTCGGGCGCGCCACGGCGCCGACTCGGTCAGCAACCCGACCGATGGGACCAACTGGGCGACCGGCGGTCGGCGGCTCGGGTCGAAGGCGGCAGATTGACCCGATCGTCGGTGGAGACATTCTTCACGTAGAAGTAGGGCTTCGCCACATCTTCACCGATTTCACCGGTGGGATGGGCGGAAAAAGGTTGTCGGCCGTCGTCGCCGCCGCGATGTAGGTGCCGCCTTGTGCGGCGTGCGGCAACTGAGTGCCGAGCCGAGGAGAAGAACTCCCCACAGCTCGAGGGTGGGGAGAACGCCCGATGTAGCCTTCGCACGGTGGCGAAGGCGAAAGAAGCACCACCGCGTTGGGGGTGAGGTGGTGCGGCTGCGAGCTATGAAACTTCGAGGAAGGAACGGAAGAACCGCTCGCTGGGAGCCCCAGCCAGCGCATGAGATCTGGCGGAAGATGACCGCTTCGTCCTCCGCTTGGCGGGCCGGATCTCTCCGCTTGGCCGCAGGGCAGGCCTGCACCAAGTCCGCGCTTCGGGAGGCGGCGGGTTTAGCGAAGAACTTCGATGTCCTCCGCCCCCACGTCCGAAACCGTCCCATCTGCGGGCCTTGAGGTGAAGCGCGGCGGAAGAAGAGCTCATCGCCGGCAAAGAAGAATGCAGCGGTGCGCAGCGAAGGAAGGAGGAAGGCAAGAGAGCGGGGGAGGGAGTGCGCGTGCTGTGCCGCCTGCTCCGCCCCCGCCTACTTATAGCCCTACGGGCTGAGAAGCCGAGGGGACGACGTGGGGATTAACTGCGCCCGCGGCCCCACGGCGCCCCACGATTAACTCCCCAGGGTTACTGCGCGCGATAACGCGTGAGATACTAACCGCCCTCGCCGCGGCCAGATCCGCTCGAGAGCCGAGCGCGTGATGGCATGAGCCCCACTGGCGGCCCGTCCGTCCTGCAGCGATGGCGAGCGAGCTATCGCCTCCACGTGGCGCCACGCAGCGAGACCGTCTTGTAAAGGGCAGGGGCGTAACCGATCGCCGCGGTTTCCCGCCACGACTTCTGCGGCGGCTCCTTGCGAGGCGATCCGACTCCAGCGAGGCGGCCCAAAACGGCGGCGAATCTCGAGTCGGCACCGCAAAGATCGAATCGCCAAAGCCCCGAGGCGCGCCCGGGGCCGCCAGACCGGGACTCATGCCGGAGTAATGGGCCACGGGTAGGCTGACCCAGGACCCAAGATCTTTCGAGGCATCGGGGCAGGCCGTGCCCCTCAGCCGAGTCGCAGCTAGGTGACCTTCGGGAAGGCCGGGTCCCCGCTGGCGACCTTTGGAGAAGCCGAGTCCTTAGGCGGCGACTCGAATCAAGCCGACTCGGGCTGCGACCTTTCGAGGCCGATGTGAGAGTCGGCCCGTGACTCTTTCACGAAGATCGATCGGTACAGCCCGGCGTGGCCGTCCCTCAACCCACGAGGAGAAGGCGTGGCTACGGTGAGCCGCGTCACCGGAGATCTCTGGCGGCGAGGCGCTTTGTTGCCATGCCTCTCATGACCTCAGCCACGAGTGCACAAGCATGTGCCCACGATGGCGGCAAATGCGGCGGAGATCGCGGGCCCCGTCGATGAGAGAGAGGAAGATGGCCGGCGAGCTCGAAGAGCGGCCTTGCGGAGTCGGCCTCTCGAGCAGCCGCCGCCTCCGAGCAAGGCCCCACAAGCCATAAACCAGATTGGGCGGGAGTGGCGGCGGTGATCGCTGACAGACGGCGGCTTTGTTCCCACGACCCCGACCGAGCCTGCGTCATCGAAGTGCTTGCAAGTGTTACGCCTATCCAGCAGGCCCGCCGATCAGCCGGCCCCAAGCTTGCCGGGAGGACGGCTGCAAGAGAGACTGACGGCTGGGGGCCACGCCCAGTCAGATTACCGTTGTACCCTCGGGGGGTAGGCCAATATAAACCCCCCGGAGCACCCATGCAAAGGGTTCGGCCCTAGATAGATTTGAGACACATAGCAAGAGGGGAAAGAGCTAGCCTTGCTCCTCCCTGCCTCCCAAACAGCTCGAGGAGCACCTTTGTACTATCATACCATTGTGATCATGCGGAGACCCCGCAGAGCAGCAGTAGGGGTGTTATCTCCTCAGAGAGCCCCGAAGCTGGGTAAGATTCGCCGGCGTGCATGTCTGCGCCTCATCCCGTTTCCAGGCACCGGCGACGTTCTACTTGCCCCCACCATGATAAGCCACCCGTTGGCATATGTCGCATCCAACCCCCGACAACGTGAATGGCTTGACAGACCACCATTGGCTTCAATGTCTTCACACATTTTTAGGGGTCATCTCCGGTAGGTAAACCGAATCAATGAGGGACTACTACCCGTGTTATCATGCAATTCTCACAGACACATTAGTCCCTCAACTAGGTTTTTCGTCAATACTCCAAAACCAACTAGGGGTGGCACTAGATGCACTTACAATCTCCCCCTTTTTGGTGATAGATGACAAACTGGTTGAAGTTTTCAACGGGGATAAAAGTATGTGAAATTGTAAAGGATTAAGATATTTTCTTCATAGATGGCAAAAAGGCTCCCCCTGAAGATGTGCATATAAATGTTTTGCGTTGGAATGCAAATGCACATGGCAGGTAGTACTTGTGGAGATCCTCTTCACCATATGAAGACAATACATCATGCATGATCAGATATACGGGAATAATGACATGCTGTCGGTGTACTAAAGTAGGGGTACCTTAGTACCCCGAACTTGTCTGCAGGCGGTTATACACCAGCGGCAAGGCTTGCGGCGCCATAAGACCCTCCGTCATTTCCTATTACTGCCATTCAAGAACAAAGTATCAAGCGAGAAGACAAAGACCCGGCAAGAGGAGCTTGCGGGAAGGCCAACTCAAGGCGCTTCGGAAGACTTGCTGCGACGCCCAGGCGTCCGGCAAGGCCCGACGACCGAACAAGCTTGCGGCGCAACAAGAAGGACGCGGCAAAGGCGCTTGCCTGCAAAGCTACCGCCCTGCACCCAAACTCCTGCGCATCCAGCAGCGTGTCACCCAGGGCCATCCCGGAGAGCGTGCGTGGCTGCTGCGGCTCTATCTGAAGCAGGTGTGGCGGAGCTGACAAGGAGGCCATCGTGGCAAGCGGTGGCGCACCTAACGGATCGTTTCTTTGCCTTTGTTAGGGCGACGGACGGGCATTAAATGCCCTTGTCCCTGCCGTCGAGTTAGGTAGGGGACCTTTGTTGGACACTTTGTACCAACCCGCGTTTTACCTTTCTACCCCTCTTCCTGCCTGCCACTGTCGGTGACCCCTTAGACTATAAAAGGAGGCCCATGCGCGCGTAGAAGGGCTTCCGCGATTCGTAGATCCAACACCACCATCGCTCGCGCTCGAGCAAAGCAAATACAAACACAAAGCAGCGATGGAGTTTTATCTCTCCGGAGAGCTCGAAGCTGGGTAAAATCGCCTATCTCCCAGCGCTCGACCTCGATCTGCTCTGCGCACGCCCTCCGCTCCCTCGCCGGACTAGAAGGGGCCCCCATGCCCCATAGGTGCTTGTGGCCACAGAGCGCCCCGACATCTTTGGCGCGCCAGGTAGGGGTTGCGTTGAGGTCGTGAGCATCTGATCCGGTCTCCGCGCGCGCTTCATCAACGCCTTCATCAACATGCCACCAAAAAGAAGCCTTGGAGGTGGCGCCCGTCCATCGATTCTACCACCACCGCCGGAACAAGCGGGCGGTGGAGTGGACACCGGCGGAGGAGCGGGCGCCGGCGGTGGGACTCACGTCGTCACCAGTCGAAAAGCAAGGCCCATAGCGTCGGCGACCATGCGAACACCACGCCCTTCCCGGAGGTGCAAGGTCGACAACGCCCGGTGCTCCTAGCACCGTGCTCGCGTTGAGCAAGGCCAAGCTGGTGGGTCGCGGGGCGTTCGAGACCAACATGCCGCCAGACATCTTGGCGCGAGTGAGTCTGATCGCCCGGACGGTGTTGCTCCTTCAATCGGTTGGGAGTCGAGCACATCCGCTCCTCGCGCGCTTATCGCCACCACCACCCAAGACTGCGAGAGGAAGCGCCGCGAGCCCAGCTGCTTCTAGACTACCCTCGGCGCCACACAAGATTGACGGCGGAGGATGACCATTTACAACCTCATCGGCTTAGCCAGCAGCGCTCAAGCCCGGCAACCGAAATGCGTCGAAGCCCGGCGAGGCGCCCAGGTATGAGCCGCGCCGACAAGACGGCTGGGGTGCCACCTCCGTGCACTCCCAGCCCGAAAACCAAGATCACCGACTTCGCGGGCCAACCCGGCGCCGACTCCACCACATCGTCGGACCCGCGAGCTCGCCCGATCAGCGCCACGTTCTCCGGGAACAATGACACAAAGATGCTCGTGATTCGCCGGCGCGAAGGGAAGCGCGCGTCAATCGACCAGCGGCTGGGCCCACTTGTCGATATGCATGCGCCCGAGAGAACGAGGCGACTTGCGTCTGCGGCGGTTGCCCTGCGTTCACCCGTGAGCTCGCGGCAAGTCCGATGGCCGATACCAGAACTTCAAGCCCGGCGTGCGAGAAATGCGATGGGAGGATACATCCGTCGGAGTTCCTCAGCGTCTACACCATCGCGGTGCGAGCTGCGGGGCGCGACGAAGATCCTCGCCAACTACTTCCCGCTAGTGCTCAAGCCCAGTCGAGATCTTGGCTCATGCACTTGTCGGACGGCTCCATCTCTTCATGGGCGGACTGTGTCATCGGTTTGTCGGCGCCTTCACGGTGACCACAAGCCTCATGGCGAGGAGAGTGACCTTCACTTGCTCGTCGAAGGATGGAAGGCCTGGCGCAAGTACATCTGAGATTCACCAAGTGCGGCGCAACATCCCAGGCGTCCACCACCTTGCGGTTATCGGCACGTTCCATCCGAGCGTGCGTAACGCAGAGATGAGGAGAGATGGCGATGTGCAAGATCGAAGATGTCGGCGAGCTCTATGCTCCGGCCGACAAGTGTGCAGGTTTGAGGAGGGAGGAAAATCCCGGAGAGGCTGCAGGAAGCGAAGGGTCTGCAGCAGTGAGGATGCCGCCCGGCAAGGAAAGAACCGGGCGGAACAACGAAAAAGAAAGGCTAAGGATGTGCTGGCTATCGAGCATTCCGACAGCGGGCGGCTCCGACAAGGCCAAAGCGATGACTCCGACGAGGCTGTGGTAGCCGCCCGACAAGCGGATAGCTCCGGCAGAAGGTATTGCAAGATTCACCGCACCAAGGGCCATGACCTCCAAACCTGCAAGAAAGTTGAGCGGATGGCGAGCTACTGAGCTGAGCCTGGCGCCGCGACAAGGAGAGAGCCCAGGGAGGTGGCGGAGGATCCGGCAAGAAGCTTCCCACCCGGGGAGGGCACCGCGGCAAGGCCAAGCCGCGGCAAGGAGACAGGCCTCCCCGTGGCCGCGACAAGGAAGAAGATGAAGATGAGGATGATGAGATGGAGGAAGATGAGACTGATGACCAAGAGTTTCAGAAGGCGACGGAGGTGTTGTGCATCGACGGCGGTGCCTCTCTGCACACCTCGCACCGCCAACTCAAGTAGTGGGTGCGAGAAGTGAGCACAGCAGAGCCGTCCGTCGAATCGCGCAAGCCTCTCAAGTGGTCCAGCACGCCCATCATTTTCGACGTTGAGGATCACCCTGATCGCATCACTGCGGTCGGGTGCTTGCTGATGTTGGTTTCACCAACAATCCGCAACCTCAAGGTCACGAAGATGTTGGTTGACGGCGGGGCCGGCCTGAACCTGATTTCCTCCGCAGTGCTCAAGAAGCTCCAGATCCCCGACAGCGAGCTCGAAGAGACTGGTACCTTTCAAGGAATAAACCCAGGAAGGAGCAAGCCAAAGGGGAAGATCACACTGCCAGTGACGTTTGGCAGCGAGCTGAATTTGAGGACATGGAGGGTCACCTGTGCTGGGCTCTGTGATCATGGGCTCCACCTGGGGGCTCACCGGTTCCGCCCCTTGCCGGAGATCCCCTCCTCGCCGGGGAGTGCTCCCATATCGGGGAATCGGCCCTTGGCGGCGTAGTCGAAGCCGACGACACCTCCGGGTCGGCCTCCGGTTGCTCCTAGTGGGCTTGTTCTGCTCCTATACAAATGAGTCAATAATCAAGATGTCAGCAAAAGAAGAAGCGCCCGTCTTGGCATCCCAACAGGAGGTGAACCAAACACTTCTGTTGGGGGGCTGTCTTTGGGGGGCTGTCGCGAGGGAAGGATCGGATCCGTCAAGGTGGTCTCGGGCGTATCTTCCGTCGTCCGCGGCAGGACCGTCCCGATGTCAACCACGGGATCTTGGCCCTCTTCGCGCCCTCTCGGCCAAAGTCACGAAAAGGAGCAGGAGTTGAGGAGAGAGCAAGTCGGATACATAACAAACAACAACAAAGAAAAGACAAGTGCGAAGGAGAAAGCCTTACTCCTCCTCCTCCTCTTCCTCTTCGCCGTCGCCATCGAGCTCAGCGGAGAGTCGAACTCAGTACCCTCTCGGCGTGGCCTTGGCGGAGGAGTAGGCTCCTCCGGCGCTTGCCGAGGGCTGCAGCGAGATCGAGGCGTGGCGGCCGGAAGACCCGCCTCGGTTGCCCGGCTCAGCACAGGACCCTCCGCAGCAACCTTGCTTGCGGGTGGAAGCGTGTCCCCGGCGCGCGCGGCTGGCTGGGCGACCTGCTCCTCTGCCAGCTCTCCAACTCGACGGAGGCGCCTTCTCGGTCGGAATTGGGGCTGTCTTGGGGGCTCCGCCTCGGCAAGTTGCTCGAAGACGGCTGGCGCTCGCGCCCTCCGCGGCTCGCTTCGCTTTGACCTCGGCCTCCCCGCCGCCGCCTTTCTCGGCAATATCTTCTCGGCGGCGGGGCTTGCCGCCTCGGCAACATCCGCCTCGCGGCGTGAAGCCAAACTTCGCCCGGCGGCCGCTGCCGCCGCCTCTTGACCCTGCTAGCAATATCGCTAGCTCGTTGGCGGTTAATGGCGGGTAAGGAGCTTCGCTCGTCGGAGTTGACGGCCACCTCCGCCAAGTTATCGAAGAATTGCTGCACGACCTCCGCGTCGGGCTCTATCCAATTTGCACTTATCCCGTGCGAGTCGCAATCTGGCATCATCGCGCAGATGCTATCGCGCTGGGAATTGTTGCACAAAGGGATGACGCCCACCGGCAGCTTGAACCACTCGGGATGATTGGCGTCGTGCTTGAACATCTCCCTCAGCATCGCGTCGAGCTCCATAACCGTGAAGTTGAAGTTGAGGCCTGGACGCAGCCTCATGATGTCCGCCGGGCCGCCAAACAGCCATGCGGGCCTCCCCCTCTTTTGCAGGGGAGCGATATGACGGCGAAGGAAATCCGCGCCAACTGCCCCTGTTGTGAGTCCGGCATGCCTGAGCCGGAGGATTTGGGTGGTGGCGATCGTCAGCTTGGTATCATCTGGCGACAGAGCGCTCCAGTCGCTGCCACGCACCACCCGGTGCAGCGCGGTGCTGGTGAATGGCGGCGGATTGGCATCACAGATCCAGCACCACTCCGCCTCCACTCGTCCCACTTGCTGCGGAGCTCGCCTGGCAAGTACACCTCCTTCATGCCCATCCGGGAGGTCCAGCGATTCCGCAGGCCAGTGGTTCCCCTTTCTCAGCCCGAGGGGAGAAATAATGGCGGAAAAGAGCGACATTGGGGAGGATGCCAACAAAGTTCTCGCGGAGGTGTAGAAAACGCCATTGTCGAGCGGCGTTGGGGTGAAATCAAGAAGGCGAAACCCGTAGGTGTTCATGATGTCGCAAAGAAAATCGGAAAAAGGTGGGCAGAGCCCGCAATAGAAGAACACAGGGAAGAAGTAGTACCCTCTGGGGCACTTTTTCGATTTGGAAGCCTCGGCGGAAAGCACCGGCGTGCGCGGATGCGCCCGCGTTTCCGTCGACCAGAAGAGGTAGAACTCCGCCCGCAGCGCCTCCGGGGTGAGCTCGGGGAGGAAAAGCACATGCTTCTTGTGCAGCGCCTCGAGCTCCAGCGCCTCGGCCGACTTCGCAGCCTTCGCAGCCTTCGCAGCCTTCCCGGTCTTCGGAGCCATGGCGGAAGCAGCAGGGGAAGGCGAAGGTGACGGCGGCGACGGCGGCGAAGGGCGGCGGAGCACGGCTCTCTTTCGACTCGGGAAGTGGAGGGGAGCGGCGGAGCTTTCGGAGGAAGGAACTGCAAGTGGCGAAAGTGGGGGAACGGCCCGCTTCCTCAAGATATAAACAGGAATCTGAACATTACGCATTTCACGGAGTTAAATATTGACCACGTTCTCTCCCGACGCCGCAATCGGCGCATGCCATTGCGAGAGGGCGCGTGGACCGGAGTCCGATTGTGTGTGGACCCAGGCGCGTGCCCGTGCTGCATTTTTTTGGGCTGGCCCAATGGCCTTCGGCACCGTGTATGGCCCAGGCCCGGGGGCTCCTGTCGGTGTACTAAAGTAGGGGTACCTTAGTACCCCGAACTTGTGCACGGGCAGTTGTAGCACCCCGCGGCAAGGCTTGCCGGGCGCCCACCAAGACCCTCCGTCATTTCCTATTACTGCCATTCAAGATCAAAGTATCAACTGAGAAGACAAAGACCCCGGCAAGAGGATCTTGCCGGGAAGGCCAACCAAGGCGCTTCCAGAAGACTTGCCGCGACACCCCGCGCGTCCCGGCAAGGCCCGACGACCGGCAAGCTTGCCGGCGCAACAAGAGAAGGACCGCGGCAAGGCGCTTGCCGCGGCAAGGCTGCCGCCCTGCACCCAAACTCCAGCGCATCCAGCAACGTGTCACCCAGGCCATCCCAAGAGCATCGTGGCGGTGCGCGCAGCCTTGACGCGAGCGTGGCTAGCGGAGCTGACAAAGGAGGCCATCGTGGCAACCGTGGCGCCTTAATCGTTTCTTTACCTTTGTTAGGCGACGTAGGACGGGCATTAAATGCCCTTGTCCCCTGCCGTCGAGTTAGGTAGGGGACACTATTGACACCTTCTGTACCAACCCGCGTTTTACCTTTGCCCTCTTCCTACTGCCACCACTGTCGGTGACCCCTTAGACTATAAAAGGGAGGCCCATGCGCACGTAGAAGGGGTTCCGCAGTTCGTAGATCCAACACCACCATACGCTCGCGCTCTCGAGCAAGAGCAAATACAAACACAAAGCAGCAGTAGGAGTTTTATCTCTCCGGAGAGCTCCGAAGCTGGGTAAAAATTACCCGTCTCCCCCGCGTGCTCGACCTCGATCTGCTCTGCGCACGCCCTCCGCTCCCTCGCCGGACTAGAAGGGGCCCCCATGCCCCATAGGTGCTCGTGGCCACAGAGCGCCCCGACACATGCATAATGAAAAATGGACGTCTATGGAATGACTTCATGCGGCATTTATCATCGCATATGCGGAATTTATCGTCGCATAATAGTAGAAAAAGTAGCAGACGACCATCAAGTTCAAGTGTTACAACTCAAAGAACCAAAAGTATCAAAAGCAAGAGTTGTAAGCACTAGGCAAAAGTATATCAACCACCCAAATGACCCGCTTGAAGACTATCAACATATGCTTCTCCCCCTTTTATCAGTAAGGACCAAAAAGGTTTGAAGACATAGTCGCTACTTGTTCCCATGAGGAGTAGGTGAAGTAGCAGGGTCATTGTTGAGGTTTGGTGGTGCAGAAGAACTTGGTGCAGTGTCGACACACGCCGAGGTTGGAGGTGGTGAGGTAGAATCATCTGCATCATCCAAGACTCTGGCATTTACAGTTGCTACGGAGGAGGAGTACTCTGAATCTTCAAGAGATGAGGTTCGACGTAAGACAGCATTCCTGGTGGGAGTGGAGTCGAACTTGAATCTCTCAGTGAAGCCATCGTCTTGAAGATCAGCTTCGGACTCTTCCAGGACCTCCGACAGGTTTCATGAGTGACAAAGGCATTCTTGGTGGCAAGATTGTGAATGCGATTGACATCCACCAAGAGGCTTTGCATTTGACGCTTCATCCAGTAATGATGCTTGTCATGTTTCTGATGCAAGGCCACGAGAAGCTCTCGGTCATTGAGCACACGAGATCGCTTCCGAGGCCTTGGAGCAATAGTGCTTTCTGTGGCTTCAGTGCGTGCACGGTGAGTGTTGTCGGCCAAAGGATAAACACGAGAAGCAACCTGATGTAACGCCCTCGATGCGACTATATCTCCCACGTGTCGAAGCACGACTTAGAGGCATAACCGCATTGAAAGCAATGTCGCAAGTGAGGTAATCTTCGCACAATCCATGTAATACATAAGGGAAAGAGATACATAGTTGGCTTACAGTCGCCACTTCACACAATACATAAATAAACATCCATCATTCAGATTACACTCAAGGTCCGACTACGGAACCAAAATAAAAGAAGACTACCCCAAATGCAACACAGATCCCCGATCGCCTAACTGGGCTCCTCTACTGATCGTCTGGAAATGAAACATAGTAATGACCAAGGGCCTCATCAAATTCGCACTTCAGCTCAGTTGCGCCATCTGCGCTGGCATCACCGGTACCTGCATCTGTTTTGGTAGAATCTGTGAGTCATGGGGACTTAGCACCCGTGAGATCAAGACTATTTAAGCTTAAGGGAAGGCTGGTGTAATGAGGTGGAGCTGCAGCAAGCGACTAGCATATATGGTGGCTACGATCGCAAAAGAGAGCGAGAAGAGAAGAAAGGCACGGTCGTGAAGCTAGTAGTGATCAAGGAGTGATCCTAAAGCAACCTGCGTCAAACATAACTCCAACACCGTGTTCACTTCCCGGACTCCGCCGAGAAGGGACAGTCACGGTTACACACGCGGTTGATGTATTTTAATTAAGGTCAACTTCGGGTTTTCTACAACCGACATTAACAAATTCCCATCTGCCTCATAACATGGGCACGGCTTTGAAAGATAATACCTGCGCAGGGTGTCCCAACAGCCCATAACAAGCTCTCGCGATCAGCGAAGGAATAGACATTCACCCAAGACACTCCGATCGACTCGGTATCCCGGTACATCAAGACATTTCGACAATGGTAAAACAAGACCAGCAAGACCTCCCGCCAGTGCCGACAAATCCCGATAGGAGCCACATATCTTGTTCTCGGGGCACACGGATGAGCCAGACGTCGGGTTGGCATAGACCCTGGTTGCCCAAGGGCGCGGACATCGCTTCGAGTTGGACCAGACTTTCGAAGGAGCACCGCCCGGGGGGCTAAAATAAAGATGACCCTCGGGCTAGCGAAAACCCAAGGGAAAAAGGGGTATAGGTGGCAAATGGTAAAACCAAAGTTGGGCCTTCTTTGGAGGAGTTTTATTCAAAGCGAACTGTCAAGGGGTCCCATAAATCACCCGACCGCGTAAGGAGCATAAAATCAAGGAACATAACACCGGTATGACGGAAACTAGGGTGGCAATAGTGGAACAAAACACCAGGCATAAGGCCGAGCCTTCCACCCTTTACCAAGTATATAGATTCATTAATTAAAACAATACATATTGTGATATCCCAAAATATCCGTGTTCCAACAAGGAACAAACTTCATCTTCACCTGCAACTAGCAACGCTATAAGAGGGGCTGAGCAAAGCGGTAACATAGCCAAACAACGGTTTGCCAGGACATGGGTGGTTAGAGGTTTGACATGGCAACATGGGTGGCATGATATAGCAAGTGGTAGGTATCGCAGCATAGGCATAGCAAAAGAGCGAGCATCTAGCAAGCAAAGATAGAAGTGATTTCGAAGGTATGGTCATCTTGCCTGCAAGGTTCTCAGAGTTGTCGAAGGCTTGATCCTCGTAGGCGTTCTCAACAGGTTCCTCGTCCATGTACTCGTCTCCCAGCTCTACCCAAAGCAAGAACACAAGCAACGGAACCACAATCAAACAAGGAACAATGCACAAGCAATATGATGCAATACATGACATGCTATGCGAGATGTGATATGCAATGCATATGTGTGCTCCGGAAGGAAAATGATGAACCGGGCATGAACTTGGCAAACCAAGTATGCCGCTGGAAAGACGAGATGATTTCGGTTGAAATCGATATAAAGATCACCGGAATAGGATTCACGGTTTGCAAATGACAAGCAAAACAAGGATGACGCAAATCTGCGTTTAACAGCACGATGCTACTTAGCACACAACAAGAAACTATGCTACAACACCCCAATATAAAAACAAAGCATATGGCAGTGATCTATAGGAGATGCTTAACAAAAGAGGAACACTGAGCTACGGCTAAATCACATCATAACATGTTCAAACAAGCATGGTGAAAGTGCAAAAAATATCAGGTTCACAGACTTAGTGAAAATACTAACATCTCAGGAATTAACATCAGGAAGGCATGTTTAGAGCAAGCAAACAACAAGCTACAGGAACTTATAATAGCAAAACAAGGCATGGCATGATTTTACTCAAAGCATAGATCAATAGTCCCTTACTGACCATAAGCCAAAAAGGACTAGAGGATATGATGGCACCCATGTAAACATAGCAAGTTTTTATTACAGATCTCAGATTTAGCAGAAATCTGGGCATGGCAAAAACAGATATCAAGTAGGCATGTTCGTGAGCTCGATGCACTCACTACAGAGCATCTCATGATAAACTAAGCATACACCCATCAAGAAGACATGGCATAAAAGCTATACATGGCAAGAACAACATCATAGCATACACGGTTCAACTACAACAACCTCGTGAAAATTGAATCTCATGCAAACAATCTGTCAGGAAACATTTTCAAGCAAAAGTAGAGCAAGAAAATGACATGCTAGACTACTCCATAAATGCCAACAAAGGCATGGATGGATAGAGCACATCCATATGTTCAAAACACCCTTACTGATCATGCTCAAAAAGGGCATAGATCTCTCTGTAACAACATGAACATATGGCATAAAAATAACAGCAGGACAAGACTTAGTGAAAACACTAAGTTCCTGAAATCAGCAACATTATCATCCCTACTTTGCATGCTTGTTCTAGTCAACACATAGGTCACAAAAATACATGGCATACACCCCTGGAAAGATGGCATGGCATAGTTCAACACACATGTAGGACTCAAGTTCATAGGGTGCACACATTAATCATGGCAAAAATGATAAAAGTGCAAGTTCTGTTAAGAAACAGAAACTAACATCACATAGCTCCCTTCCAACAGCATTTCGGGTATCAAGATGAGCTCAAATGAAAATGGTGCAATGAGATGAAATGATCTACTCTTCAAGGCGAACAATTTCATATATTATACACCCAAAACGGAGCCACGGGTGCGGAGATGTGATGCGATGAAAATGCCACAAAATTATTGCAGAAAAGGACTTGGTGGAAATCGGGGTCGGGGTAAAAGTCAACCTAGGTTTGTTTGTGGATCTGGATCCGGCGCGATGAGCTCGAGGTCGCCGGACTTCGAGGTCGGGGCCGGAGTAGGAGATCGCCCGGCGAGGTCGGGCGGCGGATCCGGCTCCGGTCGGGCCGAGGAGAGAGCGCAGCCGGCGGCGGGGTCGGGCGCTGCGAGGCGGCTGGGCGGCAGCGGCGTGGCGCGGCGGCGGATGGCTGACGCCGGGCGACGGAGGTGGCCGCGGTCTTGCTGGATGAAGGGCGGCGGCGCGGCGGGCGACGGGTCATGGGGGCCTCCATGAACTGGGCGGGCTGGCAGCGGGCGCGGCCGAAGGCCACGTGTCGCGCCGGATTAGCCGGGGCCTTGGCGACGCGTTCGGTCCGATCCGTGTCCGGCGGCGCGGAGAGGGGATTTCTCTAGGGTTTTCCCGTGAATTCGGGGGAGGGATCTATATATAGAGGTAGAGGGAGCTAGGAGGCTCCAAATGGAGTGCGGTTTTCGCCCACACGATCGTGATAAAACGACCGAGAGCATGGAGGTGACTTAGATGGGTTATTGGGCTGTTTTGGAGGGATGTTGGGCTGCAACTTAAAAGAGGCCTTTGCGAGAGTGCGGTTAACCGTTGGAGTACCAAACGAACTCCAAATGACCCAAACTTGACAGTGGTCTACGGTGCTATATCAGGGCCACTTGGCAAGGCTCGGTCCATTCCGAGAATGTTCAACACCCGCACACGGAAAAATGTAAAAGGGGACGCCGGGGAACATAGGAGTGCCGGATTGCAAAACGGACAACGGGGAAAAAGCTCGGAATCATGAGACGAACATGTATGCAAATGAGGTGCACATGATGAAATGATATGAGATGCATGACATGGACAAAATGCAAAACGACAACAAAACCCAACCACGGAGGGAATATTATAGCACATATCCGAAAATGGCAAGAGTTGGAGTTACAAATATAGAAAGTTACATCCGGGGTGTTACAACACTCCACCACTACAAGAGGATCTCGTCCCGAGATCTAGGACTGAAAGAACTCCGGATATTCGGAACGGAGGTGATCCTCACGCTCCTAGGTGGCTTCTCGGTCGGAATGGTGTGACCACTTTACTTTCAGGAATTTGATTGACTTGTTGCGAGTCTTGCGCTCGGTTTCTTCAAGAATAGCAACGGGGTGCTCATGATAAGAGAGATCTTCTTGGAGGTCAATTTCTTCAAAGTTGATAGTGCGCTCAGGAATCTTGAAGCACTTGCGGAGCTGTGACACGTGAAACACATCGTGCACTTTTGCAAAGTTGGATGGAAGCTCAAGTTGATAGGCGAGATCGCCTCTTTTGCCAATGATCTTGAAAGGACCCACGTATCTAGGGGCTAGCTTCCCTTTGATACCGGCGGACGAGTGCCTTTCATTGGAGACGCGGAGGTAGACATGGTCTCCAATTTCAAAAGCCACATCACGGTGCTTGTCATCATAATAGCCCTTACGGCGCGATTATGCGGCTTTGAGATTCTCACGAATGACTTTGCACATTTCTTGACACGTGATCAAGTCGTTGCCAAGAAGTTGGCATTCACCGTCTCGGACCAATTGAGAGGAGTACGGCACTTTCTGCCATAGAGAATTTCGAATGGGGCCTTGCCCGAACTCGCTTGGAAGCTGTTGTTGTAGGAGAACTCGGCATATGGAAGACATTCTTCCCACTTCATGCCAAAGGAAATGACACAAGCCCTGAGCATATCTTCAAGGATTTGATTGACTCGCTCGACTTGGCCACTAGTTTGAGGATGGAAAGCTGTGCTGAAACGAATGTTAGTTCCCATGGCCTTCTGAAAGGAGTCCCAAAACATAGAAGTGAAGATGCTTCCACGGTCTGAAGAGATCAGTTGTGGAATACCGTGCAAGGAGACAATTCTGGAGGTGTATAGCTCTGCCAACTGAGCTGCTGTGATAGATTCTTTGATAGGAAGAAAATGAGCCACTTTAGTAAGCTTGTCAATGACAACGAAGATAGCATCATTTCCACGCTTGGACTTAGGAAATCCAGTCACGAAGTCCATTTCGATATGATCAAACTTCCATTCCGGAATAGCAAGAGGTTGGAGGAGACCAGCTGGTCTTTGGTGTTCTGCTTTCACCCTTCTGCAGACATCACATTCATTCACGAACTGAGCAATTTCTCGCTTCATTCGAGTCCACCAATACGACTGCTTGAGGTCATGGTACATCTTCGTACTTCGAGGATGAATGGATAGGAGGGAATTGTGTGCCTCATTCATAATGACTTTTCTCAGATCGCCTTTAGGAACCACAATTCAATCCTCGAAGAAAAGAGTGTCTTTGTCATCCAAGCGATAGCACTTGTATTTGGGAATGCCCTTGTCGATACCACGTTTCACCTTCTTCACCATGGCATCCAGGAGTTGTGCCTCACGAATTTGATCTTCCAAAGTATGAGAGACTATGAGGTTGGCAAGAAAGCCTTGAGGGACAACTTGAAGATTCAGCTTGCGGAAAGCTTCACAAAGATCCGGTTGGAAGGGCTTGAGAATTAAGCTGTTGCAATAAGCCTTCTCGCTCGAGCATCTGCAATCACATTCACCTTGCCAGGAGTATATTCAATACTTGGATTGTACTCTTGAATCATTTCGACCCATCGAGTTTGCCTGAGGTTGAGGTTTGGTTGAGTGAAGATATACTTGAGACTCTTGTGGTCGGTGAAAATGTCCACTTTCCTTCCCAACAAGAGATGTCTCCATGTTATCAATGCATGGACAACTGCCACCAACTCAAGATCGTGAGTGGGGTAGTTCTTTTCGTTGGGCTTCAACTGACGAGAGGTATAGGCCACAACTTTCCTCTCTTGCATTAACACAGCACGAGACCTTGCAAGGAAGCATCACGAAAACTTGAATGGCTTGGATTCATCAGAGGAGTCAAGGCAGAGCTGTAACTAGCTTCTCTTTGAGGGTGTTGAAAGCGACATCACAATCAAAGGCGTCGGACATACTTGACATGCTTCGAGGAGGTTGGAAAGAGGCTTTGCAATCTTGGAGAAGTTCTCAACGAATCTTCGACAATAGCTTGCAAGACCGAGAAAATCATGGAGCTGCTTGACATTCGAGGAGGTTCCCAATTCACAATTGAAGACACCTTCTGGGATTAACATCGATGCCCTTGGCTGAGATGATGTGACCAAGATAAAGAACTTCATCAAGCCGAACTCACATTTGGAAAACTTCGCATAGAATTGATGCTCTCGAGCTTGTCGAGCACCAATCGCAAATGTTTGGCATGATCCTGCTTGTTCTTGGAAAGACCAAAATATCATCGAGATACACCAAGACGAAATCATTGGTGTAGGGTTGAAGATAAAGTTCATCATGCGAGAGAAAGTTGGAGGAGCATTGACAAGGCGAAAGACATGACGGTATATTCATAAGAACCATAGCTTGTTCGAATCTTTGTCTTGGGAATATCTTGTTCACGAATCGAATCTGATGATAACCCATACGAAGGTCAAGCTTGGAGAATACTTTAGCACCTTTGAGTTGCTCGAAAAGCTCATTGATGTTGGGAAGTGGATTCTTGTTCTTGATTGTCTTCTTGTTCAATGGACGGTGTCGGCGCAAAGTCGGTCCGTGCCATCCTTCTTCTCGACAAAAGAACTCCACATCCGCATGGAGATGAACTCGGTCCGATCAAACCCAGACGCTCTTGTTCATCGAGCTGCTTCTTCAATTCCTTCAGCTCCTTGGGTCCAAGCTTGTAAGGACGGCTTGCAAGCGGGTTCGATGCGGGCTCAAGATCGATAACTAATTCGACCGCGATGCGGAGGCATACCGGAAGCTCTTCGGAAAGACATCTTGGTACTCTAAAACGGCCGAATCGAGAGATAGCATCCAACTCGCCCTTCTCATTGAGAGAAAACAACCGAATGGTTTCATCATGGCGGCATAGATGATAACATCCTCGGAAGAGTGTGTCAATTGAATTTCCACAGCAGCACAATCAAGTTGAGCCTTGTCTTTGAAAGCGATCCATCCCAAGAATTAGATCAATATCCGAGTCACCAAGGACAAATGGTTTAGATAGAAACTTATAGTCGCCCATCTTGATAGAGACATCATGAACTAAAGAGTTGGCTCTCATTGACTTCCCCGGAGAAACAACACCCAAAGGTTTATCCAAGTAAGACCAAGTAAAATCATTCTTTGCGAAGAACGACCTTGACATGAAACAATGCGATGCACCAATATCAAATAAGACTTTTGCAGGAATATCATTAACAGGAAGATTACCCATGATCACGTCTGAAGAATCCTCTGCCTGAGCTGCATTCATCATGTTCACCTTTGCAGACTTGGGATTATGCTTGACCACTGCATTGCTTGAAGATCTCACAGGAGGAGGAGGAGGAAGGCGCCTTTGGTTGACGCATTTGTTCGCATAGTGACCCTTCTGCTGGCACTTGTTGCAGGTCACCTCTGAGAGTGGATGGTGATAAGGAGCATTTGACCTTGGAGCTTGAGGCTGAGACTTGTTCTGATAGACTGGGTTGGGTGGGTGGGAAGATCCACGACCACCTGAGTTCTTCTCACAAGGCTGGCGAAACGGAGGAGGAAGGTAGAACTTTTGCTGCTTAGCTGCACCTTGAGAGGAAGAAGACTGAACTGCATCCCTGATTCTCTTCTTTGAAGCCTCACACTTGAGCTGAGCACCTTCTTGCTTGAGGGCCATATTGTAGAATTGATCAAACTGAGTAGGCTCAACAAGAACGAGAGCTAACTGTAGATCCTCTCTAAGGCCACCTCTGAACTGATAGATCATACTTTTCTCATCAGGAATGTCTTGTTTAGCGAAGTGAGCAAGTTTCTGAAACTGTATGTTGTATTCGTACACTGACATGTTTCCTTGCTTGAGATTGCGGAACTCCTCACGCTTGCTCTCAACAACACTGGTAGGAATGTGGTGAGCTTTAAAGTCCCGACAGAAATCAGTCCAAGTAATCACTCGACCTCCTCTTGAATCCTTGTATTGCTGGAACCAATCAGCTGCCTGATCCTTGAGCTGAAAAGACGCGAACTTGACGTAGTCCTCAGGTCTGACATTGCTGCATTCGAAATGCTTGTTGATATCCACGAGCCAATCGTCGGCGTCTGTGGCCTTGGCACAGTAGCTGAAAGACTTTGGCTGATTTGCAAGGAACTGGTTGAGGGTAGGAAACTGTGGCTGATGGTAGAACTGCCCTTGACCTTGATTCCCTTGATTGCCTTGGCCTTGGTTACGCTCTTGCATCAGCTGAATCAACAACTGAGCATTGGCGTTAGTGGTTGCCATCAAAGTTTGCCATGCCTCCGGAGGCGGAGGTGGAGGTGGAGGGTTCGCCTGACTCCCATCACTGCGTTCCGGATTCTGATGCATTGGTGGAGCCATCCTGAAGAGGGTGACATCCGTTAGCATCTTGATAGACAGATAGACAAGTTGAATCAACGGATAGAAATTGCAACATATAGTCGTCACAATAAACATTGAACAGGATGAACGAATGAATTCCAAAGTAAACATCACGTCCATTAAGGTGAGAAGCCACTTGATAAGAGATCGATGAATGAAAATAAAAACAAGGTATGAATGGAACAAATAAGTGGTAAGGATTACCCAATCACAAACCAAATATCTGCGGAACAAATGCTAGAGCTACTTGAATCCCACCTATAAACTCCCGAAACTTTCCGGTTATGCAATCAGGTGTTGGGGATACAGGGGAAGCAATATATCTCACCCAAACTAGCAATCCCTACATCCAGCTGTATCCATCCTTCAACACATAACCAAGAAACCTTCGGAAATCGTGTACCTCAACCTTCGAAAAACATCCGTTATACAAGTCATGGCAATACTCCCGTACTCACCTCAGTACTGGGTTAGCGGGGTTATCTCACCAACGAACTGCGTAAAAGAGATTTTCGATGTCGGCGTACTAAACTCAGGTATTCCAGAACTGAAACAATAAAATTATGACGACAACACCTCAGAGCTCAACTCCCCGGGACACTTCCACTAAACCCCTGACAGGAGGCACCAAGACAATGTTCTCATCATAAAACCATCGGAACGATTCCAAGATACCCGCGTGATCCTAAAAAAACTTTTAGTGAATATGAGGAGAGAAAAGTCAAAACTTCTACGTCAGGAGACCTCACCAGAGTTCGAAGGGGCTGAGGAGTAAAAAGAATTCCTAACTCTCCGATATATATAATCCTAAATGACTCAAAACATTTTTCTAGACACAACTCGCCGCTAAAAGCGATCAAGCGGTGGGGCTCCTAAGGTCGGGATGGCTCGATTACCAACTTATAGCGCCCTCGATGCGGCTATATCTCCCATGTGTCGGCACGACTTAGAGGCATAACCGCATTGAGCAATGTCGCAAGTGAGGTAATCTTCGCACAATCCATGTAATACATAAGGAAAGAGATACATAGTTGGCTTACATCGCCACTTCACACAATACATAAATAAACATCCATCATTCAGATTACACTCAAGGTCCGACTACGGAACCAAAATAAAAGAAGACTACCCCAAATGCAACACAGATCCCGATCGCCTAACTGGGCTCCTCTACTGATCGTCTGGAAATGAAACATAGTAACGACCAAGGGCCTCATCAAATTCCCACTTCAGCTCAGTTGCGCCATCTGCGCTGGCATCACCGGTACCTGCATCTGTTTTGGTAGAATCTGTGAGTCACAGGACTCAGCAATCTCACACCATGAGATCAAGACTATTTAAGCAAGGGAAGGCTGGTGTAATGAGGTGGAGCTGCAGACAGCGACTAGCATATATGGTGGCTACGATCGCAAAAGAGAGCGAGAAGAGAAGCAAGGCACGGTCGTGAAGCTAGTAGTGATCAAGGAGTGATCCTAAAGCAACCTGCGTCAAACATAACTCCAACACCGTGTTCACTTCACGGACTCCGAGAAGGGACCATCACGGTTACACACGCGGTTGATGTACTTTAATTAAGGTCAACTTCGGGTTTTCTACAACCGGACATTAACAAATTCCCATCTGCCTCATAACCGCGGGCATGACTTTCGAAAGATAATACCCTGCAGGGGTGTCCCAACATAGCCCATAACAAGCTCTCGCGATCAACGAAGGAATAGACCTTCACCCAAGACACTCCGATCAGACTCGGTATCCCGGTACATCAAGACATTTCGACAATGGTAAAACAAGACCAGCAAGACCTCCCGCTGTGCCGACAAATCCCGATAGGAGCTGCACATATCTCATTCTCAGGGCACACCGGATGAGCCAGACGTCGGGTTGGCATAGACCCTGGTTGCCCAAGGGGCGCCGGACATCGCTCAGGTTGGACCAGCACTCGAAGGAGCACTGGCCCGGGGGGGCTAAAATAAAGATGACCCTCGGGCTCGCGAAAACCCAAGGGAAAAAGGGGTATAGGTGGCAAATGGTAAAACCAAAGTTGGGCCTTGCTGGAGGAGTTTTATTCAAAGCGAACTGTCAAGGGGGTCCCATAAATCACCCGACCGCGTAAGGAACGCAAAATCAAGGAACATAACACCGGTATGACGGAAACTAGGTTGGCAAGAGTGGAACAAAACACCAGGCATAAGGCTGAGCCTTCCACCCTTTACCAAGTATATAGATGCATTAATTAAAACAATAGATATTGTGATATCCCAAAATATCCGTGTTCCAACAAGGAACAAACTTCATCTTCACCTGCAACTAGCAACACTATAAGAGGGGCTGAGCAAAGCGGTAACATAGCCAAACAACGGTTTGCTAGGACATGGGTGGTTAGAGGTTTGACATGGCAACATGGGTGGCATGATATAGTAAGTGGTAGGTATCGCAACATAGGCATAGCAAAAGAGCGAGCATCTAGCAAGCAAAGATAGAAGTGATTTCGAAGGTATGGTCATCTTGCCTGCAAGGTTCTCAGAGTTGTCGAAGGCTTGATCCTCGTAGGCGTTCTCAACAGGTTCCTCGTTCACGTACTCGTCTCCCGGATCTACCCAAAGCAAGAACACAAGCAACAGAACCACAATCAAACAAGGAACAATGCACAAGCAATATGATGCAATACATGACATGCTATGTGAGATGTGATATGCAATGCATATGTGTGCTCCGGAAGGAAAATGATGAACCGGGCATCAACTTGGCAAACCAAGTATGCCGCTGGAAAGATGAGATGATTTCGGTTGAAATCGATATAAAGATCACCGGAATAGGATGCACGGTTTGCAAATGACAAGCAAAACAAGGATGACGCAAATTTGCGTTTAACAGCATGATGCTACATAGCACACAAGAAACTATGCTACAGCACCCCAACATAAAAACAAAGCATATGGCAGTGATCTATAGGAGATGCTTAACAAAAGAGGAACACTGAGCTACGGCTAAATCACATCATAACATGTTCAAACAAGCATGGTGAAAGTGCAAAAAATATCAGGTTCACAGACTTTGTGAAAATACTAACATGTCAGGAATTAACATTAGGAAGGCATGTTTAGAGCAAGCAAACAACAAGCTACAGGAACTTATAATAGCAAAACAAGGCATGGCATGATTCTACTCAAATCATAGATCAATAGTCCCTTACTGACCATAAGCCAAAAAGGACTAGAGGATATGATGGCACCCATGTAAACATAGCAAGTTTTTATTACAGATCTCAGATTTAGCAGAAAACTGGGCATGGCAAAAACAGATATCAAGTAGGCATGTTCGTGAGCTCGATGCACTCACTACAGAGCATCTCATGATAAACTAAGCATACACCCATCAAGAAGACATGGCATTGAAGCTATACATGGCAAGAACAACATCATAGCATACACGGTTCAACTACAACAACCTCGTGAAAATTGAATCTCATGCAAACAATCTGTCAGGAAACATTTTCAAGCAAAAGTAGAGAACGAAAATGACATTCTAGACTACTCCATAAATGCCAACAAAGGCATGGATGGATAGACAACATCCATATGTTCAAAACACCCTTACTGATCATGCTCAAAAAGGGCATAGATCTCTCTGTAACAACATGAACATATGGCATAAAAATAACAGCAGGACAAGACTTTGTGAAAACACTAAGTTCCTGAAATCAGCAACATTATCATCCCTACTTTGCATGCTTGTTCTAGTCACCACATAGATCACAAAAATACATGGCATACACCCCTGGAAAGATGGCATGGCATAGTTCAACACACATGTAGGACTCAAGTTCATAGGGTGCACATATTAATCATGGCAAAAATGATAAAAGTGCAAGTTCTGTTAAGAAACAGAAACTAACATCACATAGCCCCCTTCCAACAGCATTTCGGGCATCAAGATGAGCTCAAATGAAAATGGTGCAATGAGATGAAATGATCCACTCTTCGAGGCGAACAATTTGATATATGAAACGCCCAAAACGGAGCCACGGTTGCGGAGATGTGATGCGATGAAAATGCCACAAAATTATTGCAGAAAAGGACTTGGTGGAAATCGGGGTCGGGGTAAAAGTCAACCTAGGTTTGTTTGTGGATCTGGATCCGGCGCGATGAGCTCGAGGTCGCCGGAGTTCGAGGTCGGGGCCGGAGGAGGAGATCGCCGGCGGGTCGGGCGGCGGATCCAGCTCGGCCGGCCGGGAGAGCGCACTGCAGCCGGCGGCCAGGGCGCCGGCTGAGCGGCCGGCGGCGTGGCAGCCAGGCGCTGGCGGCGGCGAACGCCGGTGGGGCGACGAGGCGGCCGGTCTTCTTTGGAGGAAGAAGCGGCGGCGGCGCGCGGCGACGGGCATGAGGCCTCCCACGGGCTGGCGGGCGGCGGGCGGCGGCGCAGGCCGAAAGGCCACGTGTCGCGCCCGGATTCGCCGGGGGCGCGGTGGCGGACTCGTCCGGTCCGATCCGGACGTGTCCGACGGCGCGGAGAGGGGATTTCGCTAGGGTTTGCCCGTGAATTCGGGGGAGGAATCTATATATAGAGGTAGAGGGAGCTAGGAGGCTCCAAATGGAGTGCGGTTTTCGCCCACACGATCATGATCAAACGACCGAGAGCATGGAGGTGACTTAGATGGGTTATTGGGCTGTTTTGGAGGGATGTTGGGCTGCAACTTAAAAGAGGCCTTTGCGAGAGTGCGGTTAACCGTTGCAGTACCAAACGAACTCCAGATGACCCGAAACTTGACAGGTGGTCTACCGGTGCTATACCAGGGCACTTGGCAAGGCTCGGTCCATTTCGAGAATGTTCAACACCCGCACACGGAAAAATGTAAAAGGGGACGCCGGGGAACATAGGAGTGCCGGATTGCAAAACGGACAACGGGGAAAAAGCTCGGAATCATGAGACGAACACGTATGCAAATGAGATGCACATGATGACATGATATGGGATGCATGACATGGACAAAATGCAAAACGACAACAAAACCCAACCACGGAGGGAATATCATAGCACATATCCGAAAATGGCAAGAGTTGGAGTTACAAATATGGAAAGTTACATCCGGGGTGTTACACCTGAACACCTTCAACATGCTGGGAAAAGCTTTGACGATCTGCATTGTGAAGATATAGTGCTTCCTTGGCAGGCTCTGGGTAAATGGCTTCAATGGACATATCAACCTCTGGTAGAAATATGAGATGGTTACGTGCAGAGGGCTGATAGTCAATGGCAGAGTGAAGCTTGATCAGACGCATAATCCAAGGAGCATAAAACTTTCGACCAAATATGTCAGATCTAGATGCAGCAAATTGGCGAATGAAGAAATCCTGAGTCTTGAAGCTTTTGCCATTGAGAATATAGAAGACCAATGTCTTCATTGCACCTTCAAGCTTTGCTGAGGGGGAATGCCCTTTGATGGGCCATAGAGTTCGCCTAATGATGTGATAGATGGTGCGGGGCAGATACTCTAGGTCTTCAACAAAGAATTCCTTGGGATATTCGACATCCTGGGGTAGTGGCTTCATCATACTTAGCATTTGGCTCATGTTGGGCTTTGGCTTCTGAAAGATGCTCTCCAATGCATCGCGGTGAAGCTGACAACCAGGTTCATACAGTTCGCCTTGATTGGAAAGGCCGGTAAGCTCAATGAGATCAAAGGCTTTGACTTCATGATGGACATTGCCTGTCATCCACTCAAGGACCCATGTCGTTGGATCCCTGTTGTAGCCGCGAATGTGGAGAGTTGCATAAAATTGTAGCAGAAGCTCTTCATTCCAATGCTCCTTATCAGTAACAAACTAGAGCAGGCCTGCATCTCGGAAACAGTCAAGTGCTTCTTCTAAGCAGGGCAGACTAGCAACGGCTTCAGAATCCAGACGCATATGAGGAAATATGCGCTCTTGATTGTATAGAGCGCAGGAGTAGTAGCTGCGCCGCTGATAACTCCAGAACCGATCAAATGATATTCTTGGCTTGGAATATGGGTTCTTGGCGTTATCGAAGAAGGCATTGTGTGCAATGAAGCCGTTGACATTGAATAAGCCTGGTGCTGATGCAGTACCTGGAAACCGTGGCAATCTGGGCTTTTGCTTCTGAACCTGTGGCCGTTGCTCCACATGATAATCAAATTGAGGGTCGGGAGCAGGCGGAGGAACCAGAATTGGCCATCTCACTGTGACCAGCTCGCCTTGATAGAATGCTTGCTCAATGGTATGTGGCCTTGGATGCGGGACAGGAGCAGAGGCATTGGCAATGGCGACAGGCTGCACATTAGTGGCAGGTGCATCATTGGCTTCATGCACAGTGTTTATTTCAGGCCCCACATTGTCTTCAGCCATGACAACGTCATTAGCTTCAGTAGTGTTGTTGGTGGCCGCCTCAGGATTCTCAACCTCCACTTGAGTAGCTGGAGGGTCGGGCACAGACACATTCTCCTCGAGAACAACTTCTTTGGTGGTAGGGGAGTAGCAACACGCTCTTTTTCTTCTTGTCTTTCATCGGCTGATGCAGTCGGATTGTCTTCAGAAGCATTAGCTTCAGACACTGGAACTACCACATAAGGATTGTCTTCAGGGAACACTTGACGTGCCACTGAGCTGGACTGGTTTGAGTCTCTTCTGTGATGGTAGTCATGGAGACAGATGGCCTTAGACCTTTGCGAAGCCGTTGAAACACGGGCAACGCCTTTGGCGAGGGTGTGGTCTCCATGTAATTATCATCATTCACCAACAGACTGGTGACTTGCGCTGGTGGAGGACGGGGTGTACTTGGTGAATCTTGACTAGGAGTTGTTGGTTGGGGGCGATCAGCCCACAAGGCATCTTGAGAGATTGGCGTCAAAGGACGACCAATACTGATGAGCTTGATGTTCGTGAGAACAGGCGATGATACCGTTGGGCGCTCAATCTGAGGAAGGACTTCATCATCTTCTACATTGTCTTGGGGACCAATGTCTTTAGCCGTGATGGGGTCAACGGCTGGATCTTCTTCAGCTCCAGGAGCCTCTGTGGAAGCAGACTCATGAACGATCAACTGACGTTCTTGATTTTCAGTGTCAGGATGAGCAAAAGCAATGGGTTCGACAACAAGGGGCTCTATGGGAGCAGCCTGATCTCTCTTCTTGGTTTTCTCTTCTTGGGGGGGGGGTGCATCATCAGCGGTGCTCTTGATTTTTTGCTTCCTGGCTTCGGCTTCAGCTGCCTTGGTTTTCTTCTGTTCTGAAGCCACTATGGGGACCTTAGGATTCGAGCCTGTCATGCTGGCAGGGAAGACAATGTGAGGTTCTTCCCGCCGTGGAGCTTTAGTTTGGGCCACAGTATGCTTCTTCTTCTTCTTGGCAGCCATCTTGGGGTCAATGCTAGGACGCCCAAGAGCCTTGCTCTTTTCAGCTTCGTTGTAAGCCTGAACACACTTGGCAACAAGATTTTTCATGCGCTCTCTTGAACCTTTGGCTTCCTCGCGTTTCTTACGAAATGCCTCCTTGAGGTCATTCAGCATCAGCTTGAATTTCTGAACATCAGCCACACTAAGCTTGGCCACATGCTTCTTGAACTGCTCTTTCTCAAAGTCAATCTTGTTCTTCAATTCAACATCCAGAGCCAGCTCAGGAGCAATTGCGCCTTGGAAGGCGACGCTGATGCCAATGGGGAGTTGAAGATCATCAAAACTAAGATCTTGATTGTCGAACCACTCATCAATGAAATTGTCCAAAATGTTCACATCGAAGAGGGGCAGATCATTGAAGATCTCCACCTCTTGCTTGCTCTTAATCAGCTGCTCAAGAGCATCGTTACCAAACTCTTCATCTGAAGACAGATCAATGGCTTCAGATTCATTCCTCAGAACGGCAGCTTGTGTCAGTGCTTGACTGGATCTCTGAACAGTTTTCTTCTATGGCTTCTCGCACTTCTTGGAGATGCGAGAGAGATCTTCAGAGGTGTTATTGGGAGCAGGAGGGGCAGTTGCCAATGGCTTCACTCGAGAAGCTTTTGGTGCAGCAGAGGATGTTGAAGCCTTAGCTTTCTTTTGCTTCTGCGGCTTAGGAGTAGGAGCTGGAGCATCATCAGTGTCAGCACCATCATTAGAATGATCCACTTTTGCACCTTGGACAACGATGTGTGTGATGAGGCCTGCAAGGTTGTAGAAGGGGCCAATCCTATTCTCATTGGCTTCACGGGTGCCATCTTCCCGAGGTGAAGAAGGACCAGGGTTGAAGTCAAGTCCTAAAGCCTTCTTGTTCTTCGCAGCTGAGTCTTTGGCGAACTGGTAGTTGCGGTTGAACAGATGGTCTTCACGGCACCACAGCAGAGAAGAAGGGTCAGCATTCTCTGGCTGCGGTCCGCGAATCTTGCACGGATAGAATTCTCGTTGAATGGCTTCAGGAAGGGACTGGGGTTGAAGATTTTTGTATACAATATCTCCCCAGGGTCCCTTGATGGCATTCTTCTCTACATACTCTTCTGTGACAAAACGATACTTGAACCATTCCTCTGCGCAATATCTTTGAATCCACTGGATTCGGTTCTTGCGACCTGTATAGGTTTCCTCAGGGTCTGTTTTGTACAGCTCGTGCAAATCTGGACGCAAATCCTTGGAAGTGTTCCCACGGTGTTGTCTGCCTCCCTTTCTTGCTGACTTCTCAGTGGCCATGAAGCTTAATCTGAAAGGCTTTAGTACATGCAAGGGCTTCAGACGGCTGGTCAGACAAGAACTGGCTTCAGGTGAATTGATGTGACTTTGTAAGAATTCTGCAAACGAATGCAGACTATGAGAACCAAGGGATTCTCCCACGAACATGTACCTGTGACAACATTAGAGGTGCGAGGGAAGGGGAAGAGGTCATATGCATTCTCAAAAGATTTTGAAGATAAATCAGTTTGAAGACATTGACGCGAAGACATTCACTTATTGATGAGAGTTGGTTCCAGAGTTGTACAAATCCAAGAATAAGTACAAGTGAGGAATCTAGCTTGTGGAGAAGCATAAGTAAATAGACTAGGCAGAGTATGAGATGCAGAATGAGATAGATTCAACTTTGGAGATCTAGAAACCAATTTTGGTAAAGAAGGATGAATCTATCAGATCGAAAAAATGGTAAAAAGTGAAATTTAATTACCACACGAAGAACTGCTAGACAGAGCGAAGTTGGAGGCCAAACAGTTCGATCTTACGTGCCCTAACTTGGCGATGGAGGACACCTACAGCGACGTCGGAGAGGACGAGGTCCGCGGCCGGCGTGAGGACGGCGTCAGTGAAGTCGCGGCAGCTAAGCGCTTCATCGCCGGCGTCGTCGAGAGTTAGCGGAGGCGCTAGGGTTTGCGAGAGGTGGCGAGGAGGAAGAAGAATTTTTGACCAAGACGTGACGGGTATTTATAAGGAAAGAGACGACACATCGCAATTATGCAGGTGCCCCTGGCGGTTCACATCTGACGGACACGTGGCAAGCATGTAACACCTTGGAAGTTGTTACATGTTCCCACGCACGCCTGGATTGTCGGGGTGGTCGTTCCGAATTCTCCGGTTTTCAGGAAAAAGGATATAGCATTAAAAATAGATATAAATGTTTGTCAGATTGACTTCAGCTGACAAGGTCTCAGTGAAGACAATCGACAGTTTTCAATAGAATGCATATGATTTGGACAGATAGAGTTGAGGTAGAAGCATAGATAGGTTAGGGTCCGATCACTTTCACTTAGTTCAAAAGATTCAACACGAAGCCATAGCTATAAGTGAATGTTGTAGAGGACAGAACACAAATATGTATATTAAATCAACCAAATGAAGATAAACTTGAATATAAGCCAAGGATGAATATAAATCAAATATGAAGACTTTGCAAACATAGCGCCAAGAGAAACACTTCAAACAAAAGTTTGGTGGTGGCGTTACCCACCGTATAGGAAGTATTAGACCCACACACGACGCACAATTATCGTGGCGCTCTGAAGTCATATTTCGCATTAATGTATTCACACTTAGAGTGTATGTCTTCATTGATTGAAGATATACATTACTTCGTGTGTTGCACATCTAAGTCATCAAAAGGCATAAGTGTTAGGACGTGTGCCTAATCACAGGACATTTGAGGATTCCAAGATATTTAGCTCACACCGCAACTTGCAAAACCTTTTCTCATCCAAGGGCTTTGTGAAGATATCAGGCAACTGCTCTTCTGTCTTGACGTGAATGATATCAATATCTTCCTTCATAACATGATCTCTGAGAAAGTGATGACGAATTTCAATGTGCTTTGTCTTCGAGTGCTGAACTGGGTTGTTGGCAATCTTGATGGCACTCTCATTGTCGTAGTAGAGATGCACATTATTCAGATGGATACCACAGTCCTTGAGAGTTTGCTTCATCCAGAGAAGCTGAGCACAGCAAGATCCAGCAGTAATGTATTCAGATTCAGCAGTGGAGAGAGATACATAGTTCTGCTTCTTTGAAGACCAACAGACAAGAGATCATCCCAGAAAGTGACATGTCCCTGATGTGGACTTGCGATCAACCTTGTCACCAGCATAATCAGCATCTGAGAATCCAACTAGATCAAACTTTGATCCCTTTGGATACCATAATCCTAGCGTTGGGGTGTAAGCCAAATATCAAAGAATTCGCTTCACAGCTAAGTGATGCGATTCCTTTGGTGCCGCTTGGAATCGGGCACACATGCAAACACTAAGCATTATATCTGGCCTAGATGCACATAAGTAAAGCAAATAACCAATCATGGAGCGGTATACATTTTGATCGAATTCTTTACCATTGTCGTCGGGACCCAGATGACTGTTGGTTGGCATTGGCGTCGTGTATCCTTTGCAGTATTGCATTCCAAACTTCTTCAGGCAGTCTTTGGGGTGTTTTTCTTGAGATATGATGATGCCGTTGCGGTGCTGACGGATTTGGAGACCCAGAAAGAACTTTAGCTCGCCATCATGGACATCTGATATTGCTCTTGCATCATGTGACCAAACTCATCACTGTATTTCTTGTTGGTGCAGCCGAAGATAATGTCATCCACATAGATTTGGCACACAAACAGTTCACCATCATATGTCTTCGTGAAGAGTGTAGGATCTAGTGAACTAGGTTTGAAGCCTTTGCACTTCACGAAATGTCTGAGCGTATCATACCAAGCTCGAGGGGCTTGTTTGAGGCCATACAGTGCCTTGTTGAGCTTGTATACCATATCAGGATGTTTTGGATCTTCAAAGCCAGGAGGTTGTGTGACATATACTTCTTCTTCTATCTTTCCATTGAGAAACACACTCTTCACATCCATTTGATACAGAAGGTTGTTGTGATGATTTGCATAAGCTAGCAGTATGCAAATGGCTTCAAGCCTTGCCACCGGACCAAATGTTTCATCAAAGTCAATTCCTTCCACTTGAGTGTAACCTTGTGCAACGAGACGAGCCTTGTTTCTGACCACTTGTCCATGCTCATCTTGCTTGTTGCGATATATCCATTTGGTGCCAATGATATTGTGCTTCCAAGGAACAGGACGCTTGACCAATTCCCACACATTATTCAGCTCGAACTGTTGAAGCTCTTCTTGCATAGCTTGAATCCATTCAGGTTCCATGAAGGCTTCATCGACTTTCTTGGGTTCAGAGATTGAGACGAATGAAAAATTCCCACAGAAATTAGTTAGCTGTGTTGCTCTTTGAGTTGCTTTTGAACGAGTGAGTGGACCCGGTGCATTCAAGCTGTAAATTATCTTCTCAATCTGAACTTCATTTGCAACACGAGGATGAACAGGACGAAGATTCTGCTCTTGCTGATCAATGTCATCATTTGGGGGATTGTCTTCAGGCTGAGCATTGTCTTCAGGTTGATTAGGTGCAGAAATGATAAGCTCTTCTTTAGTCTGATTCTCAGAGGGTATAATTTCTCCAATTCCCATATGTTTGATTGATTCACTTGGAGGTACTTCATCTAGCACATTTGGCAGGTGCTCTCTTTGCAAGCCGTTAGTCTCATCGAACCGCACATCCACAGTTTCAACCACTTTATAGTGAAAGAGGTTGAAGACTCTGCAGGAGTGTGAATCCTTTCCATAACCAAGCATAAAACCTTCATGTGCTTTCGGTGCAAATTTTGAAGTGTGATGTGGATCCTTGATCCAGCACCTAGCACCAAATACTCTGAAGTAACTTACATTTGGCTTCTTACCAGTTAGGAGTTCAAAGGATGTTTTCTTCAGGAGCTTGTGAAGATAAACACAGTTGATGATGTGGCAAGCAATGTCAATGGCTTCAGGCCAGAACTTCCGTGGAGTCTTGTACTCATCAAGCATCGTTCGAGCCATCTCAATGAGAGTTCTGTTCTTGCGCTCAGCGATGCCATTCTGCTGAGGTGTATAAGGAGCAGAGAACTCATGAGTGATACCCAGTGTATCCAGATAGAGGTCGAGGTCGGTGTTCTTGAATTCAGTGTTGTTGTCGCTTCTGATGTGCTTGATCTTGACGCCATAGTTCATCATGGCATGATTGGCAAAGCGTCTGAAGACATCCTGCACTTCAGTCTTGTAGAGGATTATATGCACCCAAGTATATCTAAAGTAATCATCAACAATGACAAAGCCATAGAGGCAAGCAGTAGCAGTGAGAGTAGAGTAGTGAGTAGGGCCGAATAAGTCCATGTGGAGCAGCTCGAAAGGTTGAGATGTAGTCATGATTGTCTTCAAGGGATGCTTGGCCCTAGTCATCTTTCCAGCTTCGCAGGCGCCACACAGATGGTCCTTCTTGAACTTGACGCCTTCGATGCCCACGACATGCTTCTTATTCGCGAGAGTGTGAAAGTTCTTCATACCAGCATGTCCTAGCCTTCGATGCCAAAGCCAGCATTCTGAAGCCTTTGCTAGAAGACATACATCCATCTGTGGTCCTGCTGAGAAATCTACCATATATAGATCATATTTCCGATACCCTTCAAAGACTAGAGACTTGTCAGATTCCATTAGTACAAGGCATCGATATTTTCCAAATAGCACAATCATGTTTAAGTCACAAAGCATTGACACTGACATTAAGTTGAAACCAAGGTATTCAACAAGCATCACTTTATCCATGTGCTGATCCCTTGATATTGCAACTCTGCCTAGACCCAATACCTTGCTTTTACCAGTGTCAGCAAATGTGATGTGAGTCGTGTCTGATGGACGCAGCGTTGAATCCATCAGAAGACTTTGATCGCCCGTCATGTGGTTAGTGCATCCACTGTCCATAATCCATTCTGAAGTACGAGGTGTCATAGCCTACAGTGCAGTTTGGGGGATAGGCTTCACCAAGCGATTTGTGAAGCATAAACATTTGACGAACAAGTGGAACATGAAAATTCAGATCTTGGTTAGGATAGATAGGATGAGTGTCAAGGAATCCAGGAACGAAGTACATAGTAAGACCATTTGGGCATTTTATCTTGTGCCCCACAAGATGTTTAAGGTCCCCAGCATTAGTTTTGGACACCTTTGATTTCCGGCTGGAGACCTTTCCCTGCAAAAGAGAGTTAAGTTTTCTTAACCACCCACATTTTCAGGGGTGGCTTAGAAGCAACGAGTCTAAGTGCCTGATACGTCTCCAACGTATCTATAATTTATGAAGCATTCATGCTATTATCCTATCTGTTTTGAATGATTACGGGCTTTATTATACACTTTTATATTACTTTTGGGACTAACCTATTAACCGGAGGCCCAGCCCATATTGCTGTTTTATTGCCTGTTTTAGTATTTCGAGGAAAAGGAATATCAAACGGAGTCCAAACGGAATGAAACCTTCGGCAGCATGATTTTTTGGAAGAATATGATCCTGGAGACTTGGAGTTCACGTCAGAAGATCCTCGAGGAGGCCAGGAGATAGGGGGCGCCCCCCTACTGGGCATGCCCCCCTGTCTCATGGGCCCCTCGAGCACCTCCCGACCGACTTCTTTCGCCTATATAAGCCTACGTACCCTAAAAACATCGAATATCAAGATAGATCGGGAGTTCCGCCGCCGCAAGCCTTTGTAGCCACCAAAAACCTCTCGGGAGTCCATTCCGGCACCCTGCTGGAGGGGGAACCCATCACCGGCGGCCATCTTCATCATCTCGGGGCTATCCATGATGAGGAGGGAGTACTTCACCCTCGGGGCTGAGGGTATGTACGAGTAGCTATGTGTTTGATCTCTCTCTCTCTCTCTTGTGTTCTCTCTATGTCACGATCTTGATGTATCGCAAGCTTTGCTATTATAGTTGGATCTTATGATGTTTCTCCCCTTCTACTCTCTTGTGATGAATTGAGTTTCCCTCTTGAAGTTATCTTATCGGATTGAGTCTTTATCTGAGAACACTTGATGTGTGTCTTGTCGTGTTTATCTGTGGTGACAATGGGATATCACGTGCCACTTGATGTATGTTTTGGTGACCAACTTGCGGGTTCCACCCATGAACCTATGCATAGGGGTTGGCACACGTTTTCTTGACTTTCCGGTAGAGACTTTGGGGCACTCTTTGAAGTACTTTTGTGTTGGTTGGATGAATCTGAGATTGTGTGATGCATATCGTATAATCATGACCACGGATACTTGAGGTGACAATGGAGTATCTAGGTGATATTAGGGTTTTGGTTGATTTGTGTCTTAAGGTGTTATTCTAGTACGAACTCTTGAATAGATTGATCCGAAAGAATAACTTTGAGGTGGTTTCATACCCTACCATAATATCTACATTTGTTCTCCGCTATTTGTGGCTTTGGAGTGACTCTTTGTTGCATGTTGAGGGATTGTTATATGATCTATCTATGTTATTATTGTTGAGAGAACTTGCACTAGTGAAAGTATGAACCCTAGGCCTTGTTTCCTACCATTGCAATACCGTTTACGCTCACTTTTATCATTAGTTACCTTGCTGTTTTTATATTTTTCAGATTACAAATACCTTTATCTACTATCCATATTGCACTTGTATCACCATCTCTTCGCCGAAATAGTACACCTATATAACTTACCATTGTATTAGGTGTGTTGGGGACACAAGAGACTCTTTGTTATTTGGTTGCAGGGTTGTTTGAGAGAGACCATCTTCATCCTACGCCTCCCACGGATTGATAAACCTTAGGTCATCCACTTGAGGGAAATTTGCTACTGTCCTACAAACCTGTGCACTTGCAGGCCCAACAACGTCTACAAGAAGGTTGTGTAGTAGACATCAAGCTCTTTTCTGCCGCCATTGCCGGGGAGGTGAGTGCTTGAAGGTATATCTTTAGATCTTGCAATCGAATCTTTTTGTTTCTTGTTTTATCACTAGTTTAGTTTATAAAAGAAAACTAAAAAAAATGGAGTTAAGTTTGTCTCATACGCTTCGACTTTTTAATATCTTTCATGAGTATGATGGAAAGGAAAATTGTGCTCAATTGCTAGAAGAAGAATGCATTAAAATGCTTGGTACTAAATCTTTGAATGATGAGCATGATTGCAATGTTGTTAGTATGAAGTCTTTGAATATCCATAGTACTAATGATGATTGCACTAGTTATGATGAAAATGTCTCCTATAAGCATGTTGATTTTTGTGGAGTGCATGTTTGCATGAACACACCAAATAGAGAAAATATATATTGCAAGAGGCATAAGCATTTAGAAACTAAATGGTTGCAAGAAAGGCTAGATGTGAGTGCTGAAAATTTAAATTTCCTTTGCCGTACTTGTGAACTTTGCAATGAACGTGGTCATTTACATCTCCGATGCAAATTGTTTCATGATCGAATCGTGTCAAAAAATTGTGATGATTTGATCTCCCTTGGTCATTACAATGAACTTAGTTTGCTTTTGGGTTATGATGAGTTGAAACGTTTAACTAAGCCTATTCCAGAATTTAATCTTGAGCACTTCCTTGATATTGATCTAGAAGAGATTTATATGTTTTGTGCGGAGAATTGCATTGAAAATCCTTATATTGCCAATTACCTAAAGAAAAGAAAGCAAATAGAAGATGATGAGAATACTAATGAAAGGGAAGAGACTTCCCAATATCCTCCTATTATTTCTTATGATGAATCAGGTAACGAGGAGGAGCTCTCTATCAACCAATCTCATCAAGAAGGAGTTCAAAGAGGAAGGTTGAACCCACACATAATGTGAAGAAGAAAAATAAAAGAAGGAGCAACAAAGGTAGAAAGGTACCCCTCCAAAATGATGTTGCTCCTACTACTCATTGTGATGATGATAATTGCTATACTATTGGTGCTATCCGTATTTTTAATGATGAGAGTGATTATGCTTATGATATGGAGGAGCCCAAGCTTGGGGAAGATATGTTTGATGAGGATGAAATATTTGAGAATTTATTTGCTGAAATTAATGTTTGTCCCAAGCTTGGGGATGCTATGTTTAATGAAGATGATATTTTTAGCAACCCAAGTTTTGATATGCAAAGTTGTTATGATGATAGCATGCCTCCTACGTATGATGATTATATTGATGAAAGTGGGTTTGGAAGAGTGTCAACTTTAGGAAGTAGTGATCCCACTATTTTGGAGGATGTTGAATTTTATTGTGATGAATACGAAAGTGGATTTGGAAGAGTGCCAACTTTATTTAGTGATTCCACTATCTTGGGAGAGGTTTCAATCGATTATGATGAGAACGAAGTTGCTACTTATGATGATTTTGTGATGAAACTTATGCTATAAAAAGTAGTGATGATTATATTTACAAATATTGTCATGATTATGATTACCCTTTTTCTGAACATTACTCTTTTAATGTGGAAACAATTTTTAGTGTTCAAGTCTCTTATGATACTCCCACTATTCCGAATGAGAAGAATTTTTCTTATGTGGAGAGTAGTAAATTTTCTATGCTTGTAGACCATGAAAAGAATGCTTTAGGTGCTGGTTATATTGTTGATTTAATTCATGATGCTACTGAAAATTATTATGAGGGAGGAATATATGCTTGTAGGAATTGCAATAATGTCAAGTTTCCTCTCTATGTGTTGAAAATTTTGAAGCTATGTTTGTTTTACCTTCCTATGCTAGTTGATTATTGTTCCCATAAGTTGATTGCTCACAAAATCCCCATGCACAGGAAGTGGGTTAGACTTAAATGTGCTAGTCATATGCTTCATGATGCTCCCATTATATTTCAATTCTTATCTTTTATGTGAGCATCATTGTCATCATCATGCCTAGCTAGAAAGGCATTAAAGAAAAGCGCTTGTTGGGAGACAACCCAATATCTATCCTTACTGTTTTTGTGTGTTCACATGATTATTCTACTGTAGTAATCATGTTTTATAGCTTTTGTTTCAATAAAGTGCCAAGTAAGACCTTTAGGATAGCTTACGGTGATAGTTGTGTTGATCCTGCTGAAAATCAGAAACTTTTTCACCCAGTAATTTAGTTTTGTTAATTAACAGAAACGTGATTATGATATTATTATTTTTGCTCTGGATTGGTACACAAATTTCTTAGGTCTTCCGAATTTGGTAGGATTTTTGGAGTTCCAGAAGTTTACGTTTAATACAGATTACTACAGACTGTTCTGTTTTTGACAGATTCTGTTTTCTGTGTGTTGTTTGCTTATTTTGATGCATCTATGGCTAGTATTAAGTGGTATGAACCATAGATAAGTTGGAGTACAGTAGATATTACACCAATATGAATTTATAATGAGTTCACTACAGTACTAAGTGGTGGTTTTATTTTCTTATACTAACGGAGCTTACGAGTTTTCTGTTGAGTTTTGTGTTGTGAAGTTTTCAAGTTTTGGGTAAAGATTCGATGGAATGTGGAATAAGGAGTGGCAAGAGCCTATGCTTGGGGATTCCCAAGGCACCCCAAGGTAATATTCAAGGACAACCAAGAGCCTAAGCTTGGGGATGCCCCGGATGGCATCCCCTCTTTCGTCTTCGTTCATCGGTAACTTTACTTGGAGCTATATTTTTATTCGCCACATGATATGTGTTTTGCTTGGAGCATAATTTCCTTTTGTTAGTGCTAGCTTGATGTTATTTAGAATAATTTTTTGCATCTTTATTTCTAATAAAAATGTCAAGGATAGCCTTTGCCATGCTTATTTTGCTAGTATACATGTTGCTGTTTGAAAACAGAAAGTTTACCGCTGTTGCAAAAATTCCCTAGAAAAGTAAGAGAATAATATAATGTTGAAACTTTCTGCATAATGAGATCCGATAAATTTACTACAGGGGGAATTTTATTTCATAATTTTTGGAGATAGGGAAGTATGATGAATCTTGCATTCTTTACAAACTGTACTGTTTTGACAGATTGCTGTTATGTTTGCATTGTTTGCATATGTTTGCTTGTTTAATGATTTTATTTGAGGATAGGAGTATTAAATATGCAGAGGAATTTAGTATGCAATGTTGGATAATAATTTTAGTGATTTGTTACAGTATAAAATGATAAGGTTTTGCATTGGTTTATACTAACCTATCTCACAAGTTCTTGTTGAGTTTGGTGTGGATGAAGCTTTTGATAAAAAGAGAAACCATGATATGAGAGGAATTAAGGAGACACAAAAGTTCAAGCTTGGGGATGACCGAGGCACCCCAAGATAATATTTCAAGAAGTCTCAATCATCTAAGCTTGAGGATGCCCCGGTAGGCATCCCACCTTTCTTCTTCAACAACTATCAGTTAGTATCGGTTGAGCCTAAGTTTTTGCTTCTTCACATGAGTTGTGCTATCCTTGCGATGTCATTTTATTTTGCATTGCTTGCTGTTTGAATACAATACCAAGATCTGAAATTCTTTAATGAGAGAGAGTCTTCACGTAGTTACATAATTATTTAGCTACTCGTTGATTTTCACTTATATCTTTTTGGAGTAGTTTGTCATTTACTCATGTGCTTCACTTATATCCTATGAGTAAATTGTTGAATGAGTTGATTGTCATAAATCTGAAATTATATATGCCTCATTTGATTATCCCTTGGGGAGTAATGACTTCACATCTAAGAAGTAGATGTTGTAAATTTATTGAAGGATAGCAAGCATTGTATTGGTCATTTGAACAATTCATGAAAGAATATTGAAGGAAGAGAAATTTCACATATAAATACACTATCCTAGACACCTTTTATAAATGGGAGCACTCATTAAGTATGACATGCTAAAGAGTTGGTGTTGGACAAGGAAGACAACGTATTGGGTTATGTTTTTCGACATCTCAGTTAAAGTATATTGTCATGGATCATTCAAACATGTTGAGCTTGCCTTTCCCCCTCATGCTAGCAAAAATTCCTTGCACCAAGTAGAGATACTACTTGTGCTTCCAAATACCCTTAAACCCAGTTTTGCCATGAGAGTCCACCATACCTACCTATGGATTGAGTAAGATCCTTCAAGTAAGTTTTCATCGGTGCAAGCAATAAAAATTGCTCTCTAAATATGTATGATCTTTTGGTGTGAAGAAAATAGCTTTATACGATCTTGTTATGGAAGCAATAAAAGCGACAGACTGCATAATAAAGGTCCATATACAAGTGGCAATATAAAGTGACGTTCATTCACATTAAGATTTTGTGCATCCAACTCTAAAAGTGCATGACAACCTCTGCTTCCCTCTGCAAAGGGCCTATCTTTTACTTTATGTCTTTTACTTTTATGCAAGAGTCAAGGTGATCTTCACCTTTCCCTTTTTCATTTTATCCTTTGGCAAGCACCTTGTGTTGGGAAGATCCTGATATATGTATCCAATTGGATGTAAGGTATCATGAACTATTATTGTTGACATCACCCAAAGGTGAATACGTTGGGAGGCAACACTATAAGCCCCTATCTTTCTCAGTGTCCGATTGAAACTCCATAACCATTAGTATTGCGTGAGTGTTAGCAATTGTAGAAGACTATATGATAGTTGAGTATGTGGAGTTTGTTATTCCTGAAAATAAGATGAATTGCAATTGTTTGATGACTGAGAATGAAGTTTGCTAGTTTTCAAGAAAGTTTATGGTCTATGCTTTGACATGTGAATTGCTTGTTACTTTATTGTGAGAATTTTTATGAGATGAGCTACTGTTATGACATATTATCATGCTAGAAAAGGTAATTGAAATTATCATTGATAAAACTTGTGCACCTGCTAGCATTCACACTTCATAAATTCTTTCTTTTATCATTTACCTACTCGAGGATGAGTAGGAATTAAGCTTGGGGATGCTGATACGTCTCCAACGTATCTATAATTTATGAAGCATTCATGCTATTATCCTATCTGTTTTGAATGATTACGGGCTTTATTATACACTTTTATATTACTTTTGGGACTAACCTATTAATCGGAGGCCCAACCCACATTGCTATTTTATTGCCTGTTTCAGTATTTCGAGGAAAAGGAATATCAAATGGAGTCCAAACGGAATGAAACCTTCGACAGCGTGAGTTTTTGGAAGAATATGATCCTGGAGACTTGGAGTTCACGTCAGAAGATCCTTGAGGAGACCAGGAGATAGGGGGTGCCCTCCTACTAGACGCGCCCCCTGTCTCGTCGGCCCCTCAAGCACCTCCCGACCGACTTCTTTCGCCTATATAAGCCTACGTACCTTAAAAACATCGAATATCAAGATAGACCGGGAGTTCCGCCGCTGCAAGCCTCTGTAGCCACCAAAAACCTCTCGGGAGTCCGTTCCGGCACCCTGCCGGAGGGGGAACCCATCACCGGCGGCCATCTTCATCATCCCGGCACTATCCATGATGAGGAGGGAGTAGTTCACCCTCGGTGCTGAGGGTATGTACCAGTAGCTATGTGTTTGATCTCTCTCTCGTGTTCTCTCTATGGCACAATCTTGATGTATCGTGAGCTTTGCTATTATAGTGGATCTTATGATGTTTCTCCCCCTCTACTCTCTTGTGATGAATTGAGTTTCCCTCTTGAAGTTATCTTATCGGATTGAGTCTTTATTTGAGAACACTTGATGCATGTCTTGCCGTGTTTATCTATGGTGACAATGGGATATCACATGCCACTTGATGTATGTTTTGGTGACCAACTTGCGGGTTCCGCCCATGAACCTATGCATAGGGGTTGGCACACGTTTTCTTGACTCTCCGGTAGAGACTTTGGGGTACTCTTTGAAGTACTTTTGTGTTGGTTGGATGAATCTGAGATTGTGTGATGCATATCGTATAATCATGCCCACAGATACTTGAGGTGACAATGGAGTATCTAGGTGACATTAGCGTTTTGGTTGATTTGTGTCTTAAGGTGTTATTCTAGTACGAACTCTTGAATAGATTGATCCGAAAGAATAACTTTGAGGTGGTTTCGTACCCTACCATAATCTCTATGTTTGTTCTCCGCTATTAGTGGCTTTGGAGTGACTCTTTGTTGCATGTTGAGGGATTGTTATATGATCTATCTATGTTATTATTGTTGAGAGAACTTGCACTAGTGAAAGTATGAACCCTAGGCCTTGTTTCCTACCATTGCAATACCGTTTACGCTCACTTTTATCGTTAGTTACCTTGCTGTTTTTATATTTCTAGATTAAAAATACCTTTATCTACTATCCATATTGCACTTGTATCACCATCTCTTCGCCGAACTAGTGCACCTATACAATTTACCATTGTATTAGGTGTGTTGGGGACACAAGAGACTCTTTGTTATTTGGTTGCAGGGTTGTTTGAGAGAGACTATCTTCATCCTATGCCTCCCACGGATTGATAAACCTTTGGTCATCCACTTGAGGGAAATTTGCTACTGTCCTACAAACCTGTGCACTTGTAGGCCCAACAACGTCTACAAGAAGAAGGTTGTGTAGTAGACATCAGTGCAACATCTGAGAATTTCGGCTTTGGATCCCTAGTAAATAGTCTTGCAGGAGGTGAATAATACTCATAGGAATAAGCAGAAAAGTTCTTTGTTCTATGAACATAGTGGTTTGAGGAAACACGCTCATATTCATGGGCCTGAGTATGATTTCCCTGCAAAACATTGACATTAGCGTGACTCAGATGAGTCCTCGGTCTGTATGAAGCTTTTGTACCATATGAAGCCTTTGGTATGGGATTTGTCTTCTTCACAGGTGGTGTCATGATGGCATTCACTGGAAGATTCTCAAGACAACTTTTGGGAACCCATATCTTCTTCATAGGTGGCCCATTCCTGCAGTTAGTACCAATATACCTGGCAAACACTTCACCATTCTAATTCTTAAACAATTTATAGTTTGCATCAAAGGATTCATCAATGATAATGGGGTTAGCACAAGTGAAACCAGATAAGGTGGATGGATCTACTGAAGGTTCCTTTGCAGCAACCCATGTAGTTTTGGGGTACTACTCAGGCTTCCAGTACGACCCATCAACATTCATTTTCCTCTTGAACCCAACACCCTCTTTCCTAGGGTTTCGGCTCAGAATCTGCCTTTTGAGGACATCACATAATGTCTGATGCCCTTGGAGACTTTTGTACATCCCTGTCTCAAGCAGTGTCTTCAACCTAGCATTCTCATCAGCAATAGTAGTGGTATCCGCAGCAGAGGGGTTAGTTACCCCATCAGCAGTTGTAGATATTGCAATAGTAGCAGCAGTAGAACATTCAGCAACAGAAGCAGCATTATCACGCTCAATGCATTTTAGGCATGGTGGTTCAAATCCTTCCTGAGCGGGACTGATCTGTTGGGCGCGAAGTGACTCGTTCTCCTTTTGAAGATCTTCATGGTCCGATCTCAATTTCTCAAGTTCCTGCTTCCTTTGAAGATAATCATAGGAAAGCTTTTCATGAGAAGTTGAGAGCGATTCATGTCGACCTTCAAGTTCCTGGTACTTAACATGAAGATTTTTGATGTCTTCAATTAAGGACTGAGACTTGGTCATTTCCGCGTCCAACAGGTCATCGCTTTTGTCTAACAGTTTTTGAGTATGTTCCATAGCTTTCTGTTGTTCAGTTGTAATTTTAGCAAGTGTTTTGTAACTAGGTTTGGATTCACCATCAGAGCTATCTTCACTTGATTTGAAAGTAAGCATCGCGTGATTTTACCTTGGCACCATGTGCCATGAAGCAGTAGGTGGTAGGCGAGTCGTCCATTTCATTATCATCAGCGTTGGTGGTGGAGCCATTGTCTTTGGTGTTGAAGATGGACTTGGCAACATAGGCTATAGCTAGAGCTAGACTCGCAACACGAGAGTCAGACTCCTCCTCAGATTCCACCTCCGCCTCCTCAGAAGCTGACTCCTCCTATGAATCCATTTCCTTTCCAACAAAAGCACGGGCCTTGCCACATGAGCTCTTCTTGTGTGATGAAGACTTGGAAGAAGACTTGGAAGAAGACTTTGAGGATTTCTACTTCTTCTTGTCATCAGAATCATATTATTTGCTCTTCTTCTTCTTCTTCTTCTCATTGTCCCACTATGGACACTCAGAGATGTAGTGACCAGGTTTCTTGCACTTGTGACAGGTTCTCTTCTTGTGATCATAGGCAGAAGCTTCATCATTCCTTGAGCTGGATCGTGAAGACTTTCTGAAGCCTTTCTTCTTGGTGAATTTCTGTAACTTCTTCATAAGCATAGCAAGCTCCTTTCCAATGTCTTCAGGATCACCAGAACTGCAGTCAGATTCTTCTTCAGATGAGGAAGCAGCAGCCTTTGCCTTCAAAGCTCGAGTTCGACCATAGTTGGGGCCATAGATATCTCGTTTCTCAGATAGCTGGTACTCATGTGTGTTGAGCCTCTCAAGTATGTCAGACAGATCGAGAGACTTGAAATCGTAGGCGTTCTTGTATCATCGTGGCTAAGGTGTCAAATGAGCTGTCAAGAGATCTCGAGAGTGTCTTCACTATCTCATGCTTCGTGATCTCTGTGGCGCCGAGTGCTTGGAGCTCATTTGTGATATCAGTGAGGCGATCAAACGTGAGCTGGACATTCTTGTTGTCGTGTCTCTTGAAGCGGTTGAAGAGGTTGCAGAGAGTACTGATACGTTGATCTCGCTGAGTTGAGACGCCTTCATTGACCTTGGAGAGCCAGTCCCAGACAAGCTTCAATGTTTCCAGAGCACTCACACGGCCATACTGTCCTTTTGTAAGGTGACCACAGATGATGTTCTTTGCGGTAGAGTCCATCTGAATAAACTTCTTGACATCAGCAGGGGTGACACCTTCACTAGTCTTGGGAACGCCATTCTTGACGACATACCATAGATCGACATCAATGGCTTCAAGATGCATGCGCATCCTATTCTTCCAGTAGGGATATTCAGTGCCATCGAAGATGGGGCACGCAGCGGAGACTTTGATTATCCCTGTAGTCGACATAGCTGAAACTCCAGGTGGTTAAACCGAATCACACAGAACAAGGGAGTACCTTGCTCTGATACCAATTGAAAGGGCTAGTTATCGACTAGAGGGGGGGGTGAATAGGCGATTTTTATGAAAGTCTTCAAAACGTGGGAGTTTCGATGACAAACAATATAAACAACACTATTCGAATGCAGCGGAAGGTAGACTACAATAGACAAGCCATAGTCAAGTATTCGATGAAGTGAAAGCATGAAGACTAATAGCAGCAAGGTAGTAAAGATCAGGATGGAGGATAGTATGAAGCCAATCAGAACAGGTAGTCACACAGTGAAGTCAAACAGATAATGCAAGCAGGCAATGACTTCACGAAGACAAACTGTAAGTAAAGACAAGTAAGAGATAGAACCAGTGGCTTCGAAGGACAGGGATTTGTTCGACTAGTTCCAGTTGCTGTGACAAACGTCTGGTTAGGGAGGCTGAGATTCAACTCAGAAGACCGCGTCTTCACCTTATTCCCCTTGAGCTAAGGACACCTAGTCCCCGCCCAATCACTCTGGTAAGTCTTCAAGGTAGACTTTCGAAAACCTTCACAGACTTCGTTCACTGGCAATCCACAATAACTCTTGGATGCTGAGAACATGACGCCTAACCGGCTGGAGGATTCATAGTCCTCAAGTGTAACAAGTTTTCAGATCACACGGACAGAAAGACTTCAGTGGTGCCAAACACTCTTTGGGCTCTGGGTGGTTTGGGATTTGTCCTCGCAAGGATTCTCTCTCGAAAGCTTCGGCGGTGGGTTGCTCTCAAACGACAAAAGCCGTGTACTAACTCTGAGCAGCCACCAATTTATGGTGTAGGGGGTGGGCTATTTATAGCCACTGGGCAACCCGACCTGATTTGTCTGAAATGACCATGGGTTACTAAGGAACTGACACGTGTCGCAACGGTCAGATTTCAAACACACGTGGCAACTTGACTTGGGCTACAAGTAAAGCTGACTCATCCGACTCTGGATAAGATTTGCTCTCATTATGTTCGCTCGAAGACATAGGATTTGGTTGAGCATCACTTCAGTCACTCTGACTTTGTTCACTAGGACCCCACTTAACAATGCGGTGGTTCCTATGACTCAATAAAGAAGAAAAGGAAACAACAAAACAACTAAGTCTTCGCGCTCCATAGTCTTCACTCAATGTCTTCGCGTGTCATAGTATTCAACATGAATGGCTTCACAGACCACCATTGGCTTCAATGTCCTCACACATTTTTAGGGGTCATCTCCGTTAGGTAAACTGAATCAATGAGGGACTACTACCTGTGTTATCCTGCAATTCTCACAAACACATTAGTCCCTCAACCAGGTTTGTCGTCAATACTCCAAAACCAACTAGGGGTGGCACTAGATGCACTTACAAGTATTACATCGAATAGATCTCCAAGAAGATCGGGGAGAACTTTGTATTGAGAATCAAAGAGAGAGAAGAAGCCATCTAGCTAATAACTATGGACCCGAAGGTCTGTGGTAAACTAGACACACATCATCGGAGAGGCTATGGTGTTGATGTAGAAGCCCTCCATGATCGATTCCTCCTTCGGCGGAGCACCGGAAAAGGCCCCAAGATGGGATCTCACGGGTACAGAAGGTTGCGGCGGTGGAAATAGGGTTTTGTGGTGCTCCTGGATGTTTTTGGGGTATATGAGTATATATGGGCGAAAGAAGTAGGTTGGTGGAGCCACAAGGGGCCCACGAGGGTGGGGGCCACACCTACCCCCTGGGCGCGCCCTCCTACCTCATGGCCGCCTCGTTGCTTCCTTGACGTCCACTTCAATTCTCCTCGGTTGCGTTTGTTCCAAAAATGATTCTCCCAAAGGATTCATTCCGTTTGGACTCCGTTTGATATTCCTTTTCTACAAAACACTGAAATAGGCAAAAAACAGCAATTTGCACTGGGCCTCTGGTTAATAAGTTAGTCCCAAAAATGATATAAAAGTGCATAGTAAAGCCAATTAAACATCCAAAACAGATAATATAATAGCATGGAACAATCAAAAATTATAGATACGTTGGAGACGTATCAAAGTGCAACAATAACGATAGCAGTAGTAACTTAGCAAGAACAATATAAGATAAATTCGTAGGCATTGGATCAATAATTTCTTGGATGATATTCATCATGTGACAGACATAACCTAGGGCGATACGGCACTAGCTCCAGTTCATAAATATAATGTTGGCATGTATTCCGTAAATAGTCATACGTGCTTATGGAAAGAACTTGCATGACATCGTTTGTCCTACCCTCCCGTGGCAGCGGGGTCCAATTGGAAACAAAGGGATATTAAGGCCTCCTTTTAATAGAGAACCCGAAGAAAGCATTAACACATGGTGAATACATGAACTCCTCAAACTACGGTCATCACCGGGAGTGGTCCCGACTATTGTCACTCCGGGGTTGCCGGATCATAACACGCAGTAGGTGATTATAACTTGCAAGATCGGATTTAGAACATGGATATAATGGTGATAAAATAAACGGTTTAGATCTGAAATCATGGCACCTAGGCCTAAAGTGACAAGCATTAATCATGGCAAAGTCATAGCAACATCAATCTCATGACATAGTGGATACTAGAGATCAAGCCGTAATAAAACTAACTAGATTACACGATGAATCTCATCCGACTCCTCACCGAGCCTACGAAGGAATTACTCACTCCCGGCGGGGAGCATCATGGGATTGGCGATGGAGAAGGGTTGCTGACGATGAAGAACAAAGATCCCCCTTTGACACGTCTCCAACGTATCAATTTTTTCTCACGCTTTTCCTCTTGTTTTGACTCTAATTTGCATGATTAGAATGAAACTAACCCTGGACTGACGTTGTTTTCAGCAGAACTACCATGGTGTTGTTTTTGTGCAGAAATAAAAGTTCTCAGAATGGAATGAAACTTTGCGAGGATTTTTTATATCAATAATAAGAATTTCTGGAGCCAAGACTTGCAGGAGAGGGGCACCTGGGTGGGCACAACCCACCAGGGCGCGCCCCCCTCTCCTGGCACGCGCAGGTGGGTTGTACCCACCTGGTGGCCCCGCAGACGACCCCCTGATACTACAAAATCACATATTTGCAGAAAAAATCAGGGAGAAAGAATTATCACGATCCACGAGACGGAGCCGCCGCCAAGCCCTGTTGGGTAGATCTGGAGCTATTTGGGGCCCCGGAGAGGGGGATCTTCGTTCTTCGTCATCACCAACCCATCTTCATCGCCAATTCCATGATACTCCCCACCGAGAGTGAGTAATTCCTTCGTAGGCTCGTTGGTCGATGAGGAGTTGGATGAGATTCATCATGTAATCAAGTTAGTTTTGTTAGGGCCTGATCCCTAGTATCCACTATGTTCTTAGATTGATGTTGCTATGACTTTGCTATGCTTAATGCTTGTCACTTTGGGCCCGGGAGCCATGAACTCAGATCTGAACCATTTATGAATTCATCATTATATCGATGCTTTAGATCCGATCTTGCAAGTTATAGTCACCTACTACGGTTATGATCCGACAACCCCGGAGTGACAACAACCGGGCCCACTCTCGGTGATGATTGTAGTTTGAGGAGTTGATGTATTCACTATGTGTTAATGCTTTGTTCCGGTTCTCTATTAAAAGGAGGCCTTAATATCCCTTAGTTGCCAATATGGACCCCGCTGCCACGGGAGGGTAGGACAAAAGATGTCATGCAAGTTCTTTTAACAAAGCACATATGAGTATTTACGGAATACATGCCTACATTATATCTTTGAACTGGAGCTAGTGCCGTATCACCCTAGGTTATAACTGTCACATGATGAATATCATCCAACAAGTCACCGATTCAATGCCTACGAATTTACCTTATATTGTTTCTGCTAAGTCACTACTGTTGCTACTGCTATTGTTACTGCTACAATATCACTGCTATCACTGTTACCGTTACCGTTGTTGCTGTCACTACTATCAAAACTATCAAACTACGTTGCTACTGACCACTTTGCTGCAGATAATTAATCTCCAGGTGTGGTTGAATTGACAACTTAGCTGCTAATACCTTCAAATATTCTTTGGCTCCCCTTGTGTCGAATCTATAAATTTGGGTTAAATACTTACCCTCGAAAACTGTTGCGATCCCCTATACTTGTGGGTGACCTTTTTCTGGCGCCGTTGCCGGGGAGCATAGCTATATTTGTTGAGTCACTTGGGATTATTATCAATTTATCACTATGAAGAGTCTGAAGGATCCAAAGACTAAGATATTTCCCTCAAGTACGAGGGGAGGTAAGAAACTGCCATCCAGTTCTGCTTTAGATTCACCTTCTGTTATGAGTAAACTCGCAACACCACCACCACACGCTATTAATTCTGATATGTCCCAAGTTATTGATGATGCTACTTCTACTATGAATGATACTTATGATGATGCTAGTGAAGGAAATATGCCCTAGAGGCAATAATAAATTTATTATTTATTTCCTTATATCATGATAAATGTTTATTATTCATGCTAGAATTGTATTAACCGTAAACATGATACATGTGTGAATACATAGACAAACATAACGTCACTAGTATGCCTCTACTTGACTAGCTCGTTAATCAAAGATGGTTAAGTTTCCTAACCATAGACATGAGTTGTCATTTGATTAATGGGATCACATCATTAGAAGAATGATGTGATTGACATGACCCATTCCGTTAGCTTAGCACTTGATCGTTTAGTATGTTGCTATTGCTTTCTTCATGACTTATACATGTTCCTGAAACTATGAGATTATGCAACTCCCGTTTACCGGAGGAACACTTTGGGTACTACCAAACGTCACAATGTAACTGGGTGATTATAAAGGAGTACTACAGGTGTCTCTGAAGGTACATGTTGAGTTGGCGTATTTCGAGATTAGGTTTTGTCACTCCGATTGACGGAGAGGTATCTCTGGGCCCTCTCGGTAATGCTCATCACTATAAGCCTTGCAAGCAATGTAGCTAATGAGTTAGTTACGGAATGATGCATTACATAACGAGTAAAGAGACTTGCCGGTAACGAGATTGAACTAGGTATTGGATACCGACGATCGAATCTCGGGCAAGTAACATACTGATGACAAAGGGAACAATGTATGTTGTTATGTGGTTTGACCGATAAAGATCTTCGTAGAATATGTAGGAGCCAATATGGGCATCCAGGTTCCGCTATTGGTTATTGACCGAGAATAGTTCTAGGTCATGTCTACATAGTTCTCGAACCCGTAGGGTCCGCACGCAAGGTTTCGATGATGGTTTTATTATGAGTTTATGAGTTTTGATGTACCAAGGAGTTCAAGTCCCGTATGAGATCGGGGACATGACGAGGAGTCTCGAAATGGTCAAGACGTAAAGATCGATATATTGGACGACTATATTCGAGTTCGGAAAGGTTCCAGTGATTGGGTATTTATCGAGTCTGGGAGAGTTACGGGAATTCGCCGGGAGAAGTATTGGGCCTTATTGGGCCATACGGGGAGAGAGAGGGCTGCCTAGGGCAGGCCGCGCACCCATGGCCTAGTCCGGGTGGACTAGGGGAGGGCCGCACCCCTCCTTCCTTCCTTCTCTCTTCCCTTCCTTGTCTCCTACTCCTACTACTTGGAAGGACTCCTAGCTGGACTAGGAAAGGGGAATCCTACTCGGTGGGAGTAGGACACCCCTAAGGTGCGCCTCTCCCTTGGCCGCCCCTCCTCCTTGCTCCTTTATATACGGGGGCAGGGGGCACCCCATAACACACAAGTTGATCTACGGATCGTTCCTTAGCCGTGTGCGGTGCCCCCCTCCACCATATTCCACCTGGGTCATATCGTCGCGGAGTTTAGGCAAAGCCCTGCGCCGGTAGAACATCATCATCATCGCCACGCCGTCGTGTTGACGGAACTCATCCCCGAAGCTTTGCTGGATCGAAGCCCGGGGATCTTCATCGAGCTGAACGTGTGCTGAACTCGGAGGTGCCGTACGTTCGGTGCTTGGATCGGTCGGATCGTGAAGACGTACGACTACATCAACCGCATTGTCATAGCGCTTCCGCTTACGGTCTACGAGGGTACGTGGACATCACTCTCCCCTCTCGTTGCTATGCCATCACCATGATCTTGCGTGTACGTAGGAATTTTTTTGAAATTACTACGTTCCCCAACAGTGGCATCCGAGCCTAGGTTTTATGCATTGATGTTATATGCACGAGTAGAACACAAGTGAGTTGTGGGCGATACAAGTCATCTTGCTTACCAAATGTCATACTTTGGTTCAACGGTATTGTTGGATGAAGCGGCCCGGACCGACATTACGCGTACGCTTACGTGAGACTGGTTTTACCGCCGTGCTTTGCACACAGGTGACTAGCGGGTGTCAGTTTCTCCAACTTTAGTTGAAACGAGTGTGGCTACGCCCGGTCCTTGCGAAGGTTAAAACAGCACCAACTTGACGAACTATCGTTGTGGTTTTGATGCGTAGGTAAGAACGGTTCTTTCTCAGCCCGTAGTAGCCACGTAAAACTTGCAACAACAAAGTAGAGGACGTCTAACTTGTTTTTGTAGGGCATGTTGTGATGTGATATGGTCAAGACATGATGAGATATAAGTTGTTGTATGAGATGATCATGTTTTGTTGAAGTTATCGGCAACTGGCAGAAGCCTATGGTTGTCTCTTTGTTGCATAAGATGCAAGTGCCAAATAATTTCTTTACTTTATCGCTATGCGATAGCAATAGTTGCAAGAGCAATAGTTGGCGAGACGACCATGTGACGACACATTGATATAGATCAAGATGATGAAGATCATGGTGTCATGCCGGTGATGATAGAGATCATGACAGTACTTTGGAGATGGAGATCAAAGGCGCAAGATGATCATGGCCATATCATGTCACATATTTTGATTGCATATGATGTTTATCTGTTATACATCTTATTCTGTTTTGATTGACGGTTGCATTTTAAGATGATCTCTCACTAATTATCAAGAAGTGTTCTCCCTGAGTATGCACCGTTGCAAAAGTTCTTCGTGCTGAGACACCATGTGATGATCGGGTGTGACAGGCTCTACGTTCAAATACAACGGGTGCAAAACAGTTGCACACGCGGAATACTCAGGTTAAACTTGACGAGCCTAGCATATACAGATATGGCCTCGGAACACGGAGACCGAAAGGTCGAACGTGAATCATATAGTAGATATGATTAACATAGTGATGTTCGCCATTGAAACTACTCCATCTCACGTGATGATCGGACATGGTTTAGTTGATTTGGATCACGTGATCACTTAGATGACTAGAGAGATGTCTGTCTAAGTGGGAGTTCTTAAGTAATATGATTAATTGAACTTTAATTTATCATGAACTTAGTCCTGGTAGTATTTTGCAAATTATGTTATAGATCAATAGCTCACGTTGTTGCTTTCATATGTTTATTTTGATATGTTCCTAGTGAAAATTGTGTTGAAAGATGTTAGTAGCAATGATGCGGATTAGATCCGTGATCTGAGGTTTATCCTCATTGCTGCACATAAGAATTATGTCCTTAATGCACCACTAGGTGACAGACCTATTGCAGGAGCAAACGCAGACATTATGAATGTTTGGCTAGCTCAATATGATGACTACTTGATGGTTTAGTGCACCATGCTTAACGGCTTAGAATCGGGACTTCAAAGACGTTTTGAACGTCATGGACCATATAGATGTTCCAGGAATTGAAGTTAATATTTCAAGCAAATACCCGAGTTGAGAGATATGAAGTCTCCAACAAGTTCTATAGCTAAAAGATGGAGGAGAATCGCTCAACTAGTGAGCATGTGCTCAGGTTGTATGGTAATTCAATCACTTGAATCAATTGGGAGTTAATCTTCCAGATAAGATAGTGATTGACAGAATTCTCTAGTCACCATCACTGAGTTACTAGAACTTTGTGATGAACTATAGTATGCAAGGGATGACGGAAACGATTCCCAAGCTCTTCGTGATGTTGAAATCGACGAAGGTAGAAATCAAGAAAGAGCATCAAGTGTTGATGATTGACAAGACCACTAGTTTCAAGAAAAGGGCAAAGGGAAAGAAAGGGAACTTCAAGTGGAAAGACAAGCAAGTTGTCACTCCTGCAAAGAAGCCCAAAGATGGACCATAGCCTGAAACTGAGTGCTTACACTGCAAAGGAAATAGTCACTGGAAGCGGAAATGCCCTGAATATTTGGTAGATAAGAAGGATGGCAAAGTGAACAAGGGTATATTTGATATCTGAGTTATTAATGTGTGCCTTGCTAGTGTTTATAGTAGCCCCGAGTATTTGATACTTGTTCGGTTGCTAAGATTAGTAACTCGAAGCAGGAGTTCTGAGAATAAGCAGAGACTACTTGAAGGGAAGTGACGATGAGTGTTGGAAGTAGTTCCAAGATTGATATGATCATCATCGCACACTCCCTATAGTTTTGGGATTAGTGTTAAACCTAAATAAATGTTATTTGGCGTTTGCGTTGAGCATGAATATGATTTGATCATGTTTATTGCAATACAGTTAGTCATTTAAAATCAGAGAATAATTGTTGTTCTATTTCCATGAATAAAACCTTCAATGGTCATACACCCAATGAAAATAGTTTGTTGGATCTCGATCGTAGTGATACACATATTCATAATATTGATGCCAAAAGATGCAAAGTTAATAATGATAGTGCAACTTATTTGTGGCACTGCCGTTTGGGTCATATCGGTGTAAAGCGCATGAAGAAACTCCATAAAGATGGATTTTCGGAATCACTTGGTTATGAATCATTTGATGCTTGCGAACCATGCCTTTTGGGCAAGATAACTAAAACTCCGTTCTCCGGAACAATGGAACAAGCTACTGACTTATTGGAAATAATACATACTGATGTATGAAATCCAATGAGTGTTGATGCTCGTGGGAAGTATCATTATTTTCTGACCTTCACAAGATGATTTGAGCAGATATGGGTATATCTACTTGATGAAACATAAGTCGGAAATAGTTGAAAGGTTCAAAGAATTTCAGAGTGAAGTGGAAAAATCATCGTAACAAGAAAATAAAGTTTCTGCGATCAGATCGCGGAGACAAATATTTGAGTTACGAGTTTAGTCTTCAATTAAAACAATGTGGAATAGTTTCACAGCTCACGCCACCTGGAATACCACAAATGTTATGGTGTGTCCGAACATCGTAACCGCACTTTATTGGATATGGTGCGATCTATGATGTCTCTTATTGATTTACCATTATCGTTTTGGGGTGATGCATTAGGGACAGCTGCATTCACGTTAAAAGGGCACCATCTAAATCCGTTGAGACGACACTATATGAACTATGGTTTAGCAAGAAACCCAAGTTGTCATTTCTTAAAGTTTGGGGCTACGATGCTTATGTGAAAAAAGTTTCATCCTGATAAGCTCAAACCCAAATCGGAGAAGTGCGTCTTCATAGAATACCCAAAGGAAACTGTTGGGTACACCTTCTATCACAGATCCAAAGGCAAGATATTCATTGCTAAAAATGGATCCTTTCTAGAGAAGGAGTTTCTCTCGACAGAAGTGAGTGGGAGGAAAGTAGAGCTTGATAAGGTAATTTGTACCTTCTCCCGAATTGGAAAGTAGTTCATCACGAAATCAGTTCGATGATTCCTACACCAATTAGTGAGGAAGCTAATGATGATGATCATGAAACTTCAGATCAAGTTACTACAAAACCTCGTAGGTCTTCCAAAGTACAGTCCGCACTGAGTAGTATGGTAATACTGTTCGGAAGTCATGTTACTAGACCATGATGAACCTACGAACTATGAGGAAGCGATGATGAGCCCAGATTCATGAAATGGCTTGAGGTCATGAAATCGAGATGGGATCCATGTATGAGAACAAAGTATGGACTTTGGTTGACTTGCCCGATGATCGGCAAGCCATTGAGAATAACTGGATCTTTAAGAAGAAGACTGACGCTGATGGTAATGTAACTGTCTATAAAGCTCGACTTGTTGCGAAAGGTTTTCGACAAGTTCAAGGGGTTGACTACGATGAGACTTTCTCACCCGTAGCGATGCTTAAGTCTGTCCGAATCATGTTAGCTATTGTTGCATTTCATGATTATGAAATTTGGCAAATGGATGTCAAAACTGCATTCTTGAATGGATTTCTAGAAGAAGAGTTGTATATGATGCAATCAAAAGGTTTTGTCAATGCTAAAGGTATTAACAAAGTGTGCAAGCTCCAGCAATCCATCAATGGACTGGTGCAAGCATCTCGGAGTTGGAATATACACTTTGATGAGTGGATCAAAGCATATGGTTTTATACAGACTTTTGGAAAGGCCTGTATTTACAAGAAAGTGAGTGGGAGCACTACAGCCTTTCTGATAAGTATATGTGAATGACATATTGTTGATCAGAAATCATGTAGAATTATTATGCAAAGCATAAAGGAGTGTTTGAAAGAAGTTCTTTAAAAGAAAGACTTCAGTAAAGCTACTTACATATTGAGCATCAAGATCTACTGAGATAGATCAAGACGCTTGATAAGATTTTCAGTGAGTACATACCTTGACAAGATTTTGAAGTAGTTCAAAATGAAACAGTCAAAGAAAGAGTTCTTGCCTGTGTTGCAAAGGTATGAAATTGAGTAAGACTCAAATCCCGACCACAAAGAGAAAATAGAAAGAGAATGAAAAGTCATTCCCTATGCCTCGACCATAGGTTCTATAAAGTATGCTATGCTATGTACCGGACCTATTGTATACCTTGCTCTGTATTTGGCAAGGGAGTACAATAGTGATCTAGGAGTAGATCACTGGACATTGGTCAAGAATATCCTTAGTGAGGACTAAGGAAATATTTCTCGATTATGGAGGTGATAAAAGAGCCCGTCATAAAAGGTTACCTCGGTGCAAGTTTTCACACCGATCTAGATGACTCTAAGTCTCAATTTGGATACATATTGAAAGTGGGAGCAATTAGCTAGAGTAGCTCCGTGCAGAGCATTGTAGATATAGAATATTTGCAAAATACATACGGCTCTGAATGTGACAGACCCATTGACTAAGCTTCTCTCACAAGCAAAACATGATCACCTTAGTACTCTTTGGGTATTAATCACATAGCGATGTGAACTAGATTATTGACTCTAGTAAACCCTTTGGGTGTTGGTCACATGACGATGTGAACTATGAGTGTTAATCATATACAGATATGAATATTGGTGTTAAATCACATGGCGATGTGAACTAGATTATTGACTCTAGTGCAAGTGGGAGACTGAAGGAAATATGCCCTAGAGGCAATAATAAAGTTATTATTTATTTCCTTATACCATGATACATGTTTATTATTCATGCTAGAATTGTATTAACCGGAAACATGATACATGTGTGAATACATAGACAAACATAACGTCACTACTATGCCTCTACTTGACTAGCTCGTTAATCAAAGATGGTTAAGTTTCCTAACCATAGACATGAGTTGTCATTTGATTAATGGGATCACATCATTAGAAGAATGATGTGATTGACTTGACCCATTTCGTTAGCTTAGCACTTGATCGTTTAGTATGTTGCTATTGCTTTCTTCATGACTTATACATGTTCCTGAAACTATGAGATTATGCAACTCCCGTTTACCGGAGGAACACTTTGGGTACTACCAAACGTCACAATGTAACTGGGTGATTATAAAGGAGTACTACAGGTGTCTCCGAAGGTACATGTTGAGTTGGCGTATTTCGAGATTAGGTTTTGTCACTCCGATTGTCGGAGAGGTATCTCTGGGCCCTCTCGGTAATGCTCATCACTATAAGCCTTGCAAGCAATGTAGCTAATGAGTTAGTTACGGAATGATGCATTACATAATGAGTAAAGAGACTTGCTGGTAACGAGATTGAACTAGGTATTGGATACCGACGATCGAATCTCGGGCAAGTAACATACCGATGACAAAGGGAACAACGTATGTTGTTATGCGGTTTGACCGATGAAGATCTTCATAGAATATGTAGGAGCCAATATGGGCATCCAGGTTTCGCTATTGGTTATTGACCGAGAATAGTTCTAGGTCATGTCTACATAGTTCTCGAACCCGTAGGGTCCGCACGCTTAAGGTTTCGATGACAGTTTTATTATGAGTTTACGAGTTTTGATGTACGAAGGAGTTCGAGTCCGGATGGCGGGGACATGACGAGGAGTCTCGAAATGGTCGAGGCGTAAAGATCGATATAATGGGCGACTATATTCGGAGTTCGGAAGGTTTAGTGATTGGTATTTATCGGATCTGAGAGTTTCGGAATTCGCCGGGGAGAAGTACTAGGCCTTATTGGGCCATACGGGAAAGAGAGAGGGGCTGCCTAGGGCAGGCCGCGCGCCCCCCATGGCTTAGTCCAAATTGGACTAGGGGGAGGGGCCGCACCCCCTCCTTCCTTCCCTTCTCTTTTCCCCTTCCTTGTCTCCTACTCCTACTACTTGGAAGGACTCCTAGTTGGACTAGGAAAGGGGGAATCCTACTCCCGGTGGGAGTAGGACACCCCTAGGGCGCATGAGGGAGTCCTGGACTAGGGGGTGTCCGGACAGCCGGACTATCATCGTCCGCCGGACTTCAAGACTACGAAGATACAAGATTGAAGACTCCGTCCCGTGTCCGGATGGGACTTTCTTGGCGTGGAAGGCAAGCTTGGCGATACGGATATGTAGATCTCCTACCATTTTAACCGACTCTGTGTAACCCTAGCCCTCTCCGGTGTCTATATAAACCGAAGTGCTTTAGTCCGTAGGACATAACCTCCATTACAACAATCATACCATAGGCTAGCTTCTAGAGTTTAGCCTCCTTGATCTCGTGGTAGATCCACTCTTGTACTACCCATATCATCAATATTAATCAAGCAGGACGTAGGGTTTTACCTCCATCAAGAGGGCCCAAACTTGGGTAAAACATCGTGTCCCTCGTCTCCTATTACCATCCGCCTAGACGCATAGTTCGGGACCCCCTACCCGAGATCCGCCGGTTTTGACACCGACATTGGTGCTTTCATTGAGAGTTCCTCTGTGTCGTCACCGATAGGCTCGATGGCTTCTTCAATCAACAACAAAGCTGTCCAGGGTGAGACTTTTCACCCCGGACAGATCTTCGTATTCGGCGGCTTCGCACTGCGGGCTAATTCACTTGGCCATCTGGAGCAGATCGAAAGCTACGCCCCTGGCCGTCAGGTCAGGTTCGGAAGCCTAAACTTCACGGCCGACATCCGCGGGGACTTGATCTCCGACGGGCTCGAGCCACAGCCGAGCATGCCGCACTGTCACGATGGGCATGATCTAGCTCTGCCGCCGGACAATGCCTTGGTGGCCGCACACGAATCCGCTCCGGCCCTTAGTCCGGAGCCGATCGCCCAGATCGAGGACCGGTGGCTGGACACCGCCTCGGGGGCTGCAACTTCCACGGTGATGGAGCCGAACACTAACCTTGTCCCTTGCAAAGCTCGTGACTCCGAGGTGCCGGACTCCGAACCTCCCGCGCCCCTGCCAATCGAATCCGATTGGGCGCTGGTCATGGAGTTCACCGCCGCGGACATCTTCCAATACTCGCCCTTCGGCGACATCCTAAATTCGCTAAAACATCTCTCGCTATCCGGAGAGACCTGGCCGGACTATGGCCAGGATGGTTGGGATGCGGACGACGAAGAAATTCAAAGCCCAACCACCACCCACTTTGTAGCCACCGCCGGCGATCTAACGGACATGCTAGACTATGACTCAAGACATCGGCGGTATGGGCGGCGATGCGGAGACAATCAAGAACCAGCGCCTACAGGGCACTGGAAGACCACCCCAACACATGACGTATACATGGTGGATACCCCACAAGGAAGCGCTAACGAGGACCAACGGGGCGCGGCAAAGGATAATCCCGCTGATAAACAACCAAAACGGCGATGCAGACGCCGCCCTAAGTCCCGCCTCGACAACAACAACACTCCTCATGACCCAGCAATAGAGCAGGGCAAACCAGTGGACGACGAACATGCAGCCAAGCAACCGTCCGAACAGGACGAATCAGATAATCAATCCATGCCCGGTGAAACCAACAGTCCAGACGACCTCACGCCGGACACACCGCCGGAGAATAAAAGCCTTCGGAAAAGACTCGTCGCCACTGCAAGAAGTTTGAAGAAGGAAAAACGGAAGCTCAAAACAGCGGAAGACATACTCAGAATGAGGTGGAGCAAAGTGCTCAAAACCGCAGACAAACACGGCAATGGCCATCAATCAAAGAGCTACCCGGCGCAAGCTGCTTGCGAGAATTGACGAGGTGGCCATAGAGCCCCCATCAAAAAAAACAAAGAGGCCGCTGGTCGGATAGGCGGCGGATGATAGGCCAAAATCTAAAAGCGGCGCCGCACACAAGCCGACTCATGACCTGGAAAAACAGATGGCCCAGCCAGTCCATTTACGGGCCAAAGAAGAGGGCCCCGAGAAGCAACACAACCGCCAAGTGTTGAAGACAGCGGTACACCAAAATACTGGGCGCACACCCACTATGTTTCACCAATGAGGTGCTAGATCATGAATTCCCAGCAGGGTTTAAACCCATAAACATAGAGGCTTCTGACGGAACAACAGACCACAGAGTGCGGATGAGGATTATATACTACACATACACATGGCTAGAGGAGATGATCTCCACGCCATAAAATATTTACCCTCAAGCTCAAAGGGCCAGCCCGTCATTGGCTCAAAAGCCTCCCGAAAACTCTTGTTGGAAGTTGGGAAGAGCTTGAGGGCGCGTTTAGAACAAATTTTCAAGGGACTTATGTCCGCCCTCCGGATCTGAGATGATCTAAGTCATATAACTCAACAGCCCGGAGAGTCGGCGTAGCAAATTCTGGAACAGGTTCCTTACTAAAAGAACCAAATAGTCATTGTCCGGACGCCGAAGCCTTAGCAGCTTTTAAACACAACGTCCGAGACGAATGGCTCGCCAGGCACCTCGGCCAAGAGAAGCCGAGGACAATGTCCGCGCTAACAAGCCTCATGACACGCTTTTGCGCGGGGGAAGATAGCTGGCTGGCAAGATGCAGCACCAGCGACCCAAGTACATCCGAGATCAGAGATGGAAATGGAAAATCACGGCACAGAAAAGATCAGCACCGGAATAAAGAGAAAAGCCCAAAGAACACAGCGGTCAACGCCGGATTCAAAAGCTCGCGGCCAAACAACAAAACACTGCCTCTTAAGGATAACAGTGTTGAGCTATCCAACTTAAACAAAATTTTGGGTCGGATATGTCAAATCCATAGTACCCCCGGAAGGCCTGCAAACCACACCCACCGAGATTATTGGGTTTTCAAACAGTCCGGCCGATTAAACGCCGAACACAAGGGGCTCGACGCAACAAGCGAGGATGATGATAAACCCCACCAGCAAAGCACCGGAAAACAAAAGACTTTCCCACAAGAAGTCAAAGCAGTAAACTCACTTCATGTGATAATCGGAAAAATCGGCACCCGCTAAGGCGGGTCCCGCACGGTCCACCAATGGAACCTCGAGATTGGATATCAAAACCAATAACTTTTGACCACTGGATTATTCGAAGTGTTGAATGCGGGATGGACTGCTCGATATTGGATCCTATAATCGACGGACTACAATTTACACAAGTCACGATGGGCGGAGGCAGCGATCTAAACCTGCTATATCCAAACACAATCCGCAAGTTGGGGATAGACCGTACTAAAATTCAACATAGCCGCACTTCCTTTAAAGGAGTGGCGCCAGAGCCCTTCGCCAAGTGTGCAGGCTCCTTATTACTAGAAGTTGTGTTGGTCACCGAACAACTTCCGGCGCGAAAAACTAATCTTTCATGTCGCCCGTTCAAAAGTAGCTATCAAGCACTATTGGGGCGTGAAGCTTTTGTCCGCTTCAGCGCCATACCACATTCTGCGTCTCTTACACTTAAAATGCCGGTCCACGTGGCATCATTTCATTCGAGGTCATTTAAAGACCCGGACACGGCTAAACGAGTCCGGCATAAATAAGCTAGGGGCTCCCTAGCCGCACACCCTTCACAAAGGGCTGCGCGTATAAGCAACAACGAGCTCATATAGACTCCGCTTTACTTATTTATTAATATTTTTCATATACTTTTTTCGCATACGATTTCCTTTCAAACTAATTTCCTCTCTTTTACAGATGAACAACGTGCACACCGTCGAGGATAACGGCTGCGGAGACACCCGCAGACTTGAGCGTGCGGTAGGGACCCGTCGCAAGGATTCTTTTGATTAAGACCTGCGTAAACCTTTTTACTTGTCTCTTGTTGTTATAATCCTCTGGTTTCTCATTATAACCAGAGTGGAGCTGACGTTTTGGCATCAGCAGCGTCGAGGACCTTGCCGTGCACGGACACTAGGGGCTTAGGGCATTGTTACGCCCATCATTATAAAGACCGAACACCTTAGGGAGTGTTGGCGTCTCGAGATTAGGCCTTATATGCATCAGCTCGAATCATGTCTTTGGACAAATGTTGGGTTTGCCGTCTCCGTGTTTTGCTGCCTTCGTTCCGTATCATCGGATAACGCGCACCGGAGAACTCTGCGATTGTGCCCCAGTTAATTTGGTAAAGCACCTCGATGAAAGCCGAAACCGATCGTCATGATACAACGAGAGATCGACCACTCGATCGACCACGGAATGTTTAGAATTCCCCGCTTTGACGAAGGACCGTTTCGGTCAGGCACACACGCGCCCGAATTCGAGAGCGCGGTGCCCCGAGGCTATATCGTAGCCCCACCCTCGAACTCAATGGCTAAGTGAAAGTGATAAAGCATCATAGTCCGGTTGCCTCGTTTGCTCGCTACCACCTCCTCAACAGGACCGAGACATCGGATTAAGTGTGACAAAGCGCTATTTTTGCGAACACCCCGCACCTTGTGCTTGGGGCTGAAGCCAAAGACTGCCATCTTCGGGTTATACACACGTATACATAAACGGCCGCATAGGAGATATTTCAATACTTGGAGCGCACAAGTATAAGCGATTACATCATAACCATTGTTTTACAAAATACAACGTTCATTTGAACGTGACATTTTTCGAGCACTGCGACTCTATTACACGAGCACCACGCATAACTTCCCCAAAATAGTGCTCGGTGGGTAACCGGCTTTTGACCGAACCCTGGGTTACAACAGTGGTGGCATCCATCTCTGTCCAATGTGTCTTCACACGGGCAAGAGCCATCCACGCACCCTCTATGCAGGCCGACCGCTTCATCTCCTTGATATGCGGCACCGCCCCAAGAAATTGCTGCAATAAGCCAAAATAGCTCATCGCCTTGGGCCTCTCTGGCCAGACATGAGTCACGATATCCGTCATGGCAAGTCCGGACAACTGTTTAGCTCAGCCCATTCGACAACCGATCGGTCGTGAAGTGAGCGATCCGGACTATGGAATTGAGACCAAAACAGCTCTTCCGTCTTGTGATCCTTCGACTCGGAAGTGCTGCGGCATCCGCCGCACTTGCCGCTAAGTCCATATATGGATCCTCCGGACCCCTGGCAACCGCCAAGCTGGGCATAATTTGGATCCGTAAACCGGCGGTGCAGCAGAAAAGGCTTCCCAGCCACAATGTCTCGGCTTGACGCAGCTCCTCCTTCATAGCCCGCATTGCAGAACGAGCATCCTTGGCCTCGGCGGTGGCCTTCCCCAGGTCTTCTCACTCCGATAGGCGCTCCTTTTCAAGAGCCTCATTGCGGTCGGTAGCATCCTTCAATTTAACGGCCAATTCGGCCATCTCTTCCATGCTTCGGCAGTGTGCAGCCCTTTCGGCTTCTAACTCTTCGGCCGCCCTCGAGGCAGCCGCATCACTCCTTCTGGCTTGCTCCTTGGCTTGAACAAGTTCTGCCCGAAGGCTCTCCACAGCAGCAGCACCATCTGCGTCAAGCATAAATATTGTAAGAGGTGGGCTTTGACTCGCTTAAACAGGTGACTGCGGAGAGACAACTTACCTTGCGACTTGTCCAGTCCCTTGTTGACTAGCATGATGTCTGCATCCGCTATATCGAGTTGCCGCATTAATTCGGCAACTCCATCAGTCCGGCTAGCCCCCGGACTATCCGCCACCTGCATAGGAAAGGCAACACTCAATACCTGCAATTTTTGATCCTCGGCATCTTTGTCGCTTTGACAACCTACGAGTCTCGAGGGCTACTATCTATCTGGCGCACTTTCATGTGCAAAACTATCAAAAAGGTGCGTCGTTTTTACGTACCTCAAACCCCGCCAGCAAACTCCTGACGGCATTATGCAATCCGCTTTTGCCGGACGAAATCCTTCCAATCACCATGCTCATCAATGCACGGTGATCTTCTGAGATGGACGCCCTCTCAAGCAGATCCTTCCGCTCCCCCGGCCGAACACTAGTCGGCGCCGAACTCTTCGGCTCTGCCGGGCTCGGGGATACCCTCCGTGACGACACTTCAGGCTCGCCCGCCCTATCCGACGGCACAGCAGACGAAGGCGTCTCGCTCTCCATCATCTCCGGACGAAGATCCCCCAAAGACGAGCTCATCTGAGAAGATCCGAACTACAAGGTAAAAATTTCGGTTATCCTCAGAAGCACAAATAGGGATGTTTTCTTATTTATGAACTCCCCTTTTCCTACTCACGGCTCATTGGAGGCTGATTCTTTAGAAAGATTATGCGGCGGGATCTCCCGGACGCAGAGACCCTCTGGTGAAGATTTCTTCCCCCGCTTAGAGGCTTTGGCCTCCGGGTCTTCGGAGGCGGTCCTCTTCTCCCCCTGAAGGGTGAGATTCTCGATCCCCCCTTCTTCAAGCGCCCCCTTGGGCGAAGTGATAGCTCCTCTATTTTCCCCTTAGCCTTCTTACGGCGCGACCTCAACATTCGACCAGCCACGGGCTCCGTGCGGTCTCCGGGAGGGGAGCCAGACACCTTATCAGCTTTGCTTGCGCTATCCACTCCTGATGAAGGATAACGGGTTAAAAGGTGAATTATAGAAAAGCAAACAAATGGTACGTCCGAACACTGGCTACTTACCTGAGTATCCAGGCGATTGCAGCTTAGGCCTGCGTCCTCGGTCAATTCCGGACACGCCACCTGCGGTCCGAAGAACAACTTGTACATCTCCACGGGTGTCGTACCCATGAAGTGTTGGAGAATCCGTGGTCCCTCCGGATTGAACTCCCATAACCGGAGAGGACGGAGTTTGCAGGGCAGAAGACGCCTAATTAGAATGACCTGCATCACCACGACCAGATCGATCTCCCTCGCTTGGAGGTCTCAAATCCGGCCCTGCAATAGGGGCACGTCTTTTGACGGCCCCCAACTGAGCCCTTGGTTGACCGACGGCATCAACCGTCGTGGAGGTCCCGAGCGGAATGGTGGCGGCGGCTTCTGCCTGCTGCCCTTTGGAGCAGTGATATAGAACCATTCCTGCTGCCACAAGCCGAGCTCCTCTTGGAAGGAGCCCTCGGGCCACGGGGCATCTGCCCTCCTGCTTATGGCCGCCCCGCCACACTCTGCTTGACGCCCCCCAATCATCTTTGGCTCCACACTAAAGGTCTTCAGCCACAGGCCGAAGTGGGGGTGACATGAGGAGGAAGGCTTGAGCGATAATAAATCTTGGAAATGTGGAGGATGGACTCGGGCCAAGTCATGAAAATCCAGCCCGTAGTAGAACATGAGCCCTCTCACGAAGGATCCGTCGAGAAGCCTAAACACCGGCGGAGGTGGGATCTGAAGACGACGTACTCACCGGGCTCGGGAGTGGGTATGGCCTGCCCTTGGGCGGGCAACCTGTGCGAAATCTCGTAAGACAGGTACTTGGCCTCACGCAGCTTTAGCACGTCCTCCTCCGTCTGCATCCACCGGCCCTGAAGGTCGGAGCCGGACATTGTTGAAGGTCCGAAGCACTCGAATCTGGGGCTCTGGGTGTTGGAACTTGGAGCAAGGAGAGGATTCGATGGAAGATTGAAGAAAAGAAACAAGCCTTGGTCCTGTTATAAAGAGGGGGAATACCAAGAGCCGTCTCTATGACCATTCGGGATTCGCCTTCGATAGAGGAGGCATGACGACGAGCGCGGTTGGGTTACCCACTCCCGTATTGATGAGAATCCCGGAATAAGGGGAACACGATCTCTGCTTTGACAAGACGTGCCAAGGAAACCGCTTCGCTAAGCGTCTTTGAGGTGGTATAATAAAAAGCGATTCAAGTAAAGGCTTGGTAGTGGTGTGGCGTCATGCCGCAAAATCGTCGTGAGATTGAACTTGTGTACATTTTATTCTCTCTACGGTGAAATGTGGAATTTATTTTGCGAGCCGGACACTATCCTGGTGTTCATGATCTTCTCGGATCATTTAAGGGAGAACCCGCCTTGCAATGCCGAACATTATCGCGCGGATTCATCGTCATTGAAGCCGAGTTCGAGACTCTTGAGGAGTCGTGGACTAGGGGTGTCCGGACAGCGGACTATCATCGTCCACGGACTCCAAGACTACGAAGATACAAGATTGAAGACTCCGTCCGTGTCCGGATGGGACTTTCCTTGGCGTGGAAGGCAAGCTTGGCGATACGGATATGTAGATCTCTTACCATTGTAACCGACTCTGTGTAACCCTAGCCCTCTCCGGTGTCTATATAAACCGGAGGGCTTTAGTCCGTAGGACATAACCTCCATTACGACAATCATACCATAGGCTAGCTTCTAGGGTTTAGCCTCCTTGATCTCGTGGTAGATCCACTCTTGACCTACCCATATCATCAATATTAATCAAGCAGAACGTAGGGTTTTACCTCCATCAAGAGGGCCCGAACCTGGGTAAAACATCATGTCCCTCGTCTCCTGTTACCATCCGCCTAGACGCACAGTTCGGGACCCCCTACCCGAGATCCGCCGGTTTTGACACCGACAGCGCGCCTCTCCCCTTGGCCGGCCCCCTCCTCCTTGCTCCTTTATATACGGGGGCAGGGGGCACCCCATAACACACAAGTTGATCTACGGATCGTTAATTAGCCGTGTGCGGTGCCCCCCTCCACCATATTCCACCTCGGTCATATTGTCGCGGAGTTTAGGCAAAGCCCTGCGCCGGTAGAACATCATCATCATCACCACGCCGTCGTGTTGACGGAACTCATCCCCGAAGCTTTGCTGGATCGAAGCCCGGGGATCGTCATCGAGATGAACGTGTGCTGAACTCGGAGGTGCCGTACGTTCGGTGCTTGGATCGGTCAGATCGTGAAGACGTACGACTACATCAATCGCATTGTCATAACGCTTCCGCTTACGGTCTACGATGGTACGTGGACATCACTCTCCCCTCTCGTTGCTATGCCATCACCATGATCTTGCGTGTGCGTAGGAATTTTTTTGAAATTACTACGTTCCCCAACAGCTAGTACCATGCTCGCTAATGATGATGTGCCACTTGGTGAATTTCTTGATGAACAAATTGCTAGAGTAATACAACATGATGTTGTTGAATCCGATGATGAGCTTGAAACTGAAACTCCTGAAACAATTGCTAGAGCTATCCCTCCTGGATATGAATTGCCTAAGGTACCGGAAGGCTATGTTATGAGTGAAGAGGCAACTAGAGATATTCTTGCTTGTAAGGATCTAGAGAAATTATTAAGGATAGAGATGATCGAGAGAAATTATTACACAAGTATAAATAAAAAATCTCTGAATGCTAGAATGAAATGTGATCCTAAGTTTGCTACTTCGCCTATCTTTATTGATGATAAGGATTATGGATTCTCTGGCAACCCACAGTTAATTACTTTGGTTGAATCTGATCCTTTCCATGGTTATGAAATTGAAACTATTGTGGCACATCTTACTAAGTTGAATGATATAGCCACCCTTTTTACTCATGATGAGAAAACTTGATACTACTTTATTCTCAAATTATTCCCTTTCTATAAGTGCATCTAGTGCCCCTTAGTGATTTTGGTGTATTGAAGACTTATAGGTTAAGTGACTGATGCGTTTGTGAGTGTACACAGGTCTATAAGTCTATGAGGAGTTTGATATTTACAGAGGAAGTCGACCCCTAAAAATGAAGTTCTTCGACTGAAGACTTTGATATTCTGAAGACTTTCTGAAGACTTTGAAAGTGAAGAAATTGGTGTGACCTTAAAGACTATTCATTCGAGGAATATGAAGCGTGAAGACTTTTGTTTTTGTAGTTTCATTTTCTCTTTCTTGAGTCATAGGAAACACCGTCTTTGTTAAAGGGGTCGAGGAAATACTAAGGAAAAATTTCCATGTGATGCTCAACTCAAAATCCTACACCTACCAATCCCTTGAGTGAAGCCATTGGAAATCTCATACAATTCAGCCAATTTCTTGATGATAGAGGCGCAGTTCTTACAGTCCTTGAGGACTTTGCTCGACCGAGGAGTTAGGAATTCGCCAAAGGCAAATTGCCTACAGTGAGGAACATGATAGCCCCGAGGAATTTGAGAGTCAAATTTCCGACCGTTCTTTGTCTTCTTGGCTGTGTCAAAATATCCTATCCACCTAACGGTCATATCATTGAAGGGCATTTATGTCTTATCATGTCGGGCTGCTCCCTAGGCTATAAATAGCCGCCCCTACAACCACTAGTTAGTTGGCTGCTCGAGAGAACTTAACACTTGTCATATGAGAGCAACCCATCCTCAGGGACTTTGGCGAAAATCATCAAGTGAGGAAAATCCCAAAACCAAACCCCCACAAACCCAAGTGATTAAGCATCAAAGAAATTGATCTGTGTGGATCAACGCTTATTACCTTTGAAGATCATGCTTCTTCCAGACGGTTAGGCGTCAAGGTCTAGAGCATCCAAGAGGAATTGTGGATCGCCGAGTGACCAAGTCTGTGAAGGTTTGGAAGTCACTGAAGACTTACCACGAGTGATTGGGCGAGACCTGCGTGGTCTTAGTTCAAGGAGAATACGGTGAGGACTGGGTGTCTGAGTTGCGGCTCGAGAGGCGGGTGTCCGGACTGCGTGTCCTCGAGTTTAAATACTCGATCGCTCCAACCCAGACGTACAAGCGAGAGACAGCAGTTGGAACTGGTTTACCAAATCATTGTCTTCACTAACTAACTGGTTCTATTTCCTCAACTCTTTCATTTCCTCATGGTATGTTGTATGTTGTTCATATCGTGCTTGAAGACTTTGGTGAAGACTTTCACAAATTCCTCAGTTCAATTTCTTGATCTGTTTGTCTTCATCTTGTTATCCTGTGTTTACGCTTTCACTCTGTGCTAGTCTTCATTTATCATGATGACTATGTTTGTATCTGTTATGTTTACTTCTAAGCACGTATTCCGCTGCAAGTAGTTCTTAGCTAAGGAATTTCCTCACCAAAAATTCCTCGATGAAGAATTCATAAAATCGCCTATTCACCCCCCTCTAGTCGATATAACGCACTTTCAATTGGTATCGAGCAAGATACTCCCTTGTTACGTGTGATTTTGGTTTAACCTTTGGAGTTTTAGTTATGTCGACCGCAGGTATGATCAAGGTCTCGGTGGGTGTCCTACCTTTGATGGAGCGGACTACCCCTCTTTGGAAGAACAAGATGCGAATACATCTTGAGGAAATTGATAACGATCTACGGTATGTTGTGGAAAATGGTGTCCCTCCGTCACTCCCTCCTTTGAGCGCTACCGATGTGAAGAGATTCAAACAACTCGATTCTCAAGCGAAGAATATCATATGTGGTCATCGAGCAAAGGGCGGTATGGAAGAGTGAGTGCTTTGAAAACTGCTAAGCTTATCCGGGATAGGCTGTCCAAAGTAAATGAAGGAGTTTCAACTCAGCGTGACTCTCGAGTCGATGTTCTTCAGAATCTCTTCAACCGCTTCAAAAGACTCGACAATGAGAATGTCCAACAAACCTTTGATTGCCTCACTGACATCTCAAATGAGCTTCAAGCCCTCGGTGCCACTGACATCACTGATCATGAAGTTGTGAAGAAACTGTTGAGATCGCTTGATTCCTCATTTTATACTCTGGGACTGATGATACAAGAACATGCTGACTACAAGTCGCTTGATCCCGATATCCTCGAAGGCTAAACACTCACGAGTTCGGCTTGGTGAAAAGAGATCTCTATGGTTCAAACTATGGCAAACCACGTGCCCTGAAGGCCAAGGCTGTGTCTGACTCTGAATATGAGGATTCTGGTAGTAGCATTGGTGACCCTGAAGAACTAAGCCAGGATCTAGCACTGCTTGTGAAGAAATTCCAGAAGTTCACAAGACGTGGTCGCTTTGGAAAATCCTCAAGAGGCAATGATTCCTCATCCAGTGACTATAAGAGAAGGCTTTGCCACAAATGCAAGAAGCCTGGTCACTATATTCAAGATTGTCCTCAGTGGGAAAAGGAAATGAAGAAGAAGAAATACAAGGATTACAGTTCTGATGATGCGAAGAAGAAGAAGAAATCGTCAAAATCTTAAATCATCAAAATCCTCAAGTCTTCATCTCACAAGAAGAGCAGATCCAAGAAGGCTCGAGCATTCATTGGCAAGGAGATGGACTCGAAGCTGAATCGAGGAAAATGATGAAGAGGAGGCGTCTGAAGAATCTGAGTGCAGTGTGGCGAGTCGGCCGTTACTCTCGCCTTCGTCGGCAAGTCCATCTTCAACATTGAAGGAACTCACTCCACCGACAAACTGATGAAGATAATGATGGCTACGCTCCACCTATTGCTTCATGGCGAAAGGTGCTAAGGTACTCAAATACAACTCCTCTGAATCTAGTGAAAATGAATCTGATGAGGATCTCAAGCCCAGCTACTCTAAACTTGCTAAGATTGCTGTGAAACAACAACGGGCTCTTGAAAAGGTTCAAAACATGCTAGATAAAAGTGATGATATGTTGGGTGAAGAAATGGATCGCACTAAAGCCTTGACTGAACATCTTCAGAGACTTCAGTCTAGGTTTGATAACCTTCAAGGTCATCATAACTCTCTCTTTTCTGATCATGAGAAACTTTCTTATGAATTTCTTCAAGAAAAGCAAGATCACGAGAAGCTTTATCTTGAATCTCTTCAAAGAAAGGAAGATCTTGAAAAGCTAAGAGTGTGTTATGAAGATCTTCAGAAGGAGCGCGATTCATTACTAGCTCAACAAATCAGCGCTTCTCAGGAAGAATTTGTTCCCCCATGCTTAAAGTGCATTGAACGTGAATTTGCTAATTCTTCACCTGAATGTTCAAATGCTTCAACTGTTACAAATTCTTCATCTGCCCCTGCTATCACTAATTCCTCGTCTGAGGACATTGCTAGTATCACTGACAATGCAGGGCTGAAGGAACTCTACATGACAGGCATGTACAAAAGCCTCAAAGGGCATCAGACACTTTGTGATGTGCTCAAAAGCGAGATCCTCAGCGAAACCCTAGGAAAGAGGGAATTGCCTTTGAGAGGAAACTCAATGCTGATGGAACATATTGGAAGCCTGAGCAGTACCCCAAAACCTCATGGGTTGCTGCAAAGGGACCTCCAGTTGATCCATCTAACTTGTCTGGCTTTACATGTGAATCTCCTCATTCTTCTGATGAGTCTCTTGACTCCAACTATAAACTGTTCAAAAATCAGAATGGTGAAGTATTTGCTAGATATGTTGGCACTAATCTGCGAGGAGCAGTTTGCCCTTTGAAGAAAATCTAGGTTCCCAAAAGTTGTGTTGAAAGTCTTCGTGAATGTCCTCATGACACCACCTGTGAAGAACAGGAACCCCAGATCAAATTCTTCATATGGACCAAATTCTTCATATGGATCCAAGTCCTCTTATGGACCAAATTCTTCACATGGATCGAATTCCTCAAATGGATCAAAGTCCTCATATGATTATCATCGTGCTAACAACTCTGTCTCGCAGGGTAGAGCTAAGGGCTATGAATATGTGCATTATTCTTCAAACCATTATGTTCATAAGTCCTCGAAGAATTACTCTGCTTATTCATATGCTTACCCTAACCCCTCTTATGTGAAACGAAATGGTTTGGCATCTTTGCCACCTTTCTCATATGGTGCTCGCAGAATGATGAACTCTTTGCCACCCCTCCAGATGTGGGTGGTGAATAAAAAGAACTAATCTCTTCTGCAGGGTCAGGTCTCCAGACATGCTTTAACGTCTGAAGAATGTGCTGGGGACCTGACAAAAATACCTGAAAGGACGCAGGCAAATCATGATGAAATGAACTTTCATTTCACACGTCCTCATACTGCTATATATATGTTTTCTGCTTGATGAAATTCATTTGATGAACTTGATATCATATTCTTCACTGATGAAGCATATGAGATTGTAAGTTACACTAATTCATCTGCAGGATGATCAACTCAAAACCACTAAGTGGGTCCTCGATAGTGGATGTACAAATCACATGACTGGTGACAAGAATCTATTGATGGATGCTCCCTTATCACCATCACCTCTGAAGCATATCATCTTTGCTGACAAAGGCAAAAGTCAGGTATTGGGTCTTGGTAAGGTTGCTATCTCTAAGGATAAGCACATGGACAAAGTCATGCTTGTTGAGTCATTAGGATACAATCTCATGTCAGTCTCAATGCTTTGTGATCTTGATATGGTTGTTGTCTTCGGCAAATATCGCTGTGTTGTGATTATGGAAGCTGACAATTCCAAAGTCTTTGAAGGCTTTAGGAGAGGAGATCTGTATATTGTTGATTTCTCTACAGGACCACAACCAGCCGTGTGTTTACTTGCAAAAGCTTCAGAAGGCTGGCTATGGCATCGACGACTTGGTCACGCAGGCATGAGGAATTTGAACACACTTGCGAAGAAGAAGTATGTCATTGGCATTGAGAATGTCAAATTCCTCAAGGATCACTTATGCGGAGCCTGTGAAGCTGGAAAAATGACCAAGGCCAAGCATCCAAATAAGACTATCAGGACCACTACCGTCCATTGAATTGCTTCACATGGACCTCTTCGACCTAATCATTACTCAGCGGTCACTAATGATGCATCTCTATATGGTTTTGTCATTGTTGATGATTATTCTCGATATACATGGGTACACATTGTTACTTACAAACATGAAGTGCAGGAAGTCTTCAAGCGATTTTCCTCGAGGGCTTCAACCAACTTTGGTGTGAAGATCAAGCATATCGAAGTGACAATGGGCTGAGTTCAAGAATTCGGTCTTGATGCTTATCTTGATGAACTTGGTATTACTCATGAGTTATCTGCTCCCTATACTCCTCAGTAGAATGGCGTCGTGGAGCGCAAGAATAGAACTCTTGTTGAGATGGCGCGCACTATGCTTGATGAATACAAAATGCCTCAGCGTTTTGGATTGATGCAATTGATCTTGCGTGCCACATCATCAACAGTATATCTTCACAAATTCTTCAAGAAGACTGCATATGAACTCCTCAACGACAAGAAACCCAATGTGAGTTATTTCAAAGTCTTGATTGCTAAATGTTGGATTAGAGATTCTCACCACAACTCTAAATTTGCACGAAAGCACATGAAGGTTTTATGCTTGGTTACGGAAGGACTCGCACACCTCTGAGTCTTCAACATTGTTCTTCACAAGATTGTTGACATTGTAGATGTGCGGTTCGATGAAACTAATGGCTCGCAAAGAGAGCACCTACCTTCCGTGTTAGATGAACCAGCACCAAGATGCTATCAAGCTCAAGGCAACCGAGGATGTCATTCCGATCAAGAATCTGTTGAAGAATTCATTCCTGTTCATGAAGAACGTCGAGCTAATGCACCAAGAACATGATGAGAAAAATGGTCTTGAAGAAAATGCTGATCAAAATCCTCGTGACACCAACTCATCCACGTGTTGCAAAAGAAGTGCAAGTGGGGAAGATCATCGATGACATTAGCGCCAGTCCTCTCACACGCTCAAAAGCTTCACATTTATCTAACTTTTGTGGGCACTATGCTTTTGTCTCTATCATAGAGCCCACTAAGGTAGATGAAGCATTCTGGAGCTGGAGTGGATTCAGGCTATGCAAGAAGAATTACATCGATTCGAGCTGAACAATGTCAGGAATTGGTCAATCGCCTGATCCTCGCAAGCATAATATCATTGGCACAAAGTGGATCTACCGCAACAAGCAAGATGAAAATGGCCTTGTGGTGAGGAATAAGGCACGACTAGTAGCTCAAGGCTACACACGAGTTGAAGGAATTGATTTCGATGAAACTTTTGCACTGTTGCTAGACTTGAGGCTATTCAGATATTACTTGCTTACGCTAACCATCATGATATCATCTTATATCAAATGGATGTGAAAAGTGCATTCCTCAATGGTAAGCTTGAGGAAGAAGTATATGTTGCTCAACCCCTGTGTTTTGAAGATCCCAAAATCGACAAAGTCTTGAGACTCAATAAGGCTCTCTATGGCCTCAAGCAAGCCCCTCGGGCGTGGTATGACACATTGAAGGAATTCTTCGTGAAGAATGGCTTCACACCAGTTCACTCGACCCTACTCTCTTTACTAAATCATATGATGGTGAACTGTTTGTGTGCCAAATATATGTTGATGATATTATCTTTGGCTGTCTTGACCAACGTTATAGTGATGAATTTGCCTATATGATGAGTGAAGAATATCAAATGTCTATGATGGGAGATTTGAAATTCTTCTTAGGTCTACAAATTAAATCGACAGCGCAATGGCATATTCATATCTCAGGAGAAATACCTCAAAGATGTACTGAGGAAATTCGGCATGCAAGATTGCAAAGGCGTCAAAATTCCTATGCCCACAAATGGCCATCTATGCACAGATGAAAATGGTATTGACTTTGATCACAAGGTATACCGCTCCATGATTGGTTCCTTATTGTACTTATGTGCATCTAGGCCAGATATAATGCTTAGTGTTTGCATGTGTGCCAGATTTCAAGCTGCACCGAAGGAATCACACCATAAGGCTGTGAAGCATATTCTTCGATATCTAGCTCACACACCAACAGAAGGATTATGGTACCCCAAGGGCTCTGCTTTTGATCTCATCGGATATTCGACTCGACTATCTTTGGTGATCGTGTGGACCGCAAGTCAACATCGGCACTTGTCATTTCCTCGGACGATCTTTGGTCTGTTGGTCCTCGAAGAAACAAAACTGCGTATCCGCTTCATCTCTGCTGAAGCTGAATACATTGATGTTGGCTCATCTTTGTGCTCAAGCGCTTTGGATGAAGCAAACCCTCAAGGACTATGGCGTCAACGTGAAGAATGTGCCTCTCCTCTGCGACAATGAGAGTGCCATCAAGATTGCTCACAACCCAGTTCAGCACTCGAAGACAAAGCACATCCAGATTCGTCATCATTTTCTTCGTGATCATGTGTTGAAGGGCGACATCTCCATAGAGCATGTGAAGACTGAAGAACAGCTAGCTGATATCTTCACCAAGCCCTTGGATGAGAAGAGATTTAGCAAGTTGTGGTGTGAGCTAAATATCTTAGAATCTCCGAATGTTCTTTGAAAAGGACACACATCCTAACCCTTATGCAGAATTGATGACGTAGATGTGCAACAGATGAAGAAACATTTTTATTCAATCAATGAAGAATAACACTCTAAGTGTGAAGAAATTAATGAAGAATTTGATTCTCAGGAGCCTACGACAATTGTACGCGGTGTCTGAAATTATCATTCTTATACGGTGGGTCACGCCACCACAAAAGGTTGAAAATCTTCAATTTGAGTTTTTCCTCATTTTTGAAATTCTTCAGTTTTTTTTAAAATTCTTCAACTTTGCAAAATCTTCACTGTTTACGACGTTTGTCTTCATTGGATATATATATATATATATATATATATATATATATATATAGGGATAAGTATATTTTTCGTCCTCGAACTCTGGCGATAGTATAGGAATCGTCCCTCAACTCCGAAACCGGCAAAACCCAGTCCCTAAACTATTTAAACCGGTTATTTTTCGTCCCTCGCGACACTTTAAGTGGTTTTGGTATGACCTGGACCCGGTTTTGACTAAAACTGTACACGTGGCTGGTTTTGACCGCCATGTCACTTAAGTGTCCCCGAATCTCTCTCTCTCCCGTGCATTCTCTCGATCCCATCTCGCAGACGAACCCTAAACCTAGCAGCGGCGGCGGCGGCGGCGAATCCCTCATGGGCTGCGGCGGCGGGTGGGCGGAACTACTGGCTGGCGGCGGCGGGGCCTGTGAGGCGCGGCGGTGGCTGGCTGGCTGGGCACGGGAGCGACGGCAGCGGCGATTTAGGCGACGGCGGCCTTGACCCACGATAAGGAGCTCGGTTGCCGGAGGTAATTTGTGCGTGCACTCATTGCAATCTTACATTCATGTGCAAGGGCAGGCCTCACGTTGTGCTTGTCTCTTGTATGAACTAGGCCAGTCAAATGGATCCTGGAGACGTGCTATTCATCAGATTTCATTTTGAAGGCCAGTTTTTGAATGATGGGAAAACACTTGAATATAGTGGGGGAAAAGAGGCCATGTCATTTGTTTATCGCAAGAACTTCTGTTTTTTTGATCTGGTTCAGAGTTTTGGTATGCATTGCCAAACAAAGGATGACAAGATGTTTCATTGGTTATATCCTGGAAAAGAGATGGTTTGTGGTCTGAAAATGGTTGCTTTAGACACCGATTGCAAGCAGATTAGAGATTGTGTTGCTGTTGGAAGTATAGCTGAAATATATGTGGAGCTATATCCAAATTCTGAAAACGACGAACACGACAGGGATCCAGGCAGAGATGTTGAGCTTCTGATGGGTCCGAATGCTAGTAGTGAATCAGAGGGAGCTGCAGATCATTTTGTCGCATTGGCTACTTGTCCACCTGCGGACAATGATTGTGTTGCAATCAGTAACTCAAAAGAGCCTGAAGAGGAAAATTCAGATGCTGCAAATGAAAATTCAGAAGAAGATGAAGACGAGGATAGCAGCGAGAGTGATTACGCCTGATGATGACATCATTTCGATGAAGATGAAGAGGTGTCGAGATCAACAAGAAATATAAAGAGTATAAGGCAAAGATGAAGGCTGGACAACTAGAGCACCTTGATGATGCTATCTGGATGGTGGGCCTGCAATAGGGTCATCAAATAAGGTGGGGAGGAAAATGATGGAAATGGTAACGCATATGAAGATAGCTCGATTTGTATGATTCTTTCGATGAGATTGGCAGTGATGGTGAAGTAAAGACATTCAAGTCTAGATATAGAAGGTTCAAGGACAAAGGGGATGTACCAGAGTTTACTCTTGGTATGAAGTTTGATGGCAAGGAAGAATTTAGGCAAGCAATTATCACATATGGTCTGCATCACAAGAAGCTTATCAGATTTCCCAAAAATGACAAGGCAAGAGTTAGGGAAAAGTGTGATTGGCCAACATGTCCTTGGGTATGTCTTTTGAGTAAAACCACTAGATCATGTAGTTGGCAGATCAGCTCTTTTCATGATGTTCATTTATGCCCAAAAAGGAAGGACAATAAGTTAGTTAACTCAACAAGAATTGCTGCCAAGTATGACAAGCTAATTAGATCTAATCCAATGTGGAAGATTTCAAGCTTGAAACAACACATTCAAGAAGATATGTTTGCCAATGTGACTATTGCTCAGGTGAAGAGAGCTAAGAAGATTGTGATGAAAAAGTGGCTGGATGCAAGGAAAGGTCAGTATAGCAGAATATTTGACTATCAGTTGGAGCTGTTAAGGAGTAACCCAGGTAGCACAGTAGTGGTTAAATTGGAACCAAATCAAGTGAAGCCTATCTTCCAAAGGATATATATCTGCTTAGAGGCATGCAAAAAAGGGTTCATGGCTGGCTGTAGGAAGGTTATTGGACTTGATGGCTGCTTTTTCAAGGGAGCAACCAATGGAGAGCTTTTATGTGCAGTAGGGAGGGATGCCAACAACCAGATGTACCCTTTGGCTTGGGCAGTTGTTGAAAAAGAGAACAATGATAGTTGGGACTGGTTTTGTTCTTTACTTTTCAGAGATGTGAATGTGCTAGATGGTGAAGGTTGGGTGATTATATCAGATCAACAGAAGGGTATCATCACCGCAGTTTCAAACTGGGCACCGAGGGCTGAACATAGGAATTGTGCCAGGCATATTTATGCCAACTGGAGGATGAAGTTCAAGAACAAGGAATGGCAGAAGCCATTCTGGGCTTGTGCAAAGGCTGCAAGTGTAAGCTTTTTCAACTATTGTAGAGCCAAGCTTGCTCAACTTACGGTCCTTGGATCTAGAGCAATGTTGAAAACTGATCCAAAGCATTGGTGTAGAGCATGGTTCAAATTAGGTAGCAATTGTGACTCACGACAATAATATGTGCGAAAGTTTTAACAAGTGGATAGTAGAAGCTAGGTTTCTCCCAATTCTTTTCATGCTAGAGACAATTAGGAGAATGGTGATGGTTAGAATACAAGAGAACAGAGACAAGTGTGAGAAATGGGATGATCCTATATGTCCTAATATAAACAAGAAATTAAGCAAGGCCATCGATGTATCTGGTATATTGCCTGCAACCAGTTGAAGGACCCCAAGGTTGGCCAGAATCAGACAAGCCTAAACCACTAGCTCCTGGATATGTTAAGATGCCAGGAAGGCCACGGAAAGAGAGAAAAAGAGAGGGTACTGAAAAACCAAAAGCTACCAAAGTTTCGAGAGTTGGAACTTTGATTAGATGCAGGAAATGCAAGTGCACTGGTCACAATAAAACTACATGTCCAGGAAATGCCGCTTCAAGTTCAAATGGAGCAGCTACTGTTGGACAAAATGCAGCTTCAGGAAATGCCGCTAGATCATTTACCAAGTCCAGAAGCAATGCAAAAGCCTCCAAGATGTCTAGTTCCCAGGTACAATACACATAACCATGCTGATGTTAAGTCTTGTTAAATCTTGTAAATGATTTTTTCGCTGATGTTAAATCTTTCTTCCCTTGTCAGGCAAATGTGAAAACATCCCAACAAAGCACCAGCCGAAAAAGAGCATCTACAACTGATGAGAACCTTGGTCCTGTGCAAAAGAGGGCAAATAAATCCCTAGGACTGCCTAAGCACAAGATGAAGGCTTCCTCCAATATTGCTGTAAAAAATGTGACAGTGAACGTGCAGTCTAGTTCATCATTTACAGTCAATGTTACATCTGGTGCTGCAAGTGCTCAAGTTGGAGGAAATAAAAGAGCAAAGAAAGTCCCAGCAAAACTACTGGACTAGTCCTGTACTTGTACTGATGTTCCCTTGTGGTTATGTCAGAATTCATGTTTGTGGTTGCTTGTAAGACTAATCAGTACTATCTCTCATTTGCTTTGTCAGACTTTGAGAATTCCCTTGTGGTTTTCTTGTAAGACTAATCAGTACTATGTTTGTCAGACTTTGAGAATTCCCTTGTGGTTTGAGACTGTTTTTCATGAAATATGTTCTGTACTCTGTCCAAACTGGACAAACATGCGACTGAATATGTTGTCATGAAATCTGTTCTGTACTCTGTCCAAACTGAATATGTCGAGAGAATGCACGGGAGAGAGAGATTCGGGGACACTTAAGTGACATGGCGGTCAAAACCAGCCACGCGTACAGTTTTAGTCAAAACCGGGTCCAGGTCATACCAAAACCACTTAAAGTGCCGCGAGGGACGAAAAGTAACCGGTTTAAATAGTTGAGGGACTGAGTTTTACCGGTTTCGAAGTTGAGGGACGATTCCTATACTATCGCCAGAGTTCGAGGACGAAAAATATACTTATCCCATATATATATATATATATATATATATATATATATATGAGTTTATGTCCTCTACAGCATTCACTTATTGCTATTTCTTCCAGTTGTGATTTCTGCTAAGTGAATGTGATCGGACCCTTCCCCCTCTATTCTATACTCAACCCAATCTATTCACAAATTCTTCATGTGCGTTCTATTTGAAACTCGTTCAAAGTCTTCACTTTGTGTCCTTGTCACCAAGAAGAAATTGCGACGAAACTTTAAAACAAATCTTATCCAGATTTTCGGTTTTACCGCTCGCACCGTTCCGCATCCCATGATGCATTATTTTATTCACCCACGATCTCATCTCGCACAAGACGTGGGTGACACATGTCGCGTGAAGAAGAAAGGGCGGGGGCATGTTAGTCCCAAAATCTTTGGGCGAACAGTTTTACCGTGGCTATAAATACCCTCCTCCTTCCTTACTTCATTTACTCCGCTCGTCGCTGTCTCTCGCTCGAGCTCTCCTCAAACCCTAAGCGCCGCCGCTTCTCCATCGCCGCTGGTGAGGAAGAGCTTCCGCCTCGACCTCGTCGCCGTCAGTACTCGCGCCCGGCTCGGAAATCTTCACTCCGCCGCCGCCGTAGCTGTCTCCCTCTGCCAAGTTAGGGCGTGGGAGATCTAACAACGAACTTCACCACGGTTCATCTCTGTTAAATCGTGTTCTTGATTCGGGTAATTAAAAGTCACTTTTATTACTCGCTTTGATTCTCAAACTTTTACGAAAATCTTCAAAGGTGTTTTATTCTTCAAATCTTCACATATGAACACCTCACACCTTTGTATGCTCTTGATCCATCTCTCTAAGCACTCATTTCTTCAAGATTCCTCAATTGTGCAGATTTTCGATCTGTATAACTCTGGAACCTAAGACAAGAACGCTTAGTGAAATTCCTCAAGGCTCAACTGGTCAAATTCCTCAAAACTTGTCTTTTTGAAAAATCTTACGAGAACGATATGACCTCTCCAAATTCCTCGCACCTACACTCTATTCACGGTACTCATGTCCGCTCTGAATCACTAGGTTCTCATCAACTTAACTCATTTGCAGCGTTCCTCGAAGAAAAACTGCATACTTCTTGAGTGTTCTATTGTTCAAATTCCTCATCTGAAGAAAATGGTGAAGGAAGAGACCGCAGAAAGGAGGAAAGAAACCGGAGGTCATGATCGCTTTGAGATCCCGATGACATATACAAGGATTATTGCACACTGATGAAGCCAAGTTTGGCAAAGAAAACAAGAATCAGCGCAAAGTCGCATTCAGAGGATTGAGCGAAGATGGGCACGAGAATGGAGGAATATCGATATGTTACTCCTAAGTACATGAAGAAATTAGCCTTAAATCCTCCATGCCCAAGAGCTCCATTGGCACTGGCCAAGTCGCGATCCCACTAGCATCAAAAGTGGTGAAGACTTTCTGAAGAATGGGCTAGGCGCCAAGCAAAATTGGCAAGACTAGCCAAGGAGGCAGTGCGGAAATTTAATGAGGATTCTGCTGCTGCTGCCGCCGCTGAGACCTCGGTCAAGCTGAGGAAATCAATGCCAAAGAAGCCTGCTCGCAAGCCAAGTGCTTCACCATCCGCACCCTCACGGCCAAGTTCCTCAGCCGCGCCCTCACGGCAAATTCCTCAGACTACTGCTGCTCCACCAAAGTCCTCAGCAGCTCCCTCCAAGTCCTCAACTCCTGTTCATCTGGCTACATGTCAAAGGACTCAGGGTTTCTCAATTGCGTCTGGTGTCTCAGCGAGTTCCTCAGCTGCACCAATGTCCTCATCAGCCCCACTGCTGAAGACAAAAGCAACAAATGGGCGGTCCTCGGCCAAGTCCAAGAAAGAAACAGGTTGCTTTCAAGTGCCCTCGATGACGAGGCTTCGATGAAGAACTTGCGAAATCATCGAGATAGACAAGCAAAGGCCGCCAGAGCCAAAGGAACACTGTGCCTCGCTACGGATCCAAAGAAGATCCTCGACTACATTGACTTATGGCATCAGGATCCAAACACTCCTATGCCCGATCTGCCTCTGACTCCTGGTCAAAGTCATATGCTGACCCATTTCATCTCTGAAGAGAAATGGAAGTTGGAAAAGGCCTGTGAGATAAAAAGAGCTCAAGCTAGAAAGGAGAAGCTTCTGAAGAAGAACGTTGTCAGACTAACTCCTGAAGAACTTCTCAAGGCTCAATCTGAGATCCAAGCCCTCAGCAAGGACTTCGATGCATACAATGCTGATTGGCAAGGAGCCAAAGTGAGATTCGTCAATTTGACGAAGAAAATGACAACTGTTGTAGTCCCATCGCAACAAGAAAATCCTCGAGCTGCAGACTCTGCTCAGCTCTTTGAAGAACATGCCAAGATCGCTGATGACTTTCAGCCTGCCGATGAGAATACAAGTTCGGGGCTGATGACTCCATTCCAGCCACCAAGAAATTCCTAGGGCATCCACTAGTGGTGCGCTGAAGAAAATGAAGAGATCAGGCAACTACACTGTTGCTATGAAGAAACTGAACCACGTCCTCGGCTCCTCCTGCGCCAACACCAACTCCAATTCTTCCTTCGCTTATGAAGTGAAGAAGACCAAGGCTGCAGAGCGAGCTGCGATGAAGAAAAGGAAGGCATCACTGTGTCACATTCCTCGGCACAAGAAAATGAAGCCAATGAACAGCTCGCTTGAAAATCCCATTGATGCCGTTCCCATTTCCTCCATGTCGTCTAAGGAAATTGTTCCTTATGGAGAAGACTACAAGATCCCAAGTGGATCTGATGAAGAAAATCATTCGGTTGCTACCTCAGAGCAGTTTGATGAAGAAATTGAAGTGGAAACATTCCTTCAACGCCACTTTCCTCACCTAGGCCTCGGTTCACGGTGAAGAGGCTGGTGTTGAGAAATTGAAAAGAAGAAGAAGATGTGGATATTGGATGCACTACACCAGTGATGAGCGATGACTTTTGGGAAAGTCAAGATCCCAATACTCCTCTCTTCACTCCTATTCAACAAATTCCTCGGTCCCCGCAACAACTGCTCAAATGGGCTCAAGAAACTAATCCCACATCGTCTGCTCATGAAGAAATTCCAGCCGCTAGTCTTTGAAGAACTTCTTCTTGATCCCCAAACTGCACAAGAAGAGGAACCAGAAATTCCTCGGCTGAAGCACACGAGATCGCGATTCTGAGGTTGTCTGCAAATCAACGACACTCCTCTGCCCAAACCGAAGAATCCGTTCTCTAACAAGCAAAAATTCAAGGCTGAAGACTTCTTTTCTGAGCATGTGTTCTTCACTGATTACAATCCATATGACTCTGCTCGCATAAGGAAGAGACGTTTCTGGACTGCTACACAAGCCAACTTCTATTCCTTAGTACTCTTTGACAAGGACAAAATCTTCGATCGTGAACATATTCCTCATGTGGATATGGAATCTCTGCCGTGCTTCGAGCCAGTTCTCTGAGTTATTCACGATGCGGACTCTTGAACTTCTGCCGATATACGTGATTGGAATGAAGAACTCATTCTTCAATTCTATGCCACTTTGCATATCACCGGAGATGCTGAAGATATCAATTCATGGGTGCTGGATTGGATGACCGAAAATACTCACTATAAGGCACCAGCAACTGAATTGCTTCGTGTCCTTCCTCTTGATCCTCCCCATGCCAGCGCACGTTGCATCTACAATGACCGCGAACTGACATATCATTATATGCAAGTGCTTATGAAGCCTTTGAAGCCAAGGCAGGCCCCACGAACCAAATTCCTCGTCAAGGAATTGCTCTATGTGCCTCGGACTGTCTATCGCATCCTGACGAAGACAATGAGTCCTATCAAAGGCCACGACTCAAATGATGAAGATGTCATTGGCATCATGAAGAACATGCTTTTCAACATCATTCATGGCGTTCCCGTCAACTTCCATGATTTCTTCATGAGGACTCTGGCTAATGTTGCTATGTCACCTTTTGAGCTGAAGCCCTATGCGCCTTGGATTATGAGATTCATAAGGGCAAGATCTTCACTGAATTACAAGGTGACACTCAAACCATGGTAGCTACTTGCCGCCCATTGAAGTCCTCAAGCGACCGGTTTCATCATCGATGATAAGGGCAAGGCAGCTCTTTGTGATCGATGAAGGCACTCGTCCATTGGATGGTCAATTCCGTCTAGCTACATCTTACTCCACCAATGACGATTCTGCAACACATGACACTGCCGCAAATACATCAGCCAAGCAAAAGCCTCAAGCAACAGCACCCAGGGTGATGACTGACCGTGAGTTACTCCTCAGTCTTCATCAGAAGGTTGATCGCAATCACAAATGGGTGAAGCGTCAGTTTGCTGCAATTCTTCACAACATGACCTCAACTCATAATGCAGTGAAGAAAAATCAGTATCACCTTCATGAAACCCTCAACCGCACCTGGGCTGTTCTCACTCATGTATATTCCGCGGAAGAACTGAAGACTATGGGTCTCCAGGAAGCATTTGACTGGTCCGCACCACCTCCGAAGAAATTCAAGAGAGTCAAAGTTCCTAATCTGGTGGTCAGCTCTTATTCTTCATCGCGTGAAACTGATGAACATGAAGATTTGGATGACACTGCGGCAGGCCCTACTTCAACGAACAACCCCGATAATGCTGGCGCTCCTCCATCAACTTGAAATTCTTCAGGGGCGTTAGTCCTCAGTTTCTATCCCTTTGGTCATTTGATGACAAAGGGGGAGAAATCTGAGTTAGTCTTCAAGCGGGTTTATATTATGGGCGTTTTGTTAAGTTACAACTCTCGTTCTTCCGAAACCTTTTATTGGATCGAGTTGTAATCTTAAATCCGATGGTGCCCTGATACTTTTGGATGGTGCATGGTGCTCTGACTTGATGCACTGTGCTCTGATACTTTTGATGTGTTATTCTGCATGCCTATTCCTCGTTAATATTATTGCACGCATGCTGAATCTCATCAGGCACCATATTTCATCATGCATTTCAAATTCTTCATATTATATATCAAATGCGTGTATGAATTACAAGATATAGGGGCAGATCTCCATGATTCAATTCTTCAAATGTGCATTGCCTCAAAAGCAAATTCCTCACTATGCACATATTCAGGGGGAGTTCTTCTATATCTTGCAATCAAATTCCTCAATATCAGTATTTACACTTCATATGTTTGTCCCCGTTGAAAACTTAACCTATGTTGTCATCAATCACCAAAAGGGGAGATTGTAAGTGCATCTAGTGCCCTTAGTGATTTTGGTGTATTGAAGACTTATAGGTTAAGTGATGATCTTGTTGTGAGTGTACACAGGTCTATAAGTCTATGAGGAGTTTGATATTTACAGAGAAAGTCGACCCCTAAAAATGAAGTTCTTCGATCAAGACTTTGATATTCGAAGACTTTAGAAGACTTTGAAAGTGAAGAAATTGGTGTGACCTTGAAGACTTGGTATTCATTCGAGGAATATGAAGCGTGAAGACTTTTGTTTTTGTAGTTTCATTTTCTCTTTCTTGAGTCATAGGAAACACCGTCTTTATTAAGCGGGGTCAAGGAAATACTAAGGAAAAATTTCCATGTGATGCTCAACTCAAAATCCTACACCTACCAATCCCTTGAGTGAAGCCATTGGAAATCTCATACAGATTCGATCAATTTCTTGATGTGAGAGACGCAGTTCTTACAGTCACTTGAGGACTTTGCTCGATCGAGGAGTTAGGAATTCGCCAGTCTTAATTGCCTACACAATGAGGAACATGATAGCCCCGAGGAATTTGAGAGTCAAATTTCCGACCATTCTTTGTCTTCTTGGCTACGCTGTCCAAAATATCCTATCCACCTAACGGTCATATCATTGAAGGGCATTTATGTCTTATCATGTCGGGCTGCTCCTAGGCTATAAATAGCCCTCTACAACCACTAGTTGGTTGGCTGCTCGAGAGAACTTGACACTTGTCATTTGAGAGCAACCCATCCTCCGAGGACTTTGGCGAAAATCATCAAGTGAGGAAAATCCCAAAACCAAACCCCACAAACCCAAGTGATTGAGCATCATCAAGAAATTGATCTGCGTGGATCCGGCGCTTGTTACCTTTGAAGACGTGCTTCTTCCGACGGTTAGGCGTCAAGGTCTAGAGCATCAAGAGGAATTGTGGATCGCCGAGTGACCAAGTCTGTGAAGGTTTGGAAGTCACCAAGACTTACCACGAGTGATTGGGCGAGACCTGCGTGGTCTTAGTTCAAGGAGAATATGGTGAGGACTGGGTGTCTGAGTTGCGGCGAGAGGCGGGTGTCCGGGACTGCGTGTCCTCGAGTTTAAATACTCAGCCGCTCCAACCAGACGTACAACTGAGACTGCAGTTGGAACTGGTTTACCAAATCATTGCCTTCACCAACTAACTGGTTCTATTTCCTCAACTCTTTTGTTTCCTCATGACCATGTTGTATGTTGTTCATATCTGTGCTTGAAGACTTTGACTGAAGACTTTCACAAATTCCTCAGTTCAATTTCTTCAGTCTGTTTGTCTTCATCTTGTTATCCTGTGTTTATGCTTTCTGTACTCTGTGCTAGTCTTCATTTCATCATGATGACTATGTTCGTATCCCGTTATGTTTACTTCTGAGTACGTATTCCGCTGCAAGTAGTTCTTCGCTAAGGAATTTCCTCACCAGAAATTCCTCAGTGAAGAATTCATAAAAATCGCCTATTCACCCCCCCCCCCTCTAGTCGATATAACGCACTTTCACTTTCTCATTAAAGGGTGATGCTAAAGCTTGGTACAATACCCTTGCTACTGGTTGTGTGTGTAGTCCCCAGGATATGATTTACTACTTCTCTGAAAAATATTTTCTTGCTCATAAGAAACAAGCTGCCTTACAGGAAATATTTAACTTTGTCAAACTAAAGAAGAGAGTCTCCCACAAGCTTGGGGGAGGCTTTGCTAGTTACTTTATGCTTTGCTTGATCATCCTATTAAGAAAAATGAAATACTTGATATCTTCTATAATGGACTAACGATGCTTCTAGGTACTTCCTAGATAGTTGTGCTGGTTGTGTTTTTAGGGAACGAACTATTGCTCAAGCTGAAGAATTATTTAATAACATATTGAAAAATTATGATGATTGGACTATTCCTGAACCACCGCCTAAACCCACTCCGAAGAAGAGGGGTATATTATATCTCAGTCCTGAAGATATGCAAGAGGCAAAGAAATCTATGAAGGAAAAAGGTATTAAAGCTGAAGATGTTAAAAATTTACCTCCCGTTGAAGAAATATATGGGCTTGATACAACACCACTACCTAAGGTGGTAGAGATAAATTCTCTTATGAAGTTCAATGAAAATGATAATCCTCACAATATGCATCCTAGCCAATGCCTTTATGAGTTTGAAAACTACATTAGAAAACAAGACCACTTCAATGCAAATGTTATGAAACAATTGAAATATAATTCTGATATGATTGCTCGCTTGAGTGACTTGTTATTTAGAATCTCAAATGATGTTAGAGGTGTTGGAAAACATGCTTCTGTGGTTCAAACCCAGTTAGAACAAGTTGCTAAATCTCAAAGAGAATTACTTGATGAAATGAATCATAATATACATGACTTTGCTGTTAGAGTTGCAACTAGAGGAGGTAAAATGACTCAGGAACCACTTTATCCCGAGGGACACCCAAAAAGAATTGAACAAGATTCGCAAAGAAATAACACTAGTACACCTAGTTCTTCTAAAAAGAAAAAGAAGAAGAAAAATGATAGGACTTTCCATGCTTCTAGTGAACCTGAAATAGACACACCTCCTGATAATGAAAATGAAACTTATATCTCTGATGCTGAAACTCAATCTGGTAATGAACATCCACCTAGTGATAATGAAAAAGACAATGATGAGGTTCATGAAGACACTCAAACAAATAACAATAAAGAACCAGATTTTGATGTTGAGATAGAACCACCTGTTGATCTTGATAACCCACAACCTAAGAATAAAAGAAATGAAATGATAAAAGAGACTTTGTTGCTAGAAAACACGGTAAAGAAAGAGAACCGTGGGTTCAAAAACCTATTCCTTCTCCACCCAAGTCAACTAAAAAGAAAGACGACGAAGAATTTGAATGCTTTGCTGAAATGCCGAGGCCAGCCTTTTTGCGTACTCGCTTGACTGATATCTTAAAAATGCCTCCTTATGCAAAGTATATGAAAGATATCATCACAAATAAGAGAAAAATACCGGAAGCTGAAATATCCACTATGCTTGCTAACTATACTTTTAAAGATGGAGTACCTAAAAAACTTGGAGATTCGGGTATACCAACTATACCTTGCTCTATCAAAAGGAATTATGTGAAAACTGCTTTGTGTGAGGAGTTGGTGTTAGTGTTATGCCTTTCTCTTTATATAAAAGACTTGACTTGAATAAACTCACACCTACCGAAATATCTTTGCAAATGGCTGACAAATCAACTGCCATACCTATCGGTATCTGTGAGGATGTGCCCGTTGTTTTTGCTAATGTTACTATTTTGACTGACTTTGTTATACTTGAGATGCCCGAGGACGACAACATGTCGATTATCCTTGGTAGACCCTTCTTGAATACTGCAGGGGCTGTTATTGATTGCAATAAAAGCAAGGTCACTTTTCATATTAATGGCAATGAGCATACAGTACACTTTCCGAAGAAACTATTCCAAGTGAATGGTATTAATGTTATTGAAAAATCTCCGACAATCACTATTGGAAGTTTTCAAATACCTCTACCTACTGTCAAAAAGAAATATGAAATTCTTATTGTTGGGGAAATGCATATCCCCATTGAGGTAACTTAGTGATTTACGAAAGTTCTTCGGTTTCATGCTAATCGAAAGTGGTTGTTAATAAGACCTGATCAACCTTATTAATGAAGCATTTTTGAGTGGTATGAAGTTGATGAATTTAGTAAGCACTACCTTATGTCCTTACTTTTTGTTTTCTATTTTTACTAGTTAAATAAAATAAAATTCCATGCTTTATCTGTTTTCTGAATTTCGCGGGCAATAAAAAAATGACCAAAAAATAAAAGTTCTCAGAGTGCTCTAAAAATTTTACATGATTTTTTTCTGAATATTTCTGAACTTATGGAGCAAATAATACCAGAGGGAGGTGCGCCTGGTGGGTACAACCCACCTGGGCGCGCCAGGACCCACAGGCGCGCCCTGGAGGGGTGTGGTCCCCACGTGGGCCCCCTCACTTATCTCTTTAGCCCACATAATCCCTCACCTCCAAAAAAATCTCCATTGCTCTCTCCCGGGCGCGCCTAGGTGGGTTGTGGTCCCCACATGGGCTCCCCTCACTTTTCTCTTTAGGCCACATCATCACTCACCTCGAGAAAAAGAATCTCCATTGCTCTCTCTCCTGTGTTCTTGAGCTCAAACCCACCGATTTTGATCTCTTTGCTCGAAGCTCCATTTCTGAATTTTTTTGGGGGATTGTTGCTTGGTATGTGACTCCACCATTTGTACAATTAGTTTTTGTTTTTGTGGTTTATACTTTGAATAATTAGCTACTCTTGGTGCTGTTGTAGATGAGCTTGCACGTTGAATTCTTAGTGTTCTAAGTAGTTTGAATGCTTGCTATGGTCTCTATGTATCCCTAGGAGTAGTTGCTATCAACTTTACAAAGTTTTGTTGACAAATTTCTGTCACCTCAAAAATTTTATTTTTCAGAAAATTGTAGGTGGACACGATGAACCTATTTGGAAGGAACTCTTCGAGGAGACGATCCTCGGGGCCATCTTCTAGTGACAGTTCTGCTCACCGGTCTTATGTTGAACCAAGTGAAAGTTCCACGTGTGATGCCGCCACCAAAACATGCTTATGGCCTTGCGATGAATATATGATGCGTGTGGGCATTAAGGAGGAATTTGAGCAATATGTTCACAATGCTGGTCTCGGTCCCTACCTTTTAGATAAGTGTGAACAACGCCAACTTATCACTGAGTCATTTGTCAAAGGATTTACATTTCTCCCTCGTGAGTCTAGGGTGTCTTTTAAGCTTTATGATAATCCATTTACCATCTCACTCGAGAATTTTGCTTACCATTGCAAACTACCATATTGGGGTTCGCTTGATGAACCACTGAAGGCTGAGTACGAGTCTTTCTTGACTAGCCTTTGTTACGGTGAAAATAGGGGAGTAACACAAGGAAGAATAAAGAGCATTCACTTTCCCACAATCCAATACTTTGCATTATTTATTGGGAAATGCATAGTAGGCAAGCAAGACTGTAGCATACTTTGTGTGCCAGACTTGAGCCTCATTCACACCGCTCTCACCGGTGAATGGAATTATAACCTTGGAGCGATTGTTGCACGTAGACTTTAGAATAATGCTAACAGTGGCTGGTTCTATGGTGGAATTTATGCCACACGTTTTGCGCTAGGTGTTTCACCTTTGCCCTTTGATTCTATCCTACCCACGCAGTATTTAGATTTTGCGGCTTTAAAAAGCCATAAGATCCTCAAGGGAAAAATTCATGACTTCAGTTATAATTTGTTGTTTAACCAAACCTCTGTTGTGCACACATATTTGCCTGCGCCTGCTCTTTTCGATTATTACAGCAAGGGGAGATTTTTTATTCTTGAGAGCGAGGCCCGAGCTCATAACTCAGCAGTGGTGGCAACACGGCATGCAGAGGCATCCGCACCGAGAGCCTCTGTGAGCTTCCTGAGCACCCCTACTACCCTCGAGGCTACTGGTCGATTACCAACTTAGGCCAAAAGCCTAAGCTTGGGGGAATACGTGTTTCTACCGACATTACATTCATGTCCACATATTTCATTAGTCGGTGTTCACACTTTTTCATTGTATCATCCATGCTCAGATTTATTTTCTTGCTTTCTTCTTGTGTGTTTGAAAAACTTTAGAAAAAACAAAAGAAATTAGTTGTAGTAATTTATTTTCTATGCAAGCTTAGTTGTAGCATTAAAAAGAAAATCCAGAAATATTTCCTAGTTCTTCTTTTGCTTGTTGGGAGCTTTCCCGCGTAAATAGTTTTTCTCATTTTCGCTTGTCCCTTTTATTTGCCTGTTATAGAAAATTAAAAACACCAAAAATATTTCAGTGTGTTTCTCTGAACTTATTTTCTTTTTATTCGAGTCTTACCAAGGAGAAGACCACGATGAAAATGTTGATTGGCTCTCATATGAATAATTGTTGAACTAATAAGAGCACATTTTACCTTGTCTTCTCTTGTTGAATAAAACGTCTTGGAGATTCCAGCTTTGTCCAAGGCATTCTTGCACTATTATTATTTTCATATCGTTCGGTCGTGCAAGTGAAAGGCAATAATGACAAATCCGATGAACTGGTCGTGGCAGGGAGAAACTGGTATGAACTCGACTTGTTCTGTTTTTGTAAATATGTTTAACCTAGTATCCATGATTCAGCCCATTATGATTAAACATGTTTGCAATGACAATTAGAGATTATAGTTTCTCATGCCACGCATAAGTAGCTGGGAGTTGATAATGATTTATCTTGGGTATCAACATAGCATTAAAATGATTGTGATGTAGTATGATGATATGGTATCCTCCTTTGAATGTTCGAGTGGCTTGACTTGGCACATGTTCATGCATGTAGTTGAATCAGAACCAACATAGCCTCTATGATATTTATGTTCATGGTGTCCATATCCTACTCATACTAGTGTCCAATGTTACTTACGCATAATGCATGGTTATGATCGTTGTTGCTCTCTAGCTGGCCGCTTCTCAATCTAAATTGCTAACCTTCGCCTGTACTAAGTGGGAATTCTGCTTGTACATCAAAAACCTTGAACCCAAAGTTATTCCAGATGAGTCCACCATACCTACATATATGCGGTATTACCCTGTCGTCCTAAGTAAATTTGCATGTGCCACCTCTAAAAACTTCAAAAAATTATCCTTTTTGTGTGCCTGGATCGTTCATGGAACGACATGAGGTGGTTGGTATCTTCCATGCTAAGCGGGTTATTCTCAGGTCGAGTGTTTATTCGCTCGCCATCGCACGAGAAAATGGGCAGTAATAGGGATTCCCAGTCCCGAACTAAAAAATGCAAATAATTGAACAAAACTCTCCGGGACTAATGTTGGCATGGACGACACCCATTGTTTTGGACAAGCCGTGGAGTGTGATTGATGGTAGAGGTTGAGTAAACCTTTACTTTTATCGCTTGGGAACCGCACTAGCATGCTTAGCATGGAAGATATTGATAACTGATGGTCGTGAAGTGAATAAGAAAGGTGCATGTCTCAAAATATCATTTATCTCTGTTTTAAAAATTGAGCTCTGGCACCTCTGCAAATCAATGCTTCCTCTGCGAAGGGACTATCTATTTACTTTTATGTTGTGTCACCACCTTCTAAAACAAGTGCCAGAAACTGAGTAGAGCACAACTGTCATGATTTATGCATTGTGTAGCTAATATTGGGTGCATCATGACTGGATCTTTTCTACCATGAATTACAATGTTTAGTCGCTACTTGAACTTCGGAGGTGCTCTGCATTTATGTTTTGCGGTCTCAGAAAGGGCTAGCGAGATACCACTATTGTCATATTATATCATGGTTGTTTTGACAACGTGTTGCTGTTTGAGATATTTTATTATTGCTTGCTAGTTGCTTATGTCATTGATATGAGTCATTATAATCTTTAAATGTTATTGTTGAAATGGTTAGTTATAGTGTTGGCTGAAACCTGGGTGCTATTTAAGCTTATTTATGCAAATAAGAGCAAAAGAGTTCATAAAAGTTTTTCTTTCTCACTTTCAGTTTATCAACTGAATTGCTTGAGGACAAGCAAAGGTCAAGCTTGTGGGAGTTGATACGTCTCCAACGTATCGACTTTTTCTCACGCTTTTCCTCTTGTTGTGGACTCTAATTTGCATGATTTAATGCAACTAACCCCGTATTGACGCTGTTTTCAGCAGAACTACCATGGTGTTGTTTTTTTGCAGAAATAAAAGTTCTCGGAATGGAACGAAACTTTGCGAGGATTTTTTATATCAATAATAAGAACTTCTGGAGCCAAGACCTGCAAGATAGGGGCACCTGGGTGGGCACAACCCACCAGGGCGCTCCCCCCTCTCCTAGCGTTCCCAGGTGGGTTGTACCTGTTGGGGAACGTTGCAGAAAATTAAAATTTCTCCTACGGCTTCACCAAGATCCATCTATGAGTTCATCTAAGCAACGAGTAACGGGAGAGAGTTTGCATCTACATACCACTTGTAGATCGCGTGCGGAAGCTTGCAAGGTGATGATGGAGTCGTACTCGAACGTGATTCAGATCACCGATGTCCAAGTGCTGAACGGATAGCACCTCCGCGTTCAACACACGTACGGGACGAGCGACATCTCCTCCGTCTTGATCCAGCAAGGAGGAAGGAGAGGTTGAGGAAGACAGCTCCACCGGCAGCACGACGGCGTGGTGATGGTGGAGAAGCAGTACTCCGACAGGGCTTCGCCGAGCTCTTACGGAGGAGGAGAAGTGTTGGGGAGGGGAGGGGCTGCGCCTTGGATATGGGGTACAGCAGCCCCCCTCCCTCCCCCCCTTTATATAGGCCCCACAGGTGGCGGCCTGAGATCCAATCTCCAGGGGCGGCGACAAGGGGTGGAGTGCCCCCAAGCCGGTGGGCGCCCCCCCTAGGGTTTCAACCCTAGGCGCAGGGGGTGGGCCTAGGGGGGCGCACCAGCCCACTATGGGCTGGTTCCCCTCCCACTTTAGCCCATGGGGCCCTCCGGGATAGGTGGCCCCACCCGATGGACCCCCGGGACCCTTCCGGTGGTCCCGGTACTTTACCGGGAGACCCCGAAACTTTCCCGATGGCCGAAACACCACTTCCTATATATTATTCTTTACCTACGGACCCTTCCGGAACTCCTCGTGACGTCCGGGATCTCATCCGGGACTCCGAACAACATTCGGTATTCACATACTAGTCTTCCTACTAACCCTAGCATCACCGAACCTTAAGTGTGTAGACCCTACGGGCTCGAAAGACACGCAGACATGACCGAGACGACTCTCGGGCAATAACCAACAGCGGGGTCTGGATACCCATGTTGGCTCCCACATGCTCCTCGATGATTTCATCGGTTGAACCACGATGTCGAGGATTCGATCAAACCACATGCAATTCCCTTTGTCATTCGATGCGTTACTTGCCCGAGACTCGATCGTCGGTATCCCAATACCTTGTTCGGTCTCGTTACCGGCATGTCGGTTTTACTCGTGCCAGTAATGCATGATCCGTGGCCAACACCTTGGTCACCTTGAGCTCATTATGATGATGCATTACCGAGTGGGCCCAGAGATACCTCTCCGTCATACGGAGTGACAAATCCAGCCTCGATCCGTGTCAACCCAACAGATACTTTCGGAGATACCGTAATGCACCTTTATAGTCACCCGATTCGTTGTGACGTTTGATACACCCAAGGCACTCCTACGGTAACCGGAGTTACACAATCTCATGGTCGAAGGAAGAGATACTTGACATTGGCAAAGCTTCTAGCAAACGAACTATCGATCTTTTATGCTATGCTTATGATTGGGTCTTGTCCATCACATCATTCTCCTAATGATGTGATCCGTTATAACGACATCCAATGTCCATAGTCGAAACCATGACCATCTATTGATCACAACAGGCTAGTCAACTAGAGGCTCACTAGGGACATATTGGGGTCTAAGTGTTCACACGTGTATTACGATTTCGGATAACACGCTTATAGCATGAACAAAAGACAATTACCATGAACATTGAAGTATAATAATACTTTTATTATTGCCTCTAGGGTATATTTCCAACAGTCTCCCACTTGCACTAGAGTCACTAATCTAGTTACATTGTGATGAATCGAACACCCATAGAGTTCGGTGTTGATCATGTTTTGCATCGCGAGAGAGTTTAGTCAGCGGATCTGCGACATTCGATCCGTGTGCACTTTGCAAATCTCTATGTCTCCATCTTGAACATTTTCACGGATGGAGTTGAAATGGCGCTTGATGTGCTGGTCTTCTTGTGAAACCTGGCTCCTTGGCAAGGGCAATAGCTCCAGGTGTTGTCATAGAAGAGTTTGATCGGCCCGATCATTGGGTATGTCTCCTAGGTCGGTGATGAAATCCTTCACCCAAATCGCTTCATCGCTGCCTCGAGGCTGCCATGTACTCCGCTTCACACGTAGATCCCGCCACGACGCTCGCTTGCAGCTGCACCAGCTTCTTGCTCCACCATTCAACATATACACGTATCCGGTTTGTGACTTAGAGTCATCGGATCTGAGTCGAAGCTAAGCGTCGGCGTAACCCTTCTGACGAGCTCTTCGTCTCCTCCATAAACGAAAACATGTCCTTTGTCCTTTTCGGTACTTCAGGATATTCTTGACCGTTGTCCGGTGTTCCTTGCGGGATTACTTTGGTATCTTGCAACCAAACTTACAGCAAGGTTTACATCGGTCCGTACACAAGATGGCATACATAATAGATCCTATGGCTGAAGCATAGGGGATGACACTCATCTCTTCTTTATCTTTTGCCGTGGTCGGTGACTGAGCTGAGCTCAATCTCACACCTTGTAACATAGGCAAGAACCCTTTCTTGGACTGATCCATTTTGAACCTCTTCAAAATCTTATCAAGGTACGTGCTTTGTGAAAGACCTATGAGGCGTCTCGATCTATCCCTATAGATCTTGATGCCTAATATATAAGCAGCTTCTCCAAGGTCCTTCATTGAAAAACACTTATTCAAGTAGGCCTTTATGCTGTCCAGAAGTTTTGTATCATTTCCCATCAAGAGTATGTCATCTACATATAATAAGAGAAATGCTACAGAGCTCCCACTCACTTTCTTGTAAACGTAGGCTTCTCCATAAGTCTGCATAAACCCAAACGCTTTGATCATCTCATCAAAGCGAATGTTCCAACTCCGAGATGCTTGCACCAGCCCATAAATGGATCGCTGGAGCCTGCATACTTTGTTAGCGTTCTGAGGATCGACAAAACCTTCCGGCTGCATCATATACAGCTCTTCCTTAAGATGTCCGTTAAGGAATGCCGTTTTGACGTCCATCTGCCATATCTCATAATCATAGTATGCGGCAATTGCTAACATGATTCGGACGGACTTAAGCTTCGCTACGGGTGATAATGTATCGTCGTAGTCAATTCCTTGAACTTGTCGATAACCCTTAGCGACAAGTCGAGCCTTATAGATGGTAACATTACCATCCGCGTCCGTCTTCTTCTTAAAAATCCATTTGTTTTCTATTGCTCGCCGATCATCGGGCAAGTCTGTCAAAGTCCATACTTTGTTTTCATACATGGATTCTATCTCGAATTTCATGGCCTCAAGCCATTTGTTGGAATCCGGGCCCGCCATCGCTTCTTCATAGTTCGAAGGTTCATTGTTGTCTAACAACATGATTTCCATGACAGGTTGCCGTACCACTCACAGTGCGGAACGTGTCCTCGTGGACCTTCGAAGTTCAAGAGCAACTTGATCCAAGTACCTTGATCATCATCATTGTTTTCCTCTTGGTTGGTGTGGGCATCACAGAACGGTCTCTGTCTGCACCACCTTCCCGTTCGAGAGGTAGTACTTCATCGAGTTCTACTTTCCTCCCACTTACTTCTTTCGAGAGAAACTCTTTTTCCAGAAAGCATCCGTTCTTGGCAACAAAGATCTTGCCTTCGGATCTTAAGTAGAAGGTATACCCAACAGTTTCCTTAGGGTATCCTATGAATACGCATTTTTCCGACTTGGGTTCGAGCTTTTCAGGTTGAAGTTTCTTGACATAAGCATCGCATCCCCAAACTTTTAGAAATGACAGCTTAGGTTTCTTCCCAAACCAAAATTCATACGGTGTCGTCTCAACGGATTTAGACGGTGCCCTATTTAAAGTGAATGTAGCTGTCTCTAGAGCGTATCCCCAAAATGATAGTGGTAAATCGGCAAGAGACATCATAGACCGCACCATATCCAATAGAGTGCGATTACGACGTTCGGACACACCGTTTATTTGAGGTGTTCCAGCGGCGTGAGTTGTGAAACGATTCCACATTTCTTTAAGTGTGTGCCAAATTCGTGACTTAAGTATTCTCCTCCACGATCGATCGTAGGAACTTTATCTTTCGGTCACGTTGATTCTCCACCTCATTCTGAAATTCCTTGAACTTTTCAAAGGTCTCGGACTTGTGTTTCATTAAGTAGACATACCCATATCTACTCAAGTCATCGGTGAGAGTGAGAACATAACGATATCCTCCATGAGCCTCAACGCTCATTGGACCGCACACATCGGTATGTATGATTTCCAACAAGTTGGTTGCTCGCTCCATTGTTCCGGAGAACGGAGTCTTGGTCATTTTGCCTAAGAGGCATGGTTCGCATGTGTCAAGCGATTCATAATCAAGAGACTCTAAAGTCCATCAGCATGGAGCTTCTTCATGCGCTTGACACCAATGTGACCAAGGCGGCGATGCCACAAGTATGTGGGACTATCGTTATCAACTTTACATCTTTTCGCATCCACACTATGAACATGTGTAATATTACGCTCGAGATTCATTAAGAATAAACCATTGACCATCGGAGCATGACCATAAAACATATCTCTCATATAAATCGAACAACCATTATTCTCAGACTTAAATGAGTAGCCATCTCGCATCAAACAAGATCCAGATACAATGTTCATGCTCAAACTTGGCACTAAATAACAATCATTAAGGTTCAAAACTAATCCCGTAAGTAAATGTAGAGGCAGCGTGCCGACGGGGATCACATCGACTCTGGAACCATTCCCGACGCGCATCGTCACCTCGTCCTTCGCCAGTCTCCGTTTATTCCGCAGCTCCTGCTGTGAGTTACAAATATGAGCAACGGCATCGGTATCAAATACCGGGAGTTACTACGAGTCTTGGTAAGGTACACATCAATTACATGTATATCAAATATACCTTTGGTGTTGCCGGCCTTCTTATCCGCTAAGTATTTGGGGCAGTTCCGCTTCGAGGACCCTTCCCTTGCAATAAAAGCACTTAGTCTCGTGCTTGGGTCCATTCTTTGACTTCTTCCCGCAATCGGCTTACGGGCGCGGCAACATCTTTGCCGTCCTTCTTGAAGTTCTTCTTCCCTTGCCCTTCTTGAACTTAGTGGTCTTATTTACCATCAACACTTGATGTTCTTTCTTGATTTCAGCCTCTGCTGACTTCACGTTGAGTACACTTCAGAATGGTCTTCACCATCCCCGCATGTTGTAGTTCATCACAAAGCTCTTGTAGCTTGGTGGAAGCGATCGGAGGATTCTGTCAATGACCGCCTCATCTGGGAGGTTAATGTTCACCGGTCATACGGTTGTGCAACCTGGACATCTTCGAGGATGTGCTCACCGACGTAACTGTTTTCCTCCATCTTACAATCTGTAGAACTTGTCGAGACATCATATCTCTCGACCGGGCATGAGCTTGGAAAACTAGTTTCAGCTCTTGAACATCTTATATGCTCCGTGATGCTCAAAACGCTTTTGGAGCCCGGTTCTAAGCTGTAGAGCATGCCGCACCGAGCGAGGGAGTAATCATCGAGCGAGTCCGCTAGACGTTCAAATCGTCTTGCAACCTTTGGGAGAACAGGTGGGTCACCTAACGGTGCTTCTAGGACATCTTGTTTCTTGGCAGCTATGAGGATGATCCTCGGGTTCGGACCCGATCCGTATAGTTGCTGCCATCATCTTTCAGCTTGGTTTTCTCTAGGAACGCGTTGAAGTTCATGTTGACATTAGCGTTGGCCATTGATCTACAAGACATATTTGCAAAGGTTTTAGACTAAGTTCATGATAATAAAGTTCTAATCAAAATTATGAACTCCCACTTAGATTAGACATCCTCTAGTCATCTAAGTGTTACACGATCCGAGTCGACTAGCCCATGTCCGATCATCACGTGAGACGGACTAGTCATCGTCGGTGAACATCTTCATGTTGATCATATCTTCCATACGACTCGTGTTCGACCTTTCGGTCTCCGTGTTCGAGGCCATGTCCGCACATGCCAGGCTCGTCAAGTTAACCCTAAGTGTTTTCGCTGTGTAAAACTGTCTTACACCCGTTGTATGTGAGCGTAAGGATCCATCACACCCGATCATCACGTGGTGCTTAGAAACGACGAACTGTAGCAACGATGCACGCTTAGGGAGAACACTTCTTGAAATTTTGTAAGGATCATCTTATTTACTATCGTCGTCCTAAGTAAACAAGATGCATAAACATAATAAACATCACATGCAATTATATAGTTGTGACATGATATGGCCAATATCATCAAGCTCCATTGATCTCCATCTTCGGCTCCATGATCATCTTGTCACCGGCTTGACACCATGATCTCCATCATCATGATCTCCATCATCGTGTCTTCATGAAGTTGTCACGCTAACGACTACTTCTACTTCTATGACTAACGCGTTTAGTAATGAAGTAAAGTAGTTTACATGGCGTTCTTCAATGACACGCAGGTCATACAAAAAATAAAGACAACTCCTATGGCTCCTGCGGTTGTCATACTCATCGACATGCAAGTCGTGAATCCTATTACAAGAACATGATCTCATACATCACAATTCATCATTCATCACAACTTCGGCCATATCACATCACATGATCAATCGCTGCAAAAACAAGTTAGGCGTCCTCTAATTGTTGTTGCATCTTTTACGTGGCTGTGATTGGGTTCTAGCAAAACGTTTTTCTTACCTACGAATCACCACAACGTGATTTTGTCAACTTCTATTTACCCTTCATAAGGGCCTTGTTCATCGAATCCGCTCCAACTAAAGTGGGAGAGCAGACACCGCCAGCCACCTTATGCAACTAGTGCATGTCGATCGGTGGAACCGGTCTCACGTAAGCGTCACGTAAGGTTGGTCCGGGCCGCTTCATCCCACAATACCGTTGAGCAAGAAAAGACTAGTAGAGGCAAGTAAGATGACAAGATCAACGCCCACAACAAATTGTGTTCTACTCGTGCATTAGAGAACTACGCATAGACCTAGCTCATGATGCCACTTTGTTGGGGAACGTTGCGAGAAAATTAAATTTTTCCTCGGCTTCACCAAGATCCATCTATGAGTTCATCTAAGCAACGAGTAACGGAGAGTGTTTGCATCTACATACCACTTGTAGATCGCGTGCGAAGCTTGCAAGGTGATGATGGAGTCGTGCTCGAGCGTGATTCAGATCACCGATGTCCAAGTGCTGAGCGGACAGCACCTCCGCGTTCAACACACGTGCGGGACGAGCGACGTCTCCTCCGTCTTGATCCAGCAAGGAGGAAGGAGAGGTTGAGAAGACAGCTCCACCGGCAGCAGGGCGGCGTGGTGATGGTGGAGAAGCGATACTCGGCGGGGCTTCACGAGCTCTTACGGAGGAGGAGAAGTGTTGGGGAGGGAGGGCTGCGCCTTGGAGATGGGGTACAGCAGCCCCCTCCTCCCCCTTTATATAGGCCCCAGAAGTGGCGGCCCTGAGATCCAATCTCCGGGGCGGCGGCCAAGGGGTGGAGTGCCCCCAAGCCGGTGGGCGCCCCCCCTAGGGTTTCAACCCTAGGCGCGGGGTGGGCCTGGGGCGCACCAGCCCACTATGGGCTGGTTCCTCCCACTTTAGCCCATGGGGCCCTCCGGATAGGTGGCCCCACCGGTGGACCCGGGACCCTTCCGGTGGTCCCAGATTTCTGGGAGACCCGAAACTTTCCGATGGCGAAACACCACTTCCTATATATTATTCTTTACCTCCGGACCCTTCCGGAACTCCTCGTGACGTCTGGGATCTCATCCGGGACTCCGAACAACATTCGGTATTCACATACTAGTCTTCCTTCTAACCCTAGCGTCACCGAACCTTAAGTGTGTAGACCCTACGGGCTCGGGAGACACGCAGACATGACCGAGACGACTCTCGGGCAATAACCAACAGCGGGGTCTGGATACCCATGTTGGCTCCCACATGCTCCTCGATGATTTCATCGGTTGAACCACGATGTGAGGATTCGGTCAAACCACAGATGCAATTCCTTTGTCATTGATGCGTTACTTGCGAGACTCGATCGTCGGTATCCCAATACCTTGTTCGGTCTCGTTACCGGCAAGTCACTTTTACTCGTCTGTAATGCATGATCCCGTGGCAACACCTTGGTCACCTTGAGCTCATTATGATGATGCATTACCGAGTGGGCCCAGAGATACCTCTCCGTCATACGGAGTGACAAATCGATCTCGATCCATGTCAACCCAACAGATACTTTCGGAGATACCGTAATGCACCTTTATAGTCACCCGATTACGTTGTGACGTTTGATACACCAAAGGCACTCCTACGGTAACCGGAGTTACACGATCTCATGGTCGAAGGAAGAGATACTTGACATTGGCAAAGCTTCTAGCAAACGAACTATACGATCTTTTATGCTATGCTTATGATTGGGTCTTGTCCATCACATCATTCTCCTAATGATGTGATCCCGTTATCAACGACATCCAATGTCCATAGTCAGGAAACCATGACCATCTATTGATCACAACGGGCTAGTCAACTAGAGGCTCACTAGGGACATATTGGGGTCTAAGTGTTCACACGTGTATTACGATTTCCGGATAACACAGTTATAGCATGAACAAAAGACAATTATCATGAACATTGAAATATAATATTACTTTTATTATTGACTCTAGAGCATATTTCCAACAGTACCCACCTGGTGGCCCCGCAGATGACCCCCTGATACTATAAAATCACATATTTGCAGAAAAAAAATCAGGGAGAAAGAATTATCACGATCCACGAGACAGAGCCGCCGCCAAGCCCTGTTCTTCCTCGGGAGGGCAGATCTGGAGACCATTTGGGGCTCCAGAGAGGGAGATCTTCGTTCTTCATCATCAGCAACCCATCTTCATCGCCAATTCCATGATGCTCCCCACCGGGAGTGAGTAATTCCTTCGTAGGCTCGCTGGACGGTGAGGAGTTGGATGCGATTCATCATGTAATCGAGTTAGTTTTGTTAGGACCTGATCCCAAGTATCCACTATGTTCTTAGATTGATGTTGCTATGACTTTGCTATGCTTAATGCTTGTCACTTTGGGCCCAGGTGCCATAAACTCAGATCTGAACCGTTTATGAATTCATCATTATATCCATGTTTTAGATCTGATTTTGCAAGTTATGTCACCTACTACGATTATGATCCGACAACCCCGGAGTGACAACAACCGGGCCCACTCTCAGTGATGATCGTAGTTTGAGGAGTTCATGTATTCACTATGTGTTAATGCTTTATTCCAATTCTCTATTAAAAGGAGGCCTTAATATCCCTTAGTTTCCAATATGGACCCCGCTGCCACGGGAGGGTAGGACAAAAGATGTCATGCAAGTTCTTTAAATAGAGCACGTATGACTATTTACGGAATACGTGCCTACATTATATCGATGAACTAGAGCTAGTGACGTATCGCCCTAGGTTATAACTATCACATGATGAATATCATCCAACAAGTCACCAATCCAATGCCTACGAATTTATCTTATAATGTTTCTGCTAAGTCACTAGTGTTGCTACTGCTATCGTTACTGCTACAATATCACTACTATCACTGTTACCGTTACCGTTGCTGCTGTCACTACTATCAAAACTATCAAACTACTTTGCTACTGATCACTTTGCTGCAGATAATTAATCTCCAAGTGTGGTTGAATTGACAACTCAGCTGCTAATACCTTCAAATATTCTTTGGCTCCCCTTGTGTCAAATCTACAAATTTGGGTTAAATACTTACCCTCAAAAACTGTTGCGATCCCCTATACTTGTGGGTTATCACCCTCTCCGGAGCCCCAAATGGACTCCAGATCTGGCCTCCCGATGAAGAATAGGAGGTGACGGCGGCTTCATCTCATGGAACGCAATAATTATTTCTCCTTGGGTTTTTAATGGAAAAATGTGATTATATAGCGTAGGTTTCAGGGTCTGCAGGGCCACCAGGTGGGGACAACCCACCTGAGCGCGCCTGGAGGGGGGCGCGCCCTGGTGGGTTGCGCCCACCCAGTAGCCCCCTTCGGTGGTTCTTGGCTCTAGAAATTCTCTTATTTTGCATAAAAAATCCCCGTAAAGTTTCATTCCATTCCGAGAACTTTTATTTTTGCACAAAAACAACACCATGGTAGTTCTGCTGAAAACAACGTCAGTCTGGGGTTAGTTTCATTCAAATCATGCAAATTAGAGTCCAAAACAAGAGGAAAAGTGTTAGGAAAAGTAGATACGTTGGAGACATATCAATAGTCAGCAAAGCGGTTGCGCGACATAGCCAATGCCATCCAAGGGAAGAAGGGGATTTAATAAGCAAGTCCAGCTTCGGCGATTTGCTTTACAGCTCTCCTTTGGTTCCTCCTCCAGAAGGGCTTCTCGATTTCATAGTTATGAGGATTGACACTAAGAAGCATCTACCCAAGTATGTTTTCTGTTTCTTTTTATCATTTTGCCCTCTTCTCTCTGTTGCATAACATGTTTTTCCTTTTTTGCAACATCTACTGATTTTTATTTTTGTGTACTGCAGGATAAATGACCACAAGAAGATCCACTTTACAAGAGACATGATTAAGAAGATATTCAATGTCCCATCTGGTAGGAGACCGGTAGAATTCGGCAAGAGGGGCAAAGCAGATTTCTGTGACGTTTATTTGGATGGTGAAAGGGCTCCATTAGCTACAACAGTAGCTGTTATATCAAAAGCAGATGACGACGACGAGGAGACAATCGAGATATCATGGGTTTTATTGTGCCTAGCATTGGTCCTAGCTCCTGGGATAGGAAACATGGTGCCTCTCGAATATTTCTACACCTTACAAGACATGAGTGTGGTCCATGAGTTCGAGTGGGATGAGTATATTCTGTGTGATGTGATGAGAGAAGTTAAAAAATATCAGGATAAGAGGAATGATAATAAAGGGATATTCCTCATTGGCGGCTATCTACCAATGCTTCCGGTACAATCCTTCATTCTCGTAACATTCCCCTCTTCTTTTTCGGGACAGTAAACTTTTTTTAGGCGCTGATGTTTCTTTCCTTTTTTGTGCCTTTCTTGCAGGTAATTTACATGGACCATCTTGATGTGCCAAGAGGATGCATATTTGATCATACCATTCACTACTCCCTGCCACGAGCTTGTTTTGTTCATGAAATGGACTTCTACGCTATTGTTGCAGTCGACAGCCTAAACAACGGTTTTGGCAAGCGGCCTGTAAGTTATTCAAACTGAATACACCGCTTTCATATTTTTGTTTTATCTAGAAGACCCTTTTACGTTGCAATTTCTGGATTCGTTTACATTTATTTGTTTCTTTTTTCGTTGCAGTTCAGCACCACTACAACGTACACAACAACTGAGTTTATGTCATTTATAGATTAGCAAGCCCAAGGAACCATTCAAGGTAGTGTCACAGAGGAGCCGTCGGAAATCAGTGACCAAGTTGGTGCTGTTGCGGGCACAACACACACTCTGGATGTGCCAGAGAGCTCCCACACAAAGGCCAATGTACAAGTGGGAGCCAATGTGGGTTCTCGAGGTCCGCCTCAGATTGGCATGAAGGGGACCGATGGCAGTGCAGAGCATGTCCATGAGCTGCCTCCAGCTAACACGAATGGTGGTGACGATGTGTGCGGCTCTTTGGAGGAGTGGCTCCACGCATTGCCTACATTCGAGGAGTTAGAGGTGGCTTTTTTGCAGCTCTTTTTTTCCGTACTGCATCTTTCTTGACTGCCATGTCATAAACAACTTACACACTTGTTTCCGTGCATTGCAGCTGCCCATATACAACAAACACAAAGAACTCCATGCTGCAGAACTTAATGTTGCGTTTAGCTCATTTGGGAGGGTGTTGCATGGCATGTACCGCAAGCGCATGGCCCTAATGTTCTATGAGGCACAAAGCTGAATGCAGGAGTCATGAGCACAAAGACAAAGGTGCAAATGTCACTTTTAGTGTACTAGGAGCTTCTGCTGCAAGCATGTCTAATGCCACTGCCACTGAACAATTTTCGCAGCAGCCCAACATCTATCATGGCGCGCATGGGACTGCAGATATGACTGATGCCACTGCCACTGAACCATCTCCGCAATAGCCCATGCAACTGGATGGCGCAAAGAGTAGTGATCCAGCAGTGGAAGTTGGTCACAACAATGCTGCCCCACCCAAGATGAGTGATCACAGCAATGGCAATGATCACAGTAGTGGCAAGGGAGAAGATTTATGTAGCAAGGTAAAAATCACTGAACAAAAGTCCCCTCGCAGCCCAAGCTCCCCATTTGTGTATCTGACGAGGAGCCAGGGACACTTGAAGATGGGCCTTCATTTGGTTTGTTTGAACCTGGCTATGATGATGATCTACTGTTTCAGGAAGTTCCTCAAGTTCGGTTCTCCCCTGCACGAACCTTTGGTTCAGATTTGGACTCCTTTTTGGCGATTCACGCGAGAAGCCCTTTGTTTGATGATTCCCCTGCTATTTCAGCTCGTCTAGTTTTTGATGTGACTCCTCTCGCAACATGTCCCCCAATTTCAGCAGGCCACGCAGGTTTATAACTCATTTTCCCACACTTTTGTGTTTGTCACCAAGTCATGTTTTTTTCCAGAAACTTAGTACATCCATGCTCCAAACTATTTTTCACTTTCTTTCTTTTCTTTTTATTTGGCAAAAGCATGGGTTTCTTAGACAAGAGAGGAGGCGGCGGTTGAAGTCAGCAGCGGGCGCATCCCTGGTGAGAACAAGCCCAACTTAAGACAACTACAACATCGCCAGAAAGTGCGCCCAAGTTGAAGAAGATGAAGAAGATTAAAGTTGATGCTTCAGATGATGCCATATACCAGCAATATTGTTGTAACCATTACCAGATAAAGTACCACCCGAAGGCGAGCCTCTGTAAGTGTTCTAATTTCATATCTGTTGAGAGAAAATTTCCATCCATTTTTACCCTCTAACTAAGCCACTGTTTTTTTTGCAACATGTAGCCCTCCATTCATCAAGACAGGTGGGTTTGAAATTTCTTTCAAACATTTCAGCAGCAGACTCAAAAAGCATGCACATCTGAACAATGAGGTGATGTCACTATACATTGAAAGTTTCAACATCGAGCACATGTATAGCTCAAGCAAGCCAAGGAAGTTTGCATTCTCGCCGCATACGGCTGTGAGTCAACTAGCGTTTTTTTGCCTTTCTCACTTGAGTTTTTGCCTGCAACACTCATTCTCATCAATCATTTTCTTTATATAGTCCAAGCTTGCTGTGGACCCAAGTTCATTCCATGCACGTTCTTGTATCAAAGATTTCAAGAGAGCCTGTGAGAAAAACAACATCGCAAAAAGTTATCAAGTAAAACTTTGTTCACTATCTTACATAGTGCAAAGCTTTCTTAGCGCAACATGATTCGGTTTTTTGAATTATCTCATTTGTTTAATTTTGCAGCTGTTCTTCACCATTGTCCAGAATGGCCATTGGGCAGTCGTTGTTGCAAATTTGATGCAAAGACAATTCAATGTTTTTGATTCCAGGAGTGATGACCCAGACTACGTCACCCTTTAGCGTCCTTATTGCAATCTGATATGGGGGCTACACCCCTTCCATCTCTTTTTCTTTTTTTCAATCTGGTATGAGCGTTTGAGGGCCTGGATTTGCTATGTTGTAGATGTTGTTATCTTAACGGATCAGCCAAATAAAAGGCAGAACAAACCAATCCGCAAATCTGGTTTGGCAGTGCAACCATACAAATCTGTTGGATGAAAACTAGAAAACATCACCGTATTCGCCAGTCACAAAGTTGCTTGCCATGCCTTCGCCGACATGGGCGTCAGTAGCCGTCGTCGCCGTCGGAGAAGGGCTCAGCGGGTTCCTCCTGTTCCAAATCGTCAGCTACTCACGTGCCAGACATACCAATTAGCACGTCACTACGGTCTTGCCCATTCATGATCGGTAAAATTGACAAATTTGACCTGAGAGCAAAGTATTTCACAAACTAAACTATTTTTAAAAGAATTTCAGACCGCTGACCCTTTTGTGCAGAGCCCGACAGCTAGGCGCTGCACTCTACTGTGCAACTCTTTACAGCTAAGTGCGGCACAGTGTAGTGCAACTCCTTGCAGCTTGGCGCTGCACAAGTGTGGCGTCTGAGTGTTAGGCGCTGCACAGTAGAGTGCAACGCCTTGCTGTCAGGGACTGAACATTAGGGGTCAGCTGGATGAAATATTTTCAAAAGCAGTTTAGTTTGTGAAATAGTTTCGCCCTAAGGTCAAATTTGTGCCTTTTGCCTTCATGATCGGAGGCTATCCCCGGGCTATCGAGGTCTTCATTAATGGTCAAATCCCGGAGGCCGCCGATTTCATAGGTGTTTCTTGCGCTCTCATGCAGGATGTTGAGCAACCAGTGAAAGTGCACGCCGCATTCAGTTTCATCGACGAGGTTGAAAACCAAGATCCGAGGTATGTTCATTCAGGTCTTGTAACTCATGTGACTAGCAGGCACAGTGTGGGTTTCCCTAGGTACATTGCCAGGAACGACTTCGAAAATTCCAAGCATCTCGACTACGATTGCTTCACCATCCGGTGTGACCTCCTCGTCTTTGAGGAAGGGCGTTAACACTAGATCCATTGGCAGACTCCTTTTTTTTGTGGGGTAATGCCAGACTGCTATGTGGTTAGATTCTGCATGACGGAACCAATCGTCCATGTATGCACAGATGTTATAATAAATAATGATAATGAATTATGTACATCAGGGTTACACTGTTTGTGGAATTCGTGCATCAAGATTTGTACAAGCCGCAACTATGAATTAGTACGTCGACTTGCTGCAGATGTATTTCTTACTATCTACTCACTCCGTCCGAAAAAGCTTGTCCCTCAAATGGTGCTAGATACATCTATTTGAGGGACAATTTTTTTTAAACGAAGGGAGTATGATCTAAGAGCATCTTTGTCCTATTCCTTTTACTAAACAAATTTCCTAGTTGGACCAAAAGAAATTGTTGGTCCATTGACATGTCGGATCCATGTATCAGGTGCATATTGAGATGAGTTTATTGGGGAGGTGTCGAAGAACCCATCCAATGTTCCCAAAAATATTATTGGGATGGCCCCAATGACACCTTATTGTGGATGATTTATTAGGAATAGCTACAAATGCTCTAACTCAACAACTTGCTTAGTTTTTTTTACGTGTAGCTCCTTGATCTCTTCATCGATTGATACACACAACCATATATTTATTAATTTTTAAACAATGCCAAGCAAAACAAAACATTGATGTCGAACATATGGGCTAATAAAATAAAAGTAAAAGAACACTTGAGCTGTTGACCTCTTATCATAATCTTTATAATCCTATCGCAAACTCTATGATACATGATCCAATAACAAAATACACTATGCCTAGACAAAACCATTAAGAAGGGACCCTCACATGTGTGCCCATGTTAACGAATTGAAGAAAAATTTGAGATGGGGTTTTCTTCCATGAAGGAAGGAAGCTTTGAGCCGACACCTTCAACAAGATCACACACACACACACGCACACACGCACACACACACACACACACATTGCTGACCTATAAGAAGTGGTGGGAGGTCAGTGGCAGGTGCCTACCACAGGAGGGCCCATCACTGATGGCCTTCTCCTGTCTACCACTTCTAGTTTGTTATGCAGTATTGCCCATATACCGCAACAAAGCGAAAAAAGATTGGAGTGATCTCAACCCATGCCATGGCACCCAACCACCTATATGTCCAGAACTTAGCCTTAAGCCCATGGCCAACGGTGGCTGAAGTTACGAAGAGGTCCCTATTGACGCAAGATGTAGGAGTGCGGGATTTTTAAGCTCCCATGTAGCTACACCTTCTATCTAGGACATATAGCTTTGCATCAAGATCCGTGCTCAATAACTAGAAATTTCACTTTTTTGTTTCTACCAAACCAAAAAACATGTGAAGTTGAAACTTTGCAAGTGAACAACACACATATATTAGACTGTGCAAAAAATGTTACAATTTTTTTGTGCAACAAAAATATCTAAATTTACATGATTTATTATAATATTTATCATTCTCGACATTTCCGACCCACCAAAAAAAATCACGAAACATTTTATGCACATTGTATTACTCATGTGACGTTGGTGTGCAAAGTTCTAGGTTCAAATGTTTTCTGTTTGGGTGAAAAAAAAGAGAAAGTTATACACACATATCTCAACACAAACATGGAGGCCTAGACAGAGAGTGTACCTTCCATGTAGCACATTCACAACTTTCCATCCATGGCTTCTCTGGATCCATCCACTCAAGCCAAAGCCAATGCAGCCGGAGAGCAATGCTGAATATGTCATAACTATTAATACCCAAACCACCCGAGGACTTTGAGCATCAAACCTGCACCCTATTGACCAAATAGTGGCCACCATTGCACTCCTTTAAACCCTTCAAATTAAAGGAACACCCTCATCAACATGTTAGTCTTTGCAATAAGCCACTTGGATAGGGTGAGGGCGTGAACAAGTACACCAAACATGGAAGCAAGACCTTGTCCATGAGCATGTGCAGTAGCAGAGGCAGAAATTTGGATTGGGGGGGGGGGGAGAAAGTTCTATTAAAATAGGTTGGGGAGGGCCAAACCTAAGGAAAAACAAATGTTAAGTAGTAAAAAATCTCTATGTCTACACTATTCATTAGTAATTTAGTAGCAAAATCATGATGTTAGGGGGGCAGGGCCCCTATTGTCCAAGATAAAGTTCGTGTCTCCTAAGCCACCCAAGGTGGAGTGGCAGCCCAAGATAGGTACACATGAACTACATCATCTAAGAAGGAAAGCCATGCGAAATATGGCCCAAACTCCATACCCTCACAATCTATGGAGAAGACCACACTCTTGAGGGTGTTCTTCTTCAACCTTGTGGCCCTACCAAAAAGACCGAGGGCCACCTTCATCACTTGAATGTCTTTGGAAACTAGATGAATTAAAACAACATAATCATCTACACAAAGGGAGATGAGTAGCTTGACATCTTCCGACCAATGGAGTGTAGAAAATTTTGATCCACCGACCAACGGGGTGCGGCATACCCCGATCCTTCACATAATCAAGTAACACCTGAGAAAGTCAATTGCAATGATGCACATATTACAACCTATTTGTAGCAGCCATCTGCTGTAGACTTTACATAATAAAGAACAAAATGAGAAACTTAAACAACAACATAAAGATTAGGGACCCCTTGGTAAAATACACAAAAGTCAATGGTTAATTAGGCCCTATTAGTTTGGGCTTTTGCTTATGCTTTACAGCCTTTTCACTTTGGCAAAAAAGCCGCAAAAGCTCCTAAATAGGGCCCTTTTGCTTTGATTTTTGGCTTATGAATCAATATTGTTATATGATGGTATAAGCAACAAGCGGAAGAAAAAAAACACCTATTTAGGAGATTTTTTGGCTTTTTGGCCAAAGTGAAAAAGCTGCAAAAGTAAAAGCAAAAGTCCAAACAAATAGGGCCTATTAATAGTATGGCGGAAAGTTAAGACATTATGCTCAATAATTAAGATGTGTAGCACTACATATGACACTGCGAGTGGAATGGTAGCAACATTACAAGGTCATGTAAATAAAATTAGTAAGGACTGTATAAGGGCAACAGTTTAGGGCATCTCTGCCTTTTTCGCTCAACAATGTTCATATTTGTGCACTACCTCTATCAAGAGACATTTAGATTTGTTGGAATTGTGTCGAATATAGCGTACAAAGTAGGTTAGAGTTGGACTCTAAGTTGTATTATGCTTATAAAAGCCCATTAGCTGGCAATGTAGCCTCCGATCGAGTCTCACAGAGCTGCGTTCTTTCGTCCGTGATTAGCGGATACCTGGGTGGGATTAGGCATTGTTGTTGCCGTCATGTGTGCCCTTGCCGCCTGCCTGCCTGCCTTTAAGGATAGTCATAGTGGGAGTAACATAGGTAGTAACATGCATCTACATGCAATGCCAACTAGGCAAATTGGTGAGTTGGCACACTATTAAATGAGGAAAGAGAGGAATGTGGTAACATATTATGTTACCATCACATAGGGCTTTCCAAGAAACAATGAGTCTATACACTAATAAATGCAACAATCTATGATACTACCTCTAAGTTACTTTGCACTGTAAAGGTAGTAACATAGACTAGTGTCATATGCATGACACTAGTTTAAATTACTTCCCACTATGACTAGCCTAATCTCCCTGATCTGGTTTTCACATCTTAGTCACACGGCGAGTCGGCCACACAGCCTACTTCACTGCTCCATCCAACAACTATTAGGTTAACACATCCACATCACACTCTATTAATTTCTCTCTATTCTCATCTCGTATCATTGTTGAAATTATACATCAGATTTTAGTTGTTTTGTTTTGTCATTTGAGATGCTATCAAGAATTCATACCTTTATATGTGTGCTAGAAATTATCATGATGCAAATTATACCAATATGTCTCAATTCTAATCTCCTATCAGTGTTGAAACTATACGTCAGATTTTCGTTACTTTGTTTCGTGGTTTGAGATGCTATCAAGAATTCATATATTCTATGTGTGTCCTAAAAATTATCGTGATGCAAATTATCTTGTACGAGTTCCTATTTGCGATACAAAATGTTTCTATGTTGGCCGTATACAATATACCCATACCCAAATCTACCTTAAAAAAGAAGCCATGACCAATTCTTTAATTGAAATTCCTCAACTATGAAGAGAAAAAACCCCAGCAAACACCATTAAGATTAATTCATTTTCTAAGCCAGTTGCTTTCAGTTGTCAACATACTACATAAATGAGGCTAATGTTCAAGTTCTCAACCTTGTTTTCTATAATTATATTTTGCACAAGATTTTTTTTATGCACTTAACTCCCCCCCCCCCCCCTCCCTATGCTCAAACCCTGGCTCCGCCCCTGGTAGTCAGACCCCGAGGATGTAGCCATATGATGAACCTCGTTAACAAATCTCGGTGTCGTGTTCATGTGATTGTTTGGTCCTTGTTAGATCAACTACGTGCCTCAAATTAATTCTAACAAGATATTTTCTAGTTTTGCGGTATACCAGTTAATTGAGCTAATCAGTAGTTGGATGTTGTTGTAAGGAAGTTCCTTCTATCAGATTGGATCCGTTGGAAAGTTAGCAATTCACCGAACACCTTTTGAGAAGTGTGATCAAGAGGAAAATTGCAGAAACACCACCACAACTTGAAGAGGAACAGAAGTACTAACATTTTGCTAGAGATGCAAGTTTTATTCAGCTGGCTGAAAAGTTTAGCCTGTCCATTACACGGTCACATCTCGCAGGACACCCATAGGAACGTCGCCAACATCGACGCTCGACGCAAAGACTGCGGATGCTTGCTCCTACGACTTCGTAGGCCGACGCTCGTCGACGAACAGCTTGATGTCCTCCACGAGCTTGCCGGAGTCGGCGATCTCCGGGAACGCGTGGAAGCCGTGGATGGCATCGGGGTACTCGACCACCCTAACCGGCTTCCCCTTGCCGCGCAACGCCTCCACGTACCGCGTCTGCCAGCCCTTGAGCAGGTCGAACCCACCGACCACCACCATGGCCGGCGGGAACGCCTCGGCCAGCTCGACGCGCTCGCCGCAGACGCGAGCGGCGGGGTGGTCCCGGGTGGCGCCCTCTGGCAAGAACTCCCTCCAGTAGGCGTCCGTCACCACCATCGACAGCGAGGGCCCCACCTTGTCGAGCGTCACCTCCGCCTCCGTCCGCTCCTCGCCCCCGAAGAACGGCTGGATCAGGACGACGCCGGCGAGGCGTAGGGATGATGGTGACGCGGTGGTCTTCATGGCCGACCAGCGCTGCGCCACGTGGTGCGTGATGTTGCCGCCGGCGCTGTCGCCGGCGAGGAAGCATCTGGAGAGGTCCACGGGGACGGCAAGATCGTCGGGGAGGCCGTTCGTGTCGAGGTAGCGGAGCACGTCCATGCCATCGTCGTACGCTGCCGGGAAGCGGTGCCTGGGGGCGAGGAGGTAGTTCACCGAGACGATGACGGCGCCGAGCCCGTGGCAGAGGCGGCGGCAGAACGCGTCGTAGGGGCGGGACGCCGCGGAGAAGAGCACGAAGCCGCCGCCGTGGAAGTAGACGACGACGGGGACCGGCGCATCGGCTGCCGACGAGGGGGAGAAGACGCGCGCCCAGAGGCCGCGGGAGGCGTCGACGGTGACGTCGGCAGAGCGGACCCCCGACGCGTCCGGGCGTGGCCTTGCCGCCGCGTGGAGGTCGCCGAGGGAGAAGAGGAGGCGCCGGACGCTGCCGTCCGGCCGGTGCGCGAGCGACAGTGCCGCAAACTGGAGGCGTACCGTCCACGGAAGGGCCGGCGGCCGGCGCGCGTCCTCAGTGCCGGCCATTGCTTGCACCGCAGAGCAAGCAGATCCGCGTGAGAGTGGTTTGAAGTAGCTAAGCGTGGAGGGGACAACGGGGTGTAAAATACTTGGTCTTCGATGCGATCGATGGACGATGTTCGAGGACAAATATGACAACCTGGTCATGGTCGATTCTTAAATGTGACATTTTGGCGTTGATGCATGACGAGAATGAACAGTAAAAAATCATCCTAAACAGTGACACTTTCTGACTCCTTTTTTTTGGAATCACTTTCGACTACTCTGACAGAGAGCAAAAAAGTTGTGGTCTAACTTTCGCTGCTCGACACCAATGGGGAGGAAACAACATCGTACGGAGACTTTGTTAATCCCCTCTGAGGGTGATCACAGAGGATTTACAGAAATTTTGGTTTGCAAGGGATTTAATTGCTTCCAATTCTTTTCGAGAAAATGAGTGGGGGTCGAGAAGATAGGTCCAGAGAAGGGATGAATAGACACTATCAAGTCAAAAGGTGCACTTTTAAATTCTTTTAAAATTTTAGGGTTGATTTTAGCCCAAGTTAAGCAGCAACCAATAGAATTTACACATGCATATCTAGAGTATAGGCAGCGGATAAAGAACAACATACAAGTGCTAGAAAGTAAAGGAAGGTAGAGATTGGAATATCAAACGCAATGAAGACACAGTAATTTTTGGCATGGTTCCGATAGGTGAGGCTATCATACGTCCACGTTGATGGATGCTTTGCCCATGAAGGGTAACGGTTGTGCGAGTCCATGGAGAGCTCCACCTACGAAGGGTCCACGAAGAAGCAACATTGTCTATGTCATTATAACTTTCGTCCACGAAGGACTAGTCTCACTCAGGGTAGATCTTCATGAAGTAGGCGATCTCCTTACCCTCACAAATTCTTTGGTTCAACCCACATGATTTGGGGGCTCCCAAGTGACACCTTACAAATTTGGGAGACATCACTCTCCAAAAGGTCATAGATATTGTTGTTGATAATGAACTCCTTGCTCTTATGCTTCAAAAGGTAGGCTTGAGGAGTCCATATCTCCATCCATCTACTTGCCTAGGTTGATCTTTTTCTGAAATATACTTGAAGAAAACATTAGTCGAATGACGTGTATGTTAAAATGAATTACCAAAACCACCGAGGAAGCAAATGTTTTTTCAATGAGATTTTCTTTTGCAAGAAAACGAGGTTTATGATCGAGGACATCACACAATCACTTATAAGAAGAGCATTCCTTGTGGTCAAACCTATTCTTTCAGTGGTAAGTGGCGTACCCATCTACAACGAGGTGACTTTACCGATTTTAAGATTAGTCGGCTCAGTATTTTAGAGGTGCTCATTGGATAGGATGCACTTGCGTGTGTTTATAGGGGTGAGCGTACGTGTATGTGAGTGTTTGCATTTATACTATGTTTTGCTAAAAAGAACATACACAATATTATATCAAGGCACCAAATGTGTCTGAGCAAAACAATCTTGGTTGAATGACCTTGGGTTGGAGGAGCAGATAAACTACAATGCAACATGAAGAAGTACATGAAGTAGAGCTTCAGATGAACTAGGAAGGGGATGAACGAAAGATGAAATAAGGGCATCTTTAAGGGCACTCCTCAAACTGTTTTGTATGTCCACTCGGGCAGTCCAAACAATGTCTGGGGGGAAAACAGCCGAACGGGCCTTCAAAACTTCCTTCATTTGCCAAGACTGTCCGAACTACCTCAAACCGGACCCATGTATGAGCAGGATATGGGGTTGTACAAACATATCCATCACATTAGACCAGACAAATCAACCCTACCCCAATCCGTACCAAATCGCCCCTCGTCTCTCTCTCTCTCTCTCTCTCTCTCTCTCTCTCTCTCTCTCTCTCTCTCTCTCTCTCTTGCTTGCTTGCTTGTCTCCGACCCCCAACTCCCCACCATGGCCCTTCGCATCCCTCCTTCACCCGCGGCCGCACCATCAGGGCCTTTCTTCACTGTCCTCCTCCCAAATAAAGATCGTTGGTTGACCTCATGGGCAGATATTCTTTGAAACAAAGACATGGAACTACAAAAACGGGAGTACATCAAGAAGGATGAGAAGTAGGGAAGATACAAATTATAATTCAATGTCTAGAGGAAAAAGATTGACTTGGAGATGGAGAAGGTGAGGGGAAGATTGCTACTTGACTTGAGAGGGAAGGCTGGAGATCGAGATCATGAAGGTGTGGGAGTAGATGGATCTTGAGAAGGAGTGGGAGCTGATACGTCTCCAACGTATCTATAATTTTGATTGTTCCATGTTGTTATATTATCATTCTTGCATGTTTTACAATCATTTTATAGTCATTTTATATCATTTTTTGGTACTAACCTATTGACATAGTGCCCAGTGCCAGTTGTTGTTTTCTGAATGTTTTTTACATCGCAGGAAATCAATATCAAACAGAGTCCAAATGCAACGCAACTCCTGGAGGATTTTTGTGGGCCAGAAGAAAGCCAATGGGCCAAGGAAGAACCTGAGGGGCTGCTCGAGGGGAGCAGCACCCACCAGGGCGCGCCAGGAGGCCCAGGCGCGCCTTGGGGGGTTGTGCCCACCTTGGGTGCCCCCGAACCGCCTCTTTGCTCTATAAATACCACAATATTCCAGAAAACCTAGGGGAGTCGACGAAATATTGATCCAGCCGCCGCAGAGTCCAGAACCACCAGATCCAATCTAGACACCGTCATGGAGGGGTTCACCACTTCCATTGGTGCCTCTCCTATGATGCTTGAGTAGTTCTTTGTAGACCTACGGTTCCGTAGTTAGTAGCTAGATGGATTCCTCTCTCTCTCTTGATTATCAATACAATGGTCTCTTGGAGATCCATATGATGTAAGTCTTTTGGCGGTGTGTTTGTTGGGTTCCAATGAACTTTGAGTTTATGATCAGATCTATGTTTTATCCATGAAAGTTATTTGAGTCTTCTTTGATCTCTTATATGCATGATTGCTTACAACATCGTATTTCTTCTCCGATATTTGGGTCTTGTTTGGCCAACTTGATCTATTTATCTTGCAATGGGAAGAGGTGCTTTGTAGTGGGTTCGATCTTACGGTGCTTGATCCCAATGACAGAAGGGGAACTGACACGTATGTATCGTTGCTACTAAGGATAACAAGATGAGATCTATATCTGCCGCAATAGATAAATGGATCTCGTCTACATCATGTCATCGTTCTTATTGCATTACTCTGTTTTCTCATGAACTTAATACACTAGATGCATGCCGGATAGCGGTCGATGTGTGGAGTAACGTAGTAGGCGCAGGCAGGAGTCAGTCTTCTAATCTTGGATGTGATGCCTATATAATGATCATTGTTTGGATATCGTCATGATTATTTGAAGTTCTATCAATTGCCCAACAGTAATTGTTTTCCCACCGTTCGTTATTTTTCTCGAGAGAAGCCACTAGTGAAACCTACGGCCTCCGGGTCTCTTTTCATCATATTTTCCTTTGCGATCTACCTTCTCTTGCATTTATGTTTAGATCTATTAAACCAAAAATACAAAAATACCTTGCTGCAATTTATTTGTTCCGCGATCTATTTATCCTATCTACCACTTTTTACCTCACGTTTTTTGCCTATCTTGAGGCGCCGTACCCGGAAGGTATTAACAACCCATTTAACACGTCGGGTTGTGAGTATTTGTTATTTGTGTGCAGGTGTTGTTTACGTGGTGTGAGGAGATTCTCCTACTGGTTCGATAACCTTGGTCTCATCACTGAGGGAAATACCTACCATCGCTATACTGCATCGTCCCTTCCTCTTTGGGGAAATACCGACGTAGTTCTAGCAGACACGAAAAGGAATTTCTGGCGCCATTGCCGGGGAGGATCTTCAACATGAACAAGGTTCCTAATCACTAATCTCATATCCTCGCAATTTACATTATTTGTCATTTGCCTCTCGTTTTCCTCTTCCCTACTTCACAAAAAATTGTCGTTTTATTCGCCCTCTTTTTCGTTCGCCATTTTCTCGTCAGATCTCATCTTTGCTTGTGTGCCACGTGTCTTCTATTTGCTTGCATCTTTGCTTGCTATATTTCTCTTGATATGGATCCTCATCCACTTGCTAATCTTTTTAAGAGATCCAATTATCATGAACAAATTGCTAGTGATTTGAGTACACTAGATTATCTTTATGAAGTTTTGCTTGAGATTCGTGAATCTGAAAATTGTGATGAAGAAATTTATGAAGTGATTCATGATAGCTCTGTGAATGAAAAGCATGATTGCAATGATTTTACTATAAATTCTATTAATGTCAATTGTGCTAATGATATGCAAAACCCCAAGCTTGGGGATGCTAATTTTGCTATGTCCACTACTTATTGCAATGATCATGATTGGGGTGATTCTTCTTACAATCTTGAAAATTTATTTAAGCCCCGTGATGAATATGAGACTGATAATAGTGTTTGCAATAATATTGAAAGTGGGTTTGGAAGAGTGTCAACTTTAGATCCACTACTTTGGAGAATGTTCAATCTTATGATTTTTTTTGATAAAAGTGGGTTTGGAGAGGTCATGACTTTAGTTAATGTTAATCCCACTATTTTGGAAGAGTGTCAACTTCGCATGCATGTGGATCGTGTTGAGAATATGTTATGTGATAGCTATATTGTTGAATTTTCTTACGATCCTACATCTAATTATTATGAGAGAGGAAAATGTGGTTGTACAGATTTTCATGTTACTAAATTACCTCTCTTCATGTTGAGATTGCTAATGTTTCTTTCTTCTTCCTTGCATATGCTAGTTTTTGCTTGCCTTGATAATTTGTTTGCTTATAAAATGCCTATGCCTAGGAAGTGTGTTAGACTTAGATGTGTTTGTCATGTGCTATGTGATGCTCTCTTTGTGCTTCAATTCTTGTCTTTCATGAGATCATCATCAAAATTATCAATGCCTAGCTAGGGACGTAAAACGATAGCGCTTGTTGGGAGGCAACCCAATGAATAAAATTTTATTTTTGCTTTTTGCTTTATGTTCTTGAGTGTTAGCACAATTATGCTACTGTTATGATTGTGTTTTTTGTGTTTTAATTAGTGTTTGTGCCAGGCAAGGCCTTTGGGAAGACTTGGGTGAAAGTTTATTTGATCTTGCTGAAAAATAGAAACTTTTGCGCTCACGAGATTCGTTGTCATTTTTTACAGAAGAGTGATTTTAAGTTAATTATTTTTTCAGAGGATTAATAGACAAATTCCTTACGTCCACCAATTTATTTCATAATTTTTGAGTTACATAAGTATTCGAAATTTTCAGATTACTACAGACTGTTCTGTTTTTGACAGATTCTGTTTTCCTTGCGTTGTGTGCTTGTTTTGATGATTCTATGGTTTTCTTTGATGAGTTTTTGCCATAGAAAAGTTGGAATAAAGTAGATATAATGCAAAAATAAAATAAGAATAGGTTTTCTACAGTACTTATAGTAGTGATTTGGTTTCTTATACTAACGGATCTCACGAAGGTTTTGTTTGAGTTTTGTGTGATTGAAGTTTTCAAGTTTTGGGTTATCTTACGATGGATGAAGGAATAAGGATAAGCAAAAGGCTAAGCTTGGGGATGCCCAAGGCACCCCAAGATAATATTCAAATAAGTAGCAAGCAACTAAGCTTGGGGATGCCCCCGAGTGGCATCCCCGCTTTCTTCTAAGAACCATCGGTATTTTACTTGAAACTATATTTTTATTCGTCACATGATATGAGTTTTGCTTGGAGCATCTTGTATTTTATGAGTCTTTGCTTATTTTGCTTTGTGTTTTAAGTGTTGAATCCTTGCTGGAGACACCCTTTTTAGAGAGCCAAACATTATGCTATGCTTGCCCCTATGCTTCACTTAAATTTTTAGAGCCATGGACTTGCTCTAGTACTTCACTTATATCTTTTTGAGCACGGTGTGCTTTGTTAATTTTGAAGAAATGCTCCCATGCTTCACTTCGATTTATTTGGGAGTTAGTAAATTTTTAAGAAATTCTCTCTTGCTTCAGTTAGATTATTTTGAGAGAAAGAAAAAAATTATGCTCATGTTCTTCACTTATATTTGTTTGAGCTTATCAAAAGCAACATATGAAAATAGTCCCAAAGTGATAGATATCCAAGGAGGATATAATAAACACTTTCATGAAGATCATTGGACAAAATAAACTTGATTCTTAGTAATGGTTTTGAGATATGAAGATATGATATGTGAGTCATATTGATGAGTAATTGTGCTTTAGTAAGAATATTGATGTTAAGGTTTGTGATTCCCTATGCAAGCACGAAAGTCAATAGTTCTGCAATGAAATTTATATCCTACTTATGGTGCTTAATGCTTGGGTACGAGATTTTTTGCTTTTTGGTTGGTCGCTTCTCAATCTTTTTGCTAGCCTTCATTTTGCACTAAGTATGATCACTACTTGTGCATCCAAAACCCTTTAAGCCAGTTTTGCCTTATGAGTCCACTATACCTACCTATATGCGGTATTTCCATGCTGTTCTAAGCAAATTTGCATGTGCCATCTCTAATGTTCAAATAAATTTCTCTTTTGTGTGCTCTACTACTCGCGAGGCGGTAAAGGGTAGCCAATATTTTCCATGCTAGATGTGTTATTCTCACGATGAGTGTTTATTCACTTGTCATTGCACGAGATTATGGCAAAGGTACTAGGGATGCCTAGTCCCGAAATGAATAAATGAATTTACTTTATGTTGTCAAATAATAAATTCCTTGGAAAGTGTTGGTATGGAGGACACCCGTGGATACGGCTAGCCATGGAAAGTGAAAGTTATGGTGGAAAAAGGAATAAACTTTATTTTCTATTTGGGAACCGCCTATGATGTATCTAGCATGGAAAGTGTTGGGATGCTCCAAGTCGTTTTTGTTGGTAGAAAAAGTATGCCTCTCAAAAATAATTTTATCTCTCAGTTTAAGCTTTGAGCTCTAGCACCTCTACAAATCCCTACTTCCCTCCGCGAAGGGCCTTTCTTTTACTTATGCAATTTTTATTTTGAATTTGAGTCTCCATCTTCTCTTTTAAAGCACCAACTAAGGGGCACTTGATCGTATTTGAGCATTGGGTGTAGCTAATATTCGAGTGTGTTTCATGAGTGGATCAATGATTAAGCATGATGGGCTAGGAATAACTTGCTTTAGTGTTGATATTTTTAAAGACATGGTTGCTTGTTGGTATGCTGGAGTATTAAAGTCTTTATGTCAAAACTAGACTATTGCTTTGAATCATATAAAATTCCATATGTCCATGCTATAAACAAAAGAATGTGAACACGTTAGGCAGCATTCCACATCAAAAATTCTGTTTTTATCATTTACCTACTCGAGGACGAGCAGGAATTAAGCTTAGGGATGCTGATACGTCTCCAACGTATCTATAGTTTTTGATTATTCCATGTTGTTATATTATCATTCTTGGATGTTTTAAAATCATTTTATAGTAATTTTATATCATTTTTTGGTATTAACCTATTGACATAGTGCCCAGTGCCAGTTGCTATTTTTTGCATGTTTTTTACATCGCAAGAAATCAATATCAAACGGAGTCCAAACACAACGCAACTCTTGGAGGATTTTTTGGGCCAGAAGAAAGCCAATGGGCCAAGGAAGCACCTGAGGGGCTGCTCGAGGGGAGCAACACCCACCAGGGCGCGCCAGGAGGCCCAGGCGCGCCCTAGGGGGTTGTGCCCACCTCGGGTGCCCCCAAACCACCTGTTTGCTCTATAAATACCACAATATTCCAGAAACCCTAGGGGAGTCGACGAAATATTGATCCGGCCGCTGCAGAGTCCAGAACAACCAGATCCAATCTAGACACCGTCATGGAGGGGTTCACCACTTCCATTGGTGCCTCTCCTATGATGCGTGAGTACTTCTTTGTAGATCTACGGGTCCGTAGTTAGTAGCTAGATGGCTTCCTCTCTCTCTCTCTCTCTCTCTCTCTCTCTTGATTATCAATACAATGGTCTCTTGGAGATCCATATGATGTAAGTCTGTTGGCGGTGTGTTTGTTGGGATCCGATGAACTTTGAGTTTGTGATCAGATCTATGTTTTTATCCATGAAAGTTATTTGAGTCTTCTTTGATCTCTTATATGCATGATTGCTTATAGCATCGTATTTCTTCTCCGATATTTGGGTTTTGTTTGGCCAACTTGATCTATTTATCTTGCAATGGGAAGAGGTGCTTTGTAGTGTGTTCGATCTTACGGTGCTTGATCCCAGTGACAGAAGGGGAACCGAAACGTATGTATCGTTGCTACTAAGGATAACAAGATGAGATCTATATCTTCCACAATAGATAAACGGATCTCGCCTACATCATGTCATCATTCTTATTGCATTACTCTGTTTTCTCATGAACTTAATACACTAGATGCATGCTGGATAGCGGTCGATGTGTGGAGTAATAGTAGTAGATGCAGGCAGGAGTCTGTCTACTAATCTGGGACGTGATGCCTATATAATGATCATTGCCTAGATATCGTCATGATTATTTGAAGTTCTGTCAATTGCCCAACAATAATTGTTTTCCCACCGTTCGCTATTTTTCTCGAGAGATGACACTATTGAAACCTACGGCCCCGGGTCTCTTTTCATCATATTTGCCTTTGCGATCTACTTTCTCTTGCATTTATTTTCAGATCTATTACACAAAAATACAAAAATACCTTGCTGCAATTTATTTGTTCCGCGATCTATTTATCCTATCTACCACTTTTTACCTCACATTTTTGCCTATCTTGAGGCGCCGTACCCGGAAGGGATTGACAACCCCTTTAACACGTCGGGTTGCGAGTATTTGTTATTTGTGTGTAGGTGTTGTTTATGTGGTGTGAGGAGGTTCTTCTACTAGTTCGATAACCTTGGTCTCATCACTGAGGGGAATACCTACCATCGCTGCGATCTATTTATCCTATCTACCACTTTTTACCTCACGTTTTTGCCTATCTTGAGGCGCTGTACCCGGAAGGGGTTGACAACCCCTTTAACACGTTGGGTTGCGAGTATTTGTTATTTGTGTGTTGGTGTTGTTCACGTGGTGTGAGGAGATTCTCCTACTGGTTCAATAACCTTGGTCTCATCACTGAGAGAAATACCTACCGTCGCTATACTTCATGATCCCTTCCTCTTTGGGGAAATACCGACGTAGTTCTAGCAGACATCAGGAGAACATTGTGCTTGAGAGGGAGAGAAGGTGAGCATTGAAGAAAGGAGAGCGACACCCAAGGTCGAGCAAGTTGTGGTCGCGACAATCACCGAAGAATTGAGGATCACGTTGGCCAACGCTAGCATAATGGATCTAGACACTATGGAGTAGTTCTCCAATGTGCGCAAAGACATCAATGTGCGTAATAGAAAAAACTTTGATTCATTTTAGTTATCTTCTATGTTTGAAATTTTGAATTATTATAGAGGATCATGTTTGAATTGTTGAGATGTTCGACTTGTTGATTATTGAATTATTTATGCTCAACATTTATTGTTGAATGTGTGGAATTTGATGAAAATATTGCGAAATATGGACAAAAAAGGCTTGGAATTATGGGGAATGGAGAAGTCAAGGATGCCGTTGTACGTCCGTTTTTTTGGACAAACAGGTCTGTCAATAGACATATCCCGAGACATATGGGGAGCATATTGGAAAATTTCCCTTGGCGACGCTCTACCGAAGTCATTGAGGAAGAGGATTACTGGGAGGGGAGGGGCAATGGTAGGAGAGAGCCTTCTACATATGGCCAATGGCTAGTGGGTGCATATTATCGCAAACATACTAAATGAGTTAGGTTCGGTTTGTCGAAAATTTGGCCCCATCGGCACTCAATGCTCATGGTAAGTAATAACCAAGTACTATGATCTCGGTTGGGTTACCAAATGGTATATACTTTATTTGTTGTATGAATACCTCACCTATCTTGAAGGAATGGATGGTCAAAATGTCGATCTCTTTTCTGCTTCGGAAAAAAATAAGCTCCGCTGCTCACTTGTCACCATGACCCAAATTTTATTTCCAGGGATAATTTTCTCTACTAAATCAACCTTGTTTTAGGGGAGCCTAATACGATAGATGCATTGGATGACCTAATAACAAGTCTAAGACGTACTCAACGGGAATAAATTATGGCCGGAACATTCTTATGCTAAGCCAAAAGGGAAACGTAACAATTATTGTCCATGAGATGGAAGATTATGGTTAAGTCGTCATTGTTATGCCTTTCAAGGATCATCTGTTTCGACCTTGGCCTGGATTAGATCTTTATTAAGAGACGTAACTAATTGGCCTTAGAGCACTACACTTTCTAGAAGAGCTCAAAATTACTCACTCCAATCAAATTTAGAAGGCTTGTTAAAAAAGAAATCTTCTATCTAGATATAGTTTTTCAAAAAGTTTAACTAGTAGATATGGATGTACCATCTCTGTTGGGGATATTACCACTAGGCGTAAACCGGCCTACTTGGGCCGGGTTAACTTCATTAGTGGTATAAGCAGATGAAGGCCCAAGGCCTGTAGTCGGTTTAGAACCTGTAGCCGTAAACCGGCCAGATGTATAACTTGTATTGTAAGGGAATAGAGAGATACCAACCGGGATACAGTATGAACGGTTGGGACTCTATGGACCGACAGGCGTCACCGTGTATATAAGGGGCGACCGGCGGCGGTTCAAACAGACAACCACAACTCGAGCCTAGGAGAAGCTTGTTTGCTCCCTAGCCATCGAGATCACATCAATTCCATCACAACTAGACGTAGGCTTTTACCTTCATCGAAGGGGCCGAACTAGTATAAAACCCTCGTGTCTTTGTGTCCGCTTTAACCCCTTCAAGTAAACTCGTAGCGATGGCTCCACGACTAAGTCCTTTCACTAGGACATCTGCCGTGACAAATCCATGACAGTTGGCGCCCACCGTGGGGCTATCGCACGATGGTTTGACGATCTTGGAGGGCAAGCTCAAGGGACTCGAAGGCTATGCTGTGGGCCGGATGACTAAGAGTCGTCGTGGCAAGATCTACATCGATGATGCAGGATGGGGTCCCGAGGCCGATTCGGTTGAGTACGGGTACCGGGTCCCCTTTGGTGGCATACACGTTTTCATCGGCAAGATCGGTGAGCCTGGGCCTGAGCCGGACATCTGCACCAACCTCGTCGAGACGGCTCAGCGTGCGAGATCTACCCAGGCTAAACCGGCCGTGAAGCGTGTCTTCGTTGGAGTCGTCCACGGAGGAGAGCGTGAGGACGAATCAGAACACGGTAGCGAGACCGTCGTCTATTCCGGTGACGAGTCCTCGACCGGAGAGACCGAATCGCTATACCAGTTGCAAGACGACCAGGTTACGGGCTGTTCCGATGGCGACAGTATTCCGGACCCCCCAGGCCAGGTCAACCGGGTTGGAATATTCATGGCCGGCACACAGGCGGCGAATCACTCCTCGACCGCCGTGGCGATGCTCTCCGGATCAGCAGCGGCATCGGCAGCAGGGGCAGGAGGCCTTGTGCGCCCGCCGGTTCAAGTTCTATCTGATCTGTTTGATGCACTAGCCGCGCTTATGGCAGAGGACAATCTGGCGGATCAGGAGGCCCGTGATGCAGAGATTGCAAAGGTGAGAGAGCAGATCGTGCAAGCCAAAGCGGATCTGGCGGCGAAAAAGACAGATGGCTGCAGAGCGGGCGCTTTGGACACCCAGGCCTACAAACTCATGCTTGACCAGAACGCATCACAGGAGGTCTTGAAGCGGAAGCACAGATCGCGTCTGCCGTTAGGGTTTGATCCCCGGAATCTCTTTCACACTCCAGGAGCTGGACCCAGTAATCCGCCGCAGTACCTGGAGACAAACCGGATTGAGGCACCAGGACCAGGGGCGACGGTCCAACCTCGCCCGATGGAACCTCCTCAGCGGAACATTGCAGTTCCTCCGCCGGTCCAGACACCCCCAGGTCATTATTCTAATCCTATGGACAACCTTGTTGCAGCCGCCGCGCGATTAGAGGCTATCCCAGTCGAAGGGGACTGTCCGCAAGTGATAGAGATGCGCCGGGTTAAGGAGCTTCTCCGGACCGCGCTGATTCAGCAGGAAGCGTACTCGTACAGCCGTGATCGGATTCACTCGCCCGTCAAGCGGAGCTATAGCGGATGCATGGATGAACCGCCATATCGAGCAATCGCGCGAGGCCGTGAAGCGCCCGTGGCAATAACCCCGCAGTGGAGTTCGCGATGCTCGGGATGTGGTGGACCGGGCCGCACGGAAGGGAGGCGAGTTAGCGAGCTGAAATGACGCGGGTCAACTTACACCGGTTCGCCCTACCACCTTCGCCCGGACCGAGTCGCATCGCTTTGGGAGTGCCTTGTTTAATCCCGCTTTCGCAATGTGCGCCGCCCAAAGATTTCAAGGGTCCGCAAGGTGCGAATTACACCGCTGATTTATCTCCGGCGTGGGTAGAGAGTTATGAGATGGCCATGGAGATGCTAGGCGTGGATGAGACCGCGTGTGCAAAATACTTCACCATGATGCTTGAAGGCACGACTCGTACTTGGTTGAAGAGCCTACCGCCCAATTCTATCAGCTCATGGGCCCGATTGCGGGCCGGTTTATCAAATTTCAAGGATACATGTAAGCAGCCCAAGTCCATAGTAGACCTGGCGGCTTGTGTTCAGGAGGACGGAGAATCAACAACCCATTGGGTGTGCCGCGTTTCAGAAGTTTTGCACTCGTCTGACAGAATCAATGCTGACTCGGCGATCTTAACACTGGAAGGCAACTGCCGGTTTAAGCCTTTAAAATTGAAGCTAGGATGCATGAAGCGGTTCTGTAATGACATGGGAACTCTCATGGCCGCTTTAGTGAAGTATGCTGATTCAGACAGTACCAAGGATCCCGAGACTGATGATGATGAAGCAGGAAAGGGAAAGAAGAATAGCAACTCCAAGCAGCAGCAGTACAAACTGGCGGGTCATGGAAACGGAGGCAAGCGCAAGGCGGATGGCAGCATGGACTTTGTGGCCAACACCAATGCACAGGACAGGGGGCAGCGGCGCAGAGGTAAAGCGGCAAATCGTAATGGGGCTCCCAATCCTAACGCAAACCGTTTGAATTATTTGTTGAATCAGCCTTGCCCAAAGCACGGGACGAAGGAGGCGCCGGCTAGCCACCTTTGGAAGGATTGTTATATTATGCAGGAGTTTAAAAACTCTAATGCCTTCCGGTATGACCACGGGTCAGGTGGCGGTTCAGGATCCGGTTTCCATGGGCCGGGTCACGATGGAGCTTCCGGTTCAGGTCTCAATCAGGGCGGTCACAACAACCAGAATAATCAGAACGGCCAGCAGCAGCAGCAGCAGTCGGGTTATCAGAGCCAGCCAAAACAGTTGAACAATGGGCAATATCATGTTTTCACAACTAGCTTGGATAAACGCGACCGAAAACTCCTGGCGGCGGTGAATTCATTGAACCGGCCTTACCACGTTACTTGCGCTGGTCGGAGCAGCCTATCGTGTGGGCGAGAGGATCACCGCCCGGGTTGATAATCCGGGCCAGCTAGCATTAGTGGTAGACCCTCGGTGGGGGTTATAAATTCACCAAGGTACTCATGGATGGAGGAAGCAGTATTAACATACTGTACTATGAGACATTCCGCCGCATGGGTCTAACAGACAAGGATCTCAGACCGTCTAATAAGGTGTTCCATGGTGTGGTGCCTGGCAAATGTGCATATCCTGTTGGTAAGATAGCCCTGGATGTGGCTTTTGGGGATGAGCATGACTCCCGGTCGGAAAAACTAACATTTGAGGTGGTGAAGATCCGGAGCCCGTATCATGCCTTGTTTGGCCGGCCGGCTTACGCCAAGTTCATGGCGCGGCCTTGTTATATCTACTTGCAGCTCAAGATGTTGGGTTACAAGGGGACAATAACGGTTCATGGGAGCCGTAGGGTCGCTTTGGAATGTGAGGAAGGTGATGCGGCTTATGCAAAGTCGGTCTGTGCCACGGAGGAGTTGAAGTACTATAAGGACAATGTTGATCCGGCGGATATGACTCCTTTGAAGAAGCCAACTACAGAGCATGATTCGGATCTGAAGTTCAAATCGGCAGCTAAGACCAAGCTTGTTCACTTCGTGCCCGGCGATTTGTCCAAGCAGTTCACTGTCAGTGCCAATCTGGATCCCAAATAGGAAAGCACGCTCATCGAGTTCATCCGTGAGAATCGGGACATCTTTGCATGGAAACCGTCCGACATGCCAGGTGTACCGAGGGAACTCGCTGAGCACACTCTTAATGTGGATCCTAAGTATAAACCGGTGAAACAATTCCTCCGCCGGTTTAACGAAGAAAGGCGCAAAGCCATTGAGAGGAAGTGGCGAGCTTTTGGCGGTGGCTTTATCATTGAGGTGTTCCATCCAGAGTGGCTTGCTAATCCGGTGCTGGTTCTTAAGAAAAACGGCACTTGGCGTATGTGTGTGGATTACACGGATCTTAACAAGGCTTGTCTAGCAGATCCTTTTGCCCTCCCCCGCATTGACCAGATCATTGATGCCACGGCGGGTTGTGAGCGTTTGAGTTTTTTGGATGCATACTCTGGATATCATCAGATCAAAATGGCGGTTAAGGACCAGGAGAAGACAGCGTTTATTACTCCCTTTGGAGCCTTCTGCTATGTATCTATGCCCTTCGGGCTCAAGAGTGCCCAAGCCACCTATCAACGGTGTGTATAGAATTGCCTGCATAAACAGATCGGCCGCAATGTGCACGCCTATGTGGATGATATTGTAGTGAAGTCAAGGCATAACGAGACGCTGGTGGATGATTTGAAGGAAACCTTTGACAACTTGCGAGTGTACAAGATGATGCTTAATCCGGCCAAGTGTGTCTTTGGTGTTCCGGCAGGCAAGTTACTGGGATTTCTGGTGTCTAACAGAGGAATTGAGGCTAATCCGGAGAAGATTACGGCTATTACCTCCCTAGCTAAACCGAAGTGCATTAACGATGTTCAATGTTTGGCGGGCGCGCGCCAAGCCGAGCGGTTTATCGGCCGCCTCGGAGAAAAGGCCATCCTTTGTACCAAATGCTGAGAAAGACAGACCATTTAAATGCGAGTCCGGCTTGATGAAGCATTTGAGGACTTGAAGCGGCAATTAACCAATCCGCCTGTTCTTGCAGCCCCGGTCGACAAGGAGCCATTATTATTATACGTAGCAGCCAATGCTCGGGCGATTAAGCGTGGCTATTGTGGTGGAACGCAAGGAGGCGGCAAGGAATATCCGGTTCAGTGGCGGTTTATTATATCAGCGAGGTGCTTATTGAATCCAAGCAAAGGTATCCGCATTGGCGAAGCTGGTCTATGGTGTTTTCATGGCGGTCGGAAGTTGAAGCAGTATTTTCAAGGGCACCCCATCACAATGGTCGATTCAGCTCCTTGGGTGATATCATCTGTAACCGGAGGCGATCGGCGGATTGCCAAGTGGGCTATAGAGCTTGGGCCACACGGATCAAGTATGTACCTCGGACGGCGGTGAAGTCTCAAGCACTTGTTGATTTCATCAATCTTTGGGCGGAGTTGCAAGCACCAGAGGAGAAGCCGGATCACACATATTGGACTATTCATTTTGATGGATCCAGCAATTGGAAGGCTCGGGGGCTGGAGTCGTATTAACTTCCCCACGAGGTGATAAGTTTTGTTATGTACTCCGCTTAATGTTCCTTGCACTAATAATGCAGCTAAGTACGAAGCCTTGCTCCATGGTCTCCGGATGGCTAAAGAGATGAACTTAAGCGGGTTAAGTGCTTGGTGACTCGGACCTCGTGGCTCAACAGTGTCGGCACTTGGGATTCTAAGGACCCGCTCATGGCTGCATATCGTCGGAAGTGGATAATATTGCGGGTTGCTTCAAGGGTTATCAAGTGGATCATGTGGACCATCGGAAGAATGAAGCGGCAGACGCTTTAAGCGGTTGGGTTCTCGGCGCAAACCGTCCCGCCTAATGTCTTTACGGGCGTGTTGCACAACCCGTCGATCCGGCTCCTGTGAAGCGGATTTGGCTATTCCTGATCCGGAGGCTCAATTGGTGGCAGCACTGCATGCTATTCCGGATTGGACAGTTCCTTATCTTACGTACATGAACCGGGGGGAGTTACCAGAGGATGAGATTCTAGCCAGGCAGATAGTCCGGCGATCCAAGTCTATGACGATTGTCAATGGTGAACTGCATCATTGCAGTGTGTCAGGGGCATTTCAACGTTGTGTTTCTCCTGAGGAAGGCTGTCAAATCTTAAGAGAAATCCATGAAGGGGATTGTGGACACCACGCCGGTTCAAAGTCTCTGGTGGCAAAAGCGTTTCGTCACGGGTTCTACTGGTTGACAGCACATGCTGATGCGGAGGACTTGGTTAAACGGTGTGACAGATGTCAGAAATTTTCAAGGCGTGCTCATGTGCCGGCTCAAGAATTAAGGATGATCCCAATAACGTGGCCGTTTGCAACTTGGGGGCTGGATATGGTCGGACCTTTTGAAAGATCCAAGGATAAGAAAACCCACCTTTTGGTGGCAGTTGATAAATTTACCAAGTGGGTTGAAGCGGAGCCTGTCAGCAAGTGTGATGCAGCAACAGCGGTGCAGTTCATCAAAAAGGTGATTTTCCGGTTTGGCTTTCCACACAGTATCATTACGAACAACGGTACCAATTTATCCAAGGGCGCTATGAAGGAGTTTTGTGAACGTGAGCACATCCGACTTGACGTATCGTCAGTGGCACACCCCCAGTCCAATGGACAGGCAGAACGAGCTAATCAAGAGATCTTGCGAGGCATCAAACCCCGGCTTATGGTCCCATTGCAAAGGACACCAGGATGTTGGGGTTAAGAGCTACCATCTGTGCTATGGAGTATCAATACTACGCCAAACCGATCCACAGGATACACACCATTTTTCATGGTTTACGGAGCAGAGGTAGTTCTCCCTAGTGATATCCGGCATGATTCGCCTCGTGTGGCAGCTTATGTTGAAGCCGATAATGAGACAGCACGGCAAGACGCTTTGGACCTATTGGACTAGGAGCGTGATATAGCGGCTGCCCGTTCGGCGATTTACCAACAAGATCTTCGTCGCTATCACAGTCGCCGGGTTAGAACCAGAACTTTTCAAGAAGGAGATTTGGTGCTTCGACTCATCCAAGACCAGACGGATATGCACAAGTTATCCCCACCTTGGGAGGGACCTTTCGTGGTCAGCAAGAATCTGCACAACGGGTCGTACTATCTGATTGATATTCGAGAGCATCAAGACTCACGCACATCAGAGGAGGAGACCAACAGGCCGTGGAACATAGCTCATCTTCCGCCTTACTACACTTGATCCATTGGCTCTATCTATGTACATATCATGACAGTGTATATATTATCTTTGATATAATAAAACCAGAGCCTCAGCTAAAGCGGGGTCACTGTCTTTCTTATCATGTGTGGTTACATGGAATGGCTCTGTTTTTAAAGCGGCCTCCGGTTTACCCCTTGACATTTGCTTTTTATATATATCACTTGGGGCCTTGGTCGTGTCCGAACCAACGCGACACCTTTTGATAGGCGACAGCCACCAGATCACTTGGGGACATGGTCAAGTCTGAACCAGTCACGCCTCTTGATCGGCCTAAGGCCACAAAATCACTTGGGGGCTTGGTCGAACCCGAACCATTGCCACGCCTCTTGATTTGGCATATATGCCACGAATCATTTTGGGGACCTGGCTGACTTGAATCATCGTCACTCCTATTGGGGGCTTGGTCCTGTCCGACCATGGTAACACCATCTGATCAGCTCAGTATAGCATATTTTTGCAAACGGTTTTTATCATTGCCTTTGCTTCCATGTTATTCTCATGGCGTGTCTGTTCTTTGTTTTTGTTGGATTTCTTTTATGTCAACAAACACCTTTTTTCCGGTTCAGCCGATGGATTTGATTCCCCTTTAATCCGGAGAAGTATTCCCGGTTTACCTTTTCCTGTTAACATCATAGAGTAACAAGGGGCTTGTATTGATTCAAGACGGTTTATACGGAGCTGTTTTCTCCTCCTTATTGACGGTAATGGTTTATAAAACCTCCGCTTCAAGCATGGCTAAGCCACTTCATGCCCGATATGGCAGGTATTTTGTATCACCTATTTGTTACATTACTGATACACATATCAAGATCATAAACCGGCTGGCGGTATAACCGCCACCGAAGTTCAAATTTTTCTGATTGCAGGAAATATGAATTGAAGTTTTTCGAACAAAAGCTTCAGTACTTATGCACGAAGGCATATTCAAGGCAGAAGTATTAACTATCCTATTACAAGGCAGCACGGTGCCCAAATAAGATCATTGTTCTTTTGGAAAGATGCCAAAGACAGCTAACCAAACCGGCTTCTGGTTCAAGCCTGCTCCTCATCATCCGCCGCTTCAGTTTCCTTGTCTCTACCCATTGGCTGGAAATCAACAGTGGTCCAGTCGATTCCCATTAAAGCTTGGAAAACAGCCTCTTCATGGATCAGGGAAGACGGTTCAATATCAGGGGCGTAAGTATGCTTACGGATTGGAGGAGTCAGATTCTCCGCTTCAAGAGGTGGGGCAGGTACTCGCTTGTTCTGATTGTTGTATTGTGCTTGATAATGCGTCAAGTCTGCCTCTTCAGCTAATTGACAAGCCAGAGGTCACACTGCATGGTCTATTTCCCTCAGATCATCTTCATTAAATTCAGAGCCATCTTCTTTCAGGCTGGGATAGCCTTGAGCTGCTTCCACAGGATCAAAATCTGGCACCCATGCCTTTGCCCGGATCAAGGCATTAATAGCTCCGGTTCGAGCAGCGGATTTTTTCAGCTCCTCAATCCGGGCTGGAAGCATTGACAACCTGTTAAGAGTGTCCTGGATGAAAGAGGGTGCTGGGTTGTTATGAGAGGCTGTGGTGATGATCCGATGGGCCCTAGTATATAATTGTTCCACTAAGGTGTAGGCAGCCTTCAGTTTCTTCCGCACATCATTTCCTAAGTGCCCGATGCGTGTGCCTACAACAAGATAGGAACGGTCTCAAACCGGATTTATACTATAGCAGGTTTAAGTTATCACAGAAGTTAAAAAGATCTTACCAAAGATCGCAGCGGTCATGGAGTGTATTTGCCGCTTTACGGCCGTAAGTTCATCCACCACCGGTTTAAGGGCAGCTTCAGCATTTTCATCCCTCTTGGTCAAAGCGGCCTTCTCAGTAGCCCAATCAGCCCGCTCTTTCTTGAAGCCTTCCTTCAGCTGTTCAGTGATGCTCAAGGCGCTGGTTAATTCTTCCTTTGCCTTGTCTGTTTCAGTCTGTTGGGTTTTCAAGGTCTCCTGCAAATCGGCAATCCGGTCCTCCTTGATTTTCACCTCAGCCTGCATACAGACAGCATTTAGCTTTAAAACAAGCGGTCCAAGAAATTGAAGTATCAACCATATAACAAAGTTATACACCTGATACTTGGGGGCTAATGCACCTTCAATTTTCATATCTTACTAGATTGCAAAGTTCCAAGCTCAATACAGGTATTCAACTTGGCACTTGGGGGCTAATGGCTATTTGATCAAATTATGTTCTAAGGATAGTTTTCTATCGGAGCCCCGGTTTACTTATGCTAAGTTAAACCGGCCCTTGGGGGCTATATTGATGGATTTCAAAGTGTTGAGGATCGTATTCAAGTCCCGGTTTGACGAAGGTTACAAACCGACCCTTGGGGGCTAGGAGGATTGATACAATGGCAGTAAGTAATGAAGTAAGTTACCTCAAATTTATCCCTCATCATCTTTACCAAGCCAGCTTCACAGTCACGGATAGTATAAAGCCGGTTTAAATAGCCGGAATGAAGATCTTGGGCACTCAGAGCAGCATATGTTTCAAGTTCAACATCCCATTTTCCTTTGTTCAGAGCGGAAAAATCCTCCTTTACGGTATGCTTGGTTACGGTGACAGGATTCCTGGGTTCAAAGCGGCCTACACCGGTAATCCCAACATCATCATCTTTGGACTCGCTGGTTTGTGTTGGTGCGGTCGGTTTGTCAGCAGGACTGTGGGATTTCTCAATCCGGACGGAGCTGGCAAAGCGGTCGTGAGAGATCAAGTGTTAATAGGCCTCTCTTCAGGAATAGCATCATCTTGCAAAGGAGGATCATTGGGAATATCTTCAGGGGCAAATTCTTCAAGATCTGGCGCTTTGTCATGTTCTGGGGCTACATCTTCTTCAGCCGCTTTATCCAAGCGGGCCTTCTTGCTTGGTTTCGGTTTGGCCCTGAAAGAAAAACAAAGAGTCAAGGAAAAGCATAAGCCATTACACAGTATACTGGAAGCATATGTTCAGTTTAGCTTACCCAAGAACTATTTTCAATGGTGGTAGCTGAGTGGCCGACGATTCACCAGAAGATGAATGAGAAGTGACCTGATAATCGGAGTCGGATGGATTAAGAGGTTGACGGAAGAAACCCGCTTTAGGATTTAAATCAATAAAAAGGTCGGAGACCTCGGAGCGGCGTTTTCGAACCGGGTTGTTTGGTAAACCGGCAGAGGTAACTACCTGGCCACTGTGCCGGGTTGTGCGACGAGCTTCATGTTGTTGGGTCTTCATAAGAAATTTGGGATCCAAATAAGCAAGAGGATGAGAAAATTTAACTTTCCGGTTTGCCTGGCGAAATTTTGGCAAAGGCAAGATTTCTGAATCGGAAGAGAGAATAGTCACCTCAACGAATCCTGCATTGCTGGCTTCAGCGTCGTCCTGACAAGCATCATCATCAATAAGGCGTGTAAAAAGCAAGCCAAGTGAATCAAGTTCTACCTCAAGGTCCGGGTTACCCACATCATCATCAATAGCTGGGTCAGATGAAGCGGTGGCTTTTCTCTTATGAGCTGGCTTCTTGATAACCTTGGTCTTGGGCCGGGTTGACCGCCCTGCCTTCTCCGTTTTATCTTGTGGAAGCTTCTTGCTCCAAAACGGGTTATCGCCCTGGATCAGTGGTAATTAAATGTCAGACAGATAAAGCAGTAACAGGTTCAACAATAGAGCAACTAAAATCTTACCGCTGGCGGTTTGTTGGTGGTGCAATAAGGAAGCAGACCGGTTTGAGCACAAAGGTGCTCCGGTTCATTCAAAATCTTCTTACAGAGTCGGTGACTTCATCGTCGGAGAGTTGGATTTTAGTGTGGCGGAGTGGGTCATCGACGCTACCAGTATACTTGCACATCAAACCGGGGCGCCGGCTCAGAGGCAGTATGCTCCATGATATCCAACAGCGTGCAAGGTCTATTCCAGTTAAACCATTGGCCATAAAGGCTCGGAGCTTGAACAGTTGTGGAGCATATTTACTTCTCTCTTTGGCGCTTAGTCTTTGTGGAAAAGGGTGAGTGTTGCTGAGCCGTTCCGGACGGAAGCCAGGCAAGGGATTTTCATTGTCAGGGGAGGTATCCTTGCAATAAAACCAAGTTGCATTCCACTCCTTGGGGTGAGTATGGAGTTTGACGGGGGGATAAGTGATCTCCTTCCTCTTCTGAATGGCCATACCGCCCAATTCAGTATTGGGACCGTCGGTGAATTCAGTACGGCGGTTTAAATGGAAGAGGTCTCTAAACAACTCGACTGAAGGCTCCTCTTGAAGGTATACCTCAGAAAGTACTTGAAAGTGACATAGATTGGTGACAGAATTGGGGCCAATATCCTGTGGACGGAGCTGAAAGTTGGCTAACACATCTCTGTAAAACTTAGAACCGGGCGGTTTGAAGCCCCGGGCCAAGTGATCTGCAAAGACCACAACCTCTCCCTCTTGAGGTGTGGGAGGACATTCATTTCCAGGAACCCTCCAGTGGATCGTGTCTTTTTTATCTAAAGCGCCGATCAGGACTAGATCATCCAACTGGGATTCTGTGACGCGAGAGGGAACCCAATTGCACTCATATACTTGTTTGGCCATGGTGAGATCTACAAGAAATAGGTGATCTGGTTCAAGAATATGTTGGATAAAAGGTGTTGATCTAAGCAATGGTAAACCGGAGACAATACCAATAAACCGGTCTTCTACAATGCGGCATTATAAGGGTTCTGGCGGTTCAACCAGGGGACTAATGGTATATACCGGTTTAGAAATTTTTCTCTATGGTAAAGTTAAACCGCCTGACCTAAGCATCGGAAGCAATTTGAGTTGTGGACAGCTAAGTATACCGAAACAGGTTTCACAAGATCTTATTACAGCTGCAGATCTACAGCAAGCTCACAAAAACAGAAATATTCCGAAGAGTAAGGCAGAACGGAAGTGAACCATTGAGCGGGTATATGCGTGAGATCTATGAACTTAGATGAGAAAATTACAGGCGGATATTTAAAGATTACTACTGAACACAGCGGGGGTTCACAGATCATTCAAGAGTCGGAGCACAAGTATGAGCAAGTGACGAACACAACACGAACATGGAACCCTAAGAACAGATCTAGGTCAAGAAGAGGAGAAAGCTTACTGGAAACGGAGAAGAAGCAGAAGGATACCGCAATGCTCTGGTGCGTTCAGGTTGATGCAGCGGCCCAAGACGAAGCAGAGGTCGACGGCGGCGGCGGAGCTCCAAGGCTGGCGACGCGAGGAAGACGAAGAAGAAGAGACGAGGGGAAAAGAAAAGAGATGACCCTTCGGTCTTATTTATAAGGCAACAGAGTTAGGTCAAGCGCACGGATCCAGGAGCCATTGTTAAAGGAGGGCATTATAAATGATAAATTTCATGATGACGTCATGCCGGTTTACAGCAACCAGAAATGATGATGACATGGCGGTTTACCAATTACCAGAAGATATCCAAGACAAAGATTTTGTGAAGGATTGACATGAACCAGTTCAAAACAATCTGGGGCCTAATGTTGGGGATATTACCACTAGGCGTAAACCGGCCTACTTGGGCAGGGTTAACTTCATTAGTGGTATAAGCAGATGAAGGCCCAAGGCCTGTAGTCGGTTTTGAACCTGTAGCCGTAAACCGGCCTGATGTATAACTTGTATTGTAAGTTAGGAATAGAGAGATACCAACCGGGATACGAGTATGAACCGGTTGGGACTCTATGGACCGACGGGTGTCACCCGTGTATATAAGGGGACGACCCGGCGGCGGTTCAAGACAGACAACCACAACTCGAGCCTAGGCGAAGCTTGTTTGCTCCCTAGCCATCGAGATCACATCAATTCCATCACAACTAGACGTAGGCTTTTACCTTCATCGAAGGGGCCGAACTAGTATAAAACCCTCGTGTCTTTGTGTCCGCTTTAACCCCTTCAAGTAAACTCGTAGCGATGGCTCCACGACTAAGTCCTTTCATTAGGACATCTGCCATGACAAATCCACGACAATCTCAGATGGTACTTATTTCCTCCATAATTTCCTATTAATTTGCAAAAATCATACATGAACTTGTACGTGTTTACTTTGGCATTAATTACCGGGAAACCTAAGCATCAAGAAACATTGGGGAAGATGATGTAAAAGGTTCTTTGACGCTCGCCCAAAGCAACAAAAGCTTGCATATGCTACCAAGAACATGTTCTGGTGCAAAATGCTTGGTAGTGTGGGATAAAGTTTGTTCTCCTCGTGAATCAAGGGGTTTGGGTGTTAAACACTTGCATGCACAAAATATTTGTCTCTTACTGAAATTTGCGTAAAAGTTCCTACTCTTCACCATTGTCATTGAAAGATTGGGTGACCCACCACTCACTTCTAAATATCAGTCATGGCTCAAGTAGCTCTTTCCTGGCAAAACAATGCACAAGCAACTAGATTGTCTAAGAGCAATTCCTCAATGCACTATAGGCTCTAGTTCAACAACCTTCTTTTGGCTTGATAGATGGTTAAAACCTGGACTAGTTGCCACAATTTTTCCTACTCTCTTCTCCCGAAAATTATTTGTATCCAATATTCTGCAAGATGGTATCGAGGCCGACCTTTGTAATCAACTTACCTTAACAGCTAAGCGCGAGCTTGCTACTATTTGTTCCTTATTGCAGGATGTTTCTCCATCAGGACCAGACTTTGACCACTCGTGGATCTTATGTTGTTCTCTCCCAGCAGCTCTCTGATCCATTGTTGTCCCACATATAGGACACAAAGGTTCTGAACAAGGTCAAGATTTTTGGGTGGTTTTTCTACCTTGACAGGCTCAACATGAAGAAACACCTTCACGGGACAATTCTACCAAATGCCTCTTGCCCCAGACATGATGACACCTCGAAAGACAGGCAACGCCTATTCTTATCCTGCAGATGGTCAGGTGAATTTGCAGAGCTCTCGCCATTGACCTAAATTTCACCTAATATCCGAGATTTGCTCCACCCCCATGCCCTCTGGCATGCCAGGTCGATCTCAAGCTTCCTCATACTAATCATCCTCTCGAAGATCCGGGACTCGGGAAATTTGAAAGTGTTTCGGGTGTCAAGGTTGATACTAGTAAAATCATCCGAAAAAGTGTACATGTTCTCACTCCATAGGCACCTCATCTAAAGGATGCCACTCTCGTTACTCACGCCAGATTATGGCGTGATAACCTAGCCTCCCAAGTTTTGTGAAACATATTATACCAAACAAATTGAAGTATATTTAAGCGAGGATCCCCCTGTGTGGAGATTTAGACAATTAATGATAGTGGTTTTACAAAGTGAAGTTTTAAAAAGATAATCAAGCTGAAACAGGAATCGGAACTCCCTGAAGCATTTCATTGCTTGCTACGCCGTTCCTCCTCTCTAGGCGCCATCCTTTCTTGTGCACATAAGCATAACTGATGAATAAATAGGTAGTTTTTCAATTAAATTAATCCATGAATAAATCATGAGCATGACATGAACAACATTGATAACACACTAATTACGATCTAACAGAGCATGTACTACGCACATAGTAGAAACATCTACGCATATCGCTAGTACTACTACAACAGAAAGAAACACGAGAGGGATAAGCGATGTATACCCTCCTATCGGCCACGCGGCGACGGTGACGGTGGCAGCAGTCGCGGCATCCTTGGCGGCCTTCTTGTCAGCCTCGGCCTTCTCAGCGGCGGCACGGTCGGCGTAGGTCGACATGGTGATGACGAAGATGATGCGGACGTAGATGAATAGAAGCGAGCAGTCGCGTAGTCGCTACCCAAAAACCTAATAGTCCCTCTCTCGTACAGGATCCAGAGAGGCGGGGTTTCGGAGGCCTGCTCTCCCATCAACCATGTACACGGTGAACGGGATGGAGTCGCCAGCGGCAGCAGCAGCAGAGGAACGACATGGGCGTGGAGGCGGAGATGCATTTTTTTTCGCGGCGGCTAGGGTTGGCAGCACCCCACATATATATATGTGCGGCCGCGCGTGGAGAGACGTGGGCTGAACCCACGTCCAAGTCGGTAGCCCACAATCCGACGTCTCAGATCATGGACCTACCTGTCAAAGACTCTCCGTTCCTAACCGGCAAAAGGAAGCGCATAGGAGTGAGCTCGGCTCGGCTCAATCCCACAACCCTCGGCATGTCGTGACAAGGCGTGGCGTGGCGAGGTGAGCGGAGGAGGAGGAGTGCGCGAGGGCTTCTTTTCTTCTCAAGCTCCAATAGCATGAGGGAGAGAATCCCTTATAAACCACTCCAACTCTTCTTCCACTAGCATGGTGGGACTAAACTATTGGGGAACATAGTAATTTCAAAACATTTCCTACGCACACGCAAGATCATGGTGATGGCATAGCAACGAGAGGGGAGAGTATTGTCCACGTACCCTCGTAGACCGTAAGCGGAAGCGTTATGACAACGCAGTTGATGTAGTCGTACGTCTTCACGATCCGACAGATCCAAGTACCGAACGTACGGCACCTCCGAGTTCAGCACACGTTCAGCTCGATGACGATCCCCGGGCTCCGATCCAGCAAAGCGTCGGGGATGAGTTCCACAAGACGACGGCGTGGTGGACGATGATGATGTTCTACGGCGCGGGCTTCGCCTAAACTCATGACGATATGACCGAGGTGGAATATGGTGGAGGGGGCACCGCACATGGCTAAGGAAAGATCCGTAGATCAACTTGTGTATCATGGGGTGCCCCCTGCCCACGTATATAAAGGATCAAGGGGGGAGGAGGCCGGTCCTAGGAGGCGCGCCAGTGTGGAGTCCTACTAGGACTCCTAGTCCTAGTAGGATTCCACCTCCTTGTTGGAGTAGGAGAAGGGGAAGAGGGGAGAGGAAGAAGGAAAGGGGCTGTGCCCTTGTCCAATCGGACCGAACGGGGGGCAGGCCTCCTTCCTTTGGCCTCTCTCCTCTATTCCCGTATGGCCCAATAAGGCCCATATACTCCCCGGCGAATTCCCATAACTCTCCCAGACTCAAAATACCGAATCACTCGGAACCTTTCCGAACTCCGAATATAGTCGTCCAATATATCGATCTTTACGCCTCTACCATTTCGAGACTCCTCTTCATGTCCCTGATCTCATCTGGGACTCCGAACTCCTTCGGTACATCAAAACTCATACACTCATAATATAACTGTCATCGAAACCTTAAGCGTGCGGACCCTACGGGTTCGAGAACTATGTAGACATGACCTAGAACTATTCTCGGTCAATAACCAATAGCGGAACCAGTTACGTTGTGACGTTTGGTAGCACCCAAAGTGTTCCTCCGGTAAACGGGAGTTGCATAATCTCATAGTTACAGGAACATGTATAAGTCATGAAGAAAGCAATAGCAATATACTAAACGATCAAGTGCTAGGCTAACGGAATGGGTCATGTCAATCACATCATTCTCCTAATGATGTGATCCCGTTAATCATATGACAACACATGTCTATGGTTAGGAAACATAACCATCTTTGATTAATGAGCTAGTCAAGTAGAGGCATACTAGTGATGTTATGTTTGTCTATGTATTCACACATGTATCATGTTTCCGGTTAATACAATTCCAGCATGAATAATAAACTTCTATCATGAAATAAGGAAATAAATAATAACTTTATTATTGCCTCTAGGGCATATTTCCTTCAGTCTCCCACTTGCACTAGAGTCAATAATCTAGTTCACATCTCCATGTGATTTAACACCAATATTCATATCTGTATATGATTAACACCCATAGTTCACATCATCATGTGACCAACACCCAAAGGGTTTACTAGAGTCAATAATCTAGTTCACATTGCTATGTGATTAATACCCAAAGAGTACTAAGGTGTGATCATGTTTTGCTTGTGAGAGAAGCTTAGTCAATGGGTCTGTCACATTCAGTGCCATGTGTATTTTGCAAATATTCTATGTCTACAATGCTCTGTACGGAGCTACTCTAGCTAATTGCTCCCACTTTCAATATGTATCCAGATTGAGACTTAGAGTCATCTGGATCGGTGTAAAAGCTTGCACCGATGTAACTCTTTACGACGGGCTCTTTTATCACCTCCATAATCGAGAAATATTTCCTTAGTCCTTACTAAGGATATTCTTGACCAATGTCCAGTGATCTACTCCTAGATCACTATTGTACTCCCTTGCCAAATACAGAGCAAGGTATACAATAGGTCCGGTACATAGCATAGCATAGTTTATAGAACCTATGACTGAGGCATAGGGAATGACTTTCATTCTCTTTTCTATTTTCTGTCGTGGTCGGGTTTTGAGTCTTACTCAACTTTACACCTTGTAATACAAACAAGAACTCTTTCTTTGACTGTTCCATTTTGAACTACTTCAAAATCTTGTCAAGGTATGTATTCATTGAAAAAACTTATCAGGCGTCTTGATCTATCTCTATAGATCTTGATGCTCAATATGTAAGCAGCTTCACTGAGGTCTTTCTTTGAAAAACTCCTTCAAACACTCCTTTATGCTTTGCAGAATAATTCTACATTATTTCCGATCAACAATATGTCATTCACATATACTTATCAGAAATGTTGTAGTGCTCCCACTCACTTTCTTGTAAATACAGGACTTTCAAGTCTGTATAAAACCATATGCTTTGATAAACTCATCAAAGCATATATTCCAACTCTGAGATGCTTGCACCAGTCCATTGATGGATCGCTGGAGCTTGCACATTTTGTTAGCACCTCTAGGATTGACAAAACCTTATGGTTGTATCATATACAACTCTTCTTTAATAAATCCATTAAGGAATGCAGTTTTATTTATCCATTTGCCAGATTTCATAAAATGTGGCAATTGCTAACATGATTCGGACAGACTTAAGCATCGCTACAGTTGAGAAAATCTCATTGTAGTCAACACCTTGAACTTTGTCGAGAACCCTTTTCCGACAAATCGAGCTTTGTAGATAGTAACACTATTATCAGCATCTGTCTTCCTCTTGAAGATCCATTTATAAAATATGGCTTGCCGATCATCGGGAAACTCCACCAAAGTCCACACTTTGTTCTCATACATGGATCCCATCTCACATTTCATGGCCTCAAGCCATTTCACGGAATCTGGGCTCATCATCGCTTGCTCATAGTTCGTAGGTTCATCATGGTCAAGTAACATGACTTTCAAAACAGGATTACCGTACCACCATGGTGCGGACCGTACTCTGGAAGACCTACGAGGTTCTGTAGTAACTTGATCTGAAGTTTCATGATCATCATCATTAGCTTCCTCACTAATTGGTGTAGGAATCACTGGAATTGATTTCTGTGATGAACTACTTTCCAATTTGGGAGAAGGTACAAATTACCTTATCAAGCTCTACTTTCCTCCCACTCACTTCTTTCGAGAGAAACTCCTTCTCTAGAAAGGATCCATATTAAGCAACAAAGATCTTGCCTTCGGATCCGTGATAGAAGGTGTACCCAATAGTCTCTTTTGGATATTCTATGAAGACGCACTTCTACGATTTGGGTTTGAGCTCATCATGCTGAAACTTTTTCACATGAGCATCGCAACCCCAAACTTTAAGAAACGACAGCTTAGGTTTATTGCAAAACCACAGTTCATACAGTGTCGTCTCAACGGATTTAGATGGTGCCCTATTTTAACGTGAATGCAGCTATCTCTAATGCATAACCCCAAAACGATATCGGTAAATCGGTAAGAGACATCATAGATCACACCATATCCAATAAAGTGTGGTTACGACGTTCGGACACACCATAACGTTGTGGTGTTCCAGGTGGTGTGAGCTGTCAAACTATTCCACATTGTTTTAATTGAAGACCAAACTCGTAACTTAAATATTCGTCTTCACAATCAGATCGTAGAAACTTTATTTTTCTTGTTACGATGATTTTCCACTTCACTCTGAAATTCTTTGAACCTTTCAACTATTTCAGACTTATGTTTCATCAAGTAGATATACTCATATCTGCTCAAATCATCTTGTGAAGGTCAGAAAATAATGATACTTGCCACGAGCATCAACACTCATTGGATCACATACATCAGTATGTATTATTTCCAATAAGTCAGTAGCTCATTCCATTGTTCCGGAGAACGGAGTTTTAGTCATCTTGCCCAAAAGGCACGGTTCGCAAGCATCAAATGATTCATAACCAAGTGATTCCAAAAATCCATCTTTATGGAGTTTCTTCATGCGCTTTACACCGATATGACCCAAACAGCAGTGCCACAAATAAGTTGCACTATCATTATTAACTTTTCATCTTTTGGCATCAATATTATGAATTGTATCACTACGATCGAGATCCAATAAACTATGTTCATAAGGTGTATGACCATCGAAGGTCTTATTCATGTAAACAGAATAACAATTTATTCTCTAACTTTAAATGAATAACCATATCGCAATAAACATGATCAAATCATATTCATGCTCAACGCAAATGCCAAATAACATTTATTTAGGTTTAACACTAATCCCGAAAGTATAGGGAGTGTGCGATGATGATCATATCAATCTTGGAACTACTTCCAACACTCATTGTCACTTCAAACTCAACTAGTCTCTGTTTATTCTGTAACTCCTGTTTCGAGTTACTAATATTAGCAACCGAACAAGTATCAAATACTCAGGGGCTACTATAAACACTAGTAAGGCATACATACATCAATAACATGTATATCAAATATACCCTTGTTCACTTTGCCATCCTTCTTATCCACCAAATATTCAGGGCATTTCCACTTCCAGTGACCATTTCCTTTGCGATTAAGCACTCGCCTGTGCTTTGGTCCAGCTTTGGTCTTCTTCACGGGAGTGACAACTTGTTTGCCATTCTACTTGAAGTTTCCCATTCTTTTCCCTTTGCCCTTTTCTTGAAACTAGTGGTCTTGTCAATCATCAACACTTGATGCTCTTTCTTGATTTCTACCTTCGTCGATTTCAACATCACGAAGAGCTCGGGAATCGTTTTTGTCATCCCTTGCATATGATAGTTCATCACGAAGTTCTAGTAACTTAGTGATGGTGACTAGAGAATTCTATCAATCACTATCTTATCTGGAAGATTAACTCCCACTTGATTCAAACGATTGAAGTACCCAGACAATCTGAGCACATGCTCACTAGTTGAGCGATTCTCCTCCATCTTTTAGCTGTAGAACTTGTTGGAGTCTTCATATCTCTCAACTCGGGTATTTGCTTGAAATATTAACTTCAACTCCTGGAACATCTCATATGGTCCATGACGTTCAAAACGTCTTTGAAGTCCCGATTCGAAGCCGTTAAGCATGGTGCACTAAACTATCATGTAGTCATCATATTGAGCTAGCCAAACGCTCATAACATCTCGCATCCGCTCCTGCAATAGGTCTGTCACCTAGCGGTGCATTAAGGACATAATTCTTACGGCAGCAATGAGGATAAACCTCAGATCACGGATCCAATCCGCATCATTGCTACTAACATCTTTCAACAAAATTTTCTCTAGGAACATATCAAAATAAACATATGAAAGCAACAACGCGAGCTATTGATCTACAACATAATTTGCAAAATACTACCAGGACTAAGTTCATGATAAATTTAAGTTCAATTAATCATATTACTTAAGAACTCCCACTTAGACAGACATCTCTCTAGTCATCTAAGTGATCACGTGATCCAAATCAACTAAACCATGTCCGATCGTCACGTGAGATGGAGTATTTCAATGGTGAACATCACTATGTTGATCATATCTACTATATGATTCACGTTCGACCTTTCGGTCTCCGTGTTCCAAGGCCATATCTGTTATATGCTAGGCTCGTCAAGTTTAACCTGAGTATTCCGCGTGTGCAACTGTTTTGCACCCGTTGTATTTGAATGTAGAGCCTATCACACCCGATCATCACATGGTGTCTCAGCACGAAGAACTTTCACAACGGTGCATACTCAGGGAGAACACTTCTTGATAATTTTAGTGAGAGATCATCTTAAAATGCTACCATCAATCAAAGCAAGATAAGATGCATAAAGGATAAACATCACATGCAATCAATATAAGTGATATGATATGGCCATCATCATCTTGTGCTTGTGATCTCCATCTTCAAAGCACCGTCGTGATCACCTTGATCTCCATTGTAGCATCGTTGTTGTTACGCCATCTATTGCTTCTACGACTATCGCTACCGCTTAGTGATAAAGTAAAGCAATTACAGGGTGTTTGCTTTTCATACAATAAAGTGACAACCATATGGCTCCTGCCAGTTGCCGATAACTTCGGTTACAAAACATGATCATCTCATACAATAAAATATAGCATCACGTCTTGACCATATCACATCAAAACATGCCCTGCAAAAACAAGTTAGACGTCCTCTACTTTGTTGTTGCAAATTTTACGTGGCTGCTACGGGCTTAGCGAGAACCGTTCTTACCTACGCACAACGATAGTTCGTCAAGTTAGTGCTGTTTTAACCTTCGCAAGGACCGGGGGTAGCCACACTCGATCCAGCTAAAGTGAGAGAGACAGACACCCGCCGGCCACCTTTAAGCATGAGTGCTCGTAACGGTGAAACCAGTCTCGCGTAAGCGTACGCGTAATGTCGGTCCGGTCCGCTTCATCTCACAATACCGCCGAACCAAAGTATGACATGCTGGTAAGCAGTATGACTTGTATCGCCCACAACTCACTTGTCTTCCACTCGTGCATATGACATCTACGCATAAAACCTGGCTCGGATGCCACTGTTGAGGAACGTAGTAATTTCAAAAAAATTCCTACGCACACGCAAGATCATGGTGATGGCATAGCAACAAGAGGGGAGAGTATTGTCCACGTACCCTCGTAGACCGTAAGCGGAAGCGTTATGACAACGCGGTTGATGTAGTTGTACGTCTTCACGATCCGACCGATCCAAGTACCGAACATACGGCACCTCCGAGTTCAGCTCGATGATGATCCCTGGGCTCTGATCCAGCAAAGCGTCGGGGATGAGTTCCGTCAGCACGACAGCGTGGTGACGATGATGATGTTCTACCGGCGCAGGGCTTCGCCTAAACTCCGCGACGATATGACCGAGGTGGAATATGGTGGAGGGGGGCACCCCACACGGCTAAGGAATGATCCGTAGATCAACTTGTGTGTCATGGGGTGCCCCCTGCCCCCGTATATAAAGGATCAAGGGAGGAGGAGGCCGGCCCTAGGAGGGGGCGCGCCAAGTGTGGAGTCCTACTAGGACTCCCTAGTCCTAGTAGGATTCCACCTCCCTTGTTGGAGTAGGAGAAGGGGAAAGAGGGGGAGAGGAAGAAGGAAAGGGGGGCTGCGCCCCTTGTCCAATTCGGACCAGAAGGGAGGCGCAGGCCTCCTTCCGTTTGGCCTCTCTCCACTATTCCCGTATGGCCGAATAAGGCCCATATACTCCCCGGCGAATTCCCGTAACTCTCCAGTACTCCGAAAAATACCCGAATCACTTGAAACCTTTCCGAACTCCGAATATAGTCGTCCAATATATCGATCTTTATGTCTCGACCATTTCGAGACTCGTCATGTCCCCGATCTCATCCGTGACTCCAAACTCCTTCGGTACATCAAAACTCATAAACTCATAATATAACTGTCATCGAAACCTTAAGCGTGCGGACCCTACAGGTTCGAGAACTATGTAGACATGACCTAGAACTATTCTCGGTCAATAACCAATAGCGGAACCTGGATGCCCATATTGGCTCCTTCATATTCTACGAAGATCTTTATCGGTCAAACCGCATAACAACATACGTTGTTCCCTTTGTCATCGGTATGTTACTTGCCCGAGATTCGATCGTCGGTATCCAATACCTAGTTCAATCTCGTTACCGGCAAGTCTCTTCACTCGTTACGTAATGCATCATTCCGTAACTAACTCATTAGTAACATTGCTTGCAAGGCTTATAGTGATGTGCATTACCGAGAGGGCCCAGAGATACCTCTCCGACAATCGGAGTGACAAAACCTAATCTCGAAATACGCCAACCCAACATGTACCTTTGGAGACACCTGTAGTACTCCTTTATAATCACCCGATTACGTTGTGACGCTTGGTAGCACCAAAGTGTTCCTCCGAAACGGAGTTGCATAATCTCATAGTTACAGGAACATGTATAAGTCAAGAAGAAAGCAATAGCAACATACTAAACGATCAAGTGCTAGGCTAACGGAATGGGTCATGTCAATCACATCATTATCCTAATGATGTGATCCCGTTAATCAAATGACAACACATGTCTATGGTTAGGAAACATAACCATCTTTGATTAATGAGCTAGTCAAGTAGAGGCATATTAGTGACGTTATGTTTGTCTATGTATTCACACATGTATCATGTTTCCGGTTAATACAACTCTAGCATGAATAATAAACTTTTATCATGAAATAAGGAAATAAATAATAACTTTATTATTGCCTCTAGGGCATATTTCCTTCATAAACTTGCCACCGCCTTATCATCAAACCTACATGGGCCCTTAGAGATTAAATCTAAAATTGTCAAATGGGCTCTAGGCCCATCTCATATTTCAACACAATCCCCCACCAGATCTCAGGGGCCCACTTTTTCCTTTGTTCCAAACGCTGTTTTGATATACCAGCATCTCAGTAGAGACCGATTAAGGTTGAGCTCCACCTAGACCAAGTAGTTACACTCCTTCACAACTGAACAATGGACTATGCCTTGAATTGTCAGTTCGGCGTCAAGAAGTTTCACCACAAGTCTTACTGATACGAGGCTGCCGAAGGCCGACCCCTTGGGTGGAGCATATTAGTCACACTCCTGGCCTGTTCATGAGCTTGCTAGAGATCACCCCAATATCATAGACTGTGACCAGTAGTCGGGCTCATATAGGTGTGTTCCTCCAAAGATCGCTCTGTAGGATAGCATCTTGCTTATACATATAAGCCTTGGAACACATTAAGACAGTAGTCATCCTTCCATACAGTTTCCGAGAGTATTGCGTCTCCAACGGAGTGGGTTAGTAAAGTTACTCTCCTCGGTTCACCACCGCTTGTTTTCCTGTGTCCTACTTCACGGGATCTCCGATCACATAGGTTGGGTTACTACCATGGCAACTCATGTGGGTCTCATACCCATCTCCCTCTATGCACTATCTATCACAACACACGATAGCCCTTTTGTAAAGGGATCTGCCAGATTCTTAGCCGTATGGACATACTCCAACGCTATCACTCTGGAGTTTCTTAATTTTCTGACAGCTTTTAATCTCATTCTTATGTGTTTATTGGACTTCATATTGTCCTTTGAACTCTTCACCTTGGTGATGACAGTCTGATTGTCACAGTTCATAAGGATAGCCGGAACCGGTTTATCAACCAATGGCAAGTCCGTCAAAAGATCACGAAGCCATCCTCGCTTGACACCGTATGTGTCTAATGCTGTTAATTCGCTTCCATTGTCGATCTCGTTAAGATCGCTTTGCTTGCAAGACTTCCAGAAACAGCACCACCTCCAAGAGTAAAAATATACCCGCCAGGCCTTCATCTCATCAGCACCAGAGATCCAATTCGCATCACTATACCCTTCAAGTACCTACGGGTATCCGGTATAGTGAAGTCCATAGTTCATAGTACCTTTTAGATAGCGCATAACTCTCTCAATAGCATGCCAATGTACATCACCCGGATTGGAAACAAACCGGCTCAGTTTGCTCACAGCAAACGCGATGTCCGGCCTCGTTGCGCTTGCTAGTTACATGAGTGAACCAATGACTTGAGAGTATCTCAGTTGATCCTTAGTTGTGCCTTCGAACTTTCGAACCAACACACTAGGATCATATGGTGTTTGAGATGTTTTGTAGTCCGAATATCCAAAATGGCTCAACACCTTCTCAACATAATGAGATGGCAGAAGTGTGATCCCACCCTCATTATCTCTCAGTAGCTTGATGTTCAAGATAACATCAGCCACACCAAGGTCCTTCATCTCAAAGTTCTGAGACAGAAATGACTTAACCTCCTCAAGGCACAATATGACTCCTTCGCCCCCACCATGGTGATAGTATACACATTTGTCAGCTTCACTAACAACGAAGCCAACAGATGTCAGAGTTGTATTAAACTTATCATGCCATTGCTTAGGTGCTTGCTTCAGGCCATATAAAGATTTCAGCAACCTACACACCTTTCTTTCTTGACCATCTATCACAAAGCCATCTGGCTATTGCATGTAGATTTCCTTGTTTAGCTCTCCATTCAGAAAATTCGTCTTGACATCCATCTGGTGGACGAGAAGACCGTGTGAGGCCGCCAACGAGAGTAATACTCGAATGGTGGTCAGTCTAGCCATAGGTGAATAAGTATCGAAGAAATCTTCCTCTTCTTTCTAGTCATAGCCCTTGGCCACAAGCCTAGCCTTGTACTTTTCAATCGTACCATCAGGCCTAAGCTTCTTTTTGAACACCCACTTACATCCCAATGGTTTGCAACCATAGGGACGCTCAGTGATCTCCCATGTCCCGTTAGCCATGATGGAATCCATCTTGCTACGGACCACATCCTTCCAGTAGTCAGCTTCTGGAGAGGCATACGCTTCTGAAATAGAAGTAGGAGTTTTTGGAAATATGCCCTAGAGGAAATAATAAAATGGTTATTATTATATTTCTTTGTTCATGATAATTGTCTATTGTTCATGCTATAATTGTATTATTCGGAAATCGTAATACATGTGTGAATACATAGACCACAACAAGTCCCTAGTGAGCCTCTAGTTGACTAGCTCGTTCATCAACAGATAGTCATGGTTTCCTGACTATGGACATTGGATGTCATTGATAACGGGATCACATCATTAGGAGAATGATGTGATGGACAAGACCCAATCATAAGCATAGCACAAAGATCGTGTAGTTCGTTTATTGGAGCTTTTCCAAATGTCAAGTATCATTTCCTTACACCATGAGATTGTGCAACTCCGGATACCGTAGGGTGCTTTGGGTGTGCCAAACGCCGAACGAATCGGGTGACTATAAAGGTGCACTACGGGTATCTCCGAAAGTGTCCATTGGTTGGCACGAATCGAGATCGATTTGTCACTCCGTTATGACGGAGAGGTATCTCTGGCCCACTCGGTAATGCATCATCATAATGAGCTCAATGTGACCAAGTGTCTGGTCATGGTATCATGCATTACGGTACGAGTAAAGTGACTTACCGGTAACGAGATTGAACGAGGTATTGGGATACCGACGATCGAGTCTCGGGCAAGTAATGTAACGATTGACAAAGGGAATTGTATACGGGATTGATTGAATCCTCGACATCGTGGTTCATCCAATGAGATCATCAAGGAGCATGTGGGAGCCAACATGGGTATGCAGATCCCGCTGTTGGTTATTGACCGGAGAGGCGTCTCGGTCATGTCTGCATGTCTCCCGAACCCGTAGGGTCTACACACTTAAGGTTCGGTGATGCTAGGGTTATAGAGATATGAGTATGCAGTAACCCGAAAGTTGTTCGGAGTCCCGGATGAGATCCCGGATGTCACGAGGAGTTCCGTAATGGTCCGGAGGTGAAGAATTATATATAGGAAGTGCAGTTTCGGCCATCGGGAAAGTTTCAGGGGTCAACGGTATTGTACCGGGACCACCAGAAGGGTCCCGGGGGTCCATCGGGTGGGGCCACCTATCCTGGGGGGCCCTGTGGGCTGAAGTGGGGAGGGGAACCAGCCCTTGGTGGGCTGGTGCGCCCCCCTTTGGGCCCCCCTGCGCCTAGGGTTGGAAACCCTAGGGTGAAGCGCCCCACTGCCTTGGGGCAAGCCACCCCCTTGGCCGCCGCCCCCCCTTGGAGATCCCATCTCCTAGGGCCGGCGCCCCCAGGGGGCCTATATAAAGGAGGGGGAGGGAGGGCAGCCGCACCCAAGTCCCTGGCGCCTCCCTCTCCCCACGCACCACCTCTCCCTCTCGCAGAAGCTTGGCGAAGCCCTGCCGTGATCACTGCTGCATCCACCACCACGCCATCGTGCTGCTGGATCTTCATCAACCTCTCCTTCCCCCTTGCTGGATCAATAAGGAGGAGACGTCTTCCCAACCGTACGTGTGTTGAACGCGGAGGTGCCGTCCATTCGGCGCTAGGATCTCCGGTGATTTGGATCACGACGAGTACGACTCCCTCAACCCCGTTTTCTTGAACGCTTCCGCACGCGATCTACAAGGCTATGTAGATGCACTCCCCTCTCTTGTTGCTAGATGGCTCCATAGATTGATCTTGGTGAATGTAGGAAAAAATTTATTTTATGCAACGTTCCCCAACAGTGGCATCATGAGCTAGGTCTATGCGAAGTTACTATGCACGAGAAGAACACAAAGCAGTTGTGGGCGTAGATGTTGTTAATTTTCTTGCCACTACTAGTCTTATCTTGCGTCGGCGGCATCGTGGGATGAAGTGGCCCGGACCGACCTTACATGTACGCTTACGTGAGACAGGTTCCACCGACTGACATGCACTAGTTACATAAGGTGGCTAGCGGGTGTCTGTCTCTCCCATTTTAGTTGGAGCGAATTCAATAAAAGGGTCCTTATGAAGGGTAAATAGAAATTGGCATATCACGTTGTGGTTTTACGTAGGTAAGCAACGTTCTTGCTAGAACACCTATAGAAGCCACATAAAAACTTGCAACAACAATTAGAGGACGTCTAACTTGTTTTTGCAGCAAGTGCTTTGTGATGTGATATGGCCAAAGGATGTGATGAATGATATATGTGATGTATGAGATGATCATGTTCTTGTAATAGGAATCACGACTTGCATGTCGATGAGTATGACAACCGGCAGGAGCCATAGGAGTTGTCTTTATTTTTTGTATGACCTGCGTGTCATTGAAGAACGCCATGTAAATTACTTTACTTTATTGCTAAATGTGTTAGCCATAGAAGTAGAAGTAGTTGTTGGCGTGACAACTTCATGAAGACACGATGATGGAGATCATGATGATGGAGATCATGGTGTCATGCCGGTGACGAAGATGATCATGGCGCCCCGAAGATGGAGATCAAAGGAGCAATATGATATTGGCCATATCATGTCACTATTTGATTGCATGTGATGTTTATCATGTTTTACATCTTATTTGCTTAGAACGATGGTAACTTAAATAAGATGATCCCTCGTAATAATTTCAAGAAAAGTGTTCCCCTAATGCGCACCACCGCTATGGGTTCATTGCTTCGAAGCACCACGTGATGATCGGGTGTGATAGATCCTAACGTTCGAATACAACGGGTGTAAGCCAGATTTACACACGCAATACACTTAGGTTGACTTGACGAGCCTAGCATGTACAGACATGGCCTCGGAACACGGAAGACCGAAAGGTCGAGCATGAGTCATATAGAAGATACGATCAACATGAAGATGTTCACCGATGATGACTAGTCCATCTCACGTGATGATCGGACATGGCCTAGTTGACTTGGATCATGTTTCACTTAGATGACTAGAGGGATGTCTGTCTAAGTGGGAGTTCATTGAATAATTTGATTAAATGAACTTAATTATCATGAACTTAGTCTAAAACCTTTGCAAAATGTCTTGTAGATCAAATGGCCAACACTCATGTCCACCTCAACTTCAACGCATTCCTAGAGAAAACCAAGCTGAAAGATGATGGCAGCAACTATACGGACTGGGTCCGGAACCTGAGGATCATCCTCGTAGCTGCCAAGAAAGATTATGTCCTAGAAGCGCCGCTAGGTGAAGCACCAATCCCAGAGAACCAAGACGTTATGAACGCTTGGCAGTCTCATGCTGATGATTACTCCCTCGTTCAGTGCGGCATGCTTTACATCTTAGAACCGGGGCTCCAAAAGCGTTTTGAGCAAAATGGAGCATATGAGATGTTCGAAGATCTGAAAATGGTTTTCCAAGCTCATGCCCGGGTCGAGAGATATGAAGTCTCCGACAAGTTCTTCTGCTGTAAGATGGAGGAAAATAGTTCTGTCAGTGAGCACATACTCAAGATGTCTGGGTTGCACAACCGCTTGACTCGGCTGGGAGTTAATCTCTCGGATGACGCGGTCATTGACAGAATCCTTCAGTCGCTTCCACCGAGCTACAAGAGCTTTGTGATGAACTTCAATATGCAGGGGATGGAAAAGACCATTCCTGAGGTATATTCAATGCTGATATCAGCGGAGGTAGAGATCAAAAAGGAACATCAAGTGTTGATGGTAAATAAAACCACTAAGTTCAAGAAAGGCAAGGGTAAGAAGAACTTCAAGAAGGACGGCAAGGAGTTGCCGCGCCCGTAAGCCGCTTGTCGGGAAGAAGTCAAACAAATGACCCAAGCCTCGAGATCGGTGCTTTTATTGCAAGGGAAGTGGTCATTTGAAGCGAATCGCCCCAAGTACTTAGCGGACAAGAAGGCCGGCAAAACCAAAGGTATATGTGATATACATGTAATTGATGTGTACCTTACCAGTGCTCGTAGTAGCTCCTGGGTATTTGATACCGGTGCGGTTGCTCATATTTGTAACTCAAAGCAGGAGCTGCGGAATAAGTGGAGACTGGCAAAGGATGAGGTGACGATGCACGTCGGGAATGGTTCCAAGGTCGATGTGATCGCCGTCGGCACGCTACCTCTACATTTACCTACAGGATTAGTTTTAAACCTCAATAATTGTTATTTAGTAACATCTTTGAGCATGAACATTGTATCAGGATCTCGTTTAATTTGAGATGGCAACTCATTTAAATCCGAGAATAATGATTGTTCTATTTATATGAGTGATATGTTTTATGGTCATGCCCCGCTGGTGAATGGTTTATTCTTAATGAATCTCGAGCGTAATGTTACACATATTCATAGTGTGAATACCAAAAGATGTAAAGTTGATAACGATAGTCCCACATACTTGTGGCACTGCCGCCTTGGTCACATTGGTGTCAAGCGCATGAAGAAGCTCCATGCTGATGGACTTTTAGAGTCTCTAGATTTTGAATCGTTTGACACACACGAACCATGCCTCATGGGCAAAATGACCAAGACTCCGTTCTCCGGAACAATGGAGCGAGCAACCAACTTATTGGAAATCATACATACTAATGTGTGCGGTCCAATGAGTGTTGAGGCTCGCGGAGGATATCGTTATGTTCTCACTCTCACTGATGACTTAAGTAGATATGGGTATGTCTACTTGATGAAACACAAGTCTGAGACCTTTGAAAAGTTCAAGGAATTTCAGAATGAGGTAGAGAATCAACATGACCGAAAGATAAAGTTCTTACGATCAGATCGTGGGGGAGAATATTTAAGTCACGAATTTGGTACGCACTTAAGGAAATGCGGAATCGTTTCACAACTCACGCTGCCTGGAACACCTCAGTGAAATGGTGTGTCCGAACATCGTAATCGCACTCTATTGGATATGGTGCGATCTATGATGTCACTTACCGATTTACCGCTATCATTTTGGGGATACGCTCTAGAGACAGCTACATTCACTTTAAATAGGGCACCGTCTAAATCCGTTGAGACGACACCGTATGAATTATGGTTTGGGAATAAACCTAAGTTGTCGTTTCTAAAAGTTTGGGGATGCGATGCTTATGTCAAGAAACTTCAACCTGAGAAGCTCGAACCCAAGTCGCAAAAATGCGTCTTCATAGGATACCGTAAGGAAACCATTGGGTATACCTTCTACTTAAGATCCGAGGGCAAGATCTTTGTTGCCAAGAACGGGTCCTTTCTGGAGAAAGAGTTTCTCTCGAAAGAATTAAGTGGGAGGAAAGTAGAGCTTGATGAAGTACTACCTCTTGAAACAGTAAGTAGCGCAACTCAGGAAGATGTTCCTGTGGTGCCTGCAACGACAAGAGAGGAGGTTAATGATGATGATCAAGATACTTCGGATCAAGCTCCTACTGAACTTCGAAGGTCCACAAGGACACGTTCCGCACCAGAGTGGTACGGTAACCCTGTCTTAGAAATCATGTTGTTAGACGACGGTGAACCTTCGAACTATGAAGAAGCACTGGCGGGCCCAGATTCCAACAAATGGCTTGAAGCCATGCAATCCGAGATAGGATCCATGTATGAAAACAAAGTGTGGACTTTGACAGACTTGCCCGATGGTCGGCGAGCGATAGAAAACAAATGGATCTTTAAGAAGAAGACGGACGCGGATGGTAATGTTACCATATATAAAGCTCGACTTGTCGCTAAGGGTTATTGACAAGTTCAAGGGATTGACTACGATGAGACATTCTCTCCCGTAGCGAAGCTGAAGTCCGTCCGAATCATGTTAGCAATTGCCGCATACTATGTTATGAGATATGGCAAATGGACGTCAAAACGGCATTCCTTAACGGTCACCTTAAGGAAGAACTGTATATGATGCAGCCGGAAGGTTTTGTCGACCCTAAGAATGCTAACAAGGTAAGCAAGCTCCAGCGCTCCATCTATGGGCTGGTGCAAGCATCTCGGAGTTGGAACATTCGCTTTAATGAGATGATCAAAGTGTTTGGTTTATGCGACTTATGGAGAAGCTGCGTTTACAAGAAAGTGAGTGGGAGCTCAGTAGCATTTCCCATATTATATGTGGATGACATACTTTTGATGGGAAATGATATAGAACTTTTGGACAGCATTAAGGCCTACTTGAATAAGTGTTTTTCAATGAAGGACCTTGGAGAAGCTGCTTACATATTAGGCATCAAAATCTATAGAGATAGATCAAGACGCCTCATAGGTCTTTCACAAAGCACATACCTTGATAAGATATTGAAGAAGTTCAATATGGATCAGTCCAAGAAGGGGTTCTTGCCTATGTTGCAAGGTGTGAAATTGAGCTCGGCTCAATGCCCGACCACGGCAGAAGATAGAGAAAAGATGAGTGTCGTCCCCTATGCCTCAGCCATAGGGTAAATCATGTATGCCATGACATGTACCAGACCTGATATAAACCTTGCCGTAAGTTTGGTAGGAAGGTACCAAAGTAATCCCGGCATGGAACACTGGACAGCGGTCAAGCACATCCTTAAGTACCTGAAAAGGACTAAGGATATGTTTCTCATATATGGACGTGACGAAGAGCTCGTCATAAAGGGTTACGTCGATGCTAGTTTCGACATAGATCTGGATGACTCTAAGTCACGAACCAGATACGTGTATATTTTGAATGGTGGGGCAGTAAGCTGGTGCAGTTGCAAGCAGAGTGTCGTGGCGGGATCTACATGTGAAGCTGAGTACATGGCAGCCTCGGAGGCAGTGCATGAAGCTATCTGGGTGAAGGAGTTCATCACCGACCTAGGAGTCATACCCAATGTGTCGGGGCCGATCACACTCTTCTATGACAACGCTGGAGCAATTGCACTTACCAAGGAGCCCAGGTTTCACAAGAAGACCAGGCACATCAAGCGTCGCTTCAACTCCATTCGTGAAAATGTTCAAGATGGAGACATAGATATTTGTAAAGTACATACGGACCTGAATGTAGCAGATCCGTTGACTAAACCTCTCTCTAGAGCAAAGCATGATCAACACCAGAACGCAATGGGTGTTCGATACATCACAATGTAACTAGATTATTTACTCTAGTGCAAGTGGGAGACTGTTGGAAATATGCCCTAGAGGCAATAATAAAATGGTTATTATTATATTTCTTTGTTCATGATAATTGTCTATTGTTCATGCTATAATTGTATTATCCGGAAATCGTAATACATGTGTGAATACATAGACCACAACAAGTCCCTAGTCATCCTCTAGTTGACTAGCTCGTTGATCAACAGATAGTCATGGTTTCCTGACTATGGACATTGGATGTCATTGATAACGGGATCACATCATTAGGAGAATGATGTGATGGACAAGACCCAATCATAAGCATAGCACAAAGATCATGTAGTTCGTTTCGCTAGAGCTTTTCCAAATGTCAAGTATCATTTCCTTAGACCATGAGATTGTGCAACTCCTGAATACGGTAGGAGTGCTTTGGGTGTGCCAAACGTCACAACGTAATTGGGTGACTATAAAGGTGCACTACGGGTATCTCCGAAAGTGTCTGTTGGGTTGGCATGAATCGAGACTGTGATTTGTCACTCCGTATGACGGAGAGGTATCTCTGGGCCCACTCTGTAATGCATCATCATAATGAGATCAATGTGACCAAGTGTCTGGTCATGGGATCATGCATTACGGTATGAGTAAAGTGACTTACCGGTAACGAGATTGAACAAGGTATTGGGATACCGACGATCGAGTCTCGGGCAAGTAACGTACCGATTGACAAAGGGAATTGTATACGGGATTGATTGAATCCTGGACATCGTTGTTCATCCAATGAGATCATCGAGGAGCATGTGGGAGCCAACATGGGTATCCAGATCCCGTTGTTGGTTATAGACCGGAGAGGCGTCTTGGTCATGTCTGCATGTCTCCCGAACCCGTAGGGTCTACACACTTAAGGTTCGGTGACGCTAGGGTTGTAGAGATATGAGTATGCAGTGACCCGAAAGTTGTTCGGAGTCCCGGATGAGATCCCGGACGTCACGAGGAGTTCCGTAATGGTCCGGAGGTGAAGAATTACATATAGGAAGTGCAGTTTCAGCCATCGGGAAAGTTTCGGGGGTCACCGGTAGTGTACCGGGACCACCGGAAGGGTCCCGGGGGTCCATCGGGTGGGGCTACCTATCCAGGAGGGCCCCGTGGGCTGAAGTGGGAGGGGAACCAGCCCCTGGGCTGGTGCGCCCCCCTTTGGGCCCCTCCTGTACCTAGGGTTGGAAACCCTAGGGTGGGGGCGCCTCTACTTGCCTTGGGGGCAAGCCACCCCCTTGGCCGCCGCCCCCCTTGGAGATCCCATCTACTAGGGCCGGCGCCCCCCCCAGGGGGGCCTATATAAAGGAGGGGGGAGGGAGGGCAGCCGCACCCAAGTCCCTGGCGCCTCCCTCTCCCCACGCACCACCTCTCCCTCTCGCAGAAGCTTGGCGAAGCCCTGCCGTGATCATCGCTTCTTGCATCCACCACCACTGTTGTCGTCTGCTGGATCTTCATCAACCTCTCCTTCCCCTTGCTGGATCGAGAAGGAGGAGACGCTCTTCCAACCGTGACGTGTGTTGAACACGGAGGTGCCATCCGCTCGGGCGCTAGGATCTCCGGTGATTTGGATCACGACGCAGTACGACTCCTCAACCCCGTTCTCTTGAACGCTTCGCACGCGATCTACAAGGGTATGTAGATGCACTCCCCTCTCTCATTGCTAGATGACTCCATAGATTGATCTTGGTGAACGTAGGAAATTTTTTATTTTATGCAACGTTCCCCAACAGGAGTATCATCCACGAGGTACACGAAGAAATCATCACCAAAGGTCTTTGCAGTCCTTTGTCTCTTGCCCCTACCAAGGGTTTCCTCGCCATCCTCCTCGGAATTTTCATCATGTGTTCGTTCATAATATTCCATAGGAATGGCAGGCTCAGGAGTCTCCTCGGATTCCTGTCTAGAAGTGCTTTGTACATCTCTCATGGGGAAAATGTCCTCAAAGAATGTAGCATCCTTAGACTCCATAATTATACCAACCTTCATGCCAGGTACCTCAGATTTCACTACTAGAAATCTATAGCCAACACTATTCATAGCGTAGCCCAAATTAACACAGTCCATAGTCTTTGGTCCAAGCTTACGCTTTTTGGGGATCGGCACATTAACTTTCGCCAAGCAGCCCAAAGTACGTAAGTACGAGAGTGTTGTCCTTCTCTTGGTCCACTTCTCATAAGGAGTGATCTCGTTATCATTTGTCGGAACTTTATTCAGGACATGACATGATGTCATTATAGCCTCCCCCCACCATGCCTTGGATAAACCTGACGTATCTAACATGGTGTTAACCAAATCAGTTAGAGTACGGTTTTTCCGCTCGGCAACCCCGTTTGACTAGGGTGAGTAGGGAGGCATCCTCTCATGAATAATACCATGTTCCGCACAGAAGGCATCAAACTCTTTCGAGAAGTACTCTCCACCACGATCTGACCAGACTCGTTTAATTTTCTTTTCGAGTTGATTCTCAACTTCTGCCTTATAGATTTTAAAGTAGTGTAGAGCCTCATCTTTGGTATTTAACAGATACACATAGCAATATCTAGTGGAATCATCTATCAAAGTCATGAAATATTTCTTTCCACCTTTAGTCAACACACCATTCATCTCACAAAGATCAGAATGTATGAGTTCAAATGGCGCCAAGTGTCTTTCCTTTGCTGCCTTGTGAGGCTTGCGAGGTTGCTTAGATTGCACACACGAATGGCACTTAGAACCTTTGGCTAAAGTGAAGCTCAGGATTAAATTCGATTTTGCTAGCCGCATCATAACTCCGAAACTAATGTGACAAACACGTGAATGCCAAACTTCAGATTCATTAACACTCGAATGAATATGGTTCACGACTTTATTACAGAAATCTGTGAGGGAAAGGCGGAACATCCCTCCGCTCTCATAACCTTTTCCAACAAATAGTCCATACTTAGTAACAACTAATTTATTAGACTCGAATACCAACTTAAACCCTTCTCTACATAGAAGGGAGCCACTAACGAGGTTCTTCTTGATGGCGGGGACATGTCAGACGTTCTTCACCGCACGATCCTTCCCAAGTAAACTTCAAATCGACCGTGCCAACACCATGAATGAAGCACTCGCGCCATTCCCCATCAATACGGACTCGTGGCTCGTGACTCTGTAAGAAGAGAACAATGAAATGTCAAGACACACGTGAACACCGCACCAGATCCACCCATCAATCGGTAGGCTGAAACACTGGAAAAACAGTAAATAAATTACCGTACCCAGGTGCACCATTCTCATTGTTGTCCACAATCATGTTGACGGACTTGGAGTCCTGTCCTGACTTCTTAAACTTGTTTGGGCACTTGTTGGCCCAATGTTCAGTCGAACCACAAGTAAAGCAGCCCTCATCCTTCTTGTTCTTCTTGAAGGTCTTCTTACCCTTCTTCTTGAAGTCGGTATTCAGTTGGACACCGTTCTTTCCCTTGAGCTTGTGGGAATTGGAGTTCTTCTGATGTACCATATTGGCCATAGAAGTTCCTTCGACCCCTTTTCCGTGTGAGTCCTTTGCCCTTGAATTCTGCTCAACACTCAGATGGCCAATGACATCCTCCACAGAGAATTCATGCCTCTGATGTTTCAGAGTGGTGGCAAAGTTCCTCCAGGAATTGGGGAGCTTAGCGATTATGCAGCCCGCGACAAACTTGCCCGGTAACTCGCACTTAAGAAGCTCAAGCTCCTTAACAATGCATATTATCTCATGAGCTCGCTCCAATACAGACGGTTTTCAACCATCTTGTAATCGTGGAACTGCTCTATAATATACATCTCGCCTCCTGCATCGGCAGCCCGAACTTAGATTCGAAGCGCCCCACAAGTCTCTGGAAGACCGTGATATGCAAATATGCGCCAACCGCTTATCTCCAATCACGCCGTAACCACCCGAGGAACACGACGGTGGCCTCTTGAACGCCTTCTCTGCTCAGAGCGATCGCTCTGTGGAGTCACACCGACGACCTGTAACACGTTCATGGCCGTGAGCCATAAGGTGGTTTTAGTCTGCCAACGCTTAAAGTACGTCACCGTAAACGGGGATGGTTTCAGTTCAGCAGCAAAACCAGAATTCGAAAAAACCCTACACACATTAGGTTTTCTGATTGATGAATAAATAGACAGTTTTTCGATTAAATTAATCCATGAATAAATCATGAGCATGACATGAACAGCATTGATAACACACTGATTACGATCTAACAGAGCATGTACTATGCACATAGTAGAAACATCTACGCATATCGCTAGTACTGCTACAACAGAAAGAAACACGAGAGGGATAAGCGATGTATACCCTCCTATCGCCACGCGGCGGCGGTGATGGTGGCGGCAAAGAGCCATGCATCCTCGGTGGCCTTCTTGTCGGCCTCGGCCTTCTCAACGGCGGCACGGTCGGCGACGGTCGACATGGTGATGACGAAGATGATGCGGACGTAAATGAACAAAAGCGAGCAGTCACGTAGTCGCTACCCAAAAACCTAATCGCCCCTCTTCCGTACAGGATCCGGAGAGGCGGGGTTTCAGAGGCCTGCTCTCCCATCAACCGTGTACGCGGTGAACGGGACGGAGTCGCCAGAGGCAGCAGCAGCAGAGAAACGACGTGGGCGTGGAGGCGGAGATGCGTTTTGTTTTCGCGGCGGCTAGGGTTGGCAGCGCCCCACATATATATATGTGCGGCCGCGCGTGGAGAGACGTGGGCTGAACCCACGTCCAAGTCGGTAGCCCACAATCCGACGTCTCAGATCGTGGCCATACCTGTCAAAGAGTCTCCGTTCCTAACCGGCAAAAGGAAGCGCATAGGAGTGAGTTCGGCTAGGCTCAATCCCGCAACCCGCGGCGCGCACAGGAAGAGGAGTGCGCAAGGGCTTCTTTTCTTCTCAAACTCCAATAGCATGAGGGAGAGAATCCCTTATAAATCACTCCAACTCTTCTTCCACTAGCATGGTGGGACTAAACTTCCCACCACCTTGTCATGCCACCAATATGGGCCCTTAGAGATTAAATCTGAAATTGTCATATGGGCTCTAGGCCCATCTCATATTTCAACAATAACTCTAATCATTTTTTCATGCTTAGCAAATGTTGCAATGAGAGTACCGAATGTATGTATTGTATGTGTAGCTCGGCTAGCAGAACGACCTGCTTGTGCAGAAAAAGAAATCAACGCGCCACTTCAATTTTCATGGAAGTTCTTTCTCAACCGCTGAAGAAATAACTCAGCTTCAGTTAAGCTGATCTTTTCCCTGGAGCATGATAGGTGAGGCCACGTGGCCTCTCGTTATCGAACATTTTTCCTTCCAGGCCAGGATTCTGTACATTGTTGACACGCGTGTTCGATGGTGAAATTAAAAAAAAAATGGTTGCAGTTCAGGCGCCGTTTTTTTTTTTAATTATCCTTTTGAGAGGGAGTGCATTGGACCATCGTGTGGTCCGCGCTCGATACCGGCAGAATATGGCTGCCTGTTCTCCACACGTCCCACGTGCACCGACGACCCAGGAGCGCCGACGGCTCCATGCGGCGCCTACGCACGCACACGGCACACCTCACGGTTCACACGGCAGTTCGTCTCAATCAACTTCAGATCCAAACTTCCAATCCAATTATCCAAAACGCAATAGATCACTATGGTAGCACACCGGTTCCACAGAAAAATTTAGCTCAGATCAACCCCCTCGCATCACGCAGATCGCTACTACGTACAGTAGTTACCACGCACACGAGCTGGAGCTTGATCTTATCAAGCATCGGGGTGATGAGTGGGCGCGTTGGTCCCGATGAACGCCCTGATCTCCTCCACGAGCCTGCCGGAGTCGCGGAGCTCAGGGAAGCAGTAGAAGGCGTGGATGGCGTCCGGGAACTCGAGCACCTTGACCGCCTTCCCCTTCCGCCGCAGCATGGCGCCGTACCGCCGCTGCCAGTCCTGCAGCGGGTCCAGCCCGCCGACGGCCACCATCGCCGGCGGGAACGCCTCCGCCAGCTCGGGCTCCGGGCCCGCCTCGCCCGTCACGTGCGCCGCCGGGTGGTTCCGGTCCGCCCCCTCCGGCAGGAACGCCCTCCACGCCCAGTCGGAGCGCCGCATGTTCACCACCGGCGCCACGCCCTCCAGCCTCAGCTCCGCCTCCGTGCGCTCCTCGCCGCCGAAGTACGGCTGCAGGAGGACGATGCCGGCGAGGCGGACGGGGCTGTCGGAGGGAGGCGCGCCCGTCCACCGCTGGGCGACGTGGTGGACGATGTTGCCCCCCGCGCTGTCCCCGCCGAGGAAGCAGCGGGAGAGGTCGACCGGGACGGAGGCGTCCGCGGGGAGGCCGGTGGCGCCGAGGTAGCGGAGCACGTCCACGCAGTCGTCGTAGGCGGCCGGGTACCGGTGCTCGGGCGCGAGGCGGTAGCTGACGGAGACGACCACGGCGCCCAGCTCGCGGCAGAAGCGGCGGCACATGCCGTCGATGGGCGTGGAGGCCGCGGAGAGCAGCGTGAAGCCGCCGCCGTGGAAGTAGACGAGGACGGGGAGCGGGGCCGGCCCGGCCGCCTCCGCCGCAGGGTAGTAGACGCGCACCCAGAGGTTCCGGGAGGCGTCGACGGTGACGTCGGCGGAGCGGACGCCGTGCGCGTCCGGGCGCGGCCTTGCGGGCGACTGCCGGTCGCCGAAGGAGAAGAGGAAGCGGTTTACGGTCCCGTCGCGGCGCTGCGCGATGTCGTTGGCGGTGACGAGCGCGAACAGCTGGAGCCTCACCGACCACGGCAGCGCCGGCGGCGCGGGCCGCGCGCTCTTGTCGCCGGCGCCCGTTTCTTCCTTCTTCGTCGTGGCATCCATGTCTCACTCCTCCGGTTAAATTGTGTGGCAGACTGAACTGAAGTAGCCTAGCGCTGCGAGTTGCCGAGTACTCCCGTTTATATGGACTCGAATGCAGAAGCAGTGCATGGCACACGAGAATGGAGAAATTATTTGTTTGAAAGTGACACGCAGTCTGAGCTTGCACTTGTATACGGCGGATCAAAAGATATTCAACAGTGAAAGCTTTTTCAACGGAAAATATTTGTGTACAGTACTCAAGATCATGTTCCCACCTTCCTCCTGGACCCAAGCTCGCTAGATCCAGCCACCCACGCCTATTATCAGCATCGCAGCTGGTCTGCCGTTCCTTCAAGGTGTGGTGGATCTTGTCCCGTTTTTGTTAGGTCTTGTGTCTGCTCGAGGGCGACGATGGCGTCATAGAGTTGGAATAAGATCCTTTTCGTTTTGTTCATGCTTCAGCGGTGTGTTCGACGTTGGTGGAGAGCGCGTGAAGGTTATGATCCGTCGAATTTAATTGGATTTCACGGTGTGCGTTGGTGCACTCGGCGTCAATGTGTCGAGGTTTGTGAAGTTATGCTGCTAATTGGTGGTTGTTTCGCTCTTTTTGTTGACATTGTCCGTGATCCTCATCTTTGTACGGTGGTGCCATGGGATGGCCCGCTCTATAGCGGAGATCCTCAACTGAAGTTTCCTCTCCCAGATGGTGGGTGACTCTTAAAGTTTCCTCTCCCAGATGGTGGGTGACTCTTGCGGTTTCCATGCCCGTGGTAAGAGCGACTTCATTGTAATTTTCTATTTATGCAAGGCCATCATTATTATGCACGGGATGCGATGCGCGAGCACAGGTTCCTATATGCCATGGCGACGGCTCAAAGGTGGACAAGGCATGAGGCTCTCCGGCGAGCCCCTTGGTATTTGTGATATTAAAAAAGGCTTTCGCCCCGCTTTATATATAAACAAAGATCAACATCATTTGGAACGAACGCAAGCCAACACCACACACACCCAAAGCAGGATACAAAAGCGCTGAGCGCAGCAACACCACCCCTAGCACACTACTACGAAGAGATGAAGCCGCATACAACGAACCGTGGACTTCAAGGCGGCGCCTTCAGGAAGGAAACGACACCGGAGCGCCGCCACCGCCGGTTCCAAGGATCAGAGTTTCCCCTTGAGCCGCACCACGGGCAGTGACAGCTGCGACGACGCCTTCAAGAAGGGAACGAGCTTGGCCGTCGCCTGTCCGTCCGAAGATAGAGCAGGTTTTCACCCCGACAAACACTCATCGCCACCGGATGCTACACTCCGGCTACCACGCCGCCCACACGGCCATGGCCACCAGGCAGCGCCATGACACGGGCTCTGCCCAAGAGCACCGCGCTACCGCCACCAGGGCCGCCGTCCCGGCATCCAATACCTTGACACCACCACACCCGTGACCCGCCGCTATCCCAACCAAAGACACGAGCGAAAAAGGACCCGCCTTTGCACCCCTGGTCCAACCCCAGCGTCGAGACCCAATAGGTCGGCCAACACTGTCATCCATTGACCCATCCTGCAGCCCGGAGCGCGAGACGAGTTCGGTCCCGCAAAGACCGTGGGCGGGTCGATCTCTTTGCAGATCGTCTGCGAGACGAGCTCGGTCCTGTGGCACTGAGCGCGAGACGAGCTCGGTCCTGCTGGACCGGGCGCGAGACAAGCGATGGACCGCAGCTGGGAAAGGGCCAGCCCTTCGAAGGGAGAAGCGATCAGGCACCGAGGAGATGGGGTGGAGGCCTAAACGGTCCGATCGCAGACAAGCCGACGCCGGAGAAGTCGGCCGCCGCAGGCAGATCCGCTAAGCCACCATGAAGTCGCCACGACATCGGGAGTCCACCAACGCCGGACCTCCACACGTCGCCGCCCACGGCCACGCCCGGCCGCTGCCCTACCCGCGTCGCCCGGCGAGCTCCTAGCGCCGGAGCCGCTGGGCACGCACCACGCACGCTGCCGACCACCACCGCCAGATCCGCTCGGATTCAGCGGAGAGGCCGACGCGCGCCACCTCCCGAGACCGGGCTGCGATCGCCCGCCACGGTGAGATCCGGCACCAGCCTTACGCCACCAGGCCGGACGCCCATGAGACCGCCAACAGCCGCTAAACCCCACGTAAGTCCAGCCACACTGCCGAGGAGGCGCCCAGGCCAGCCCACGAACAGCGAGAAGCCCATCACGCCAATGGCTTTTGCCGACGGAGCTCGCCGGCAGTGGGGAGGGAAGGAAGACGGGCGGCGGCTGGACAAATTCTCTCCAATACAGGCTGGGCGTCGCGGGTGGAGGAGATGGGGAGGGAGTGGGGGGGCTCGAGGCGCTACCACCAGCCGGCCGGGCGGCAGGGAGCAGCAAGGGCCCAGCGGTGGCGGGAGGAAACCCTAGCAGGGGGGCGGGGGAGCGGGGGCTTTCTGTGATAGCGACCCCTTTGGCCATGTGGATGGTGAGGGGCACGATGACGTGTGGTGAGGCTGCTTTTGGCGGTCACGCTTGAACCTTCATCTAGATGTGGAGACCTAGGTCCATCATTGTTGGCCTCCCGCAATGGGCTTGATGGCTTAGGCTCTGCGACAAGGTGTGTTGGCGTCGTTGGGAGCTTATAGCACTTGGAGATCAACACTATGCAGATCCCACAACCTCCAAATAGTGGTCATTTTGTACACAACGCTCGCAACAGCTCCCGATCGTTCCATAGTGGGTCGGCCCTTACTACGCTCCATGTTTTTGTCAATTTTTGAACCTTGTAGATCGTTCTCCCACTTTTCTTTGGCATTTTTTCTAGGACGCGTGTTGTTCCATTTTCTACTTTTTATATTTATTAACATTTATTTTAAAAATCTTGAACTTTTTTCACATAAAAAACGAAATTGTGATAATTTACTGAAAAATTGTGTTTTTAAAAAACAATCATGATAGAGAGAAAATGAAGGTCATTCCCTATGCCTCAGCCATATGTTCTGTCATGTATGCTATGTTGTGTACCAGATCTGATGTGTGTCTTGCTATAAGTTTAGCAGGAAGGTACCAAAGTAATCCAGGAGTGGATCACTGGACAGCGGTCTAGAACATCCTGAAGTACCTGAAAAGGACTAGGGATATGTTTCTCATTTATGGAGGTGGCAAAGAGCTTGTCATAACTGGGTACGTCAATGCTAGCTTTGACAATGATCTGGATGACTCTAAGTCGCAAACCGGATACGTATTTTTATTGAATGGTGGAGCTGTCAGTTGGTGCAGTTTCAAGCAGAGCGTCGTGACGGGATCGACTATGAAGCGAAGTACATAGCTGCTTCGGAAGCAGCAAATGAAGGAGTCTAGATGAAGGATTTCATATCCGATCTAGGTGTAATACCTAGTGCATCAGGTCCAATGAAAATCTTTTGTGACAATACTGGAGCAATTGCCTTTGTAAAGGAATCCAGATTTCACAAAAAGACCAAACACATCAAGAGACGCTTCAACTCCATCCGAGATTTGGTCAAGGAGGGAGACATAGAGATTTGCAAAAATACATACGGATCTGAATGTAGCAGACCATTGACTAAGCCTCTTCCATGATCAAAACATGATCAGCACCAAGACTCCATGGATGTTAGATTCATTACAATGTAATCTAGATTATTGACTCTAATGCAAGTGGGAGACTGGAGAAAATATGCCATAGATGCAATAATAAAGTTATTATTTTATAATTCCTTATTCATGATAAATGTTTATTATTCATGCTAGAACTGTATTAACCGGAAATTTGATACATGTGTGAATACATAGACAAAAGACCGTGTCCCTAGTATTCCTCTACTAGACTAGCTCGTTTATCAAAGATGGTTAAAGTTTCCTAGCCATGGACATGTGTTGTCATTTGATGAACGGGATCACATCATTATGAGAATGATGTGAGGGACAAGACCCATCCGTTGGCTTAGCATAATGATCGTTCAGTTTTATTACTATTGCTTTCTTCATATCATATATATATTCCTCCGACTATGAGATTATGCAACTCCCGGACACCGGAGGAATGCCTTGTGTGCTATCAAACGTCACAGCGTAACTGGGTGATTATAAATATGCTTTACAAGTATCTCTAAAGGTGTTTGTTGGGTTGGCATAGATCGAGATTAGGATTTGTCACTCCGAGTATCAGAGAGGTATCTCTGGGCCCTCTCGGTAATGCACATCATATGAAGCCTTGCAAGCAATGTGACTAATGAGTTAGTTATGGGATGATGCATTATGGAACGAGTAAAGAGACATGCCAGTAACAATATTGAACTAGGTATGAGGATACCGACGATGGAATCTTGGGCAAGTAACATGCCGATAACAAAGAGAATAACGTATGTTGACATTGCGATTCGACCGATAAAGATCTTCGTAGAATATTGGGGAACCAATATGAGCATCCAGGCTTCGCTATTGGTTATTCCCTTTGTATTATATGAGTTATGTGTTTTGGTGGCCAAAGGTTGTTCGGAGTCCTGGATGAGATCACGGACATGATGAGGAGTCTCGAAATGGTCGAGAGGTAAAGATTGATATATTGAAAGGTAGTATTCAGACACCAGAAGGGTTTCGGAGTGTATCGGGTACATACCGGAGTACCGGAGGGGTTACTGGAACTCCCCGGGGAAAGATATGGGCCATATGGGCCATAGTAGGGAGGCTAACCAACCCACAAGGCTTTGGCACGCCCCCACAAGGGAGGAGGCCGAATTTGACTAGGGAAGGGGGCGTCACCCCCCTTTCCTTCTCCCTCTCCCACTCCTTCCCCCTTTCCCCCTCTGATGAAAGGAAGGGGGCCGAATCCAACTAGAAGTCCACATGGAACTCCTTCCCACTTGGGGCGCGCCTAGGCCAGCCTCCTCTCCCTCCGTCCTTTATATACGGCAGGGGGGCTATGAGACACACCAATTGCTCCAAGCCTTCTGCGGCTCCCCCTGTCGTGGTTCTAAGCCTGACAATAGAATAGAGGGGTAGGTATGGAGAGGCAAGATCCTAGCTATGGAGTAGTTGTATACGCAAGGGATTTACAAGTTCAGGCCCTTCTCGGAGGAAGTAATAGCCCTACGTCTCGGAGCCCGGAGGCGGTCGACTGGATTATATGCGTATGAGTTACAGAGGTGTGAACCCCTCTGCCTGTGGAGGGGGGTGGCTTATATAGAGTGTGCCAGGACCCCAGCCAGCCCACGTAGCGGAGATTTCAATGTACATAAAGGCCTGGTGTCGTGGTTCTAAGCCTGACAGTAGAAAAGGGGGTAGGTATGGAGAGGCAAGATCCTAGCTACGGAGTAGTTGTATATGCAAGGGATTTACGAGTTTAGGCCCTTCTCTGAGGAAGTAACAGCCCTACGTCTCGGAGCCCGGAGGCGGTCGATTGGATTATATGAGTATGAGTTACAGGGGTGCGAACCCTTCTGCCTGTGGAGGGGGTGGCTTATATAGAGTGCGCCAGGACCCCAGCCAGCCCACGTAGCGGAGAGTTTAAAGTACATTAAGGCCAGGCGTTACTGGTAACGCCTTACATAAAGTGTCATCATGGCCATAAAGACTACTTAATTACAGACCGTTTGGATACAGAGTGACTCTTCAACTCTTGGTGGTCGAGTGAGTCTTCATAGTCGAGTGTCTTTGAGTCTGTCGAGTGGAATCCTTCCAGGTCGACTGGAAGGCAGTTTCTTCTAAAGATGCCCTTGGGGAGGGTACCTTGGACAGGTCCATGACCCTACCCTAGGTACATGACTTCATCATTAGCCCCCGAATGGAACGAGGTTTGAGTGAGGAAGGAGTTGATAATCTTTCCGACCTTTTTTTTGTGTTGCGATTGTGTCTTACTCCGGATCAATGACTCTTTAGCGATGGTGTCAACTTCTCTTTCAGTTGCCTTGATCCATTCTTTACATCTGTCGAGTGAACTTTATGAACCTGGGGATTTTCTGAGCGAGGATCGGAGGAAATCTGCCGTTTGACAAGTTGCCCTGCTGTTAGCGGATTTAGCGGGATCCGAATTTTGGGAAGCGCGCGAAGCGGAGAAGGCCACGGTACTCAGATGGGATAAGGTAGAGACTCCTCGATTTCCGCACCACCTTTTTCGCCACGTATCGCGCGCGCGACTGTTGCGGGATTTGACAGGATCGTCCGGGCCTACCAGTCAGCCACTCAGAAGCGACTTCATATAAGGCGCCGGACGGGGTTTTTTTTTTGAACAGTGTGCCCTCATTCCCCTCTTCCTCTTCCTCGAACTCGCCCGCTGCGCTCGCTTGCATCCCCGCTATACTACTCCTTGCGCGCCTCGCCGGCGACGATGGTGAAGGAGAAGACGGCGGCCTTGGAGCGGGCGAAGAAGGCAACGGCGAAGGCGAAAGCGAAGGGGAGAGCGACCAGTCGGGGCGGATCCTCGTCGCGGTCCGGCCTGCCGCAAGGCTGGATCCAGGGAGACTGGATCCGCCGACCATCACCTGAAGGACCTCGACGATCCGCCAACGGCGACTGATCTCCCATGGGTCGCAAGGCTTCCGGGACGGAGTGGCAGCGCAGCCTCAGAGGGTGAGTGTGTCCTCTTGGCCACCCATGTTGATCGCGGGTTTTCTCCCGCTGAATCTTTTCTTCGGGAGTTTCAACTTTTTGGGGCACAACACCACCACTTCACACCCAACTCCATTGCCTATCTCGCCGCCAGATCCTTGTGTGAGAACTTCTTGGGTTGTCGGCCGCACTGGGGCCTTTTCAAACACATATTCACCTGTCGCTCTCAAACGGTGAAAAAGGCTAGTCCAAATGATGAGAGGACCCAAGTAATCCAGATGTGCGGGGGTCTTGGGGTTCAGATGAGGAGTAAGAGTGCCTTTCCAGCCATGACCCTTCCCGAATCAGTTAGAGGGTGGCAATGACCTGTTCTATCGCCAAGACCACCGACGCCTTGAGCCGATCGGCCTCCCCGATCTCCATGGACCGAGTGAACAAGCCGTCCTCTCTGAAGGTGCTTCCGGAGGAGAAGGCTCGGGTTAGGATGTTGGTGGAGCGTGTAGTCCAGCTCATTCGTGACGGGGTGACTAGCATGGATCTTCAGGAGGTTTTTCTTTGACGGCACATTCAGCCACTCCAATACCGAGGTCACCCGATGTGGTTGTACTCTGGTACCGAAGACACCACTCGGGTCCACCCGGAGGAGGTCGACGACGCCACACTGGAGAGGTGGATGACTGCCATCACAGGGAACAAATATAATCCCCGTGGAGCCAGGAGGATCCCACCACTCGACCAGTCTTATGAACCAGACAAGGTCTGACCACTTATCTCCGACTATAATCTTGTTTCATTCATTCTGTTTTGCTGTATTTCGGTCGACTGACTTTTGTCTTGTTTGCTGTCTTCCAGATCACTACCGAAATGTACTCGATGCCCAACGGGGCGCAAGAACGGACCGAAGAAGAAGAAGGGAGTGGAGGTGAAAGTCAGGAGGAGTGGGAGTCGGACGGCGATGAAGGTGAAGATGATGCTGGCTCGGATGAGGAAGAGGAGGAGGAAATCGCACCTCCCAGATCGAAGGAGAACCAAGCTCGCTCATGGCCCTGCAATGAGCGCAAAGGGGTAGTGCTCAGTGCGGTCGACCAAACGCCTCGGACGACCTCTCCAAATACGACCGAGAAAGCGCCAAGCAACTCAAGCGGCGCCATTAAAACCGACGAAGACCCCGCCAAGATGAGGATGGCGATTCCCACTATTTCCGGTAATGGCATAACTTGTGTCTTCTTGTTTCACATGGATTTACTCTTGGTAGATTCGTCACGACCGACTGATTTACAAACCGCAAAGTCTTGCTACTTCGAGACCTCGACCGGACACAAGATCAAGAAATGGAGGATGCCGTCACTTCCAACCCCGGTATGACCTTTATAGTTTCGTTCTCGATCGATAGGATCTTCATTTTTAACTTTGAATCTTTTCGTAGCTCCACCTAATATCATCATTGATCTTCCTGATGATGATGATGAGGAGCCACCGAGGCAGGAGGAATAGGAGGGCGTGTCTTTGGCAAGACAGCTCAGTCGTGTCGACGTGAGACGTTGGTTCCGGAGGGGGACAACGCCACTGGCTATCAGATCCTTTGCGGTGCCGCTGACGAGTGCTCGCCCTTCGTCGTCGAGTGCTGATCCGCCTTCCCTTTTCTCCACCCACCACGTCCCAGAGGACCAAGAAAGCGCTACTAAAGAAGCTATACGCTAGGCGGGGGTCATGATGGAGTAGGTGAAGGCGATCCGAGACGCCAGTCAAGCAGCTTATGACGCCAGTTCATCCCTTCAGAGCAATGTTCAGGTTAGTCGACCACCGCTGCTCGTTAGGATATGATACCGAAAACTTTTCTTTACGAAAATCTTAGTATCCGCCGTACACCCAAAGGAGTGTGTCGATTGAATATCTGGATTGGTGGGGGCACGCTGAGTGCACCCACCGGTGTAGTCCCCAAGGCTATGGTCACCGGGGCGATCGACCATAGTCTTTATGTCTTGAACTTTTTCTCATTACTTTCTTTACTCGATCTGGTCGAATGGAATCATGGAAACGGTGGGGGCACGCTGAGTGCACCCACTGGGTGTAGTCCCCGAGACCGTGGTCGACTGCTGGCAGTCGACTATGGTCTGAAGACACCTCTCTTTTTTATTTTTTTATTTTTTTGAAACTGTGGCTAACTGCTGGTGGTTAGCCTTTCTGTCTTTTTTGGTCGACTGATCGACTCGAGCTGATAGAACTAGTGGGGGCACGCTGAGTGCACCCACTGGGTGTAGTCCCCGAGACTACAGTTGAATGTTTAGATTCGGCTGTAGTCTTAGAAATACTACGATTTTTCTCTTAGTCACTCAGAAGTGACCTATCTTTGACGTCTGTCGATTGATCCTTCGCAGAAATCTTGCGAGCTTGCAGCTCGTTATACTGAGTTGGAGAACAAGCACATCCAGCTCGAACTTGATCTGAAGCTTGTCCAGGAGAACTTCACGAAGGTGAAGGAGGAAGCAAACGGTATGTTTGGTGAGAACTTTGACGACAGCCTTTGTTTCTTGTCCACTCCCGAGTCTGATCTCACTGTGATTTTGCAGATAAACTGAGGGATTCTCTGAAGAAGAAGAATCTTGACCTCGTTGAGGCGCAGAAAGCAGCTTCGAAGAAGACCAAGCTCGCAGAAGAAAAGCTGGCTTCAATCAGCAAACTTGAAGAGGAGAATACCAATCTGAAAGCTGCTCTTGACGCGACCAATAAAGAGGTCAGTCGACTGAAGAATGACAAGATAGCCCTGAGTGACAAGGCTAGCGAATTGGCGGGAAAGAAGAATGATCTGGAGGCTTATCTGGGAGGACTCGCCAAGAAGCTATTCCTCATGCTTGAAGGTAATCTCTTGTATCCGGCTGTGCTTTTAATTATGGACTTACCACCAAACTGCTGCCTTAACTTTGGGTTGTGTCTCTGAGTTCTCGCCGTAACTTTGAGGAAGAGATCGGTCGACCGAGACGAGCCTAGATCCCATCAACTCTCCCGTGAAGGATGAAGCCGCCATGAACGTGCTCCGACTCGAGTCTCGCGTTGCTGCTGTGGTTGACTATCTTGCAAGACTGAAGGTTGCAATGTCGCGCATCGACGCAGCACTCTGGCCAGGAGAAATACTTCGGAATGACCTTGAGTCTCTGATGACTCGACTGAACGAAGTTCCAAGTCAAGTGCAAGAATGGAAGAAGTCTTCTGCCAGGTGTGGTGTCGATGTTGCTCTATCTCTGGTCCGTGTTCACTGCAAGGACGTGCCAGAGGACAAGCTGGCGTCTCTCAAGGTGGCTAATACCAAGAAGCATGACTTCCGATCCTTCATGGAGACCTTCATCGCTGCTGCCACTTGGATCGCAGATGGAATCGACCTGGACGAGTTTGTTGCACCTTCCAGCCCTCCGCAGGAGGGGTAAAAAACTTCTATGCTTGATGCCTTAAATTTGCCTCGGTATGCCGAGTGGTTTTTGTAACCGGTAAACTTTTAACAGGCTTGGTGCCTAATCACTTTTGGATCCGTAGGACGCTATCTGAACTTGGGTTTGATGTTGAATATGTTTGCATCTGCCTTCGAACGAACATTGTCCTTTGCTCGGAATATATGCTAGTGTTTGTGATGCGCTTTTGCAGGTAAGGATGAAGCACAGACTGCAATCGACTTGTATCTCGTCATACTTAGGCTGGCACTGGGCTGCAGCTAAGCCCCCGAGTGGAAAGTTTGCTCTCCACTCGGTAGGATTTTCAAAAACTTAGGCGAGCACTGGGCTGCAGCTTAAACCCCCGAGTGGGAGGTTTGCTCTCCACTCGATAGGATTTTCAAAAACTTAGGCGAGCACTGGGCTGCAGCTAAGCCCCCGAGCGGGAGGTTTGCTCTTCACTCGGTAGGATTTTCAAAAACTTAGGCGAGCACTGGGCTGCAGCTAAGCCCATGAGTGGGAGGTTTGCTCTTCACTCGGTAGGATTTTCAAAAACTTAGGCGAGCACTGGGCTGCAGCTAAGCCTCCGAGTGGGAGGTTTGCTCTCCACTCGGTAGGATTTTCAAAAACTTAGGTGAGCATTGGACTGCAGCTAAGCCCCCGAGTGGGAGGTTTGCTCTTCACTCGGTAGGATTTTCAAAAACTTAGGCGAGCACTGGGCTGTAGCTAAGCCCCCCGAATGGGAGGTTTGCTCTCCACTCGGTAGGATTTTTGTGGCGTACCTTTGAATGAGAAGGTAACAGTCGACTTGCGCCTCGTCCTCCTTGCGGGTCGCACGTTGTATTTGTGGTGTAGCTCGGAAGGGGAAGGTAGCAGTGGACCTGCGCTTCGTCCTCCTTGCGGAGCGCATGCTGTATTTGTGGCGTAGCTCGGAAGGGGAAGATAGCAGTCGACCTGCACCTCGTCCTCCTTGCGGAGCGCACATTGTATTGATACTTAGGCGAGCACTGGGCTGCGGCTAAGCCCCTGAGTGGGAGGCTGGCTCACCACTCGGCAGGATTTTGTTTAAACTTAGGCGAGTACTTGGACTGCAGCTAAGCCCCCGAGTGGGAGGCTGGCTCACCACTCGGTAGGATTTTGTTAAACTTAAGCGAAACAGATTTGCAGCTAAGCCCCCGAGTGGGAGGCTGGCTCACCACTCGGCAAGGATTTTTTTACAAACTTAGGCGAAACGGATTCGCAGCTAAGCCACCCACTGGGGGACTGCTTTATGTGAACAAAAGTAACAACAATCACTGGGAAACTTATAACACTCTTGTCTTTGAAAAATAAACTACAGAAGTACTTTTATTACATCTCATCCGAGTGAATACTTAAGTATAAAAGGGGCGGAGCAGCTCCGCGTTCCAAGCTCGGGGCTCGTCAATCTGGTGCTCGACATTGTAAAGGCGGTACGCCCCATTGTGGAGAACCTTGGTGACGATGAAGGGACCTTCCCAAGTAGGAGCAAGCTTGTGTGGCTTCTGCTGATCCACTCGGAGAACCAAATCTCCTTCTTGGAAGGCTCGACTCTTCACGTTTTTGGCATGGAAGCGACGCAAGTCCTGCTGATAAATGGTCGATCGGATCAAGGCCATCTCTCTTTCTTCTTCTAGAAGGTCGACTGCGTCCTGCCGGGCTTGCTCTGCTTCAGCTTCAGTGTAGAGTTCGACTCAAAGTGCGTTGTGAAGCAGTGTCACTCGGCAAGACCGCTTCACTCAGAGACCAAGAAGAACGGAGTTCTCCCAATGACCGATTAGGTGTGGTCCTTAATCCCCAAAGTATCGACGGAAGTTCGCCGACCCATGCACCAGCCGCGTGCTTGAGATCGCGCATCAATCGGGTTTCAACCCTTTGAGAATTAAGCCATTTGCTCGCTTACGCTGTCGATTCGACCGGGGTGAGCGATCAAAGCATAGTCGACTTCGTGTGCCCCGAGATGTGCGTAAGGCTCAATTCCTCGGAATCAAAGTTCACCCATTATCGGTGATGATGCTACGGGAACTCTATATCTGAATATCAACTCCTCGATGAAGCCGACAAAGCCGGCTTTACATCAAGATTCTTGATGGTTTAGCTTCAATTCACTTAGTGAATTGTCGATTGCCACCACACATGGGTGAAGCCGCTCACTTGTTCTCGATGGTCCAACCATATCCAATCCCCATACAACGAAAGGCCAGACGAGTGGGATGGTCTTCAAGGCTGAGGCGGGCTTGTGTGACATATTGGAGTAAAATTGACATCCTTCACACTTGTCGACTATCTCCTTTGCCATTTCATTTGCTCTTGGCCAGTAAAATCCCGCTCGGTATGCTTTAGCCACAATGGTCCGAGAGGACGCATGATGGCCATTGGTCCCCGAGTGGATATCGTCAAGGATTATCCAACCTTCTTCTGGTGTTATACACTTCTGACCGACTCCAGTCGCGCTTTCTCTGTACAACTGTCCCTTTATCATGGTAAAGGCTTTGGATCGCCAGACGATCTGTCGAGCCTCTTCTTCATCCTCTGGGAGCTCTTTCCTTAAGATATACGTGATGTACGGCACTGTCCAGTCGGGAGTGATGATCAATGCTTCCATGATCAGGTCGACCACCGCTGGAACTTCTACTTCAGTCGGATCTGTGACACTTTTTGGCTGCGGAGCTTCTTTGGTAAAAGGATCTTCCTGAACTGATGGAGTATGGATATGTTCCAAGAACACATCACTGGGGATGGCTTCTCTCTTGGAACCTATCTTTGCCAAATCATCAGCCGCTTGATTCTTCAGTCGGGGTATATGATGGAGCTCTAACCCTTCAAATTTCTTCTCAAGCTTTCTCACTGCATTGCAGTAACTAGTCATGGCTGGGCTTCTAACGTCCCACTCCTTCATCACCTGATTAACCACCAAATCTGAGTCGCCATAAACCATAAGGCGACGGACGCCGAGTGAAATGGCCATGCGCAACCCATACAAAAGTGCTTCGTACTCGCTTCATTGTTGGAGGAATCAAAGTGGATTTGGAGCACATATCCGAGCTTATCTCCTCGGGGAAACTAATACTACCCCAAAGACGAACCATTCAACATCTTAGAACCGTCAAAGAACATGGTCCAGTGCTCCGAGTGAACTTGAGTCAGCAGTTGTTGTTCAATCCACTCGGCGATGAAATCCGTTACTGTTTGGAACTTAATGGCTTTCTTTTCCTCAAACTTGGTATCAAGGGGAAGGAGTTCAATCGCCCACTTTGCCACTCGACCAGTTGCATCTCTGTTGTGCAAAATCTCTGACAATGGAGCGTCGCTGACGACTGTAATGGAATGATCAGAGAAATAATGAGCAACCTTCTTCGTGGTCATGTAAATCCCATATACAAGCTTCTGATAATGAGGGTATCTTTGCTTCGATGGGGTCAATACTTTCGAAAGATAATATACAGGGCGCTGAACTTTGAAGGCTTTCCCTTCTTCCTGCACGACCGGAAGTATTGTACTAGCGACTTGTCCTGTGGCTGCAATGTAAAGCAACAAAGTCTCTTTGCTGATTGGAGCAGCAAGCACCGGCTGGGTGGAGAGCAGAGCTTTTAGCTCTGCAAACGCTGCATCAGCTTCTGGAGTCCACTCGAACTTGTCTGACTTCTTCATCAGTCGGTAAAGAGGCAATGCCTTTTCACCGAGGCGAGAGATGAATCGACTTAACGCGGCCAAGCATCCAGTAAGCTTCTGGACATCATGCACACGCACGGGGCGTTTCATTTGTAGTATTGTGCCAACTTTTTCTGGGTTGGCGTCGATTCCTCGTTCGGAAACGAGAAAACCGAGTAACTTTCCGCTAGGAACTCCGAATGTGCACTTTGATGGATTAAGCTTGATATCATACCTCCTGAGATTGGCAAATGTTTCAGCGAGGTCACCAACAGTCGTAACCCTTCCGTGATTTGACCACAATATCATCCATGTATGCTTCCACATTCCGACTGATTTGAGTGAGTAAACACTTCTGAATCATCCTCATGAACGTGGCTCTGGCATTCTTGAGGCCGAATGGCATGGTGACATAGCAGAAGCACCCGAATGGAGTGATGAAAGCTGTTTTGATCTCGTCGGGTCCATACAGACGGATCTGATGGTAACTGGAATAAGCGTCTAAAAAAGACAGTCTCTCACATCCCGCAGTCGAGTCGACTATTTGGTCGATGCGAGGGAGAGGAAAATGATCTTTTGGGCAGGCCCGATTGATATGTTTGAAATCAATGCACATGCAAAGTGACTTGTCCTTCTTGGGGACCACGACAACATTGGCGAGCCACTCGGAGTGGTAAATTTCTCGGATAAACTCTGCTGCCAGGAGCCGAGCCACCTCTTCGCCAATGGTCTTTCTCTTCTGGACGGTGGACCGTCGAAGATGTTCTTTGACAGGTTTCGCTTTTGAGTCGACTCGTAGATGATGCTCAGCCAGCCCCCTGGGAACACCCGGCATGTCAGCAGGCTTCCATGCAAAGATGTCCCAGTTCTCACGGAGGAACTAGATGGGCGCTTCTTCCTATTTAGAGTCGAGTGTTATGGAGATATGAGTCGGGGCAGCACTGGGTTCGGTCGGGTGAATGTGAACGGGCTTCGTCTCACCAGACCACTGGAACGCTGACTCCGTGGCGGGCTTTTTGGCCCGTAATAAATCAGTCGGATCTACATTTTTTTGATATTCCTGCAACGGCACCACTGTTATCTGAGCATCAGCAATCTTTGAGCCCTTCTGAAAGCACTCTTCTTCCTTTTTCGGATTGTCAGTGATGGTGATCACACCTTTGGGACCAGGCATCTTCAATTTGAGGTACACATAACATGGTCGAGCCATGAATCGTGCATAAGCTGGCCTACCCAGAATAGCGTGATAAGCACTCTGGAAATCCACAACTTCAAATGTTAACTTTTCTTTGCGGAAATGCTTTGAATCTCTGAAAACCACATCAAGAGCAATTTGGTCGAGTGACTCAGCCTTCTTCCCAGGAATGACTCCATGAAAACTCATGTTGCTTGAACTGAGTCGGGACATCGGAATGCCCATTCCCTTCAGCGTCTCCACATACAGTATATTCAGTCCGCTGCCACCATCCATCAGAACCTTAGTCACTCGAGTGCCTTCGACGACTGGGTCGACCACCAAAGCTTGCCTCCCAGGGGTGGCTATATGTGTCGGATGATCATACTGGTCGAATGTGATGGCGGTCTGAGACCATTTCAGATAACTGGGTGTCACTGGAGCAACCATATTTACCTCACGGTTGATAACTTTCAATCGACTTTTGCTCTCCACATCAGCAAAACTCATCAGGGTGGAATTGACACGGGGGTATCCTCCATCACTGTCCTCTTTGTCCTCAGCCTTGTCCGACTCCTTTTCCTTATCCTTGGGCTGTTTCCCTTGAAACTGCTGGATTAAGAGCCAGCACTGGCAAGTGGTATGTTTCGGGTAAATGAAGTTACCCTCTTCGTCTTTCTTCGTGTGGATGTGGCATGGCAAATCCATCACGTCATTTCCTTCCTTGTCCTTCACCTTCTTGGGGTTCCAGGATCCTTTGGGCTTCCCTTTAAACTTGCCCTGAGTCACGGCCAAGGCTTCTCCAGGAGCAGCTGGCTCGGCTTCCCGCTTCTGCTTCCGACGGGAGTTTCCATTTTCCGAATGGCTCGGCTTGTACTTGCCACTCCGGAGCCGATCCTCTTCTTCACCATTGGCATATTTGGTGGCAATCTCCATCATTCAACTCAGGGTCATGTCTCCGGTCCGACCAAACTTCAAACTTAACTCCCTGTTCTTAACGCCTTCCTTGAAGGCACAGACTGCTTGGTGATTAAATACGTTCTCCACCGTATGATGCAATGTGATCCACCTCTGGATGTAATCTCTCAGGGTCTCATTCGACCAGACGCAAACTTGCAGCTCAAATCAAACCTGCTGGTCGCTTGCAAGTTCCTTCAAATGTCCTGACAAACACTCGGGCAAGATCTTCCCAAGTGTAAATGCTGCTAGGCGCCAACTGATTCAGCCAGGCTCTGGCCGAACCCTCCAACGTAAGCAGTAGGTGTTTCATGGCCACATCATCATTGCCACCGCCAATCTGAACAGCCACTCGGTAGTCCTCAAACCAAGTATCGGGCTTGGACTCACCAGTGAACTTACTCACCCCACCGCCAACCTAAAGTTGGAAGGATCACCGCGCTCGATGGCTCGCTAAAACACTCGTCCTCAAACATGAACTCTGCTGCTGGTGGGCACATCTCGCTCATGGCCTTCTCGATGAGCCTGCTTCGGTCGACTGCACCTTGCATGATAACTCGCGTCAAAGCTCGGTTCTCGGGTCGACCGAACCCTTCACCCAACACCGTCGGTCAAGGCGTCTGTCATCTTGCTGCCGAGGGCGTAAGACCCACCCTTTGGGGAGGAGGGTACTGACGCCGATCATCGCGATCGAATCGGTCGTCATATCGATCACGCCGACCCCACGCCCTCACGCCGGGGCGATCATGGGCTATGGGTCGATCGATCGTATTCGCAGCGATGGATCGATCGTGAATCTTATTTCGTGATCGCGATCGGCTGAATTCGATCTCCTCGCTGCCGGAGCAAATCTTTGATCTGCATCAAGCCTCCGCCAGCCTTCGATCGAGAGGGCTGAATCGACCGCTATACAGAGTTGCACCGCTAGATTCTGAATTGGGGTTCGATATACCCGAGTCGGTTGCGGAAAGAGTTGACGCCGACCGAGTCTGGTACTCGCGTGCTGCGCTGGCCGTCGAGTGCTCGCTGGAGGTTCTCCAACGAAAAGCGCCAGCCAAGTTGGCCAAACGCGTCCTCCGTGGCACGAGCCTCGGGGTTTCTCCCACGATAGGAGTATGCAGAGCATCCATGTTCCGCAGCGAAGATCTTCCCTTTGCAACGGTGAGTGGCTCGGGTTGATACTCCTCATGGACTGCTGCTGGTCGCTTCCACCGCCCCTCCGTGAGGTGCGGGGAAGCCGGAGGACTATGTGGCCCATTGACCATCGGGACCTCCGCCGCTGGATCATCATTGCCGCTTTTCGGATGCGCTCTCTGGAGCCACCGACAGATCGAACAGAGCCATAGAGAGATTCGCTGGGCTCGACGCGCGACTTGGTGGTGGCGATTATGAGCCATCGCATGTCTCACCCACCGCTGAAGCCTCGATCGACCAGAGCGCTTTGCGCCAAGGGAGACAGGAGGAGGACAAACAGAGTCGACCGACACGGAGCCGACGGTTGCCGCAGCAGGGCGCCGCGGACACATGCGCGAAGTCGCCGCCCATGGACGGAAGCGCGTCGATGTCGAGTGGAGCCTCCAGAGCCAAGCGAGTCGTCGGCGATGAACGTGAGCGCGCCGAGATGGATCTCGCGGCCCTCGATCAAAACTCCGCCAGAAACCATGATGAAGGCGATCGGAACAATTGCAACTTCTCCAATAAGTCGCTAAGACACCGGCCCCATGGTGGGCGCCAACTGTCGTGGTTCTAAGCCTGACAGTAGAATAGGGGGGTAGGTATGGAGAGGCAAGATCCTGACTATGGAGTAGTTGTATACGCAAGGGATTTACGAGTTCAAGCCCTTCTCGGAGGAAGTAATAGCCCTACATCTTGGAGCCCGGAGGCGGTCGACTGGATTATATGCGTATGAGATACAGAGGTGCGAACCCCTCTGCCTGTGGAGGGGGGTGGCTTTTATAGAGTGCGCCAGGACCCCAGCCAGCCCACGTAGTGGAGAGTTCAATGTACATAAAGGCCTGGCGTTACAGGTAACGCCCTACATAAAGTGCTATCATGGCCATAAAGACTATTTAATAACAGACCGTTTGAGTGCAGAATGACCCTAGACCTCCTGGTGGTCGAGTGAGTCTTCATCGTCGAGTGTCTTTGAGTCTGTCGAGTGGAATCCTTCCAGGTCGACTGGAAAGCCGTTTCTTCTAAAGATGTCCTTGGGGAGGGTACCTTGGACAGGTCCATGACCCTACCCTAGGTACATGACTTCATCACCCCCCCTCCACAGTTTACGCCTCCGGTCATATTCTCGCGGTGCTTAAGCGAAGCCCTACGCGGATCACATCACCATCACCGTCACCTTGCCGTCATGCTGACGGAACTCATCTACTCCTTTGACCCTCTGCTGGATCAAGAGCTCGAGGGACGTCATCGCGCCGAACGTGTGCAGAACTCGGAGGTGCCGTACGTTCGGTACTCGATCTGTCGGAACGAGAAGACGTTCGACTACATCAACCGCGTTACACAAACGCTTCCGCTTTCGGTCTATGAGGGTACATGGACACACTCTTCCGCTCTCGTTGCTATGCATCTCCTAGATAGATCTTGCGTGAGCATAGGATTTTTTTTGAAATTGCATGCTATGTTTCCCAACAGAATCAGCCAAGGAGTCGATAGTTTTGATCCGGGAGGAGAGAGAGGCTTTAGTGCGGAGAGCCTCTGCCCGACAGTTAGCACTCCATCCATGAAGGAATTGGCGCAACTTCTGGGAACAAAATCTCCAATCGTCTAGAGGGCCAAAGGACCTGATGCAATTACTTTTGAGCACAACCCATATTCTTACTACAAGGGGTTTGAAAGCCTCATTAAGAAGCCAACTAGTTTCAAAACGGAACCGAGAAGGTGGTGGTGTGGCCCTAACGCCACCATCCACCACAGGAGGAGTGTGATCCGACCCAATGTTAGGGCACGAAGAGAGGGCAACCAGTGGGAAGTGAGCCTCCCAGTCCGTTGACATAAATACTCTATCCAGAACACATCGCACCGGGTTAAGTTGTCTATTAGACCAAGTAAATCGAGCCCCAACTCTAGGAATCTCCCGGAGAGCAGCAAAGCTGATGCAGTCATTAAAGCAATTAGTGAGGTGCCAATTGAAGTTAGAATTGTTCTTGTCCACCGGGTCACGAAGCAAGTTAAAGTCCCCTCCGACCAAGACAGGTAAGCTAGAGTTGGTTAACTTGGAAGATAGCTCGTTAAGGAAGACGAGAGAGGGAGTGATCCGCTGGGCCGTAAACATTAATCAATTCCCAAGAGAAGTTATCGAGTTTGCTCTTGATCATCGCGCTAATGAAGAACCGGTCCAGGGAGGTAGACATGAGATCGCACGAGTCATTGCACGTCCCAATTAACAAGCCCCCAGACAGCCCAAGGGGAGGGGACCAGGCCCAGGAGAAGATAACTGAATAAAGCGAGCTTAATTCTTGGGGGTGGAAATCGGATTTAATAGCCTCTTGAAGACAGATAACATCACGTTAACGGTGCTAATAAGGTCTGTAAGTTGGTCGCGGCGCCCTCGAGTGCCAAAACCGCGGATTGATACGTCCATTTTGCATCATGTTTTCTTACTGTTATTTATGTTGTTTTATGGTATAATAATGCTTTTTGGAGTAATTCTAATGCCTTTTCTCTCATAATATGCAAGGTATGCACCAAAGGGGAGAATTCTGGCAGCTGGAAATCTGGACCTGAAAAAGCTACGTCAAGCTACCTATTATGCACAACTCCAAATGAGCTGAAACTTCCCGAGGATTTTTTTATGGGATATTGAAGAATTGTTGGAGCAAATAAGTACTAGAGGGGGGCCACCAGGTGGGCACAACCCACCTGGGCGTGCCAAGAGGCCCAGGCGGGCCCTGGTGGGTGCTGCCCTCCTCGGCCCACCTCCGGTGCCCATCTTCTGGTATATAAGTCATTTTGACCTAGAAAAATTAATGAGGGGACTTTCGGGACGAAGCGCCGCCACCTCGAGGCGGAACTTGGGCAGGAGCACTTTTGCCCTCTGGCGGAGCGATTCCGCCGGGGAACTTCCCTCCCGGAGGGGGAAATCATCGTCATCATCATCACCAACAACTCTCCCATCTTGGGGAGGGCTATCTTCATCAACATCTTCAACAACACCAACTCCTCTCAAAACCTAGTTCATTTCTTGTGTTCAATCTTTGTACCAAAACTATAGATTGGTGCTTGTGGGTGACTAGTAGTGTTGATTACATCTTGTAGTCGATTACTATATGGTTTATTTGGTGGAATATTATATGTTCAGATCCATTATGCTATTTAATACCCCTCTGATCTTGAGCATGATTATCATTTTTGAGTAGTTACTTTTGTTCTTGAGGTCACGGGAGAAATCATGTCGCAAGTAATCATGTGAACTTGACATGTGTTTGATATTTTGATGATATGTATGTTACCATTCTCTTAGTGGTGTCATGTGAACGTCGACTACATAACACTTAACCATATTTGGGCCTAAGGGAATGCATTGTGGACTAGTTATTAGATGGTGGGTTGCGAGAGTGACAGAAGCTTAAACCCCAGTTTATGCGCTATTCCGTAAGGGACCGATTGGATCCAAAAGTTTAATGCTATGGTTAGAATTTATTCTTAATACTTTTCTCATACTTGAGGATGCTTGCGAGAGGGTTAATCATAAGTAGGAGGTTTGTTCAAGTAATAACAACACCTAAGCACCAGTCCACCCACATATCAAATTATCAAAGTACCAAACATGAATTAAGCCAACATGATGAAAGTGACTAGATGAAATTCCCATGTACCCTCAAGAACACTTTGCTTATCATAAGAGACCGTTTTGTCCTGTCCTTTGCCTCAAAGGGATTGGGATACCTTGCTGCACTTTTGTTACCACTATCGTTACTTGCTCGTTACAAATTATCTTGCTATCAAACTACTCCGCTACTTACAATTTTAGCACTTGCAGACATTACCTTGCTGAAAACCACTTGTCATTTCCTTCTGCTCCTCGTTGGGTTCCACACCCTTACTTATCAAAAAGGCTACAATTGACCCCATATACTTGTGGGACATCACAAATGTTCCAGAACAAGACTTTCATCTGCAAGATAGGTTTTTGATGCACAAACTGGACCTGCAAGGGACTAGACCAGAGCCACACGACGATTCTTTCTACAGGCGGTGGACGGACGGCCACAACCATCTGGCCCCAGCTCGGGAGGTGCCACCACACCTAGCACAGGACTGGGGGTCGCCGGGAGGGGGGACGGCAACAGCGGCCCTGGCCGCAGCTAACGATGCCTGGGCCAATTCATTGGCACAGATAACATATAAGAATTCAGAGGGGGAGATCGGAGCAGAGTTAACAGGAGTAAAACAAATACACGAATCATGGGCAACGCGCAACAAATGATCACCGGCAAGCTTGTAGAGAACCGTAAAGACTGAGGGAAAGGATGTACCTGGAGGGTCGAAATTTTTGGCGGCTGCCACCCGCTCCGCCCGCTGCATTGCCATCTCACCCGAGCGCTGGATGCGTGAGCTTTTGCGGGCGGTGGAAGTGGGATTCGTGATCTTCACGTAGGTCGTCGGAGAGGCTGGATGCTCGTCTGGATCTTCAACGGACTCGTCCAGCTGATCCCGCATCTCCTTGAGCTTGTCCGCCGAGAACTCCTAGCGGGGGGGGCTCACTCAGCCCACCTCCTCCCTAGAGTGGGGCGACAGATTATGGGCCTTGAGGGGCTCGACCGCCTCCCGGGGCGGAGAGCCCTCAAGCTCATGCTCTGGCGAGTCTATAATGCCAGAAAGGGACAAAGAGGACAGCCTAGACGGCATGTTGGAGAACATAGAGACATAACCATCAATAGAGGCACCCATCTGTTTCTTGACGTCATCCACAACATCATTACGAGCACCCTTGGGGGACGGATTACGGTTTGGGTAAAGCCCTCAAGCCACCGAGCCCATGTTGTTCCACGTGGATTCCGAGAAAGGGGAGGCGCTGGAGTTGCCATCATTGTTTTTTGATTGACCCCCCTTCGGATCATCGTTGGTCTTGTCATCAGGTTTGAATGAGGCAACAATTTTCGGAGTGGAGGGAGTGGGGGGAGATTCCAAGCGCATGTTGATGCGGAAGCCTTAGTTGTGAGGATAGATCTCCAGAAAGACCTTCACGCGCACAGGGCCAGGGCGGCCAATGGATATCTGGTCCACCTCAATAGGCTTCCCAATGAGTTCAGCAAAGGCCATCATAGAAGGAGTATTATGAAGCAAGGGAGGAACGTCGTACAGGAGGACCCAAGGATCGGACAAGTTGTTCAAGCTTTTGGGTTCAGAGGAGGCATCCACCACTTTTACAGAGATAATGGCCAAGGTGAAATATGCCCCACGAGAGCACCAGGTGAGGCTTCCAGCCGTCGGGAAGATGAGGGAGAATTATTTCGTCCCTAATTGCTCAAGATGCCAATCCCAGCCATCGGCGTCCCACGCCTTGAGCTCGTCCTATATGAGCTGAATGGGAACCTCATCAGACAAGATCCTCATGACCGCAACATTGAAAGAGCGACAGGAGGGCCAAGGTCATCAACCAATCCAACCATGCCAAAGAAGCCACAACCAGGAAGGGCATATCCAAACATCTTGATGGAGGGAGGCGCACCGTGATTAGGGCACTCAACAGTAAGATGGCCGTCGGTGCGACAAATGAGACAGAAATGGGGAAATTTGCACCCCGCCTGGAAGTGCCCGGGGCGGTGGCAGGCAAAGCACGTCATCCCGGACGCTGAAGGAGGGGAGTCGACACCTGACCCATGTTTGGAGGCAGGAAAGGACAGACCAAAAGCCCCCGAGATTTGCCCACCATCACGAGGAGCGTCACAAGGATGGAATTTACGAGATTTGGAGAAATTACCGGTCTGGCCGCCAAAGCCGCCATTGTTGTTGAAGTTGCGAGCGGATCCACCAGATCTGGCCGCTCCCCCGAACCCCCGATACTGATCAGGGCCCGCAGGCGTGAATTGACGGTTATCACTGGGACCAAGGGTGGTGGCAGCAGGGAAGGGAGGAATGGGCGGCCCCAATTGGCCTCCCAGCTAGAGCTTGCCTGCGAGGGGGGCACGGCCATGGCGGCTTTGCGTTGCTCTTCTTCGAGAAACCACGGCGGCGGTGTCCCCCACCGCTCCCGCTCCCGCGCTTCTGTCGTGCTGAATCTTGGCACAGAGTGAAGGAAATATGCCCTAGAGGCAATACTAAAGTTATTATTTATTTCCTCATATCATGATAAATGTTTATTATTCATGCTAGAATTGTATTAACCGGAAACATAATACATGTGTGAATACATAGACAAACATAGTGTCATTAGTATGCCTCTACCTGACTAGTTCGTTAATCAAAGATGGTTAAGTTTCCTAACCATAGACATGAGTTGTCATTTGATTAACGGGATCACATCATTAGGAGAATGATGTGATTGACTTGACCCATCCCGTTAGCTTAGCACTTGATCGCTTAGTATGTTGCTATTGCTTTCTTCATGACTTATACATGTACCTATGACTATGAGATTATGCAACTCCCATTTACCGAAGGAACACTTTGTGTGCTACTAAACGTCACAACGTAACTGGGTGATTATAAAGGTGCTCTACAGGTGTCTCCGAAGGTACTTGCTGAGTTGGTGTGTTTGGAGATTAGGATTTGTCACTCTGATTGTCGGAGAGGTATCTCTGGGCCCTCTCGGTAATGCACGTCACTATAAGCCTTGCAAGCAATAAAACTAATGAGTTAGTTGCGGGATGATGCATTACATAACGGGTAAAGAGACTTGCCGGTAACGAGATTGAACTAGGTATTGAGATACTGACAATCGAATCTCGGGCAAGTAACATACCGATGACAAAGGGAACAATGTATGTTGTTATGCGGTTTGACCGATGAAGATCTTCATAGAATATGTGGGAACCAATATGAGCATCCAGGTTCCGCTATTGGTTATTGACCGGAGACGTGTCTCGGTCATGTCTACATAGTTCTTGAACCCGTAGGGTCCGCACTCTTAAAGCTCGGTGACGATCGGTATTACGAGTTTTTGTGTTTTGATGTACCAAAGGTAGTTTGGAGTCTCGGATATGATCACGGACATGACGAGGAGTTTTGAAATGGTCGAGACGTAAAGATCGATATATTGGAAGACTATGTTCGAACACCGAAAGTGTTTCGGGAGGTTTCGGACATTTACTGGAGTACCGGGGGGTTACTGGAACCCCCCGGGGAGTATATTGGGCCTAATGGGCCTTAGTGGGAGAAGAGGAGGGGCGGCCAGGGCAGCCGCGCGCCCCCTCCCCCTCGAGTCTGAATTGGACAAGGAGGGGGGCGGCGCCCCCCTTTTTCCTTATCCTCCTCTCTCCCTTCCTTCCCTTCTCCTACTCCTACAAGGAAAGGAGGAGTCCTACTCCCGGTGGGAGTAGGACTCCCCCCTTGGCGTGCCCTCCTCCTGGCCGGCCGCCTCCCCCCTTGCTCCTTTATATACGGGGGCAGGGGGCACCTCTAGACACACAAGTTGATCTGTTGATCTCTCCCAGCCGTGTGCCGTGCCCCCCTCCACCATATTCCACCTCGGTCATATCATAGCGGTGCTTAGACGAAACCCTACGTCGGTAGCAACATCATCACTGTCATCACGCCGTCGTGCTGACGGAACTCTCCCGTGAAGCTCTGCTGGATCGGAGTTCGCGGTACGTCATCGAGCTGAACGTGTGCTGAACTCGGAGGTGTTGTACGTTCGGTACTTGGATCGGTCGGATCGTGAAGACCTACGACTACATCAACCGCGTTGTGCTAACGCTTCCGCTTTTGGTCTACGAGGGTACATGGACTCACTCTCCCCGCTCGTTGCTATGCATTACCATGATCTTGCGTGTGCGTAGGAATTTTTTTGAAATTACTACATTTCGTAATAGTGGCATCCGAGCCAGGTTTACGCGTAGATGTTATATGCACGAGTAGAACACAAGTGAGTTGTGGGCGATACAAGTCATACTGCTTACCAGCATGTTATACTTTGGTTCAGCGGTATTGTTGGATGAAGCAGCCCAGACCGACATTGCGCATACGCTTACGCGAGACTGGTTCTACCGACGTGCTTTGCACACAGGTGGCTGGCGGGTGTCTGTTTCTCCAACTTTAGTTGAACCGAGTGTGGCTACGCTCGGTCCTTTAGAAGGTTAAAACTGCACTAACTTGACGAAATATCGTTGTGGTTTTGATGCGTAGGTAAGAACGGTTCTTGCTCAGCCCGTAGCAGCCATGTAAAACTTGCAACAACAAAGTAGAGGACGTCTAACTTGTTTTTGCAGGGCATGCTGTGATGTGATATGGTCAAGACATGATGCTATATTCTATTGTATGAGATGATCATGTTTTGTAACTGAGTTATCGGCAACTGGTAGGAGCCATATGGTTGTCGCTTTATTGTATGCAATGAAATCACCCTGTAATTGCTTTACTTTATCACTAAGCGGTAGTGATAGTCGTAGAAGCAATAGTTGGCAAGACGACAACGATGCTACGATGGAGATCAAGGTGTCGCGCCGGTAACGATGGTGATCCTGACAGTGCTTCGGAGATGGAGATCACAAGCGCAAGATGATGATGGCCATATCATATCACTTGTATTGATTGCATGTGATGTTTTATCCTTTATGCATCTTATTTTGCTTCGATTGACGGTAGCATTATAAGATGACCTCTCACTAAATTTCAAGGTAAAAGTGTTCTCCCTGAGTATGCACTGTTGCCAAAGTTTGTCGTGCCGAGACACCACGTGATGATCGGGTGTGATAAGCTCAACGTTCATCTACAACGGGTGCAAGCCAGTTTTGCACACGCAGAATACTCGGGTTAAACTTGACGAGCCTAGCATATGCAGATATGGCCTCAGAACACTGAGACCGAAAGGTCGAGCATGAATCATATAGTAGATATGATCAACATAGTGATGTTCACCATTGAAAACTACTCCATTTCACGTGATGATCGGTTATGGTTTAAGTTGATTTGGATCACGTGATCACTTAGATGATTAGAGAGATGTCTATCTAAGTGGGAGTTCTTAAGTAATATGATTAATTGAACTTAAATTTATCATGAACTTAGTACCTGATAGTATTTTGCTTGTCTGTGTTGTTGTAGATAGATGGCCCGTGCTGTTGTTCCGTTGAATTTTAATGCATTCCTTGAGAAAGCAAAGTTGAAAGATGATGGTAGCAATTACACGCATCGGGTCCGTAATTTGAGGATTATCCTCATTCCTGCATGATGAAGAATTACGCCCCGAAGCACCGCTGGTGCCAGTGCCTGCTGCAGATCATCGCAGATGTTGTGAACATTTGGCAGAGCAAAGCTGGTAACTACTCGATAGTTCAGTGTGCCGTGATTTACGGCTTAGAACCGGGACTTCAACGATGTTTTGAACGTCATGGAGCATATGAGATGTTCCAGGAGTTGAAGTTAATATTTCAAGCAAATGCCCAGATTGAGAGATATGATGTCTTCAATAAGTTCTACAGCTGCAAGATGGAGGGGAATAGTTCTGTCAATGAACATATACTCAAAATGTCTAGGTATAACAATCACTTGATTCAACTGGGAGTTAATCTTCCGGATGATAGTGTCATTGACAGAATTCTTCAATCACTGCCACCAAGCTACAAGAGCTTCGTGATGAACTATAATATGCAAGGGATGAATAAGACAATTCCCAAGCTCTTCACAATGCTAAAGGTTGCGGAGGTAGAAATCAAGAAGGAGCATCAAGTGTTGATGGTCAACAAGACCACCAGTTTCAAGAAAAAGGGCAAAGGGAAGAAAAGGGGGAACTTCAAGAAGAACAGAAAACAAGTTGCTGCTCAAGAGAAGAAACCCAAGTCTGGACCTAAGCCTGAGATCGAGTGCTTCTCCGCAAGCGATCGGTCATTGAAGCGGAACTGCCCCAAGTATTTGGCGGATAAGAAGGATGGGAAGGAGAACAAAGGTATATGTGATATACATGTTATTGATGTGTACCTTACTAGAGCTCGCAGTAGCACCTGGGTATTTGATACTGGTTTTGTTGCTAATATTTGCAACTCAAAACAGGGACTACGGATTAAGCGAAGACTGGCTAAGGACAAGGTGGCGATGCGCGTGGGAAATGGTTCCAAAGTCGATGTGATCACCGTCGGCACGCTACCTCTACATCTACCTTTGGGATTAGTTTAAGACCTAAATAATTGTTATTTGGTGCCAGCGTTGAGCATGAACATTATATCTGGATCTTGTTTGATGCGAGACGGTTATTCATTTAAACCTGAGAATGATGGTTATTCTATTTATATGAGTAATATCTTTTATGCTCATGCACCCTTGAAGAGTGGTCTATTCGTGTTAAATCTCGATAGTAGTGACACACATATTCATAATGTTGAACTCAAAAGATGCAGAGTTGATAATGATAGTGCAACTTATTTGTGGCACTGCCGTTTGGGTCATATTGGTGTAAAGCGCATGAAGAAACTCCATACTGATGGACTTTTGGAATCACTTGATTATCAATCAGTTGGTACTTGCGAACCATGCCTCATGGGCAAGATGACTAAAACGTCGTTCTCTGGCCTATAGAGCGAGCAACAGATTTATTGGAAATCATACATACTGATGTATGTGGTCTGATGAATATAGAGTCTCACGGCGGGTATCGTTATTTTCTCACCTTCACAGATGATTTGAGCAGATATGGGTATATCTACTTAATGAAACATAAGTCTGAAACATTTGAAAAGTTCAAAGAATTTCAGAGTGAAGTGGAAAATCATCGTAACAAGAAAATAAAGTTCCTACGATCTGATTGTGGAGGAGAATATTTGAGTTACGAGTTTGGTCTATATTTGAAACAATGCGGAATAGTTTTGCAGCTCACGCCACCTGGAACACCACAGCGTAATGGTGTGTCTGAACATCGTAATCATACTTTACTAGATATGGTACGATCTATGATGTCTCTTACTGATTTACCGCTATCGTTTTGGGGTTATGCTTTAGAGACGGCTGCATTCACGTTAAATAGGGCACCATCAAAATCCGTTGAGATGACGCCTTATGAACTGTGGTATGGTAAGAAACCAAAGTTGTCGTTTCTTAAAGTTTGGGGCTGCGATGCTTATGTGGAAAAGCTTCAACCTGATAAGCTCGAACCCAAATCGGAGAAATGTGTCTTCATAGGATACCCAAAGGAAACTGTTGGGTACACCTTCTATTACAGATCCGAAGGCAAGACATTGCTAAGAATGGATCCGTTCTAGAGGAGGAGTTTCTCTCGAAAGAAGTGAGTGGGAGGAAAGTAGAACTTGCTGAGGTAACTGTACCTGCTCCCTTATTGGAAAGTAGTTCATCACAGAAACCGGTTCCTGTGACGCCTACACCAATTAGTGAGGAAGCTAATGATATTGATCATGAAACTTCAGATCAAGTTACTACGGAACCTCGTAAGTCAACCAGAGTAAGATACGCACTAGAGTGGTACGGTAATCCTATTCTAGAGGTCATGTTACTTGACCATGGTGAACCTACAAACTATGAGGAAGCGATGATGAGCCCAAATTCCGCAAAATGGCTTGAGGCCATGAAATCTAAGATGGGATCCATGTATGAGAACAAAGTGTGGACTTTGGTTGACTTGCCCGATGATCGGCAAGCCATCGAGAATAAATGGATCTTCAAGAAGAAGACTGACGCTGATGGTAATGTTACTGTCTACAAAGCTCGACTTGTTGTGAAAGGCTTTTGACAAGTTCAAGGAGTTGACTACGATGAGACTTTCTCACCCGTAGCGATGCTTAAGTCTGTCCAAATCATGTTAGCAATTGCCGCATTTTATGATTATGAAATTTGGCAAATGGATGTCAAAACTGCGTTCCTGAATGGATTTCTAGAAGAAGAGTTGTATATGATGCAACCAGAAGGTTTTGTCGATCCGAAAGGTGCTAAAAAAGTGTGCAAGCTCCAATGATCCATTTATGGACTGGTGCAAGCCTCTCGGAGTTGGAATAAATGCTTTGATAGTGTGATCAAAGCATATGGTTTTATACAGACTTTTGGAGAAGCCTGCATTTACAAGAAAGTGAGTGGGAGCTCTGTAGCATTTTTGATATTATATGTGGACGACATATTATTGATTGGAAATGATATAGAATTTCTGGATAGCATAAAAGGATACTTGAATAAAAGTTTTTCAATGAAATACCTCGGTGAAGCTTCTTATATATTGGGCATCAAGATCTATAGCGATAGATCAAGATGCTTAATTGGACTTTCACAAAGCACATACCTTGATAAAGTTTTGAAGAAGTTCAAAATGGATCAAGTAAAGAAAGGGTTCTTGCCTGTATTACAAGGTGTGAAGTTGAGTCAGACTCAATGCCCGACCACTGCAGAAGATAGAGGGAAAATGAAAGATGTTCCCTATGCTTCAGCCATAGGCTCTATCATGTATGCAATGCTGTGTAGCAGACCTGATGTGTGCCTTGCTATTAGTTTAGCAGGGAGGTACCAAAGTAATCCAGGAGTGAATCACTGGACAGCGGTCAAGAACATCCCGAAATACCTGAAAAGGACTAAGGATATGTTTCTCGTTTATGGAGGTGACAAAGAGCTAGTTGTAAATGGTTACGTCGATGCAAGCTTTGACACTGATCCGGACGATTCGAAATCACAAACCGGATATGTGTTTATATTGAACGGTGGAGCTGTCAGTTGGTGCAGTTCTAAACAAAGTGTCGTGGCGGGATCTACGTGTGAAGCGAAGTACATAGCTGCTTAGGAAGTAGCAAATGAAGGAGTCTGGATGAAGGAGTTCATATCCGATCTAGGTGTCATACCTAATGCATCGGGTCCAATGAAAATATTTTGTGAAAATACTGGTGCAATTGCCTTGGCAAAGGAATCCAGATTTCACAAGAGAACCAAGCACATCAAGAGACGCTTCAATTCCATCCGGGATCAAGTCCAGGTGGGAGACATAGAGATTTGCAAGATACATACGGATCTGAATGTTGCGACCGCTGACTAAGCCTCTTCCACGAGCAAAACATGATCAGCACCAAGACTCCATGGGTGTTAGAATCATTATTGTGTAATCTAGATTATTGACTCTAGTGCAAGTGGGAGACTGAAGGAAATATGCCCTAGTGGCAATAATAAAGTTATTATTTATTTCCTCATATCATGATAAATGTTTATTATTCATGCTAGAATTGTGAAACATAATACATGTGTGAATACATAGACAAACATAGTGTCACTAGTATGCCTCTACTTAAGTAGCTCGTTAATCAAAGATGGTTAATTTTCCTAACCATAGACATGAGCTATCATTTGGTTAATAGGATCACATCATTAGGAGAATGATGTGATTGACTTGACCCATTCCGTTTGCTTAGCACTTGATCGTTTAGTATGTTGCTATTGCTTTCTTCATGACTTATACATGTTCCTATGACTATGAGATTATGCAACTCCCGTTTCCCGGAGGAACACTTTGTGTGCTACCAAACGCCACAACGAATCGGGTGATTATAAAGGTGCTCTACAGTGTCTCCGAAGGTACTTGTTGAGTTGGCGTATTTCGAGATTAGGATTTGTCACTCCGATTGGCGGAGAGGTATCTCTGGGCCCTCTCGATAATGCACATCACTATAAGCCTTGCAAGCAATGTGACTAATGAGTTAGTTGCGGGATGATGCATTACATAACAAGTAAAGAGACTTGCCGGTAACGAGATTGAACTAGGTATTGAGATACCGACGATCGAATCTCGGGCAAGTAACATACTGATGACAAAGGGAACAACGTATGTTGTTATGCGGTTTGACTGATAAATATCTTCGTAGAATATGTGGCAACCAATATGAGCATCCAGGTTCCGCTATTGGTTATTGACCGGAGACGTGTCTCGGTCATGTCTACATAGTTCTCGAACCCGTAGGGTCCGCACGCTTAAAGTTTGGTGACGATCGATATTATGAGTTTTTGTGTTTTGATGTACCGAAGGTAGTTAGGAGTCTTGGATATGATCACAAACATGACGAGGAGTCTTTAAATGGTCGAGACGTAAAGATCGATATATTGGAAGACTATGTTCGAACACCGGAAGTGTTTTGGGAGGTTTCGGACATTTACCGGAGTACCGGGGGGTTATCGGAACCCCCCGGGGAGTATACTGGGCCTAATGGGCCTTAGTGGGAGAAGAGGAGGGGCGGCCAGGGCAGCCGCGTGCCCCCTCCCCCTCTAGTCTGAATTGGACAAGGAGGGGGGCGGCGCCCCCCCTTTTCCTTCTCCTCCTCTCTACCTTCCTTCCCTTCTCCTACTCCTACAAGGAAAGGAGGAGTCCTACTCCCGGTTGGAGTAGGACTCCCCCCTTGGCGCGCCCTCCTCCTGGCCGGCCGCCCCCCCTTGCTCCTTTATATACGGGGGCAGGGGGCACCTCTAGACACACAAGTTGTTCTATTGATCTCTCCCAGCCGTGTGCGGTGCCCCCCTCCACCATATTCCACCTCGGTCATATCGTAGCGGTGCTTAGGCAAAGCCCTACATCGGTAGCAACATCATCACCATCATCACGCCATTGTGCTGACGGAACTCTCCCGTGAAGCTCTGCTGGATCAGAGTTCGCAGGACGTCATCATGCTGAATGTGTGCTGAACTCGGAGGTGCCGTACGTTCGGTACTTGGATCGGTCGGATCATGAAGACGTACGACTACATCAACCGCGTTGTGCTAACGCTTCCTCTTTCGGTCTACGAGGGTACGTGGACTCACTCTCCCCGCTCGTTGCTATGCATCACCATGATCTTGCGTGTGCGTAGGATTTTTTTTGAAATGACTACGTTCCCCAAGATGGAGCTCTGCCTCGTAGCGCAGCTCGGCATCCGCAGCCGACCCCTGCTCGAGAGGTCACTTGTCATTGGTGTTACGATCGGCCGACGGCTCGCAAGACATGACAGCCGCCACGAAGGAGATGGAGAGCAGGGGCAGAGGGGTGGAAAAGAGAGATGGATCTAGCGAGGTGGGAGAAATGGCAGATTTGGGAGCGAGAGGCTGGAAACCCTAGGGTTAGGTCACGAGCACTGCAAGGGATCCATATATATCCACGGGGGACCAGGCTGGGCCCAGGACGCGGCGGAGGGGGGGAGTAAGACTGGGCTAGGCCCAAGGGGGAGGGACGGCCTCAGGCCGAGGGGCCACGGGCGGGAGGGGGGCACAGAATGGGCCAGGTGGGCGAGCACGGCCCAGGACGCGCAGATGGCCTGCAGGCACAAGCGTCCCACAAGCCATACCTGCCTCCCGCACAGCCGCCTCCACCCACGCGGCTAGGGTTCCGTCCACCCTAGAAGGACCCGCTGCCGGTGGGCATGCCACCACAGTCGCGGAGAGGGGGATGAGAGAGGGGATAATAGAACGCCAGAGGAGGGGGAGGGAAGACCCAAGGACGCCATCGGCCTGAAGAGCCGCAACATGGGGGGTAGGGCCTTGTGGCGACACCGTCACCCCACCTGCACCCAAGGTCGGCCGCCCGAGGCCAGTGATAACCCACAAGTGTAGGGGATCGCAACAGCTTTCGAGGGTAGAGTATTCAACCCAAATTCATTGATTCGACACAAGGGGAGCCAAAGAATATTCCTAAGTATTAGCAGTTGAGTTGTCAATTCAACCACACCTGGATAACTTAGTATCTGCAGCAAAGTATTTAGTAGCAAAGTAGTATGATAGTAATGGTAATAGTGGCAAAAGTAAAGATAGCAGTTTTGTAGTAGTTGTAACAGTAGCAACGGAAAAGAAAATAAGCAAAGCACAATATGTGAAAATCTCGTAGGCATTGGATCAGTGATGGATAATTATGTCGGATGTGATTCCTCATGTAATAGCTATAACATAGGGTGACACAGAACTAGCTCCAGTTCATCAATGTAATGTAGGCATGTATTCCGAATATAGTCATACGTGCTTATTGAAAAGAACTTGCATGTCATCTTTTGTCCTATCCTCCCGTGGCAGCGGGGTCCTAGTAGAAATTAAGGGATATTAAGGCCTCCTTTTAATAGAGAACCGGAACAGAGAATTAGCACATAGTGAATACATGAACTCCTCAAACTATGGTCATCATCGAGAAGTATCCCGATTATTGTCACTTCGGGGTTGTCGGATCATAACACATAATAGGTGACTATAGACTTGCAAAATAGGATCAAGAACTCACATATATTCATGAAAACATAATAGGTTCAGATCTGAAATCATGGCACTCGGGCCCTAGTGACAAGCATTAAGCATAGCAAAGTCATAGCAACATCAATCTCAGAACATAGTGGATACTAGAGTTCAAACCCTAACAAAACTAACTTGATTACATGGTAAATCTCATCCAACCCATCACCGTCCAGCAAGCCTACGATGGAATTACTCACGCATGGCGGTAAGCATCATGAAATTGGTGATGGAGGATGGTTGATGATGACGACGGCGATGAATCCCCCTCTTCGGAGCCCCGAACGGACTCCAGATCAGCCCTCCCGAGAGAGATTAGGGCTTGGCGGCGGCTCCGTATCGTAAAACGCGATGAAACTTTCTCTCTGATTTTTTTCTCCGTGAAACGGAATATATGGAGTTGCAGTTGAGATTGGTGGAGCATCAGGGGGCCCACGAAATAGGGGGCGCGCCCCCCACCCTCGTGGACAGGGTGTGGGGCCCCTGGCCTTGATTCTTTCGCCAGTATTTTTTATATTTTCCAAAATTTATCTCCGTGGATTTTTAGGTCATTCTGAGAACTTTTGTTTTCTACACAATAAACAACACCATGGCAGTTCTGCTGAAAACAACGTCAGTCCGGGTTAGTTTCATTCAAATCATGCAAGTTAGAGTCGAAAATAAGGGCAAAAGTGTTTGGAAAAGTAGATACGTTGGAGATGTATCAACTCCCCCAAGCTTAAACATTTGCTTGTCCTCAAGCAATTGAGTTGATAAACTGAAACTGATAAAGAAAAACTTTTACAAACTCTATTTTCTCTTGTTGTTGTAAATATGTAAAGCTAGCATTCATGTTTTCAGCAAAGATTATGAACTAACCATATTCACAATAACACTTAGGTCTCATATTTACTCATATCACTCGCATAATCAGCTAGCGAGCAATAATAATAAAACTCGGATGACAACACTTTCTCAAAACAATCATAATACTCCCTCCGTTCCATAATATAGTGCTTACAGATTTTTACAAAAGTCAAACATTACAAACTTTGACCATGTTTATAGAGAAAATTAGGTACGTCTAGAATACCAAATGCACATCATTGGATACATCGTAAGTTATATTTTCAGAATGTACGTGTTTGATATTGTAGATGTAGACAATTTTCTCTATACACTTGGTCAAAGTTGACAAAGTTTGACTTCCATAAAAATCTATAGGCACTACATTGTGGAATGGAGGGAGTATGATATAACAAGATGGTATATCGCTAGCCCTTTCTGAGACCGCAAAACATAAATGCAGAGCACCTTTAAAGATCAAGGACTGACTAAACATTGTAATTTATGGTAAAAGAGATCCAGTCAAGTCATGCATAATATAAACTAATAGTAATGAATGCAAATGCCAGTGTGCTCTCCAGCGGGTGCTTTTTAATAAGAGGGTGATGACTCAACATAATAGTAAATAGATAGGCCCTTCGCAGAGGGAAGCAGGGATTTGTAGAGGTGCCAGAGCTCGATTTTAAAATGGAGATGAATAACATTTTGAGCGGCATACTTTCACTGTCAATGCAATAACTATTAGATGGCGATATCTTCCATACTACATACATTATAGGCGGTTCCCAAACGGAATGGTAAAAATTTATACTCCCCCACCACCAACAAGCATCAATCCATGGCTTGCTCGAAACAACGAGTGCCTCCAACTAACAACAGCCCTAGGGGAGTTTTGTTTAATTATATTGATTTTCTTTGATCTTTTTGATCATGGGACTGGGCATCCCGGTTACCATCCATTTTCTCGTGAATGAGGAGCGGAGTCCACTCCTCTTGAGAATAACCCACCTAGCATGGAAGATACAGACAGCCCTAGTTGAAACATGAGTTGCTCGAGCATACAAAACAGAATTTCATTTGAAGGTTTAGAGTTTGGCACATACAAATTTACTTGGAACGGCAGGTAGATACCGCATATAGGAAGGTATGGTGGACTCATATGGAACAACTTTGGGGTTTAAAGGAATTTGGATTCACAAGCAGTATTGCCGCTTAGTACAGGTGAAGGCTAGCAAAAGACTGGGAAGCGGCCAACTGAGAGAGCGACAATAGTCATGAACATGCATTAAAATTAATTTACACCGAGTACAAGCATGAGTAGGATATAATCCACCATGAACATAAATATCGTGAAGGCTATGTTGATTTGTTTCAACTACATGCGTGAACATGTGCCAAGTCAAGTCACTCAATTCATTCAAAGGAGGATACCATCCCATCATACCACATCACAATCATTTTAATAGCATGTTGGCACGCAAGGTAAACCTTTATAACTCATAGCTAATTAAGCATGGCACAAGCAACTATAATCTCTAAATGTCATTGCAAATATGTTTACTTCATAATAAGCTGAATCAGGAACGATGAACTCATCATATTTACAAAAACAAGAGATGTCGAGTTCATACCAGCTTTCTCTTCTCAATCAGTCCATCATATATCGTCATTATTGCCTTTCACTTGCACGACCGAACGGTGTATATAATAATAACAGTGCACATGCATTGGACTAAGCTGGAATCTGCAAGCATTCGACTCAAGAGAGAAGACAAAGTAATATGGGCTCTAAGTTAAATAAACAATCATGCATATGAGAGCCACTAAACATTTTCAATATGGTATTCTACTCTCGACCCCAAAGGAAAGAAAAGAAATAAAACTATTTACACAGGAAGTTCCCAACAAGTAAGAAGAAGAACAAGAAATCTTTTTGGGTTTTCATTTTAATTACTACTACAAGCATGGAAATTAAACTAACTAATTTTGGTTTTTCTGAAGGTTTATCGAACACACAAGAAGAAAGCTAGAAAAATAAATTAAACTAGCATGGATAATACAATGAAAGAGTATGAGCAGCGGCAACTAGAATAATGTGTGAACATTAATGTAAAGTCGGTGGGAAATACGTCTCCCCCAAGCTTAGGCTTTTGGCCTAAGTTGGTCTATTGCCAAGGACCACGGCTACTATCCCTGGTGTACTGAGGGGTGTAATCAGGATACCGCTGACTAGCGATCTCCTCCGAATCCCACTGATAAGATGATGACCGATAAGGGTCCAGTGGAGGTTCCGGCTCGGGCTCTGGAGCGGATGCTTGGCCGCGATGACCGTACACCGCTTCTGGCGAGACAAGATAATTAACTGGAGTCAAATCAAACAATAGAGGCGCAGGCAGGATAATAATCTCATTGTGTTTCTTATTAAATCTCAAGTTATACAGGAGCATCTTATCATCATTGTGAACAATAAACTCATGTGCTACCATGCTCCTGTAATCTAAAAGGTAAGGAGGCAATATTGTCTCCTCTTTCTCATGGTGCCTAATAGGTATTTCAAAATGTTTAGCAAGACGTGCAGCATAGATACCTCCAAAGATGGGGTCTTTTGTACGGTTCAGGCTTAGCCATTTAGCAATAACGGCACCCATACTAAAACTATTATCACCAAACAAGGCATGGAATAGAATAATAATATCAGGAACACAGAAGTTTCCACTATTTCCACGACCAATTAAGCATCGACTAGGAAATAAGGCAAAGTAGCGTAAAACAGGAAAGTGTATGCTAGAGTTTCTCGCATCGGAACCCTTCTTTGGATCCCCTGCAGTAATGGTGTTAACAAAGCCATCCACATCTTTACGATGTGGTTCATCTAATCTGCCCTCAAAGGGTATTCTACATACCGCACAAAAATTACGTAAAGACATTTCCTTGAATTCATCATATAAATGAAATGATACTGAAGGAGGTGAATTCTTAGGATAGTAATAAAAGTTTTGCACAAAAGTATTGGTGAGTAAGAGATACTGATCGATCCGGTCGTGGAGGAAGTCGGTGAGGCCTGCATTTTCAATCAAAGAATAAAAGTCTTCATAAATCCTGGCTTCTCTCAAGAAATTATCATAGGGCCATCACACGGCCGTACTTCCGCTACACGAGGAAGATTATACTTGGCCTTTTCCTTCTCTTTAGCTTGTTTATCCTGGGAGCCTTGGCTAGAAGAGCCCCTCAAAAATCTCCTTATCATTTTCTGAAAATTTTTGAAATTTAATTTCAAAATAAAAGTGAATAAAACTAAACTAGATTGGTAGCAACTACTCCTACAAGTGCCTAGAGCCTATATCATGCATTAGAATTACTTGGGCCCTCATAAATTTTACATGCAAGCTCAAGAACAGGGTCACCTATGCAGCAAAAAATTTCAATGAATAAAGCACTAGAACAAAATTTAATTGGATCAATGGAGGAGTCACATACCAAGCAACAATCTCCCAAAGCAGTTTTGTGAATGGAGCTTTGAGCAAGGAGATCGAAAATCGCAGCAAAATGAGCTAGAACTCGTGCTTGAGCTGGATGGGGATTTTTTCGCGAAGAAGATGGAGTGTGTGGGTGCAGGAATAAGTGGAGGGGGGCCACCATGGGCCCACGAGACAGGGGGCGCACCCAGGGGGTGTGGGCGCGCCCTCCACCCTCGTGGCCAGGTGCTTGCCCCCCTATAGTGTTTTCAGTGCCTAAAATCCTCAAATATTCCATAAAAAACATACCAAATTTGCAGGCATTTGGAGCACTTTTATTTTTGGGATATTTTTTATTGCACGGATAATTCAGAAAACAGACAGATAATACTATTTTTGCTTTATTTAATCTAAATAACAGAAATAAAAAAAAGGGTACAGAAGGTTGTGCCTTCTAGTTTCATCCATCTCATGATCATCAAAATGAATCCACTAACAAGGTTGATCAAGTCTTGTTAACAACTCATTCCGAATAACACGGAACCGGAGAAATTTCGAATAACACTAGGTTAACTCAACGGGGATATGAACATCCCCAACAATAAGAATATCATACTTTTTCTTGACGGTAGGAAGAGGAAATAAAAACCTCCAATAATGATAATTGGAATATTTCCAATAGAATTGATGCTATGAACTTGAGATTGTTTCCTCGGAAAGTGTACCGTATGCTCATTACCATTAACATGGAAAGTGACATTGCCTTTGTTGCAATCAATAACAGCCCCTGCAGTATTCAAAAATGGTCTACCAAGGATAATCTACATACTATCGTACTCGGGAATATCAAGAATAACAAAGTCCGTTAAGATAGTGACATTTGCAACCACAACAGGCACATACTCACAAATACCGACAGGTATAGCAGTTGATTTATCGGCCATTTGCAATGATATTTCAGTAGGTCTCAACTTATTCAATTCAATTCTATGATATAAAGAGAGAGGCATAACACTAACACCGGCTCCAAGATCACATAAAGCAGTTTTAACATAATTTCTTTTAATGGAGCATGGTATAGTTGGTACCCCTGGGTCTACAAGTTTCTTTGGTATTCCACCTTTAAAAGTATAATTAGCAAGCATGGTAGAAATTTCTTTTAATGTACTTAGCATAAGGATTTAACTTAAGCATATCAGTTAAGCGCATACGTAAGAAGATAGGTCTAATCATTTCAGCAAAGCGCTCAAAATCCTCATCATCCTTTGTCTTGGATGGTTTATGAGGAAAGGGCATGGGTTTCTGAACCCATGGTTCTCTTTCTTTACTATGCTTCCTAGCAACAAAATCTCTCTTATCATAATGTTGATTCTTTGATTGTGGGTTATCAAGATCAACAGCAGGTTCAATATCTACATCATTATTATTGCTAGGTTGAGCATCAACAAGAACATTACCATTAACATTATCACTAGGTTCATGTTCGTCACCTGATTGTGTTTCAGCATCAGAAATAGAAATATCATTAAAATTCTCAGGTGTGTCTACAACAGGTTGACTAGAAGCATGCAAAGTCCTATCATTTTTCTTTTTCTTCTTTTTAGAAGAAATAGGTGCCTCTAAATTATTTCTCTGAGAATCCTGCTCGATTCTCTTAGGGTGGCCTTCAGGATACAAAGGTTCCTGAGTCATTCTACCAGTTCTAGTAGCCACTCTAACAGCAAAGTCATGTTTATTATTTAATTCATCGAGCAAATCACTTTGAGCTTTAAGTACTTGCTCAGCTTGAGTGGTAACCATAGAAGCATATTTGCTAATGAATTTAAGTTCACCTTTAATTCTAGCCATATAATCACTCAAGCGTCCTATCTCGAAAGCATTATTCTTTAATTCTCTACCAACATAAGCATTAAAACTTTCTTGTCTAGCCATAAAGTCATCAAATTCATCTAAGCATGGGCTATGAAATTTAGTAGACGGGATTTCAACTTTATCATATCTATTGAGAGAATTTACCTTTACTACCTGTGTCGGGTTATCAAGACAATGTGGTTCTTCAACAGGCGGTATATTAAGACCATGTATTTCTTCAATAGGTGGTAAATTCTTAACATCTTCAGCTTTACTACCTTTTTCTTTCATTGATTTCTTCGCCTCTTGCATATCTTCAGGACTGAGAAATAGAACACCCCTCTTTTTCGGAGTTGGTTTAGGTATAGGCTCAGGAGTTGGCTCAATTGGCTCAGGAAGAGCCCAATTATTTTCATTAGTCAACATATTATTGAATAGTAATTCAGCTTGGTCGACTGTTATTTCCCTGAAAACACAACCAGCATAACTATCCAAGTAGTCCTTGGAAGCACCGGTTAGTCCATTATAAAAGATATCAAGTATTTCATTTTTCTTAAGAGGATGATCAGGCAAAGCATTAAGTAACCGGAGAAGCCTCCCCCAAGCTTGTGGGAGACTCTCTTCTTTGATTTGCAAAAAATTATATATTTCCCTCAAGGCAGCTTGTTTCCTATAAGCAGGGAAATATTTAGCAGAGAAGTAATAAATCATATCTTGGGGAATACGCACACAACTAGGATCAAGAGAATTAAACCAAGTTTTAGCATCACCCTTTAATGAGAACGGAAATATCTTAAGGATATAATAATAGCGAGACTTCTCATCATTAGTAAATAGGGTGGCTATATAATTTAACTTGGTAAGATGTGCCACAACAGTTTCAGATTCATAGCCATAAAAAGGATCAGATTCAACCAAAGTAATTATTTCAGGATCAATAGAGAACTCATAATCCTTATCAGTAATACAGATAGGTGAAGTAGCAAAAGTGGAGTGAGGTTTCATTCTAGCATTAAGAGATTGTTGCTTCCATTTAGCTAATGATCATATCTATCTTTGCAAGCAAAAATAGCTCTAGCAGCTTCCTCATCCATAACATAACCCTCAAGAACAACACGTAATTCATAATCAGGGGGAGAACTTCCATCATCACTATCATCAATAATAGCATCTTTAATAATTTCATTCTATCTAACCCTAGCAAGTTGTTCATCAAGAAATTCACCTAATGGCAACGCAGTATCACGCACAGAAGTAGTTTCATCATAAGTATCATGCATAGCAGAAGTGGCATCATCAATAACATGTGACATATCAGAATTCATAGCAGTAGCAGGTTTAGGTGTCGCAAGGTTACTCAAAACAGAAGGAGAATCTAGTGCCTAGCTAGATGGCAGTTCCTTACCTCCCCTCGTAGTTGAGGGAAAAATCTTAGTTCTTTCGTCTTTGAAGTTCCTCATAGTGATCAACAGATATAAATCCCAAGTGACTCAAAGAATAGAACTATGCTCCCCGGCAACGGCGCCAGAAATTAGTCTTGATAACCCACAAGTGTAGGGGATCGCAACAGCTTTCGAGCATAGAGTATTCAACCCAAATTTATTGATTCGACACAAGGGGAGCCAAAGAATATTCTTAAGTATTAGCAGTTGAGTTGTCAATTCAACCACACCTGGATAACTTTGCATCTGCAGCAAAGTAGTATGATAGTAATGGTAATAGTGGCAAAAGTAAAGATAGCAGTTTTGTAGTAGTTGTAGCAGTAGCAACGGAAAAGTAAATAAGCAAAGCACAATATGTGAAAAGCTCTTAGGTATTGGATCAGTGATGGATAATTATGTCGGATGCGATTCCTCATGTAATAGCTATAACATAGGGTGACACAGAACTAGCTCCAGTTCATCAATGTAATGTAGGCATGTATTCTGAATATAGTCATACGTGCTTATGGAAAAGAACTTGCATGACATCTTTTGTCCTACCCTCCCATGGCAGTGGGGTCCTAGTGTAAACTAAGGGATATTAAGGCCTCCTTTTAATAGAGAACCAGAACAAAGCATTAGCACATAGTGAATACATGAACTCCTCAAACTATGGTCATCACCGAGAAGTATCCTGGTTATTGTCACTTCGGGGTTGTCGGATCATAACACATAATAGGTGACTATAGACTTGCAAGATAGGATCAAGAACTGACATATATTCATGAAAACATAATAGGTTCAGATCTGAAATCATGGCACTCGGGCCCTAGTGACAAGCATTAAGCATAGCAAAGTCATAGCAACATCAATCTCAGAACATAGTGAATACTAGGTATCAAACCCTAACAAAACTAACTTGATTACATGGTAAATCTGATCCAACCCATCACCGTCCAGCAAGCCTACGGTGGAATTACTCACGCACGACGGTGATCATCATGAAATTGGTGATGGAGGATGGTTGATGATGACGACGGCGACGAATTCCCCTCTCCGGAGCCCCGAACGGACTCCAGATCAGCCCTCCCGAGAGAGATTAGGGCTTGACGGCGGCTCCGTATCATAAAACGCGATGAAACTTTCTCTTTGATTTTTTTCTCCGCAAAACGGAATATATGGAGTTGGAGTTGAGGTCGGTGGAGTATCCGGGGGCCCACGAGACAAGGGGCGCCAGGGAGGCGCCCCACCCTCATGGACAGGTGTGGGCCCCGGCCTTGATTCTTCGTCGAGATTTTTATATTTTCCAAAAGTTATCTCCGTGGATTTTCAGGTCATTCCGAGAACTTTTGTTTTCTGCACAATAAACAACACCATGGCAGTTCTGCTGAAAACAGCGTCAGTCCAGGTTAGTTTCATTCAAATCAATGCAAGTTAGAGTCGAAAACAAGGGCAAAAGTGTTTGGAAAAGTAGATACATTGAAGATGTATCAGCCAACGGCGCTAGGGAAAATACGTCCTCAAGAGAGGCAGAAGAGCGGGAGTGGGGGGAGGGGCAAGGTGGTTGTGGATCCGTCACCCGTCCCTAGACCCCCCCCCCCCCCCAACCCGCGGAGGCAGCAGTTCGTCGTCATCGGACGAATCTTCGTCCAAGGCAACATCTAGGGCCTAGAACCGATTAGGGGGCACTGAGCAGGGAGGGCGGCAGGGGAAAGACGGCAGGGAGGTAGGGATACGGGGCCCAGCGGGGGGTGGGCAAGGGAGGGAGGCACACGAGCGGCGACGGAGCGGGCAGCTGGGAGGCGGAGGGGGTCTCCATAGATCCAATGTCCCAGCCCTCCAAGCAGGGTGAGGCGAGGCAGGGAACTGGCGTGGGAGAGCGGGAAGGAGGGAAGGGGGGACGCCGCCACCACGGCGCCGGCACGGCTCTACGCAGGTGAGGGAGTGGAGGAGGGGAGAGGGAGGGGGCCGCCACCACGACGCCAGCATGGCCGTCCCAACCAGGGAGCGGGGAGAGGGGAGAGGAGGAGGGAGGTGGGAGCGACATCTCTCCAAGCCCAGACGCGTTGTACTTAGAAGATGTCCGCGGAAATAAATCTGCGTGCACTCGGCTGATCAATCCGATTACCACGAAGTCGAATTGTCCGCTCAGCCGGATGTGACATGCAGCCAGGCCACCTACCACACGCGCAGCATCTAGGTGCAACCTGACTAACACGAGCGACCTACGTGCAATCATGGTAGCACGTGGTGCCATGCAGATGCATCAGTGGGCAGCGGCCATGGCTTAATCATGCTAGCACGTGGTGCCATGAGCGGCCACGGCTCAAGCCAGGCCAGGGCTGCACTGGCGCAGGCGACACACTGTAGCCAACTCTCGCACAGTAGCGGGTGATCCAAACCGATCTTAGATTAAAAATTCAAAGAAAAATATAATCAGGCCAAATAAATCAGTGAGAGAGAGAAAATCAATCAACGGGTCGAGAAAAGGACCCTTTAAGGCAACTGATCAACGCGATCGACGATGAACCCTAGCTACGGGTTGCGCAGCCTTCGGTGGAGATCACAGAGAGAAAGCGGCGACGGCCAGAGATGAAGTATATTGCTTCACCGGGTCACAACCGCTCATGTGCACCATCTCCTCCCCCGCCTCGAAGAGGCAGAAGACTAGATTCGACCCTCTCTGCAAGGACGAGGAGGAGCCTGCGAATTTGGCCTCCCAACCTGCAGTTCCCCTGGATATCGAGGCGCCTAAGGCTGCCAGCCACGACACCCTTGGCATGTCGTTCTTGGATGCTCAGGCGCCACTGGAGGCAACCAACAGTCCAACACAACATAGCCGAGGACTGCCCTTGGATGCAGAGACACTGCCCCATGCCACCCAGGGATGGGACATCGTGCATGGCCACTTACAGATGGGGTTCGTGAACGTCCCGACAGTGGATGCTGGTATGCTCTCCAATACGATGTGTAGCTACCTCGCCCTCAATTAGACCTATGTGAGGTGGGTACATCACTACAATTCCGGAGCAAAGCGAGTTATAATATGATCTCTCTTGGGCTTCCGCTTCTTCGTAGTTAGAAACACAAGCACGTGGTATGAAAACATCGGCACAATAATGCCTACTCATGCTTTGGGCGAGCAATGTGGACGCGGATGTGTGATCCTTCCATTGTTGTAGCCTGGATTTTGGGCTCGAGCGACTAGCAAACAAGTTGAAAGAGACTTGACCATAACTCCATTTTTTTGTGAGATAAACTTTCGATCTATTCATTTTCAGTCATGGTAGTACAATGAGCAGAAGAAATAATAAAATAAAAATTACATCCTGCATTATATGTTTCAAGAGTTTGAGTAAGTCAGGATCCGGTGGCGTTAAGCACAGAGCTAGCAAAAGAGCATGATAGGGACCGAGATATGAACAACCCTTGCAGATGTTGCAAGAAAGAATCGCGATACAGCAAGGCAATCGCAACACCGCAAGGCAATGCCACCACCGCTACAAAGTAAAAAAAATCATGATGATGCAAGGCAAGGCAGGGCCTTTTGCAGCTGCAAAAGCGTAATGGTGATGCTGCTGCAAGTTTGGACGTACGATGTTGCAAAATTGATACAAGATGGACGGGCGATGCAGCAATGCTGAAACTGCGATGCTGCAAGGCATGTCAATAAATATTGCAACATGGACGCGCAATGCTACAAGGCTAGTCGTAGCCGTTTCAAGGCTGATAGCAATGCTGCAACGAGCATCTTCGCCGTGGAGTGCAACTTACAGCGGAGAGATATGGATACCATTTTGTTCAAACAATAAGAAAGATGTTTGATTACATGCATATTTAAATGTTATAAGGACAAAGTAGTAGGAGAGAAAAATTGTTGAGATTTTTTTGAGAAAAAATGTTGAGATGGTGTTGAAAAATGTTGCGGCAGCGAGGTAGAAACTCCATAATGGGCCATTTTAGAGGGTCGCTTCTACGGTTCTAGTGGGCTGGGTTGTTTCATCAGAACGACTAGAAAGCCCTACAAAGCCGGCCCGGCCCGGCCCACACTCATATAACAAGGTCGAGCCCGCCACGTGACGCCGCGTCCGCCATCAAATAACCACCATAGTCCAAGACAACTACGAACCGCGCTCGCACGGTGTACCGAAATTACCTCATTGGACGGCAGAGTGTCGTCATCGTGAGTAATTTCCCCGTTAATAAACGCCCGAGTAAATCAGGAAATCAATCTACTTCCCTAATTAGCACATCATCCAACGGTCAAATCGAGCTCGCCTATAACGCGGAGTACCATGCATGTCGTCACCTGGTGACAGAGACAGTCGTTTTCACCTCAACCGATCGCCTATGTAATTGACTACTATAAACCCTAATCAATGGCGATTCCTGGCTACAGCAGAGCTGTTCCTCACTTCCTCCATCTATATAAACCCCCTGCAACCACCGTATAGCTCCGAAGCTCTTCAGTTTCAGTCTCCTGGTCTCCCTCGCGTCATCGCCCACTCGCCGCGTACGTGCATCACGACAGCCTAGCCATGAAGCCGAGCGGCGCCGTCCTCCTCGCCGCCGTCGTGGCGCTACTCCTGGTCTCGGCCGTGCGGGGCGAGGACGACTGCGGGTCGCCGGAGTCGGCGGCGCGCGACCGCGCGCGGGCGAGGCCTCTCAAGATCGCGGCCTTCTTCTCCATCCTGATCTGCGGGGCGCTGGGTTGCTCCCTGCCCGTGCTGGGGCGACACGTGCCCGCGCTCCGGCCCGACGGCGACGTCTTCTTCCTGGTCAAGGCGTTCGCGGCGGGCGTCATCCTCGCCACGGGGTTCATCCACATCCTCCCCGACGCCTTCGAGAACCTCACGTCCGACTGCCTGCCTGCCGCCGGGCCGTGGAAGGACTTCCCGTTCGCCGGGTTGGGAGCCATGGTCGGCGCCATCGGCACGCTCGTGGTCGACACCGTCGCCACGGGGTACTTCACGCGCGCCCACTTGAACAAGGACCGAGCTCACGGCAGCAGCGCCGCCGTGGTGGACGAAGAGAAACAGGCTGCTGCTGCCGCCGCCGAGGAAGCGCGCCGCCACCATGACGGCGGGGAGCACGACGGACACGTGCACGTGCACACGCACGCGACCCACGGCCACGCCCACGGGTCGGCGGCGCTAGTTGCCGCCGTCGGCGGCGCCGAGGACGAGAAGGACACGATCCGGCATCGCGTAATCTCTCAGGTTGGTTAGAGAAATTAACAGATTCTTGTATCCTGCTTTTAATCTTTTTGTGACGATAATTAACGATGTTGTATTGTACTGCAGGTACTTGAGTTGGGTATTGTGGTGCACTCGGTGATCATCGGCATCTCCCTCGGCGCGTCTCAGGACCCGGAAACCATCAAACCTCTCGTCGTCGCCTTGAGCTTCCACCAGATGTTCGAGGGAATGGGCCTCGGTGGCTGCATAGTTCAGGTATACATACCCGTACTCCTCTCAGTTATAGTGATTGCCGTGCACATGCATATGGTTTCTATAGTTACGGGCTTTGTCACAACTCACAATTGCTTTAAAGTACACCGATTACAATGTAAACACACACGCCAACACACACACACACACACACACACACACACACACACACACACAACGCCTAGTGAAGATCAGGTCGAAGTTGCGGGAGTACTACTAATAATCAGAGTTCTTCCAAAATAGTGAGGTTACAATACAAAAGAGAGCAATACACACAGACAGAATATCTACGAGTAATCCCAAATCATACATCTTGATCAAAACCAAGCATATTTGACAAATGACTCGTGGAGTGCATGTGCAGGTCATGCAAAGCAGCAAAGGTGCTACTCTACTTGACTTGCTGGCCTATTTCTAAGAAAATAGAACAATAGGAATCTTTCCATGTATGAACTTTTAACGGATGGCTGTATAAGCATAACTGAAACTTTGCATGTATGGTCTCCATCAAAAGTGGAAACGCCCATCTAAACAAACACTGGCTAGAACTTGTGCTTCACAAAGGGGAGAATTCTACGATGCTCTTCCGTGTAAAGTTCTAGCTAGAGAACCATATATACACGCATATCTAGATAATATATGTCTGGTAGTCATGAGAAAGAAGAAAGTAGAGCAGAGCACTTCGGGTGGCTTGCAGAACAAAGCAAATGAATCAGTAACTGCATATGTCATCGGATGTTCGAGAACAAAAATTTGACCCACTTTAACAAATCCAAGGAATCTCCTGCTAGTTTTCACCCACTCATTTTAACCAGAAAAATAATATCCTCACAAGACCACGATTAATTATTAGCACCATTCTATCGATAACCTGGTATGTCCGAATTTTGTCCTGATTATTTTCTGACGACGATGCAGGCAAAGTTCAAGGCTAGGTCCATCGTGACCATGATCCTCTTCTTCTGCCTGACAACGCCGGTGGGCATCGCCATCGGCTTCGGCATATCGCGAGTGTACAACGAGAACAGCCCGACGGCGCTGGTGGTGGAGGGCAGCCTCAACTCCGTGGCGGCGGGGATCCTCGTTTACATGGCCCTTGTCGACCTCCTCGCCGAGGACTTTATGAACCCCAAGGTGCAGAGCAGGGGGAGGCTGCAGCTCGGCATCAATGTCTCCATGCTGGTCGGTGCAGGCCTCATGTCCATGCTCGCCAAATGGGCCTAGCCGGAAGCCAGAAACAGGAAACAGTTTTGCTCCATGACATATGAGTCCAGGATATAGACTTGCGTATATTGGATTGCCGAGGTTGAAGAAACGATGTAATCTTGGCACATATTCTTCATCTCCTCAGATTGGTAATGCCAACCCAGTAGTGTAGGCATCTAAAAAAACAGTGGTGTAGGTTTTGGACCAAGAGTTTGGGAGGTGCGAAAAGTGTGTGTGCTTATCACAAGGGAAGTCTACATTATGTCGGCACCTTCCACGATCCTTTCAAATAAAATTGATGAAAAGAATTTCTTCAAATAAATGATAATTAACAGCAATTACATCATCCACAAGCCTAGCAAATAAAACGCTAGGGGGTAATCGTCCCAAATACAGAAATATGATTGATAAAAGTAAGATTTAGGCCATTAGCCTCACGTCGACAATGCTTGAACTCCACCTTCCCTATTGATGTCACCAAATCCACAATTTTTGCATACACGGCAGCTACAGGATCCCACCACTGAGATTGTCCCGTACAGAAATTAACGGCCACCAGACAATCAAACTCCACTCTGACTTCATGAATACGAAGAGAGGAAACCGTGGCGAGGCCATCTTTTGTCACAAGTGTCCATAGTTGTTACATTAGCCGCAGACTACATACAGAGTAAAATGAGTGAATCCACACTTTAAAATATGTCTATATACATCCGAATGTAGTATATATTGAAATCTCTAAAAAAAAGACTTATATTTAGGAACGGAGGGATATAATACTATGATTCCAGGACTCTAGCACAAAGAGAATTGGGTCGATTAACAAGTATACATGCTTGTTTGGCAAGCATTGCAAGGTCAAAAGAGTGTAAGTCACGAAATCCCATGCTCCCATTTTTTCAGCACACAAAATTTCAACCAAGCATACCAATGCATTTCCTTCTCATCTCTATCATCACCCCACTAGAAACCTGCAATAGTATTCATTATGTCCTTGCAGAGGCCCTTAGTAATTTTAAACACTAACATTGCATAGACCATAATGCATTGGCCACAGTCTTAATTAGGATTTCCTTTCCACCTGGTGATAGGTGTTTTTCCTTTCAACCCCTAATTCTTTCCAAAAAAGTGTTTATAACAGTCACACCTATCTGCCCCCACAATGCAGACAAGTACTTATCTGATAAAGCCTCATTATTAATATGTAGTCCATTGCAGATCTCGGTCTTTAGCACAACAATTGTGTTTGGCTAAAGAAGATATTTGATTTACCTCTACTCACCAATTGTCCTGATTTTGCACAATAAGAAACAAGAACATGATGCAAGGAAGTTGAATTTAACATAAACGATGTCATAGGAAACAAGGTCGTCGGTAAATAAAAGGTGTCAAACTGATGGTCCATTTCTGCACACCTTAATCTCATCAATGCCACCAACTTATTTTGCATGTGACATCATACTTGATAAGGCATCAAGACATAAGAGGAGTAAATATGTGATAGATGACCCCCTTGATGAATGCCCCTCGTCACCTTGTGGGTATAAAACTATCCATCTCGAGAGAGTTATATCTCACTGTATATCTAACCAAGCTAACACAATTCATAACCAAGTTAATCCCAACTTGGCCATCATATTCTTCAAGAACACCCACTCAATTCTGTCGTACGCCTTATGCATATCCAACTTAACCGCACAAAGACCATATAATCCATCCTTTCTACCTTTCTATTTTTGATTCGCTAGACGAACTCATGTGCCACCAGTACGTTATCAGTGATCAATCTGCCAGGTACAAAGACACTTTGAGTTGGAGAAATGATTTCTGAAGAATTGACTTTCATTGGGATGCCAATATCTTGGACATAATCTTATAAATAACGTTGTAAAAACTTATTGACCTAAATTGTGTAACCACCTCAGGATTATCAGTTTTCTGGATTGGAACAACCGCGGTATTATTCCACTCCTCCTAAATCACCCTCATGTTAAGAGCGTACAATACTTCTTGTGTAATTTCTTCTCCAAAAAATATGCCAATAGTTCTTTTATAAAAAATAGCATATAGTCCATCTAGCCCCGGTGCTTTGAGATCCTTAATACTATCAACATCTATTTTTCACATCCATCGTTGTGCAAGGAGATAACAACATATCATTCATTTCAGCACGCGGTGACACGCGTGTGCAGCTTAACTAGCAGGTCTGGGTCTGTTTCATGAACTTCGGACCTGCTTCATGAACTTCCGACGAAAACAGGTTAATGAAACAATCAAGAATTATAGGGTTAGCGCATCAGTACCTTCAAGCCAAGTGCCATGATTATTCTTGAGAAGATTAATTATATTTCTTTTTCTACTCGTCAACGCAAACTCGTGAAAGAATTCCGTATTTATGTCTCTGTTTTCAACCAATTTATCCGTGATCACTAGGGCCAGTGAATTTCTTCTAATTCCAAAAATTATTCAACAAGCCCAGCCACTTCTTTTTCCATAATTTCCGTCTCACCACGCATAGGTGCTTGCATAACTTCCCCAAGGTCCTTTTAGGGCATCTCTGATGGTGAGCGCTTAGTTAGGCGCTTAAAATCAGCATGCACTAGCGTCGGTCGCCAGGAGCTCTGTTTTGTGCGTATTTTTTAAGCGCCCGACTCCTCCCCGAGCATCGATCTCAACAAACGAACCAGGAATACCCTGAAAACTGCCAAAACGGCTGGGATTTATTCCCTAGCGCCCCGTGCTAAGCACCCGCGTTGTAAATGCCCTTAGGCGTTTCCTTTAGGCTAGTTGTAATGGGGAGTATCATATACTAGTACCATGCATATGATACTAGTTATGATACTACCTTCCTAATGCATAGTATCATATATTAGTATCATGTAGTACTTTATTTATTGCCGTGCATGACCCAAAGTAACATAGCATTTATTATGATACGGTATCATGATATGATACTTCATCTTCTCTTTCTTCATTTAATGCTATGACACCTCATCAAAATTGCTTGGTTGACATATGCATGATACTAGCTATAATACTACCATTACGACCGGCCTTACCTCCCAGACTGAGACGATAAACCAAATGCTTTTTTATTGAGGGATTCAACCAAATGCTATTAGGCTCTGGCTTTAGTTCATTTCGCAAACCAGCGTACACTAGTCGTACGTAATGAGCCAACCCATGTAGAGGGTCGCTCCTTTATTTTTATTTTTCCGGTTTTCTGTTAGTTTTTTCTTTTCTTGCTACACAATTTTTTTCAAATGTATGAAAATTTTCAAGTACGTGAATTTTGTTCGAATTTACATTTTTTCCTGAATGTGTAGACTATTTTGAAGTTCACAAACGATTTCAAATTCTTGAACTTTTCTCAAAGCCATGAGATTTTTTTAAATTTATGAACTTTTTTCAAACCCGCAAACTTTTAATGAATTCATGAACGTTCATTGAATTTGTGAACATTTTCTGAATTTGTGAGCATTTTTTTAGTTGGCAAATATTTTTCACACTCATGTACATTTTTCAAAACTCTTGAACATTTTTCAAATTTGTTAACTTTTTCTGATGCATGAATATATTCAAATCCAGACATGTTTTCATATTTATGAATGTTTTCAAATAGAAAACACTAACGGCCACACGTGCGGCAACATTGCAACTCGCCCACACGCCTGGATCGCCGCCTAATTAAGTTTGTACGAATCTTGACACACTGCGGCAGTTTTCGCGCGTCACGTAGGACAAGACTGGTGTGTGGGTGTTGAAGAGGTCGCCCAGCTGCGCTGTGTGGGCAAACTAGTTTCTGCCCATCCAGCCACCACCTAGTCCACGCGCGTGTGGGCGAACTGCTTTTCGCCCACACGACAGTCGCTCGTTGTTGGATGGCAACTGAAGGTGCGCGTACATGGTAACTAAGTAAACACACATGACAACTATGATTCGTTTGCTAGACGGCAACTGCAGCTGCGCGTACGTGGCAATCAGGTAAAGATACATGGCAACTGTGATTAACCACACGTGGCAACTAGGTAAATACACATTACAACTATTGTTTGACCATATGTGGCAAGTAGTTAATCACACACGATAACTATGGTTTGATTACACGCGGCAACTACCATAACTTAGACATGACAACTATAGTTAACCAAAACAGAGAGAGTTGCCATGCTTTCACAACCATATTTGCCATCCCGGATAACTAACTCTGTCATACCGGATGGCAAATAAATCGTCATCCCGCGGGTACCTATTGTAGCTGCACCAGGACGTGTGGGCATATTTGCTTCGTGCCACACACACGGTGTGGGGATGAGTAGTACTTGTTGGGCATGTGACACGAAGTAGCTGCGCCCTCACGTGTGGGCAACTCTATTGTTCGTCCACACACAACCCGTGTGGGCTGCCCCCGCTCATGCCACACACATTGTATGGACGAATGCCTATTATGCCACACGTGTGGTGGATATCGGCATCCTTTCAAATTCCTACCTTTTCAAAATCACATAACTTTTTGTAAAATTGCGATTTTTTTGAAATTATGATTTTTTTCTTATTGTGTAAATTGCAAATCTACATTTTTCAAATCCAAGTCTTTAATAAAATTTTGTGTTTTTAATAATTATTCAGATCCATTTTTCTTTTACAAAAGTGCATCACTGACCGGTCAAACGATTGACAGTTCAGCCATCGACGGAGCGAACCAACCCCAATCCGTATCTGGCGTCCTTTGCGGGTCGGCAAATGTAACATTGTTTGTCTTTCTTTTCATGAATGGCTTTTTACACCAACCGGTTTTGGGGAAGCTTCTAGAATCTTGCAACCAGTTTTCTTTTTTTCTTTTTTTGACCGGTTTTGTTTTTTTCTCTTTCTTTATTTCTTTTTTCTATTCTTTTTTCAAATGTGTGAACTTTTCTAAAATTCACAAACCTTTCTCAAATTAGTGAACCTTTTTGAAAACCCGCAATTTTTTTCAAAACCTGAACTTTTTTTAGAATCAGTGAACTTTTCCGGAAAAATTAATGTTTTCAATTTTATAAACTTTTAAAAAAATTGTGAACTTTTTAAAAATCCATGAACAATTTTGAAATTCATGATTTTTTTAAAAAAATTACAAACTTTTTTTGAAGATTGTAACCATTCTTTCAAACTCACAAACTTTTTTTCAAAGCCAACATTTATTTCTTGAATATTTTTGTATCCATTAACTATTTTCAAACCCATGAACAATTTAAATTCACAGAAATAATCAAAATTCGTGAATTTTTTTCAAATTCATCAAAAAATATTCAAAATCGTTTTTTTAAAACAAAAGCCGTGAACTTTTCCAATTTTGGGTTTTTCTCATATTGTTCATACAAGAAGAGCCAACGGATGTATAAAATTCAAGAAGTGAATACGTGAACCTTTTTCAGAATTTTTCAGACTTTTCCAATCCGTGAACTTCTTTTTTAAACACTGGAAAACCTTCTTTCTGCAGCCACAAGATAGATTAGCGAGGTGCAAGGTGCAACGTGCAACGTGCAACACACGTCCGGTTCAGGACTAATGGTCGTTACTCATCGTCTCTGGTTCACCACGCGGTCGACTTCGACCGGCGGCGTGTCAGCGGCGACGCGGTGACGCCGGCTGGACCAGCCGAAACGAGGCGGGTGGAGTGGAGTACGCAGTTGCCCGCAGCGACACGTCACTGCAGACGCTCTGCTTCACACGATGATCATCTTCAAACCATCCTCGGCGACATACATTGTCAACGTCGCGATCGGATGGAATGCAGATTGTAATCGCCCGTTCTGGATTTGTGGTGCCAAAATCCTCTTCCATTGTTTCAGCGTTTGCCTTATTCTCCCGTGTGCACACTGCACAACGGATAAAAGGCAGCGAGACGGAGGCGGCCAAGTAGAAGAGCCAAGAAACTGATGGCGGGAGCCAAGAGCGCGCGGCCGGCGCCTCCGGTGCTGCCTTGGACGGTGCGGCTCCAGGTGCTCGCGCTCGGGGCCTTCTGCGACCTCTCGCAGCGCCGCGACGGCACAGTGAACCGCTCCCTCTTCTCGCTCGCCGACCGGAAGACCTCGGCGAGGCCGCGCCCGGACGCGCTCGGCGTCCAGTCCGTCGACGTCGTCGTCGACCCCGCAAGGAACCTTTGGGCGCGCGTCTTCTCCCCTTCCGCAGGTAAAGCCGAGGCGGCGCCGCTCCCCGTCCTCGTGTACTTCCACGGCGGCGGCTTCGCGCTGCTCTCCGCGGCGTCCGCGCCCCTGGACGCCATGTGCCGCCGCTTCTGCCGCGAACTGGGCGCCGTGGTCGTCTCCGTCAACTACCGCCGCGCGCCCGAGCACCGTTACCCCGCGGCCTACGATGACTGCGCGGACGTGCTCAGCTACCTTGCCACCACCGGCCTCCCTGCCGACATCGGCGTCCCGGTCGACCTCTCCCGCTGCTTCCTCCTCGGGGATAGCGCCGGCGGCAACATCGCCCACCACGTGGCCCACCGGTGGACCACATCCGCCGCCGCTTCTTCTAATGGCCCCGTCCGCCTCGCCGGTATCATCCTGCTGCAGCCGTACTTCGGCGGCGAGGAGCGCACGAAAGCAGAGCTGAGGCTGGAGGGCGTGGGGCCGGTGGTGAACATGCGCCGCTCGGACTGGTTCTGGAGGGTGTTCCTGCCGGAGGGGGCCGATCGGAACCACCCGGCGGCGCACGTGACTGGCGAGGCGGGCCCGGAGCCCGAGCTGCCGGAGGCGTTCCCGCCGGCGATGGTGGTGATCGGCGGGTTCGACCCGCTGCAAGACTGGCAGCGGCGGTACCCCGCCATGCTGCGTCGGAAGGGGAAGACGGTGCGGGTGCTGGAGTTTCCGGACGCCATCCATGGCTTCTACATGTTCCCGAAGCTCCCCGACACCGGGAAGCTCGTCAAGGACGTTAAGAACTTCATGGAAACTGCCACGTCCGACCATTAATCCGCTGAGTGGTCGACTCAGCTCGTATGCAGCCTCGCCCGCGAGAGCTCCATCGTGTCTGATGCGAGGGAAATATCAGTTTCGGTATTGTCTGTAGGTCCTTCGCCACAAGCGAGTTTGAGTTGATCGCGGTGCATGCAACAAATCTTTTTTATAAAGTTACACCTTTGTTAGCAAAGATTAAAAAACTTCTCTCAAAAAAATCTTCCTACCATTTAAAAAAACTTTCTCACCATGACCAACAAGCATGCGCCACATGGCGCAGCTGGTTGACCATCATTCTAGCGCCTCTTAATGTGTTTAATTAATAGGTACTTGAGAAGTTCACGCGTCTCAGTTGATTCCACTGAGGCCCAAGAGTAGGGCGACTGACAGGTGCCCGTAAGGAGCGTCAATCATGACAAGGCCAAGTTAGGACCTCGCCGGAAACAGGGATGGCGCTGCCAGCGGCACCAAGCTAAGAAGTCCTAGCTCGCGAAGGCGAGAAAGCTGGTTGACTAATGCGAGTCGAAGGGGGGGGGGGGGGGCTGGGGGCGTCGCCGAAGAACAGGAGATCATGAATTTGGAGAGGTGGAAAGTGAAAGGTGCACTCATGGTGGCAACAAACTGGAAACTTTTTTATGTTGCACGTGCTAAGCAACCATGAACTTCGGGTTGTGAAGCTGGCCTGATCCGGCGAGGCAACGAAGCGTGTTCAACAATGCCAGCATGGAACCGAAGGATTGAAAGAGAGAGAAACAAAATGAAAGAGAAGTAGAGAACTACGTGGAAAACTTTTTTTTTGCGCGCGGGGGGGGGGGGGGGCATGTGGAATACGTGATAACCAATCCAAACTACTCCAGTTTATATGAAAAACGAGGACTAGAGAAGGAAGAACACATGACTAGACTACAAAAACTATACTTCATTAGCCGAGTAATGCTAGACCTACGTAAAGTAACTTACGATTTTCACATATTTTCTTCTTTTCAACATATGAAGTGCACATGATGGCCGAACTACTATTCAAATGCTATATAAATATTCTACCAGAAAAAAGAAAAGTGCCCAGAAATTTTGTCAAAAAAAAATCTCAAAAAACTGAACATCCCTTGTATTCAATCTGGGATAGTTTCAACAAGTTTTGCCAAGTTGAAAAACAATTAGAGAGACAATTCAAATTAAGAGCCATTTTAGATCAAATTTTTGCCGAAAACCAAAGTTCCAGAAAAATTGAATAAAAGATTCAAAAATCCAGCCAAACCATGTTTTAAAGGGAAATGCTTGCCTTCAGCTGATCGATTTTTAGGTGAGCGTCCGCCGCCTCTGTGTCCATCATATTTGTTTTTCATCGGACGATCGAAGGCCAACCTCCCCTGACCGTATATTTTTGCAACTCCACCCATGTTTCAGAATGCAAGACCGCAACTAGGCCTTTATTGCAAATCGGCCGATGAGCTAGATCCTACAGTGGTTAGGATTGGGGAGGGTGACTGAGGGAGTCCTGGATTAAGGGGTCCTCGGACAGCCGGACTATATACTTTGGCCGGACTGTTGGACTATGAAGATACAAGATTGAAGACTTCGTCCCGTGTCCGGATGAGACTCTCCTTTGCGTGGAAGGCAAGCTTGGATATTCAGATATGTAGATTTTCTTCTCTGTAACCGACTAGAGAGAACCCTAGCCCCCTCCGGTGTCTATATAAACCGGAGGGTTTAGTTCGTAGGACAACAACAATCATAATCATAGGCTAGCTTCTAGGGTTTGGCCTCTACGATCTCGTGGTAAATCAACTCTTGTAATACTCATATCATCAAGATCAATCAAGGAGGAAGTAGGGTATTGCCTCCATCGAGAGGGCCCGAACCTGGGTAAAACATCGTGTCCCCTGCCTCCTGTTACCATTAGCCTTAGACGCACAGTTCGGGGCCCCCTACCCGAGATCCGCCGGTTTTGACACCGACATTGGTGCTTTCATTGAGAGTTCCACTGTGTCGTCGCTGCACGGCTTGATGGCTCCTCCGATCATCTTCAACGATGCGGTCCAAGGGGGGGGGGTTCCTTTCCGGACAGATCTTCGTATTCGGCGGCTTCATACTGCAGGCCAACTCGCTTGGCCATCTAGAGCAGATCGATAGCTACGCCCCTGGCCATCAGGTTAGGTTTGGAAGCTTAAACTATACTGCCGACATCCGCGGAGACTTGATCTTTGACGGATTCGAGCCCATGACATGTGCACCGAACAGTCACGACGGGCATGACTTTGATTTGCCGTCGAACAATATTCGGGAGATCGCGCCTGCGTTGGCACCGGGAATCAATCCGGAGCAGATCGTGCCTTCCAAGGCCGGGTGGATGGACCCCACCACGGAGGCCGCACACTCATCGGCGTCGGAGCCAAACACTGATCTCACCTCCAGCGAGAGTGGTGTCATCAGACCCTCGGACTCGCCTCCGGCTACAGGATCTGAACCGCGGCGTACGTGCCTGTTGAATCTGATTGGGCACCGGTCATGGAGTTCACTGCTGCGGATATTTTTCAGCACTCGCCCTTAGGTGATGTACTGAACTCATTAAAGTCTCTTTCCTTGTCAAAAGATTCCTGGCCGAACTATGTTCGGCTCGAGTGGGATGCGGACGACGAAGAAATTCGTTTCCCACCCACCACCCACTTCATAGCCACTGTCGATGACTTAACCGACACGCTCGATTTCGACTCCGAAGACGTCGACGGTATTTACGATGACGCAGGAGAAGAACAGGAACCACCGCCCACGGGGCGCTGTTCTGCCACCTCATCATACGATATATACATGGTGGACACACCAAAAGAAGGCGATGGTGACGATACAACGAAGGATAATCCCCTCGATAAGCCACCAAAGCGGCGTCGTAGACGCCGCTCTAAATCCCGCCACAGTAAAAACAGCGACAACAGCACAAGAAATAATAATACCCCAGTTGATTCCAAAGGAAACGACGACCCCATGGACCCAGCGATGGTGCAGGGTGAGCCAGGGGACGGTGAAAACAGTCTGGAGCCGACGTCAGATAACGCCGATCCCGAGGGTAAAATTCAACAACCGGTCTCCGGAGAGGAGAACAGCCCCGACGATGATGCACTCATCATCCCAGAAAAAATCTTGGAACAAGAGAACCTCCACAAAAGGCTTATGTCCACCGCGAGGAGCCTAAAGAAGCAGAAGCAAAGGCTTAAGGCCGCGCGAGATACGCTCAACCGCAGGTGGAACAAAGTGTTCGACACAGAAGAAAAATACGGTGACGATCGCCACACAAAGAGCTATCCAACGCGCAAGCTGCTGCCCGAATTCAACGACGAGGCCGTAGAGCCCACTCAGCCGAAAACGACCTATCAGCCGGACCGACCCCCCCGTGGCCGTGACAAGACGGCTAATGATGCCGCACACAAGTCAGCACACGATTTATGTGAGCTCCTGGACAGAAAGTCCGGTATGGCCAAATCCATCTACGGATCTAGGAAGCTGATACGTCCATTTTGCATCATGCTTTTATGTCAATATTTATTGCATTATGGGCTGTTATTTCACGTTATGTCACAATACTTATGGCTATTCTCTCTTATTTTACAAGGTTTACATGAAGAGGAGAATCTTTGGCGGCCGAATTCAGGCTGGAAAAGGAGCAAATATTGAAGGCCTATTCTGCGTAAATCCAAAAGTCCTGAAACTCCACGGAATATCTTAAAATAAATAAAGAAAAATCGTCGCCAAAGATGAAGGCCAGGGGGCCCACACCCTGCTCACGAGGGTGGGGGGCGCGCCCCCTACCTCGTGGGCCCCCTGGTGGCTCTCCGATGCCCATCTTCTCCTATATGAAGTCTTTCGATGAGAAAAAATAGAAGGCAACCTTTCGGGACGGGACTCCGCCGCCACGAGGCGGAACCTTGGCGGAACCAATCTAGGGCTCCGGCAGAGCTGTTCTGCTGGGGACACTTCCCTCCGGGAGGGGGAAATCATCACCATCGTCATCACCAACGCTCCTCTCATCGGGAGAGGGCAATCTCCATCAACATATTCACCAGCACCATCTCATCTCCAAACCCTAGTTCATCTCTTGTATCCAATTCTTGTCTCCAAGTCCGGGATTGGTGCTAGTAGGTTGCTAGTAGTGTTGATTACTCCTTGTAGTTGATGCTAGTTGGTTTATTTGGTGGAAGATCATATGTTCAGATTCTTTATGCATATTATTACCCCTCTGATTATGAACATGAATATGCTTTCTGAGTAATTACGTTTGTTCCCGAGGACAAGGGAGAAGTCTTGCTATTAGTAGTCATGTGAATTTGGTATTCGTTCGATATTTTGATAAGATGTATGTTGTCTAACCTCTAGTGGTGTTATGTGAACGTCGACTACATAACACTTCAACATTATTTGGGCCTAGAGGAAGGCATTGGGAAGTAATAAGTAGATGATGGGTTGCTAGAGTGACAGAAGCTTAAACCCTAGTTTATGTGTTGCTTCGTAAGGGGCTGATTTGGATCCATATGTTTCATGCTATGGTTAGGTTTACCTTAATACTTTTGTTGTAGTTGCGGATGCTTGCAATAGAGGTTAATCATAAGTGGGATGTTTATTCAAGTAACAACAGCACCCAAGCACCGGTCCACCCACATATCAAATTATCAAAGTACAGAACGCGAATCATATGAGCGTGATGAAAACTAGCTTGACGATATTCCCATGTGTCCTCGGGAGCACTTTTCCTATTATAAGAGTTTGTCCAGGCTTGTCCTTTGCTACAAAAAGGATTGGGCCACCTTGCTGCACTTTATTTACTTTTTTTAATTGTTGCTCGTTACAATTTATCTTATCACAAAACTATCTGTTACCACTTATTGCAGTACTTGCAGAGAATACCTTGCTGAAAACTGCTTATCATTTCCTTGTGCTCCTCGTTGGGTTTGACACTCTTACTTATCGAAAGGACTACGATAGATCCCCTATACTTGTGGGTCATCAAGACTCTTTTCTGGTGACGTTGCCGGGGAGTGAAGCGCCTTTGGTAGGTGGAATTTGGTAAGGAAAAATTTAAATTGGGTGGTTAAAATTTTCTGTCACTTGTTACTATGGAACGAAGTTGTGCGAGGGGCTTGTTCGGGTATCTTCACCCGTCCCATGAAACAAAGAGTTAATCCTCAACCTACTGAACCTACTGAACCTATTGAAAATGAAACTCCTTTTCAAATTCCTTCGGTGTTGATGGAAAAACTGCTAGCTAACACTTTTACAGGAGATGGAACAAAGCATCCTGATGAATATCTACGCTATGTGGATGATGTTTGTGGACTATTTAAGCTTGCAGGTATACCCGATGATGTTGTTAAGAAGAAGGCCTTCCCTTTATCTTTGAAGGGAGACGCATTGACATGGTATAGGCTATGTGATGATATGAGATCATGGAACTATAAAAGATTGAAATTGGAATTTCATCAAAAGTATTACCCTATGCATCTTGTTCATCGTGATCGCAATTATATAAATAATTTTTGGCCTCGCGAAGGAGAAAGCATCGCTCAAGCTTGGGGGAGGCTTAAATCAATGTTATATTCATGCCCCAATCATGAGCTCGCAAGAGAAGTAATTATGCAAAGTTTTTATGCTCGGCTTTCTGATAACAATCGCACCATGCTCGTTACTTCTTGCGCTGGCTCTTTTATGATGAAGCCTATTGAATTTAGATGGAATTTATTGGATAGAATTAAACGCAACTCTGAAGATTGGGACCTTGACGAAGGTAAGGAGTCAGGTATGACACCTAAGTTTGATTGTGCTAAATCTTTTATGGATACCGATATTTTCCGTAAGTTTAGCACTAAATATGGACTTGACTCTGAGATAGTAGCTTCTTTTTGTGAATCTTTTGCTACTTATGTTGATCTCTCCAAGGAGAAGTGGTTTAAATATCATCCTCCCATAGAAGTAAAAGTAGCTGCACCTATTAAAGTTGAAGAAAAGACTGTCACTTACAATGATCCTATTGTTCCCACTTCTTATGTTGAGAAACCACCTTTCCCTGTTAGAATGAAGGATCATGCTAAAGCTTCAACTGTTGTCCGTAAAAGCAATATTAGAACTTACACCCCTCCTGAGCAAGTCAAAGTAGAACCTAATATTGCTATTGTTAAAGATCTCTTGTCTGATAATATTGATGGGCATGTTATTCAATTCTCTGGTGAAACTGCTAGAATTGCTAAACCCTGTGATAGAGATAAACATAGACCTGTGGTAGGCATGCCGGTTATTTCTGTTAAAATAGGAGATCATTGTTATCATGGCTTATGTGATATGGGTGCTAGTGCTAGTGTTATACCAATTGACTTATACAAAGAAATCATGCATGATATTGCACCAGCTGAGTTAGAAGACATTGATGTTACAATTAAACTTGCCAATAGAGATACTATATCTCCAATAGGAATTGTTAGAGATGTTGAAGTCTTGTGTGGAAAAACCAAATATCCTGCTGATTTTCTTGTTCTTGGTTCTCCACAAGATAGCTTTTGTCCTATTATATTTGGTAGACCCTTCTTGAATACTATTAATGCTAAGATAGACTGCGAAAAGAATGTTGTTACTATTGGCTTGGATGATATGGTTCATGAGTTTAATTTCTCTAAATTTAGTAAACAACATCGTGAGGAAGAATTGCCTAGTAAAGATGAGATTATTAGTCTTGCTTCTATTGCTGTACCTCCTACTGATACTTTAGAACACTATTTGCTAGACCATGAAAATGATATGTTCATGAATGAAAGAAGGGAAATAGATGAAGTATTCTTTAAACAGGAACCTATTCTCGCAACACAATTTGCTGTTGAAATCCTAGGGATCCTCCTCCACCCAAGGGTGATCCGTGTTTGAGCTTAAACCATTGCCTGATAATCTTAAATATGCTTATCTTGATGAAAAGAAAATATATCCTGTCATTATTAGCGCTAACCTTTCAGAGCATGAAGAAGAAATATTATTGAAAACTCTGAATAAGCACGGTGCCGCTATTGGATATACTCTGGATGATCTTAAGGGCATCAGTCCCACTCTATGTCAACATAAAATAAATTTGGAAGCGGATGCCTTTGTGATCCTCAATGATGTTTGAATCCTAAAATGAAAGAAGTGGTAAGAAAAGAAATACTCAAGCTTCTGGAGGCAGGTATAATTTACCCGTTCTTTGATAGTCGTTGGGTAAGTCCTGTCCATTGTGTCCCTAAGAAGGGAGGTATTACTGTTGTCCCTAATGATAAAGATGAATTGATTCCGCAAAGAATTATCACAGGTTATAGGATTGTAATTGATTTCTGCAAATTAAATAAGGCTACTAAGAAAGATCATTACCCCTTACCTTTTATTGATCAAATGCTAGAAAGATTATGCAAGCATACACACTATTGCTTTCTAGATGGTTATTCTGGGTTCTCCCAAATACCCGTGTCGGCTAAAGATCAATCAAAGACTACTTTTACATGCCCTTTTGGTACTTTTGCTTATAGACGTATGCCTTTTGGTTTATGTAATGCACCTGCTACCTTTCAAAGATGCATGATGGCTATATTCTCTGACTTTTGTGAAAAGATTTGTGAGGTTTTCATGGACGACTTTTCCGTCTATGGTTCCTCTTTTGATGATTACTTGAGAAATCTTGCTCGAGTTTTGCAGAGATGTGAAGAAACTAATCTTGTCTTGAATTGGGAAAAATGCCACTTTATGGTTAATGAAGGTATTGTCTTGGGGCACAAAGTTTCTGAAAGAGGTATTGAAGTTGATAAAGCCAAGGTTGATGCTATTGAAAAGATGCCATGTCCCAAGGACATCAAAGTTATAAGAAGTTTCCTTGGTCACGCCGGATTTTATAGGAGGTTCATTAAAGACTTCTCAAAAATTTCTCGGCCTCTGACTAATTTATTACAAAAAAGATATACCATTTGTCTTTGATGATGATTGTGTAGAAGCATTCAAAATACTTAAGAAAGCATTAGTCTCTGCACCTGTTGTTTAGCCACCTGATTGGAATTTACCCTTTGAAATTATGTGTGATGCTAGTGATTATGTTGTACGTGTTGTTCTAGGGCAAAGAGTTGATAAAAAATTAAATGTTATCCATTATGCTAGTAAGACTCTAGACAATGCTCAAAGAAATTATGCTACTACCGAAAAGGAACTTTTAGCAGTTGTATTTGCTTGTGATAAATTCAGACCCTATATTGTTGATTCTAAAGTCACTATTCACACTGATCATGCTGCTATTAAATATCTTATGGAAAAGAAGATGCAAAACCTAGACTCATTAGATGGGTTCTCTTGCTGCAAGAATTTGATTTGCATATTGTTGATAGAAAAGGAGGTGAGAACCCTGTTGCAGACAACTTATCTAGGTTAGAGAATGTTCTTGATGACCCACTACCTATTGATGATAGTTTTCCTGATGAACAATTAAATGTCATAAGCACTTCTTGTAGCACTCCATGGTATGCTGATTATGCTAATTATATTGTTGCTAAATTTATACCACCTAGCTTCACATACCAGCAAAAGAAAAGTTTTTCTATGACTTGCGACATTACTTTTGGGATGACCCACATCTTTATAAAGAAGGAGTATATGGTGTTATTAGACGTTGTGTACCTGAGCATGAACAAGAACAGATCCTACGCAAGTGTCACTCCGAAGCTTATGGAGGACACCTACCGGAGATAGAATCGCACATAAGGTATTGCAATCTGGTTTTTATTGGCCTACTCTCTTGAAGGATGCCCGTAAGTTTGTTTTGTCTTGCGACGAATGTCAAAGAATTGGTAATATTAGTAGACGTCAAGAAATGTCTATGAATTATTCACTTGTTATTGAACCATTTGATGTTTGGGGCTTTGATTATATGGGACCTTTTCCTTCCTCTAATGGATATACACATATTTTAGTTGCTGTTGATTACGTGACTAAGTGGGTAGAAGCTATTCCAACTAGTAGTGCTGATCATAACACTTCTATTAAAATGCTTAAGGAAGTTATTTTTACGAGGTTTGGAGTCCCTAGATATTTAATGACTGATGGTGGTTCACACTTTATTCATGGTGCTTTCCGTAAGATGCTTGCTAAATATGACGTTAATCATAGAATTGCATCTCCATATCACCCGCAGTCTAGTGGTCAAGTAGAATTGAGCAATAGAGAGCTCAAATTAATTTTGCAAAAGACTGTCAATAGGTCTAGAAAGAATTGGTCCAAGAAACTTGGTGACGCATTATGGGCCTATAGAACTGCATATAAGAATCCTATGGGTATGTCTCCGTATAAAATGGTTTATGGAAAAGCATGTCACTTACCTCTCGAACTAGAACATAAGGCATATTGGGCTATTAAAGAGCTCAACTATGATTTCAAACTTGCCGGTGAGAAGAGGTTATTTGATATTAGCTCACTTGATGAACGGAGAACCCAGGCTTATGAAAATGCCAAGTTGTTTAAAGAAAAAGTTAAAAGATGGCATGACAAAAGAATACAAAAGCGTGAGTTTAATGTAGGTGATTATGTATTGCTATACAACTCTCGTTTAAGATTTTTTTGCAGGAAAACTTCTCTCTAAATGGGAAGGTCCCTACGTTATCGAGGAGGTTTATCGTTCCGGTGCCATAAAAATCAACAACTTCGAAGGCACAAATCCGAAGGTGGTAAACGGTCAAAGGATCAAACACTATATCTCAGGTAATCCTATAAATATTGAAACCAATATTATTGAAACCGTAACCCCAGAGGAATACATAAGGGACACTTTCCATAACGTTCTAGACGCCGAATAGGAATAGGTATATGGTACGGTAAGTAAACCGACTCCAAAACATTTTTTAAAGCATTATTTCTCCGTTTTGGAATATTTAGAAAAATAGAAAAATGAGTAGCAGTCCGGGGAGGACACGAGGCCTCCACGAGGGTGGAGGGCGCGCCCTACCCCCCTGGGCGCGCCCCCTACCTCGTGAGAACCTCGTGTGCCCTCCGGACTCCGTTTCCTTGCACGATATGTATTTTGGTCGGTAAAAATTCATTATATATACTCCCAAAGGTTTTAACTCCCATATCACGCAAATATCCTCTGTTTTTGTTTCGAGCTATTGCTGCTGCAGATTAGAGCAAGATGTCTTCTCAAGAGTTAGTCGGGGAGAGCTGGGTATCTAACCTGGCAGCGGAACCAAGGGCAAACAGCGATGCTGACCACTTTGGGCCAGCAACGGAGGAAGAGATGGAGGCTGACCTGATGAGGGTAGATGCCATGGAAGATCAAGAAGTCACCTCTCGCCTCCGAGCTAGGTTTACGATGGGGGAACTACAGAGCTCAGCTATTCCAAACTCGGTTATTCCTTCCAATGTTAGATTTCTTTCCTATGAAAATATGAGGAGTGTCTCTTGTTCTCCCGCAGCTATGCAACACCCTTGGGTGCAAGGAGCTTTAGCCGTTACAGGAAAGCTTCGCAAAGAAATAATGGACCTCAAGCAGCAAGTCAATAAGCTCGAGGAGGAGAACCGTATCTTGAGGGTGATCATCGCCAAGAATATTACACCAACAACAAAGAAGGAGACATAATCACATGGGTACGGGCACTCCCCTTGGCAACTGCCAAGCTTGGGGGAGGTGCCCCGGTATCGTATCACCATAACAACTCCTATCTTTACCGCTTTTTTTAGTTCGATCCTATTAGTAGTATCTTGATTTAGTAGAATAAAGTCATGGCATGATATAGTTTTGAGTTTTGCTTTATGATCCTTCTTTGTAATCGAGTCCATGAGCTATATAATAAAGATTAGTGTTGAGTCAAGGGCTTGAGTATTTTGCCATGATCTCGGGTGATTAGAAGAAAAAGAATAAAAAGAATCAAAGAGTTCATATTGATCTTAGTGAAAGTAATGACTTGATCACATAGAAAGAGCATGATGATTAAAAGTTGTTGGGAGTTGGCAAATATAGCTTTGGTCATTGTTGCAATTAATAGGAAGTAATAAGGAAAGAGAGGTTTCACATATAGATATATTATTATTGACATCTTTTATGATTGGGAGCACTCATTAAAATATGACATGCTAAAGAGTTGAGGTTGGACAAGGAAGACAACATAATGAGTTATGTTTTCTTACATCTAAGATAAAGTATGTTGTCATGGATCCTCTACCGTGTTGAGCTTGCCTTTCCCCCTCATGCTAGCCCAATTCTCAGCACCAAGTAGAAATACTACTTGTGCTTCCAAATACCCTTAAACCAGTTTTGCCATGAGAGTCCACCATATCTACCTATGGATTGAGTAAGATCCTTCAAGTAAGTTTTCATCGGTGCAAGCAATAAAAATTGCTCTCTAAATATGCATGACTTATTAGTGCAGAGAAACAAGCTTTGTACGAACTTGTTGTGGATGCAATAAAAGCGACGGACTGCATAATAAATGTCCACATACAAGGGGCAATATAAAGTGATGTTCTTTTGCATTAAGATTTTGTGCATCAACCCTAAACGCGCATGACAACCTCTGCTTCCCTCTGCGACGTGCCTATCTTTTATTATTATCCTCTACCTTATGTAAGAGCCACGGTGATCTTCACCTTTCCTTTTTCATTTTATCCTTTGGCAACCTCAGCATGTTGGAAACAACATGATATATATACCTAATTGGATGTGGGGGAGCATGAATTATTATTGTTGACATTACCCTTGAGGTAAAAGGTTGTGGGGCAAAACTATAAGCCCCTACCTTTCTCTGTGTCCGATTAAAACTCCGTAACCACAAGTATTGCGTGAGTGTTAGCAATTATGAAGGACTAAGTGATAGTTGAGTATGTGGACTTGCTTTTAAGCTCTGACATAGACTCTTTCCGATGTTATGATAAATTGCAATTGCTTCAATGACTGAGGGTATAATTTGTTGGTGCTCAATAAGGTTTCTGATTCATACTTTGGCTTTGTGTAAAGATCATCACTTGAACATGAGTAATCATATGACAAAATCTATATATGTTGCTATTATGAATAATCATGATGCCTTCATGTCCGTATTTTATTTTTATCGACGCCTCTACCTCTAAACATAAGGACATATTTATTGTTATCGGCTTCTCGCTCGAGGACAAGCGAGGTCTAAGATTGGGGGAGTTGATACGTCCATTTTGCATCATGCTTTTATGTCAATATTTATTGCATTATGGGCTGCTATTTCACGTTATGTCACAATACTTATGGCTATTCTCTCTTATTTTAGAAGGTTTACATGAAGAGGGAGAATGCCGCCAGCTGGAATTCTGGGCTGGAAAAGGAGCAAATATTGAAGGCCTATTCTGCGTAACTCCAAAAGTCCTGAAACTCTACGGAATATCTTAAAATAAATAAAGAAAAGCGTCACCAAAGATGAAGGCCAGGGGCCCCACACCCTGCTCACGAGGGTGGGGGGCGCGCCCTCCCCCCTGGGCGCGCCCCTACCTCGTGGGCCCCCTGGTGGCTCTCCGACGCCCATATTCTCCTATATGAAGTCTTTCGATGAGAAAAAAATAGAAGGCAACCTTTCGGGACGAGACTCCGCCGCCACAAGGCGGAACCTTGGCGGAACCAATCTAGGGCTCCGGCAGAGCTGTTCTGCCGGGGACACTTCCCTCCAGGAGGGGGAAATCATCACCATCGTCATCACCAACGCTCCTCTCATCGGGAGAGGGCAACCTCCATCAACATCTTCACCAGCACCATCTCATCTCCAAACCCTAGTTCATCTCTTGTATCCAATTCTTGTCTTCAAGTCCGGGATTTGTGCTAGTAGGTTGCTTGTAGTGTTGATTACTCCTTGTAGTTGATGCTAGTTGGTTTATTTGGTGGAAGATCATATGTTCAGATCCTTTATGCATATTATTACCCCTCTGATTATGAACATGAATATGCTTTGTGAGTAATTACGTTTGTTCCTGAGGACAAGGGAGAAGTCTTGCTATTAGTAGTCATGTGAGTTTAGTATTCGTTCGATATTTTGATAAGATGTATGTTGTCTAACCTCTAGTGGTGTTATGTGAACGTCGACTACATAACACTTCACCATTATTTGGGCCTAGAGGAAGGCATTGGGATGTAATAAGTAGATGATGGGTTGCTAGAGTGACAGAAGCTTAAACCCTAGTTTATGAGTTGCTTCGTAAGGGGCTGATTTGGATCCATATGTTTCATGCTATGGTTAGGTTTACCTTAATAGTTTTGTTATAGTTGCGGATGCTTGCAATAGAGGTTAATCATAAGTGGGATGTTTGTTCAAGTAAGAACAGCACCCAAGCACCAGTCCACCCACATATCAAATTATCAAAGTACCGAACGCGAATCATATGAGCGTGATGAAAACTAGCTTGACGATATTCCCATGTGTCCTCGGGAGCGCTTTTCCTATTATAAGAGTTTGTCCAGGCTTGTCCTTTGCTACAAAAAGGATTGGGCCACCTTGCTGCACTTTATTTACTTTTGTTACTTGTTGCTCGTTACAATTTATCTTATCACAAAACTATCTGTTACCACTTATTTCAGTACTTGCAGAGAATACCTTGCCGAAAGCTGCTTATCATTTCCTTCGGCTCCTCGTTGGGTTCGACACTCTTACTTATCGAAAGGACTACGATAGATCCCCTATACTTGCGGGTCATCAGAAGCGCGCTCCGGACAGGATCAGAGCTACCGAAACGATCAAATTGATCGAACACCAGCTAGGAATCAGGACTGAACGCAACAATCATCGACAGGATGCCACGACACAACCAAATACAGGGGTGCCGCACACCCCCTGTGCTTCACTGATGAGGTACTGGATCATGAATTTCTGGAAGGATTTAAACCCATGAATATAGAGGCATACGACGGAACTACAGACCCTGGGGTCTGGATTGAGGACTTTATCCTTCATTTCCACATGGCTCGCGGAGACAATCTCCACGCCATTAAATACCAACCCCTCAAATTAAAGGGACGAACTCGGCACTGGCTGAAAAGCCTTCCCAAAAACTCAATTAGAAGTTGGGAAGAGCTCGAGGATGCTTTCAGGGCCAATTTTCAAGGGACCTATGTCCGACCTCCGGACGCACACGACCTAAGTCACATAATTCAACAGCCCGGAGAGTCAGCCCGAAAGCTCTGGAACAGATTTCTTACTAAGAAGAATCGAATAGTCGATTGCCTGGACGCCGAAGCCTTAGTGGCTTTCAAACACAGTATCTGGGACGAGAATAGCTTGCCAGACACCTCGGCCAAGAAAAGCTGAGGACGATGGCAGCCTTAACAAGCCTTAGGACCCGCTTTTGCGCGGGCGAGAACAGCTGGTTGGCCCGTAGCGGCACCAGCGACCCAAGCACATCCGAAGTCAGGGATGGCAACGGGAAGCCGGGACGCAACAAAAACAAGCGTCGAAACAATAATGACAGCCTAGAGAACTGTCAATGCCGGATTCAGGGGCTCTTGACCCGGTCAACGGAAGAAGCCATTTAAAGGCAGCAGAGATGGACCGTCCAGCCTAAACAAGATTCTAGACAAATTATGTCAGATTTACGGCACTCCCGAAAAACCTGCGAACCACACCCATAGAGAGTGTAAGGTTTTCAAACAGGCCGGCAAGCTGAATGCCGAACAAAAGGGGAGGGAGACGCCAAGTGAAGATGAGGACGAGCCTCGTCAGCCGAACACTGGAGGGCAGAAAAAATTCTCACCAGAAGTCAAAACAGTGAATATGATTTACGCAACTCACATTCCAAAGAGAATGCGCAAGCGCGCACTCCGAGATGTATACGTTGTTGAGCCCGTCGCGCCTAAATTTAATCCCTGGTCGGCCTGCCCGATCACTTTTGACCGCAGGGACCATCCGACTAGTATCCGGCATGGAGGATCGGCTGCCTTGGTGCTCGACCCAATAATTGACGGATACCATCTCACACGAGTCCTTATGGACGGCGGCAGCAGTCTAAACCTGATATATTAGGACACTGTCCACAAAATGGGGATAGACCCTTCAAGGATCATCCTAAGCAACACTACCTTTAAAGGAGTAATACCAGGCGTCGAGGCCCACTATACGGGCTCTCTAGTACTAGAGGTTGTATTCGGTTCTCCCGACAACTTCAGAAGCGAGGAATTAACCTTTGACATTGCTCCATTCCGAAGTGGCTATCACGCACTACTCGGAAGAACGGCCTTCGCTCGTTTTAAGGCAGTACCGCATTACGCCTACCTCAAACTTAAGATGCCCGTCCCACATGGCATCATCACAGTTAGCGGAAATACAGAGCGTTCCTTACGCGCGGAAGAATACTTGGCGGCTCTAGCAGTCGAACACTGAGCGGTCCCTCCAATCAGGACTAATGGCCGGTCGTCAAGACCACGGACACGGTTAGACGAGTCTGGCGCTCCACCCAATGTAATAGCCCAGTTGGGATTTCCCCATAAAAGATGCTAGGGGCTGCTAGCAAAAAGAGCCCATAATTTGGCTCGACCCTATCAATATAATAACAAATTGCACTTTCATGGTTCATTCAGATTAACGAACTCCTCGCACGTAGTCTTTCACCTGGATTTTTTTCTTTTACAGATGATCATCGTACTACACCCTTCCAGGATACGCACAACGGAGATAAAGGTGCAGACATGCAGCAGGGCCCCGCTCAAAGGTTTCTTTTTAGATTAAGACCTTGCGTAAACCATTTTAATGTCTCTTGTTGCTTCTTCCCCTCCGAAAACTTTGTACAACCGGAAGGGATACTTGCATTTTCGGCATTTTTGTCACACCAGACTACTGCTCATACCTGGAAACTCATGGCTTATTGTCAAGGGCGTTATTCAGCCCAGTACACATTATAAAGTCTGAATACCTTAGGGAGTGTTCGGCGTCGCAAGTTTGGCCTTATATGCACCAGCTCCGAATCATGTCTTTGGTCAAATGTTGGGTTTGCCCGGCTCCCGTGTTTTGCTACCTTACGTTCCGTTCTATCGGCTAAGGCGGCACCAGGAGAACTTCTGCGATTGTGCCTCGGTTCACTTGGACGAGCACCTCAGTAGAGAAAGCCGAAAACTGACTGTCATGATATAGCGCGAGACTGGTCAACCACTCGATGACCCAGCGGAATCTTCGCGATTCCTCCACATTAACGAAGGACCGGTTTCCGGTCCGCATACATCTGGCGCACCATATCCGGCTGAACGTGAAAGTACCAGGGGCTATATAGTAGCCCCACCATCAAACTCCTATGGCTAAGTGAAAGTGGTAAAGCTACATAGTCCGATTGTCTGGTTTGCCACGCTATCACCTCCTTAACAGACCAAGACATTGGAACAAGTGTGACTACGCGTTTTCTCGAACACCCCCGTATTATATGCGTGGGGGCTGAAGCCGACGACTGCAACCTTTCAGGTTATATACATACATAAACGGTCGCACAAGAGGCATTATAATACTTTCGGGCATAAGTATAAAAACATCCTTTATAATCAAAATAGCATTGTCTTTACAATCGTGATACATGTCATTCGAACATGGCACTCTTCGAGCACTGAGCCTCTATTAAACGGGCGCCTTCTAAGACTTATTCGAAATAGTGCTCGGCCGGGTCCTGGCCGTCCGCCGCACTCTGGGTTGCAATAGCGGTGGCTTCCATCCTAGCCCAGTATGTTTTAACACGGGCAAGAGCCATCTGCGCACCCTCTATGCACGCTGACCTCTTCACAGCATCGATATGCGACACTGCACAAAGGAATTGTTGCACCAATCCAAAATAACTGTCCGGCCTTGGTCCTTGTGGCCAAAGATGATCCATGACAGACCTCATAGCAATCCCGGACAACCTGTGGAGTTCGGCCCATTCGGCAATCTTTTCATTCAATGGCAGCGGACGCGTCGGGGCACTGAACTGCGACCAGAATAACCTCTCAGCCTTATGGTCTTTCCGATCTTTGTAAAACTCGGCCGCATCAGTAGCACTCTTTGCCAGGTCCGCATATGAGTCCACCGCACTCCACAACTGATCCAGAGGGGCATACTTCGGATCTCCGAATTTCATCCGCAACAGATAGGGCTTCCCAGCCACGATATCTCCGGCTTCACAAAGCTTCTCCCTCATCCCCCTCATTTCAGAGCGGGTTTCCGTGGCTGCCTCCAAGGCCTTCTTTAGGTCAGCCGCTTTTGCGTTATTTTCCTTTTCAAGGAGCTCACGCCGGTTGGCGGCATCTTCCAGCGCGGTAGCCATCTGGGCTATTTTTTCTTCGCTCTAGCGATGAGCAGCCTGTTCGGCTCTTAACTCCTCAACCGCCTTTAGAGCGGCCGCATCACTTATCCGGGCTTGCTCCTTGGTTCGGGCAAGCTCCGCCCGAAGGGTCTCCACGGCAGCAACTCCATCTGTAGTCACATCATATTATAGATACTAGCGTCATGCTCCTCTTAAACATTTGCTGACAAGCCGAATATACATACCCTAGGCCTCGTCAAGCCGCTTGTTAACAAGCGCGATATCGGTATCGTCCTCTTCCAGCTGCCGCTTTAGTTCGGCAAAATCAGCAGATCGGTCACCCTCAGCCACCTGCACATAAATCATCACGCTTATTACCAGAGATTACGATCCTCTGTTCGCCACATTGATGGCAACCAGAGTCTCAGGGGCTACTATCTATACAGAGCACACTTAGCATGTGCGGAACCATCAAAAATACATTTTTTGCGTACCTCAAAGCCTCTCAGTAGACTCGTAAAAGCTTCATTCAAACCGCTTTTCGCGGATGAAATCCTTTCAACCACAGTACCCATTAAGGCACGATGTGTCTCTGAGATGGCCACTCGCTCCAGAAGGCCCATTAGTGTGTCCGGATGTGTGCCGGACAATCCCGGACTCCTCCTGAAGCTCTCTTTGGGAGCCGGATATGCCAGACTCCGGGCAACTGAAGTGTCAACTTCTGACCTTGGTGGATCAGGAGAAATCCTCCATGATGACACCTCGAGGTCGTCCGCCCCATGTGACGGGGAGGCAGGGGGAGGCATCTCGGTCTCCATCATCTCCGGAGGAAGATCCCCCGAGGACGAACTCTATGGGGAAGGGCTGCGAGCCGGACTGCAACAAATATGTTTCGGTCATTATCCTCAGAGGCAAAACGGGATATGTTTACCAAAGTACTCTTTCACTTACGGCTCGGTGGAGGGCTAGCCCCCTTGCGGGCGCTGCGCGGTAAGGACGCCCTCTAGGGCAGGATCCTCTGGCGAGGGTTTCTTCCCTCGTTTGGAAACCTCCGTTTCCAAATCTTCAGAGGCAGCCCTTTTCTTACCTTGAGGAGAAGGGATTTTAGATTCCCCTCCCCGATTATCCTCCTTCGTGGAGGCACCAATTCCTCCAATCTGGATGTGTAAAAATGAGGCCCACATGTGGCTTCTCTATTCCTCCCCTCGTCTTCTCTTGATGGCACCTGATACGACACGCGGTCAAGCATCCTGGTCAACAAAGGATTCGGCAAGCCTTCGGGAAGATGGGCCGGACACCTAATCCTCTCCGCCTTCTTCAGCCAGTCCTGGCAGAGAGCAAGTTTTTAGAATGATGTTATAATTAACATAAAGGATGGTGTGTTCGATAACAGAAGTATTTACTTGGGTATCCGGACGGTTGCAATTAAGACCCGCGTCCTCGGTGGTGTCCGGACACTTTATTCGTGATCCGAAGAATGACTCATACATCTCTTTGGGCGTCATGCCGAAGAATTGTTGAACGGTTCACGGTCCTTTCGGGTTGAATTCCCACATACGGAGAGGGCGACGTTGGCAGGGCAGGACTCGACGAACCAGCATCACGTGCATTATCTTGACAAGACTGACATCCCTCTTGAGAAGGTCTCGGATGCGGCTTTGCAATGTCAGCACGTCGTTAACCGGCCCCCAGTCTAGCCCCTTGTTGACCCATGACGCCAGTTATGGTGCAGGGCCCGGGCGGAACGCTGGAGCAGCCACACATTTTGTACCTCGGGGAGCGGTGATGTAAAACCACTCCCGCTGCATAAATCAGAAGTCTCCACAAAAGAACCCTTTGGCCATGGGGCGTCGGCACCTTTGCTTATTATAGCACCTCCGCACTCCGCGTGATGCCCGTTAATCATCCTCGGCCTCACATTGAAGCTCTTGAGCCACATGACGAAGTGGGGGGAAATGCGGAGAAAGGCTTCACACACGACGATAAACGACGAGATGTGAAGGACGGAATCCGGGGCTAGATCGTGGAAATCTAGTTCGTAGTAGAACATGAGCCCTCTTACGAAGGGATCAACGCTAAAACCTGAAGGAAATATGCCCTAGAGGCAATAATAAATTTATTATTTATTTCCTCATATCATGATAAATGTTTATTATTCATGCTAGAATTATATTAACCGGAAACATGATACATGTGTGAATACATAGACAAACATATAGTCACTAGTATGCCTCTACTTGACTAGCTCATTAATCAAAGATGGTCATGTTTCCTGACCATAGACATGTGTTGTCATTTGATTAGTGGGATCACATCATTAGAAGAATGATGTGATTGACATGACCCATTTTGTTAGCCTAGCACTTGATCGTTTAGTATCTGCTATTGCTTTCTTCATGACTTATACAAAGTTCCTGCAACTATGAGATTGTGCAACTCCGTGTACGGAAGAACACTTTGTGTGCTACCAAACGTCACAACGAATCGGGTGATTATAAAGGTGCTCTGGTGTTTCCAAGGTTCATGTTGAGTTGGCATAATTCAAGATTAGGATTTGTCACTCCGATTGTCGGAGAGGTATCTCTGGGCCCTCTCGGTAATACTCATCACATAAGCCTTGCAAGCATATAACTAATGAGTTAGTTATGAGATGACGTATTGTAGCGAGTAAAGAGACTTGCCGTAACGAGATTGAACTAGGTATTGGATGTCGACGATCAAATCTCGGGAAAGTAACATACCGATGACAAAGGGAACAAAGTATGTTGTTATGCGGTTTGACCGATAAAGATCTTCGTAGAATATGTAGGAACCAATATGGGCATCCAGTTCCCGCTATTGGTTATTGACCAGAGACATGTCTCAGTCATGTCTACATTGTTCTCGAACCGTAGGGTCCGCACGCTTAAGGTTTCGATGACAGTTATATTATGAGTTTATATATTTTGATGTACCGAAGTTTGTTCGGAGTCCCGGATATGATCACGGACATGACGAGGAGTCTCGAAATGGTCAAGACATAAAGATTGATATATTGGACGGATATATTTGGACACCGGAAAGGTTCCGAAAAAGTTTGGGAATGTATCGGAGCTCCGGGAGGTTACCGGAACCCCCCGGGAAGTATATGGGCCTTATTGGGCCCATGTAGGAGGAAGGGAGAAGGAGCAAGGGAAGGGGGCGCGCCCCCCCAAGCCCAATCCGAATTGGGGAGGGGGCCGGCCCCCCCTTTCCTTTCTCCTTCCCCCTCTTCCTTTCCTACTACTAGTACTCCTTCCTACTACTAGTACTCCTTCCTTCCCCCTCCAAATAAGATAAGGAAAAAGAGGGGAAACCTACTTGGAGTAGGTTTCCTCCTCCCTATGGCGCACCCCCCTTGGGCCGCCACCTCCTCCCTCCCTCCTTTATATCTGGGGGTAGGGGCACCCTAGAACACACAAGTTGATCATTGATCGTTCCTTAGCCGTGTCGGTGCCCCCTCCACGATATTACACCTCGGTCATATTGTAGCGGTGCTTAGGCGAAGCCTGCGACAGAGAACATCAAGATCGTCACCACGCCGTCGTCTTGTGGAACTCCCCTCGGAACCTCTACTGGATTGGAGATCGAGGGTGCGTCATCGAGCTGTACGTGTGTCAAGAACTCGGAGGTGCCGGAGTAACGGTGCTTGGATCGGTTGGACCGGGAGGATGTACGACTACTTCCTCTACGTTGCGTCAACGCTTCCGCTTCGGTCTACGAGGGTACGTAGACAACACTCTCCCCTCGTTGCTATATCATCACCATGATCTTGCATGTGCGTAGGAATTTTTTTGAAATTACTACGTTACCCAACAGTGGCATCCGAGCCTAGGTTTTATGCGTTGATGTTATATGCACGAGTAGAACACAAGTGAGTTGTGGACGATATAAGTCATACTGCCTACCAGCATGTCATACTTTGGTTCAGCGGTATTGTTGGATGAAGCGGCCCGGACCGACATTACGCGTACGCTTACGCGAGACTGGTTTTACCGCCGTGCTTTGCACACAGGTGACTAGCGGGTGTCTGTTTCTCCAACTTTAGTTGAACCGAGTGTGGCTACGCCCGGTCCTTGTGAAGGTTAAAACGGAGTCTATTTGACAAACTATCGTTGTGGTTTTGATGCGTAGGTAAGAACGGTTCTTGCTAAGCCCGTAGCAGCCACGTAAAATTTGCAACAACAAAGTAGAGGACGTCTAACTTGTTTTTGCAGGGCATGTTGTGATGTGATATGGCCAAGGCGTGATGCTATATTTTATTGTATGAGATGATCATGTTTTGTAACCGGTTATCGGCAATCGGCAGGAGCCATATGGTTGTTGCTTTATTGTATGAAATGCAAACGCCTTTGTAATTGCTTTACTTTTTCACTAAGCGGTAGCGATAGTCGAGAAGCAATAGATGGCGAAGCGACAACAATGCTACGATGGAGATCAAGGTGTCGCGCCGGTGGCGATGGTGATCACGACGGTGCTTCGAGATGGAGATCACAAGCACAAGATGATGATGGCCATATCATATCACTTATATTGATTGCATGTGATATTTATCCTTTATGCATCTTATCTTGCTTTGATTGACGGTAGCATTTTAAGATGATCTCTCACTAAAATTATCAAGTAGTGTTCTCCACAGTATGCACCGTTGCCAAAGTTCGTCGTGCGAGACACCACGTGATGATCGGGTGTGATAAGCTCTCGTCCATCTACAACGGGTGCAAGCCAGTTTGCACACGCAGAATACTCAAAGTTAAACTTGACGAGCCTAGCATATGCAGATATGGCCTCGGAACACGGAGACCGAAAGGTCGGCGTGAATCATATAGTAGATATGATCAACATAATGATGTTCACCATTGAAAACTACTCCATCTCACGTGATGATCGGTTATGGTTTAGTTGATTTGGATCACGTGATCACTTAGATGACTAGAGAGATGTCTGCCTAAGTGGGAGTTCTTAAGTAATATGATTAATTGAACTTAAATTTATCATGAAATTAGTACCGATAGTATCTTGCTTGTCTATGTTTGTTTGTAGATAGATGGCTCGTCTTTGTTGTTCCGTTGAATTTTAATGTGTTCCTTGAGAAAGCAAAGTTGAAAGATGATGGTAGCAATTACACGGATCGGGTCCGTAACTCGAGGATTATCCTCATTGCTGCACGAAAAGTTACGCCCCGAAGCACCACTTGGGTGCCGAACCTGCCGCTGATGTAACCGACGACGTTAAGAACGTCTGGCGAGCAAAGCCGATGACTACTCTATAGTTCGAGTGTGCCATGCTTTACGGCTTAGAACCGGTCTTCAACGATGTTTTGAGCGTCATGGAGCATATGAGATGTTCCAGAGTTGAAGTTAATATTTCAAGCAAATGCCCGGATTGAGAGATATGAAGTCTCCAATAAGTTCTATAGCTGCAAGATGGAGGAGAATAGTTACGTCGGTGAACATATACTCGTAATGTGCAGGTATAACAATCACTTGATTCAACGGGAGTTAATCTTCCGATGATAGTGTCATTGATGTAATTCTTCAATCACGCCACCAAGCTACAAGAGCTTTGTGATGAACTATAATATGCAAGGGATGAACAAGACTATTCGAGCTCTTGGCGATCTTTGAAAGCATGGAGGTAGAAATCAATAAGGAGCATCAAGTGTTGATGGTCAACAAGACCACTAGTTTCAAGAAAAGGGCAAAGGAAAGAAGAAGGGAACTTCAAAAGAACGACAAGCAAGTTGCTGCTCAAGAGAAGAAACCCAAGTCGGACCTAAGCCTCAAATCGAGTGCTTCTACCGCAAGCGGTCGTCCTTTGGAAGCGGAACTGCCCCAAGTATTTGGCGGATAAGAAGGATGGCAAAGTGAACAAAGGTATATGTGATATACATGTTATTGATGTGTACCTAACTAGAGCTCGTAGTAGCACTGGTATTTGATCTTGGTTACATTGCTAATATTTGCAACTCAAACAGGGACTACGGAATAAGCGAGCATCGCCAAGGACGAGGTGACGATGCGTGTGGGAAAGCGGTTCCAAAGTCGATGTGATCGCCGTGGCACGCTACCTCTACATCTACCATCGGGATTAGTTTTAGACCTAAGTAATTGTTATTTGGTGCTGCGTTGAGCATGAACATTATATCTGGATCTTGTTTGATGCGAGGCGGTTATTCATTTAAATCGAGAATAATGGTTGTTCTATTTATATGAGTAATATCTTTTATGGTCATGCACCCTTAAAGAGTGGTCTATTTTATTGAATCTCGATAGTAGTGATACACATATTCATAATGTTGAAGCCAAAAGATGCAGAGTTGATAATGATAGTGCAACTTATTTGTGGCAATCGCCGTTTAGGTCATATCGATTGTAAAAGCATGAAGAAACTCCATCTTGATGGACTTCGGAATCACTTGATTATGAATCACTTGGTACTTGCGAATCGTGCCTCATGGGCAAGATGACTAAAACGCCGTTCTCCGGTACTATGGAGAGAGCAACAGATTTGTTGGAAATCATACATACAGATGTATGTGGCCCGATGAATGTTGAGGCTCGTGGCAGATATCGTTATTTTCTCACCTTCACAGATGATTTGAGCAGATATGGGTATATCTACTTAATGAAACACAAGTCTGAAACATTTGAAAAGTTCAAAGAATTTCAGAGTGAAGTAGAAAATCATCGTAACAAGAAAATAAAGTTTCTACGATCTGATCGTGGAGGAGAATATTTGAGTTACGAGTTTGGTTTACATTTGAAACAATGCGGAATAGTTTCGCAACTCACGCCACCTGGAACACCACAACGAAATGGTGTGTCCGAACGTCATAATCGTACTTTACTTGATATGGTGCGATCTATGATGTCTCTTACCGATTTACCGCTATCGTTTTGGGGTTATGCTTTAGAGACGGCCACATTCACGTTAAATAGGGCACCTTCAAAATCCGTTGAGACGACGCCTTATGAACTATGGTTTGGCAAGAAACCAAAGTTGTCGTTTCTTAAAGTTTGGGGCTGCGATGCTTATGTGAAGAAACTTCAACCAGATAAGCTCGAACCCAAATCGGAGAAATGTGTCTTCATAGGATACCCAAAGGAAACTGTTGGGTACACCTTCTATCACAGATCCGAAGGCAAAACATTCGTTGCTAAGAATGGATCCTTTCTAGAGAAAGAATTTCTCTCGAAAGAAGTGAGTGGGAGGAAAGTAGAACTTGATGAAATAACTGTATCTACTCCCTTATTGGAAGGTAGTTCATCACGAGAACCGGTTCCCGTGACAACTACACCAACTAGTGAGGAAGCTAATGATATTGATCATGAAACTTCAGATCAAGTTTCTGCTGAACCTCGTGGTCTACGAGTAAGATCCGCACTGAGTGGTACGGTAATCCTGTTCGGAAGTCATGTTACTTGACCATGATGAACCTACGAACTATGAGGAAGCGATGATGAGCCCAGATTCCGCAAAATGGCTGGAGGCCATGAAATCGAGATAGGATCCATGTATGAAAACAAAGTATGGACTTTGGTTGACTTGCCGATGATCGGCAAGCCATTGAGAATAAATGGATCTTTAAGAAGAAGACCGACGCTGATGGTAATGTTATCGTCTATAAAGCTCGACTTGTTGCGAAAGGTTTTCGACAAGTTCAAGGGTTGACTACGATGAGACTTTCTCACCCGTGGCGATGCTTAAGTCTGTCCGAATCATGTTGGCTATTGCTACATTTCATGATTATGAAATTTGGCAAATGGATGTCAAGACTGCATTCTTGAATGGATTTCTAGAAGAAGAGTTGTATATGATGCAGCCGGAAGGTTTTGTTGATCCAAAAGGTGCTGACAAAGTGTGCAAGCTCCAACGTTCCATTTATGGACTTGTGCAAGCATCTCGGAGTTGGAATAAACATTTTGATAGTGTGATCAAAGCATATGGTTTCATCTGAGACTTTTGGAGAAGCTTTGTATTTACAAGAAAGTGAGTGGGAGCTCTGTAGCATTTCTAGTTTTATATGTTGATGACATATTATTAATTGGAAATGATATAGAATTTCTGGATAGCATAAAGGGATACTTGAATAAAAGTTTTTCTATGAAAGACCTCGGTGAAGCTGCTTACATATTAGGCATCAAGATCTATAGAGATAGATCAAGACGCTTAATAGGACTTTCACAAAGCACATACCTTGACAAAATATTGAAAAAGTTCAATATGGATCGTGCAAAGAAAGGATTCTTGCACTGTGCTACAAGGTGTGAAGTTGAGTCGAACTCAATGCCCGACCATAGCGAAGATAGAGAGAAATGAAAATGTTCCTATGCTTCAGCCATAGGCTCTATCATGTATGCAATGTTGTGTACCGGACTGACGTATGCTTAGCAATAAGCTTAGCAGAAGGTACCAAAGTAATCCAGAGTGGATCATCGACAGCGGTCAAGAACATCTGAAATACCGAAAAGGACTAAGGATATGTTTCTCGTATATGGAGGTGACAAAGAGCTAGTCGTAAATGGTTACGTCGATGCAAGCTTTGACACCGATCCGGACGATTCTAAATCGCAAACCGGATCGTGTTTTTATTAAACGGTGGAGCTGTAAGTTGGTGCGAGTTCTAAACAAAGCGTCGTGGCGGGATCTACATGTGAAGTGGAGTACATAGCTGCTTCAAGCAGCAAATGAAGGAGTCTGGATGAAGGAGTTCATTATCGATCTAGGTGTCATACCTAGTGCATCGGGACCAATGAAGATCTTACGTGACAATCTTGGTGCAATTGCCTTGGCAAAGGAATCCAGATTTCACAAGAGGACCAAGCACATCAAGAGACGCTTCAATTCCATTCGGTACCAAGTCCAAGTGGGAGACATAGAGATTTGCAAGATACATACGGATCTGAATGTTGCGAGATCCATTGACTAAGCCTCTCTCACGAGCAAAACATGATCAACACCAAGACTCCATGGGTGTTAGAATCATTACTATGTAATCTAGATTATTGACTCTAGTGCAAGTGGGAGACTCAAGGAAATATGCCCTAGAGGCAATAATAAAGTTATTATTTATTTCCTCATATCATGATAAATGTTTATTATTCATGCTAGAATTGTATTAACCGAAACATGATACATGTGTGAATACATAGACAAACATATAGTCACTAGTATGCCTCTACTTGACTAGCTCATTAATCAAAGATGGTCATGTTTCCGACCATAGACATGTGTTGTCATTTGATTAGTGGGATCACATCATTAGAAGAATGATGTGATTGACATGACCCATTTTGTTAGCCTAGCACTTGATCGTTTAGTATCTTGCTATTGCTTTCTTCATGACTTATACAAAGTTCCTGCAACTATGAGATTGTGCAACTCCCGTGTACCGGAAGAACACTTTGTGTGCTACCAAACGTCACAACGTAACTGGGTGATTATAAAGGTGCTCTACAGGTGTTTCCGAAGGTTCATGTTGAGTTGGCATAATTCAAGATTAGGATTTGTCACTCCGATTGTCGGAGAGGTATCTCTGGGCCCTCTTGGTAATACTCATCACATAAGCCTTGCAAGCATATAACTAATGAGTCAGTTATGAGATGACGTATTATAGAACGAGTAAAGAGACTTGCCGGTAACGAGATTGAACTAGGTATTGGATGTCGACGATCAAATCTCGGGAAAGTAACATACCGATGACAAAGGGAACAAAGTATGTTGTTATGCGGTTTGACCGATAAAGATCTTCGTAGAATATGTAGGAACCAATATGGGCATCCAGTTCCCGCTATTGGTTATTGACCAGAGACATGTCTCAGTCATGTCTACATTGTTCTCGAACCGTAGGGTCCGCACGCTTAAGGTTTCGATGACAGTTATATTATGAGTTTATATATTTTGATGTACCGAAGTTTGTTCGGAGTCCCGGATATGATCACGGACATGACGAGGAGTCTCGAAATGGTCAAGACATAAATATTGATATATTGGACGGATATATTTGGACACCGGAAAGGTTCCGGAAGAATTTGGGAATATACCGGAGCTCCGGGAGGTTACCGGAACCCCCCGGGAAGTATATGGGCCTTATTGGGCCCATGTAGGAGGAAGGGAGAAGGAGCAAGGGAAGGGGGCGCGCCCCCCCAAGCCCAATCCGAATGGGGAGGGGGCCGGCCCCCTTCTTTCTCCTTCCCCTCTTCCTTTCCTACTACTAGTACTCCTTCCTACTACTAGTACTCCTTCCTTCCCTCCAAATAAGATAAGGAAAAGAGGAAACCTACTTGGAGTAGGTTTCCTCCTCCCTATGGCGCGCCCCCTTGGGCCGCCACCTCCTCCTCCTCCTTTATATACGGGGTAGGGGCACCCTAGAACACACAAGTTGATCATTGATCGCTCCTTAGCCGTGTGCGGTGCCCCCTCCACGATATTACACCTCGGTCATATTGTAGCGGTGCTTAGGCGAAGCCTGCGGCGAGAGAACATCAAGATCGCCACCACGCCGTCGTCTTGTGGAACTCCCCTCGGAACCTCTCTGGATTGGAGATCGAGGTGCGCCATCGAGCTGTCGTGTGTCAAGAACTCGGAGGTGCCGAGTAACGGTGCTTGGATCGGTTGGACCGGAGGATGTCGACTACTTCCTCTACGTTGCGTCAACGCTTCCGCTTGGTCTACGAGGGCGTAGACAACACTCTCCCTCGTTGCTATATCATCACCATGATCTTGCATGTGCGTAGGAATTTTTTGAAATTACTCGTTACCCAACAAAGGCATCCGAGCCTAGGTTTTATGCGTTGATGTTATATGCACGAGTAGAACACAAGTGAGTTGTGGACGATATAAGTCATCTGCCTACCAAAGATGTCATACTTTGGTTCAGCGGTATTGTTGGATGAAGCGGCCCGGACCGACATTACGCGACGCTTCGCGAGACTGGTTTTACCGCCGCTTTTGCACACACGGTGACTAGCGGTGTCTGTTTCTCCAACTTTAGTTGAACCGAGTGTGGCTACGCCCGTCCTTGTGAAGGTTAAAACGAGTCTATTTGACAAACTATCGTTGTGGTTTTGATGCGTAGGTAAGAACGGTTCTTGCTAAGCCCGTAGCAGCCACGTAAAATTTGCAACAACAAAGTAGAGGACGTCTAACTTGTTTTTGCAGGGCATGTTGTGATGTGATATGGCCAAGACGTGATGCTATATTTTATTGTATGAGATGATCATGTTTTGTAACCGAAGTTATCGGCAACTGGCAGGAGCCATATGGTTGTTGCTTTATTGTATGAAATGCAAACGCCTTGTAATTGCTTTACTTTTTCACTAAGCGGTAGCGATAGTCGTAGAAGCAATAGATGGCGTAAACGACAACAATGCTACGATGGAGATCAAGGTGTCGCGCCGGTGACGATGGTGATCACGACGGTGCTTCGGAGATGGAGATCACAAGCACAAGATGATGATGGCCATATCATATCACTTATATTGATTGCATGTGATATTTATCCTTTATGCATCTTATCTTGCTTTGATTGACGGTAGCATTTTAAGATGATCTCTCACTAAAATTATCAAGTAGTGTTCTCCTGAGTATGCACCGTTGCCAAAGTTAAATCGTGCCGAGACACCACGTGATGATCGGGTGTGATAAGCTCTACGTCCATCTACAACGGGTGCAAGCCAGTTTTGCACACGCAGAATACTCAGGTTAAACTTGACGAGCCTAGCATATGCAGATATGGCCTCGGAACACGGAGACCGAAAGGTCGAGCGTGAATCATATAGTAGATATGATCAACATAATGATGTTCACCATTGAAAACTACTCCATCTCACGTGATGATCGGTTATGGTTTAGTTGATTTGGATCACGTGATCACTTAGATGACTAGAGAGATGTCTGCCTAAGTGGGAGTTCTTAAGTAATATGATTAATTGAACTTAAATTTATCATGAAATTAGTACTGATAGTATCTTGCTTGTCTATGTTTGTTTGTAGATAGATGGCTCGTCTTTGTTGTTCCGTTGAATTTTAATGTGTTCCTTGAGAAAGCAAAGTTGAAAGATGATGGTAGCAATTACACGGATCGGGTCCAGTAACTCGAGGATTATCCTCATTGCTGCCTGACGTAAAAGTTACGCCCCGAAGCACCACTGGGTGCCAGGCTGCTGCTGATGTAACCGACGACGTTAAGAACGTCTGCGAGCAAAGCTGATGACTACTCTATAGTTCGATGTGCCATGCTTTACGGCTTAGAACCGGGTCTTCAACGATGTTTTGAACGTCATGGAGCATATGAGATGTTCCAGAGTTGAAGTTAATATTTCAAGCAAATGCCCGGATTGAGAGATATGAAGTCTCCAATAAGTTCTATAGCTGCAAGATGGAGGAGAATAGTTACACGGTGAACATATACTCGTAATGTCGGGTATAACAATCACTTGATTCAACGGGAGTTAATCTTCCGATGATAGTGTCATTGATGTAATTCTTCAATCATCGCCACCAAGCTACAAGAGCTTTGTGATGAACTATAATATGCAAGGGATGAACAAGACTATTCGAGCTCTTCGCGATCTTTGAAAGCCGTGGAGGTAGAAATCAATAAGGAGCATCAAGTGTTGATGGTCAACAAGACCACTAGTTTCAAGAAAAAGGGCAAAGGAAAGAAGAAGGGGAACTTCAAAAAGAACGACAAGCAAGTTGCTGCTCAAGAGAAGAAACCCAAGTCTGGACCTAAGCCTGAAACTGAGTGCTTCTACTGCAAGCGATCGTCATTGAAGCGGAACTGCCCCAAGTATTTGGCGGATAAGAAGGATGGCAAAGTGAACAAAGGTATATGTGATATACATGTTATTGATGTGTACCTAACTAGAGCTCGTAGTAGCACTGGTATTTGATATCGGTTCTTGCTAATATTTGCAACTCAAACAGGACTACGGAATAAGCGAGCACTGGCCAAGGACGAGGTGACGATGCGTGTGGGAAACGGTTCCAAAGTCGATGTGATCGCCGTTGGCACGCTACCTCTACATCTACCATCGGGATTAGTTTTAGACCTAAGTAATTGTTATTTCGTGCCTGCGTTGAGCATGAACATTATATCTGGATCTTGTTTGATGCGAGACGGTTATTCATTTAAATCAGAGAATAATGGTTGTTCTATTTATATGAGTAATATCTTTTATGGTCATGCACCCTTAAAGAGTGGTCTATTTTTATTGAATCTCGATAGTAGTGATACACATATTCATAATGTTGAAGCCAAAAGATGCAGAGTTGATAATGATAGTGCAACTTATTTGTGGCACTGCCGTTTAGGTCATATCGGTGTAAAACGCATGAAGAAACTCCATACTGATGGACTTCTGGAATCACTTGATTATGAATCACTTGGTACTTGCGAATCGTGCCTCATGGGCAAGATGACTAAAACGCCGTTCTCCGGTACTATGGAGAGAGCAACAGATTTGTTGGAAATCATACATACAGATGTATGTGGCCCGATGAATGTTGAGGCTCGTGGCAGATATCGTTATTTTCTCACCTTCACAGATGATTTGAGCAGATATGGGTATATCTACTTAATGAAACACAAGTCTGAAACATTTGAAAAGTTCAAAGAATTTCAGAGTGAAGTAGAAAATCATCGTAACAAGAAAATAAAGTTTCTACGATCGATCGTGGAGGAGAATATTTGAGTTACGAGTTTGGTTTACATTTGAAACAATGCGGAATAGTTTCAGCAACTCACGCCACCGAACACCACAACGAAATGGTGTGTCCGAACGTCATAATCGTACTTTACTTGATATGGTGCGATCTATGATGTCTCTTACCGATTTACCGCTATCGTTTTGGGGTTATGCTTTAGAGACGACCACATTCACGTTAAATAGGGCACCTTCAAAATCCGTTGAGACGACGCCTTATGAACTATGGTTTGGCAAGAAACCAAAGTTGTCGTTTCTTAAAGTTTGGGGCTGCGATGCTTATGTGAAGAAACTTCAACCAGATAAGCTCGAACCCAAATCGGAGAAATGTGTCTTCATAGGATACCCAAAGGAAACTATTGGGTACACCTTCTATCACAGATCCGAAGGCAAAACATTCATTGCTAAGAATGGATCCTTTCTAGAGAAAGAATTTCTCTCGAAAGAAGTGAGTGGGAGGAAAGTAGAACTTGATGAGATAACTGTATCTACTCCCTTATTGGAAGGTAGTTCATCACGAGAACCGGTTCCCGTGACAACTACACCAACTAGTGAGGAAGCTAATGATATTGATCATGAAACTTCAGATCAAGTTTCTGTTGAACCTCGTGGGTCTACGAGTAAGATCCGCACTGAGTGGTACGGTAATCCTGTTCGAAGTCATGTTACTTGACCATGATGAACCTACGAACTATGAGGAAGCGATGATGAGCCCAGATTCATAAAAATGGCTGGAGGCCATGAAATCGAGATAGGATCCATGTATGAAAACAAAGTATGGACTTTGGTTGACTTGCCGATGATCGGCAAGCCATTGAGAATAAATGGATCTTTAAGAAGAAGACCGACGATGGTAATGTTATCGTCTATAAAGCTCGACTTGTTGCGAAAGGTTTTCGACAAGTTCAAGGGGTTGACTACGATGAGACTTTCTCACCCGTAGCGATGCTTAAGTCTGTCTGAATCATGTTGGCTATTGCTACATTTCATGATTATGAAATTTGGCAAATGGATGTCAAGACTGCATTCTTGAATGGATTTCTAGAAGAAGAGTTGTATATGATGCAGCGGAAGGTTTTGTTGATCCAAAAGGTGCTTGACAAAGTGTGCAAGCTCCAACGTTCCATTTATGGACTTGTGCAAGCATCTCGGAGTTGGAATAAACGTTTTGATAGTGTGATCAAAGCATATGGTTTCATCTGAGACTTTTGGAGAAGCTCAGTATTTACAAGAAAGTGAGTGGGAGCTCAGTAGCATTTCTAGTTTTATATGTTGATGACATATTATTAATTGGAAATGATATAGAATTTCTGGATAGCATAAAGGGATACTTGAATAAAAGTTTTTCTATGAAAGACCTCGGTGAAGCTGCTTACATATTAGGCATCAAGATCTATAGAGATAGATCAAGACGCTTAATAGGACTTTCACAAAGCACATACCTTGACAAAATATTGAAAAAGTTCAATATGGATCAGGCAAAGAAAGGATTCTTGCCTGTGCTACAAGGTGTGAAGTTGAGTCGAACTCAATGCCCGACCACAATGCAGAAGATAGAGAGAAAATGAAAATGTTCCTATGCTTCAGCCATAGGCTCTATCATGTATGCAATGTTGTGTACCGACTGACGTATGCTTAGCAATAAGCTTAGCAGAAGGTACCAAAGTAATCCAGAGTGGATCATCGACAACGGTCAAGAACATCCCAAATACCGAAAAGGACTAAGGATATGTTTCTCGATATGGAGGGTGACAAAGAGCTAGTCGTAAATGTTAAGTCGATGCAAGCTTTGACACTGATCTGGACGATTCTAAATCGCAAACCGGATACGTGTTTTTATTAAACGGTGGAGCTGTAAGTTGGTGCAGTTCTAAACAAAGCGTCGTGGCGGGATCTACATGTGAAGTGGAGTACATAGCTGCTTCTGAAGCAGCAAATGAAGGAGTCTGGATGAAGGAGTTCATTACCGATCTAGGAATCATACCTAGTGCATCGGGACCAATGAAGATCTTCGTGACAATCTCGGTGCAATTGCCTTGGCAAAGGAATCCAGATTTCACAAGAGGACCAAGCACATCAAGAGACGCTTCAATTCCATTCGGACCAAGTCCAAGTGGGAGACATAGAGATTTGCAAGATACATACGGATCTGAATGTTGCGAGATCCATTGACTAAGCCTCTCTCACGAGCAAAACATGATCAACACCAAGACTCCATGGGTGTTAGAATCATTAGTATGTAATCTAGATTATTGACTCTAGTGCAAGTGGGAGATCAAGGAAATATGCCCTAGAGGCAATAATAAAGTTATTATTTATTTCCTCATATCATGATAAATGTTTATTATTCATGCTAGAATTGTATTAACCGAAACATGATACATGTGTGAATACATAGACAAACATATAGTCACTAGTATGCCTCTACTTGACTAGCTCATTAATCAAAGATGGTCATGTTTCCTACCATAGACATGTGTTGTCATTTGATTAGTGGGATCACATCATTAGAAGAATGATGTGATTGACATGACCCATTTTGTTAGCCTAGCACTTGATCGCTTAGTATACTTGCTATTGCTTTCTTCATGACTTATACAAAGTTCCTGCAACTATGAGATTGTGCAACTCCGTGTACCGAAGAACACTTTGTGTGCTACCAAACGTCACAACGAATCGGGTGATTATAAAGGTGCTCTCTGTGTGTTTCCGGTTCATGTTGAGTTGGCATAATTCAAGATTAGGATTTGTCACTCCGATTGTCGGAGAGGTATCTCTGGCCCTCTTGGTAATACTCATCACATAAGCCTTGCAAGCATATAACTAATGAGTCAGTTATGAGATGACGTATTATAGAACGAGTAAAGAGACTTGCCGGTAACGAGATTGAACTAGGTATTGGATACCGACGATCAAATCTCGGAAAGTAACATACCGATGACAAAGGAACAAAGTATGTTGTTATGCGGTTTGACCGATAAAGATCTTCGTAGAATATGTAGGAACCAATATGGGCATCCAGTTCCGCTATTGGTTATTGACCGAGACATGTCTCGACCATGTCTACATTGTTCTCGAACCGTAGGGTCCGCACGCTTAAGGTTTCGATGATGCTTATATTATGAGTTTATATATTTTGATGTACGAAGTTTGTTCGAGTCCGGATATGATCACGGACATGACGAGGAGTCTCGAAATGGTCAAGACATAAAGATTGATATATTGGACGGATATATTTGGACACGGAAAGGTTCCTAAGAATTTGGGAATATATCGAGACTCGGGAGGTTACCGAACCCCGGGAAGTATATGGGCCTTATTGGGCCCATGTAGGAGGAAGGAGAAGGAGCAAGGGAAGGGGCGCCCCAAGCCCAATCCGACTTGGGGGGGGCCGCCCCCTTCCTTTCTCCTTCCCCTCTTCCTTTCCTACTACTAGTACTCCTTCCTACTACTAGTACTCCTTCCTTCCCCTCCAAATAAGATAAGGAAAAGAGGGAAACCTACTTGGAGTAGGTTTCCTCCTCCCTATGGCGCCCCCCTTGGGCGGCCACCTCCTCCCTCCCTCCTTTATATCACGGGGTAGGGGGCACCCTAGAACACACAAGTTGATCATTGATCGTTCCTTAGCTGTGTGCGGTGCCCCCTCCACGATATTACACCTCGGTCATATTGTAGCGGTGCTTAGGCGAAGCCTGCGACAGAGAACATCAAGATCGTCACCACGCCGTCGTCTTGACGGAACTCCCCTCGGAACCTCTCTGGATTGGAGATCGAGGGTGCGCCATCGAGCTGTCGTGTGTCAAGAACTCGGAGGTGCCGAGTAACGGTGCTTGGATCGGTTGGACCGGAGGACGACGACTACTTCCTCTACGTTGCGTCAAAGCTTCCGCTTCGGTCTACGAGGGTACGTAGACAACACTCTCCCCTCGTTGCTATATCATCACCATGATCTTGCATGTGCGTAGGAAATTTTTTGAAATTACTACGGTACCCAACAAAACCTAGCCCTCGGAGAAAGTGGGAGATAAAAACAACGCTCTCGTTGGGTTCGGGAGTGGGGACGACCTGCCCTTGAGCAGGTAGCCTGTGCGGAATCTCAGCGGTGAGATACCTGGCCTCCCTAAGATTCCGGATGTCCTCCTCTATGACGGAGGAGGCCATCCACCGGCCTTGAAGATTGGATCCGGACATGGTGGTAGGACCGAAGTGATTTAGCTTGAGCCTTGGGTGTTGGAGCTCGAGGTGCGGGAGGGGAAGGATCGAGCGTGGAAAGAAAAGGACAGGCCTTGGCCCCCTTTATAAACAGCACGAATATCAAGCGTCCCCCGCGTGACCGTTTGGGACTTGCCTAAAATCGAGGAGTCATATTAAACAAACATGGTTGGGTTACCCACACCTGTATTGATGAGAATCCCGTGATAAGGAGGACACGATCTCTGCTTCGACAAGACGTGCCAATAAAACCGCCTCGCCGCGCGTGTAGTGGCTGGTTATTAAAACGGTTCGAATAAAGACCGGACCATGGCGTGATGTCGTAAAAAGTTGTCGGCAGTTTAGATTTGTGGAAAACTATACTCTCTACAGTGGTATGTGGAATTTGTTTTGCAGAGCCGGACACAATCCTCGTGTCCTAAATCTTCTATGGAGTATTCGGAGAAGGAACCCGCCTTGCAATGCCGAAGACAATCTGCGTGCCGGACTCATCATCATTGAAGCCTGGTTCAGGGGCTACTGAGGGAGTCCTGGATTAAGGGGTCCTCGGACAGCCGAACTATATACTTTAGCCGGACTGTTGGACTATGAAGGTACAAGATTGAAGACTTCGTCCCGTGTCCGGATGGGACTCTCCTTTGCATGGAAGGCAAGCTTGGATATTCGGATATGTAGATTTCCTTCTCATGGCCGACTCTGTGTAACCCTAGCCCTCCAAAGGTGTCTATATAAACCGAGGGTTTAGTCCGTGAGGACAACAACACTCATAATCATAGGCTAGCTTCTAGGGTTTGGCCTCTACGATCTTGTGGTAGATCAACTCTTGTAATACTCATATCATCAAGATCAATCAAGCAGGAAGTAGGGTATTACCTCCATCGAGAGGGCCCAACACAGGTAAAACATCGTGTCCCCTGCCTCCTGTTACCATTAGCCTTAGACGCACAGTTCGGGACCCCCTACCCGAGATCCGCCGGTTTTGACACCGACAGTGACGGCGGCTGGATCCATGAGCATTGTCGTTGTGGGCCTACCAGGTTGACCAGGCGCAAACCCCTTGCGGTGGTGATGAAGACGAGGTCTCCGTCGGTGATGGCCTCCTTGACTCAACTAGGTACCGAGCCAGAAACAATCGCCGCCATGGCCGACCTCCATCAGCAAATTTTCACCGTCTCCGCGCGGCGTCTGCGAGCACTGCGACCCGGACGGCAACAATGAGTCAACGAGCGACCATACACAGATGAGTTCATGCAATAACAACGGAGTTGCAAACGGCGATGGCAACAACGGCGGTGGTGTTGCGACATCATCGTTCGTTGCAAAAAGAGAAAAGAAATATACAACATCAACCTTTTTGCAATAGTCCTCCTACAACATTTTCTATGTTGCAAAAAGTGAAGACTTTTTTTTTGCAACACAACCTTTATTGCAAAAATTTCTGAAACATTAGCTCAGTTGCAAAAGGTTCTGTAACATTGCCTTTGTTGCGATGATGAAGACAGGATAGGCCATGATAAATATAACGGCAGCCGAGGTGGCGGATCTCTGGCTGACGCGTAGCACGCCCCTATATTAAATCTGGGAAACTTTCAACATATTCTACCAAGTAGAAAAAACATTAGATCAAAAATTCGAATTCGGAGCCATTTTTTGCTCAATTTTTGACCAAAACAAAAATTTACCAGAAAAATTGAAGTAATTTTCAAAAACTCACACAACCATTATATTCACTTTGGGAAAGTCTCAACAAGTTTTGCCAAGTAGAAAATATTAGAACAAAAATTCAAATTCAAAGCCATTTTGTCCCAAAAAAAAGTTTCCAAAAAATTGATAAATTTCTCAAAAATCTACACAACCCTTAGATTCAATATGTGAAAGATTCAAGAAGTTTTGCTCACTGGATAAAAAAGTGGAAGCAAATTTCAGATTCTGCAGATGGTGACATGGCGTATGACTTGGTGTTGACTAAGCCGTTGACTCGTCAAAACCAGTCAAAAACCACTCTAATGTTGTTTCTTGTCCAGTTCTAAATTAGACCCTAAAATCTAAAAAGTGCATATGCACTGTTTGGGCGAACCGAGCGGCCGACTCCTGGCCACTCGATTCCGCGCGGACATAGTCCAGGTGCCATCTAGGTTGAATCATATGGACTGGTTTTGGACTCTTGCTCTTTAAAATAGTGGGCCAGGTAATATAATTAGAAGAAAAAGTAGTACGCAATGTCCATTCTCTCTCTCCGCATGTGACTAATTTAACTATCTTTCACAAAAATTAAAAAATTCATATCTTTCAAACCTTGCATCGGAATTCAGATCCGTTTTCACCTTTGGACTTCTCACGTCGAGATTTTTAAAACTAGATTCCGCATGGGTATGTTTCGATGAAATTTTCTTGATGCCAACTTTGAAGCTATATGGTACAACTTTAGTACTTGTTGTGCAACTTTGGTACTATATGGTGCAACTTTTTTTCCGGAACAAAATTTTAGAGCTGTATAATCCAACTTCTATGAGGTTGCAACATAGCAACCATGACAATCTGATTTGCAACTAGTCTACTGCCGTGGCCAACTACCTAGTCGTAGATGCGCAACCATCCTCCTTACTTGTAATGTAGTCTAGTTGCACACAAGGATGTTTAGTTGGCATGAAGACTAGTTGCACACACATATGCTCAGTTGGCTTTTAATGTAGTCTAGTTGCATGCACATTGATGTTTAGTTGGCTTGTCATATAGTCTAGTTGCACACATTGATGTTTAGTTGGCAGGAAGACTAGTTACACAAACATATGCTCAGTTGGCTTGCAGTGTAGTCTAGTTGCACACACATTGATATTTAATTGGCAGGACACTAGTTGCACACACATATGCGCAATCGACGCGGCAATGTAGTCTAGTTGCACACACATTGATATTTAGCTGGCAGGACTAGTTATACACTTATATGCTCAGATGGTGCGGCAATGTGGTCTAGTTGCACACACATTGATATTTAGTTAGCAGGAAGACTAGTTTGTCGAAACATCCCCATGCGGGATCTATTTTTGAAGAGCACGTCACGAGGGTTTGAACGGTGAAAACGGATCTGAATTTCGACACATGGTTTAGAAGATATGTCTTTTATAATTTTGAAAACCAAAAATTAATGCACAAGAACGAACATGAGGAATATTAATGCAGTGGCATGCAGACATCCATCACATGAGAAGAGACCACATAGGGAGTGATTAATTAGCAGTGTCCTTATGCGCACTATTTGGCAAAAAAGCAGCAGCCGCCCATGAGCGCTAGCGGGCACCCAGCCAACCGCTAGACGCGTCCAAACAATAATGCTAAACATACTGAGAAGTTCTGGCGCAATTCTGCGCTATGCTGTGATTTTTTCCATCTACTAACCAATCATAAACTTGCCACCCCCCCCCCCCCCCCCGATTTTCAGTGGGGATGGGCCGCCTCCCCACCTATTGACCAATCAAATTAACCCTCTTTGTAAAACCTTGTAACTCGTTTGTACGTGTAGCATTACTCATTTGGGAACTGTACCCCGTCGAAATTTCCCCATCTAGCGTGTTACACATTATCCTCGATTGCTAGCTGTGTCCACACACGTCTTCTTCTCCACGGGACCATGGCGATGGCAGCCTCACCAGTTACCAATCATGCAAGTACGAGCGAAGAAAGATTACCAAAACGTGACCCGGAACCCGCACCTACCGTCGCGTTCGGCCGATCTCGCCATTGCTACTATACATCCATACATGCCCCCTCGTAGTGTCTGGCCATCTGCGACCTGCGGGTCGCTCGCACTGCCGGCTGGAAAATCCGAGGGAAGATAAGGAGGGTCCAGCGAGCGAGCTAGCAGCTAGGAGTAGTAGCAGAGGCAATGCCACTGCGGTGTTTGGCTATCTGGGACCCGCTAGTCGCTGCATGACACGGACGTTGTCTTTGTCACTGTAGTGACACAAACACCGGCAGAAAAATCGATAAAGGCAGAGGCCACCGAGCTAGCCACCCAGCGCAACGGAGAAAATGGCCGGCGACGTCGCGCGCAAGGAGCTCCAGGCGCGCGTGGGGGCGATGCCGTGGGCGGTGCGGCTCCAGCTGCGCGCGCTCGAGGCCGCCGTCGACGCCACCCAGCGCCGGGACGGCACCGTCAACCGCTTCCTGTTCTCGCTGTTCGTGGACCGCCAGGCGCCCGCCAACCCCGCGCGCGCGGACGCCGGAGGGGTCCGCTCAGTGGACGTCACCGTCGACGCGTCCACCGGCGTGCGGGCCCGCGTCTACTTCGCGGCGGGGGCGGGGGCGGGGGCGGGGGCGGACGCGTCGCCGCGCCCCGTGATCGTCTACTTCCACGGCGGCGGTTTCACGGTGTTCTCCGCGGCCACCCGACCCTACGACGCGCTCTGCCGCACCATGTGCCGCGAGACGGGCGCCGTCGTCGTGTCCGTGACCTACCGCCTCGCGCCCGAGCACCGCTACCCCGCGGCCTACGACGACGGGGAGGCCACCCTCCGGTACCTCGCCACCACCGGCCTACCCGCCGAGGTCCCCGTCCGCGTCGACCTCTCCCGCTGCTTCCTCGCCGGCGACAGCGCCGGCGCCAACATCGCGCACCACGTGGCCCAGCGCTGGACGGCGGCACCGGCGACAACGCCTGCAGCCGTCCACCTCGCCGGCCTCCTGCTCCTGTCCGCCTACTTCGGCGGAGAGGACCGGACCGAGTCGGAGCAAGCACTGGAGGGCGTGGCCCCGATCGTCAACCTCCGCCGGTCCGACTTCTGGTGGAAGGCGTTCTTGCCGGAGGGCGCCGACCGGAACCACCCGGCCGCGCACGTGACGGGCGAGGATCCGGAGCTGCCGGAGGCTTTCCCGCCGGCGATGGTGGTCGTCGGCGGGCTCGACCCGCTCCAGGACTGGGGGAGGCGGTACGCCGCCATGCTGCGCCGGAAGGGCAAGGAGGTGCGCGTGGTGGAGTTCACGGAGGCTGTACACGCCTTCTACTTCTTTCCGGCGCTGCCCGAGACCGGCAAGCTCGTCGCGGAGATCAGGGCGTTCGTGGAGAGCGTGGCGCCGAATCAGACCACGTAGAGATGTAGAGACGATGATCACGACCACTCGTCGACTCCTCGTGGATGTCGTGCATGTGTTTCTCTCTGCTAATGTATCTTGTTGGATGTTATAGCCATTTCACTGTCAAAGTCGCTGCGAGAATGATGGCACCCCCAAGGTTAAATGTTTGAGAATAGTGAGAGAAGTTCATTTTACGACCTAAAACTACCACCTGAGATGTTTGTTTCCAGAAACTTATTGGTTTAGGGACTTAAAAAAGTCCCTATAAGTCCCACCTAAACCAAATACAAGGGACTTATTCACACTTATCGTGGTGTTTTGGGACTTATCAAATAAGACTCTCGAGGATGAGCTTATTGGGACTTATCCCGGCGGACCTCTACAGCGTCGCTCGGGCTCGTTCCATGCACGCCGCTTCCTCTCGATCAATCGCCTGCCTGCCCGCCTCCTCGCCGTCGCCGCCCGTCACGCCCCATGCCTGCCCGCCTCGCCCGTCGTCGCCCGCCTCTCGCCCGTCGCCGCCCGCCTCTCGCCGTCGTCGTACTGTTGCCGCCCGCCTCGGTTCGCCGCCCGTCGCCGCCCGCCTCGGTTCGTTTCGCCTCGGTTCGTTGCAGCGGTGCCTTCAATCGCGGACAGGCCTCTCCTGAGCCTCGTTGCAGCGGTGCAACATGGACTTATAAGTCCCTCAGAAACAAACAGTAGGGACTGGGACTTATAAGTCCCTGTAAACAAAAAGGTAGGGACTTATGACTTATAAGTTGGGACTTAAAAAGGTCCTAGGACTTATCAAACAAACAGGGCCTAAAACACAACTCTAAACTATGAGACCGTCTAATTTGGACGCGCAAAAATGCTAGACCTACGTATGACTTTACTAAAAGCTACGTAAGCCTTCTATCGCTAACTAATCAGCCCCCCCGATTTTCAGGGGTGGGGCCCCCTCCCTTTTCTTTTCCAATCAAATATCTCCACCTAAGCCTCTTCGTAAGGTACGTAAAAGAATTTACGTAGGTGTAGCGTTGTCCGTACAGTTCCCAACAGTAATGCATGTGCTCGTGCCGCGCAAATCATAGTGCACCGCCGTGAGCAGTTACGTAGCAGCTGGGGTGTCAAACCTCGAGATGTGCGGGCGAGCTCCTCGGAGTCGCCTTAAAAAACCATAGTCGCCGGTATCCTTCGACCCCATCGAACCAAGTCTTTCTTTCAAAGCCACCCACACCAGCCCTGCCGACCTAGGGAAAAGTCCGGTCACACCAACAAGCTCCACGATAACCTTAGAACCAACAAGCCGCGGTCTAGTGGAGAGAAGGAAGTCTTCGATGACAGCTCTGTGAAGCATCATCGTCGTAATCCTTCGACCCCCATCAAACCAAGGCTTTTGCCCAGAGCCCTACGCCCCTCCACCTAACTGAGCCCCGGGGAAGAAGCCAACCGCTATCAACAGATGACAATTCCATGATAGAAGCAGATCAACGACATTGGACCAGAGAGCCCGCCGATCGAGCCGCATGACACCAAGGAGATGAGCAGACACCGACAAACATCACAACCCGGCTAACGCATACATCAATTGTCACCATCCACCATATGATACGGGTCTGGGAGGATTTTAGGGCATCTCTAACGATGTGCATCAAACCGTCCGTAAACGTTCGAACCACGTTGTTCAGACACTTTGTTCCCTCCAACATCGTCCATCAAATGTTCGCGAAACGGTCCGCACGTCCGAGTTTGCGCAAACTGGAGGCAAACCCGTGGGAGGTTTGTGAACAACTGCAACGTCGGACTCCGACACCCCACGCCCACACAAAAGTCACACATAGCCCCTGCTTTTCTCACCTTGTCCCTCCGCCCCTGTTGTGTATCTGCATACTTCGAGACCGCCGTTGTACTACCCACTCTGCCACACAAGCCTTGCCGGACCTTTGTGTAAGGGCATATTTATCCCTAAGGTGTTTTGGTGATTGATGACAATGCTTTTGCGGACTAATCGTGTGCCTTGAGTTTCTCAGATGCTTCATCGCTAAGGCACGAGACGATTCGGTACCCCTCGAAGACTATTGAAGACGGCGTTGTTCTACGTTTCTTTTTGGTGGATTTGACTCGTAGGAGAGCCATACTATTAAGAGGGGGTCCGCGTCGGAAAGGTTCGGGTGGAATCATCACGTACACGTTTCCCTCCTTCTCTCCACCTTTCCCTTGCACTTTGGAGCTTCCCTCGGTTATCCTCGTTGTGCTTATCCTGACGGCTATTGCTGAACTTGTGGTAGTACTGCTCTCTGGAGTGGTAGTACCGCAAGCACCTGCGGTAGTACCGCTGGAGCCCACGGTAGTACCGCTTGTCATGGTTCTAAGTCTGACAGTAGAATAGGGGGGTAGGAATGGAGAGGCAAGATCCTAGCTATGGAGTAGTTGTATACGCAAGAGATTTACGAGTTCAGGCCCTTCTCGGAGGAAGTAACAGCCCTACGTCTCGGAGCCCGGAGGCGGTCGACTGGATTGTATGCGTATGAGTTACAGGGGTGCCAAACCTTGACACTGAGGAGGGGGTGGCTTATATAGAGTTCGCCAGACCCCTCTGGCCCTCAGTTATGTAGGGTTTAAAGTACATTAAGATCGGGGTTACTGGTAACGCCCCACATAAAGCGTTATGATGACCATAAAAGCTACTTAATGACCGACCATTTGTGTGCAGACTGACTTTAGATCTCCTGGCGGTTGAGTGGTTGGCTTCATGGTCGAGTGTCTTCAAATCCGTCGAGTGGAATACTTCTGAGTCGACTGACAAGTGGTTTCTTATAGAGATGCCCTTGGGGAGGGTATCTTGGACAGGTCCATGACCCTACCCTAGGTACATGGCTTCATCATTAGCCCCCGAATGGATCGAGGTTTGAGTGGGGAAGGAGTTGAGAACTCTTCCGACCCACTTTTCGTGCTATGAGTATGTCTTGTTCTGGATCAATGAACTTAGGTGACGGCACCAACTTCTTTTTCAGTCGCCTTGATCCATTCTTTGCTTTCATCGAGGGAATTTTCTTTACTTGGAGTATTCCGAATGACAGAGCGGAGGAAATCTCCCATCTGACAAGTTGTTCTGCATCTCGTGGATTTAGCGGGAGTCGAATTTTGGGAAGCGCGCGGGGCGGAGGAGGCCGCGGTAATCGGATGAGATAAGCCAGGGACGCCTCGATCTCTGTGCCACCTTTTTCGCCATGTATCGCGCGCGCGACTGTTGCGGGATTTGACAGGATCGCCCGGGCCTACAAGTCAGTCACTCGGAAGTAACCTCATATAAGGCGTCGGACGGGGGTTTTTGAACAGTGCGCTCTCATTTCTTCCCCTCTTCCTCAGACTTATCTGCCGCATTCGCTTCCATCTCAATGCCGCTGCTCCGTGCGTGCCTCGCCGGCGATGATAGTGAAGGAGAAGACGGCGGCCCTGGAGCGGACGAAGAAGGCGACGCGAAAGCGGAAGAAGGCGACGGTCAGGCGGATCTTCATCGAGGGCGGCTCGCCGCAGGCTGGATCGAGGCGATGGATCCGCTCGACGATTCGTCAGGCGGACCTCGACGACCTGGCCAATGGAGGACTGATCCTCCATGGATCGGCGCGGCTCCCGGGGAAGGAGTCTGAGCCGCAGCCTGAGGAGGGTGAGGTAGTTCTCTTGGCCATCCATGTCGACCGTGGGTTTTCTTTGCCGCCTCATCCTTTCTTTCGAGGATTTCTGAATTTCTTTGGGGCGCAACTGCACCACTTCACACCCAACACCATTGTGTACCTCGCCGCTTTCGTGTCTTTGTGCGAGAATTTCTTGGGTTGTCGGCCTCATTGGGGTCTTTTAAAGCACATTTTCACCTGTCGCTCCCAGACGGTGAAAAAGGCCAATCCGAGTGACGAGAGAACCCAAGTGATTTAGATATGTGGGGGTCTTGGGGTTCAAATGAGGGGGAAAAGTGCCTTTCCGGCCATGGCCCTTCCCAACTCGGTCCGTGGATGGCAGTCGACCTGGTTTTACTGCAAAGACCAGCTGACGCCAGGGAAGTCAACCGGACTCCCTCCTTTTTCTATGGACCGAGTGAGGAATCCTTCCTCTTTGAAGGTGATCCCGAAGGAGAAGGCGCAGGTTAAGGTGCTGGTCGAGCGTGTAGTCCAGCTTATCCGTGACGGGGTGACCGGCATGGATCTCTTGGAGGTCTTCCTCCGACGACGCATCCAGCCGCTTCAATATCGAGACCATCCAATGTGGATGTATTCTGGCACTGAGGACACCACTCGGATCCACCCGGAGGAGGTCGAGGAAGCCACGCTGGAGAGGTGGCTGACGGCCATCACAGGGAACAGAGACAACCCCTGAGGATCCGGGAGGATTCCTCCACTCGACCAATCATACGAAGTAGACAAGGTCCAATTCTGCATCTCCGACTGTTATCCTGTTTTCTTCACTCTGCTTGCTTAAAATCAGTCGACTAGCTTCTGTCTTGTTTGTTGTCTTCTAGGCCACTACTGAGACGTACTCAATGCCCAACGGGGCGCAAGAACAGGTCGAGGAGGAGGAGGCGAGCGGAGGTGAAAGTCAGGAGGAGTGGCAATCTGATGGTGAGGGGGATGAAGATGACGACGGCTCCGGTGAAGAGGAGGAGGAGGAGGAAGAGGAGGAGGAAGTCGACCCTCCTCGCACGGAGAGGCGATCCAAGCTCACCCATGACCCCGCGGTCGAGCGTGGCAAAGCGACTGTGCCTGTTGGGCAGTCGACGAAACGCCCTCGGACATCCTCTCCAGCGCCGACTGAAAAAGCGCCGAAGCATCCCCGAGCAGCGTCATCAAAGCCGTCGAAGGCCCTGCCCAAGATGAGAATGGCCATTCCCACCATTTCCGGGTAACAACAGAACTTGTGTTTTCTCGTTTTAGCATGGATAGATTCTTGGTCGACTCATTGGCTAACCGACTGATTTCTGAAATCTGCAGTGCTGCTACCTCCGAGACCTCAGCCAGGAATGAAGACCAAGAAATGGAAGATGCTGCCACCTCCAACCTTGGTATGATCTCTGTAGTTTCGCTTTTGGTCGATTGGATCTTCATTTTTAACTTTGAATCTTTCCTATAGCCCCACCTCATGTCATTGATCTCCCTGATGATGACGATGAAGCGCCTTGAGCCGAGGAGGAATAAAAGGCGCTTTGCGCAAGACCTCAAGTTGCATCAGCACCTGAGACGCTGGTTCAGGAGGGTGGCAACATCACTCGGACTTCCGTGTCCTTCGTTGTGCCGCTGACGAGTGCTCGACCTTCATCGTCGACTGCTGATCCACCTTCCTTTTTCGCCACACACCACGTCCCAGAGGACCAAGCGGGTGCTGCTAAGGAGGCTATACGCCAGGCAGGGGTCATGATGGAGCAGGTGAAGGCGATCCGGGACGCCAGCCAAGCGGCTTATGATGCAAGCTCAACTCTTCAGAGCAACGTCCAGGTTAGTTGGACACCGCTTGTTCTGTTAGGATATGGTATCTGAAAACTCTTCTTTCTGAAGATCTCTGTATCTATACACCCACTGGGTGTGTCGATTGAATTTTTCGATTGGTGGGGGCACGCTGAGTGCACCCACTGGGTGTAGTCCCCGAGACTATGGTGGACTGCTGGCAGTCGACTGTAGTCTTTATACTTTGAATTTCTTTTCTAACTTCTTCGCTCGGTCTGGTCGGACCATGTTGAATGGAATCTTGGAACCAATGGGGGCACGCTGAGTGCACCCACTGGGTGTAGTCCCCGAGACCATGGTCGGCTGATGGCAGTCGACTAAGGTCTGAAGAACCTCTCTTTTTTTAGATCATGATGATACCGTGGCTGACTGCTGGCAGTTAGCTATGGTTTAGGATCATAACCTTTTTGTCTCTTTCGGTCGATTGATCGAACCGAGTCGGTAGAACAAGTGGGGGCACGCTGAGTGCACCCACTGGGTGTAGTCCCCGAGACTACTGTTGAATATTTTGATTCGACTGTAGTCTTATAAATGTTACTATTTTTCTCTTAGTCACTCAGAAGCAACCTATCTTTGATGTCTGTCGACTGAACTTTCGCAGAAATCTTGCGAGCTTGTGGCTCGCTATACTGAATTGGAGAACAAACATATCCAGCTCGAACTTGACTTGAAGCTTGTTCAGGAGAACTTTACGAAGGCGAAGGATGAAGCAAAAGGTATGTTTGGTGAGAATCTTGACGACTGTCTTTATCTTTCTGTCCATTCTTGATTCTGATCTCGTTGTCACTTTGCAGATAAGCTGAAGGAGGCTCTGAAGAAGAAGGACCATGACCTCGCTGAGGCGCAGAAGGCGGCTTTGGACAAAACGAAGCTCGCGGAAGAAAAGCTGGCTTTAGTCGGAAAACATGAAGAGGAGAACGCCAATCTGAAGGCTGCTCTCGACGCGGCCAACAAGGAGGTCAGCCGTCTGAAGAATGACAAGATAGCTCTGAGTGACTAGGCTAGCGAACTGGCGGGGAAGAAGAATGATCTGGAGGTTTATCTGGAAGGGCTCGCCAAGAAACTATTCATCATGCTTGAAGGTAATCTCTTTTATCCGACTGACTTGTTATCATCAACTCATCGTAGAACTGTTGGCTTAACTTCGAACTGTGCTTACAAAATTCTGCCAAAACTTCGAGGAGGAGACCAGTCGACTGGAGACAAACTTGGACCCCATTAACTCTCCTGTAAAGGATGCGACCGCTATGAACGTGTTTCGACTGGAGTCTCGTGTTGCTGGAGTTGTTGATTATCTTGCTCGACTGAAGGTTGCGGTGTCGCGAATCGACACGACACTCTGGCCAGGAGAGACGCTTCAAAATGACCTCGAGTCTCTGATGACTCGATTGAATGACGTTCCAGGTCGAGTGCAAGAATGGAAGAAGTCTTCTGCCAGGTGCGGTGCTGACGTTGCTCTGTCCCTGGTCCGTGTTCATTGCAAGGATGCACGAGAGGACAAGCTGGCGTCCATCAAATTGGCCAATACCAAGAAGCATGACTTCCAATCTTTCATGGAGACCTTCATTACTGCTGCCACTCGGATTGTTGACGGAATCGACCTGGACTAGTTTGTCGCGCCCTCCAGTCCTCCACCTGAGGAGTAAAAAACTTCTATGCTTTGTCTTAAATTTGCCTCGGAATGCCGAGTGGTTTTGTAACCTATAAACTTTAACAGGCTTGACGCCTGAGCACTTCCGAATCCGTAGGACGTTATCTGAACTTGGATTATCGTTGAATATGATTGCATTTGCCTTCGAGCAAACTTTATTCTTCATTCGGAATATACTTTAGTACTTGAGACGCAGCTCTGAGGTGGAAAGTCCAATCGACCTGCACTTCATCGCTCTTGCAGGTAGGGATGGAGTGCAGATTGCAGTCGACCTGCGTCCTTGCGGATCCGGATGGAACGCACATTGTATTTGTGGCGTAGCTCAGAAGGAGAAGGTAACAGTTGACCTGCACCTCGTCATCCTTGCAGAGCGCACATTGTATTTGTGGCGTAGCTCAGAATGAGAAGGTAGCAGTCGACCTGCACCTCGTCATCCTTGCAGAGCGCATGTTGTATTTGTGGCGTAGCTCCGAAGGAGAAGGTAGCAGTCGACCTGCACCTCGTCATCCTTGCGGATCGGAATGGATTAAGTACTTAGGCGAGTGCTGGACTGCAGCTAAGCCCCCGAGTGGGAGGATTTCTCTCCACTTGGTAGGATTTTCAAATACTTAGGCGAGTACTGGACTGCAGCTAAGCCCCCGAGTGGGAGGCTGGTTCACCACTCGGTAGGATTTTTTAAACTCAGGCGAGTACTAGACTGCAGCTAAGCCCCCGAGTGGGAGGTTTGCTCTCCACTCGGTGGGATTTTCAAATACTTAGGCGAGTACTGGACTGCAGCTAAGCCCTCGAGTGGGAGGTTTGCTCTCCACTCGGTGGGATTTTCAAATACTTAGGCGAGTACTGGACTGCAGCTAAGCCCCCGAGTGGGAGGTTTGCTCTCCACTCGGTAGGGTTTTTTTAAATACTTAGGCGAGTGCTGGACTGCGGCTAAGCCCCCGAGTGGGAGGTTTGCTCTCCACTCGGTAGGATTGTTTAAATACTTAGGCGAGTACTGGACTGCAGCTAAGCCCCCGAATGGGAGGTTTGCTCTCCACTCGGTAGGATTTTTTAAATACTTAGGCGAGTACTGGACTGCAGCTAAGCCTCCAAGTGGGAGGCTGGCTCGCCACTCGGTAGGATTTTTTAAACTTAGGCGAGTACTGGGACTGCAGCTAAGCCTCCGAGTGGGAGGCTGGCTCACCACTCGGTAGGATTTTTCAGTACTTAGGCGAAACGGATTCGCAGCTAAACCCCCGAGTAGAAGGTTCGCTCTCGACTCGGTAGGATTTTCAAATATTTAGGCGAAACAGATTCGCATCTAAGCCTCCGAGTGAGAGGCTTGCTCGTCACTCTGTAGGATTCTTTTTACAAACTTAGGCAAAAACAGATTCGCAGCTAAGCCACCCACTGGGGGATTTAAAGAAAAACTACAACAATCACTGGGAAAATTATAACACTCTTGTCTTTGATAAACAAGCTACAGAGGTACTTTTTATTACATCTCATCCGAGTGAGTACTTAAGTATAAAAGGGGCGGAGCAGCTCCGCGTTCCAAGCTCGTGGCTCGTCAATCGGGCGATCGACATTGTAAAGACGGTACGCTCCATTGTGGAGAACCTTGGTGACGATGAAGGGGCCTTCCCAAGTAGGAGCGAGCCTGTGTGGCTTCTGTTGATCCACTCTGAGGACCAAGTCTCCTTCTTGGAAGGCTCGACTCTTCACGTTTCTGGCATGGAATCGACGCAAGTCCTGCTGATAGATAGTCGATCGGATCATGGACATCTCTCTTTCTTCTTCTAGAAGGTTGACTGCGTCCTGTCGGGCTTTTTCTGCTTCATCTTCAGTGTAGAGCTCGACTCGGGGTGCATTGTGAAGCAGGTCACTCAGCAAAACTGCTTCAGCTCCATAGACCAGGAAGAATGGAGTTCTCCCAGTCGACCGATTAGGAGTGGTCCCCAATCTCCAAAGAACTGACGAATGTTCGTCGACCCATGCGCCTGCTGCGTGCTTGAGATCGCGCATCAGTCGGGGTTTCAGCCCTTTGAGAATTAGACCATTTACCCGTTCAGCTTGTCCATTCGACTGGGGGTGAGCGACTGAAGCGTAGTCGACTCTTGTGCCTTGAGAGGCGCAAAAAGCTTTGAATTCGTCAGAATCGAAGTTTGATCCATTATCAGTGATGATGTTGTGTGGAACTCCATATCTGAATGTCAACTCTCTGATGAAGCCAATAGCAGTGCCAGCATCAAAACTCTTGATAGGCTTAGCTTCAATCCATTTAGTAAACTTGTCGACTGCCACTAGCAAGTGGGTGAAGCCGCTCCTGCCGGTTCTCAGTGGTCCAACCATATCCAACCCCCAAACAGCGAAGGGCCATACAAGTGGAATGGTCTTCAAGGCTGAGGCGGGCTTGTGTGATAGATTGGAATAGAACTGACATCCTTCACACTTGTCGACTATTTCCTTTGCCATTTCATTTGCTCTTGGCCAGCAAAATCCCGCTCGGTATGCTGTAGCCACAAAGGTCCGAGAGGACTCATGATGACCACAGGTCCCCGAGTGGATATCGTCAAGGATTATCCGACCTTCTTCTGGTGTTATACATTCCTGGCCGACTCCAGTCGCGCTTTCTCTGTACAACTGTCCCTTTATCACGGTAAAGGCTTTGGATCGACGGACGATCTGTCGAGCCTCTTCTTCGTTTTGGGGGAGCTCTTTCCTTAGGATATACGCGATGTACGGCTCTGTCCAGTCGGGAATGATGACCAAGACTTCCATGATCAGGTCGACCACAGCTGGAACTTCAACTGCAGTCGGATCCGTGACACTTCTTGGCTGTGGAGCTTCTTCGATGAAAGGATCCTCTTGAACTGATGGTGTATGGATGTGCTCCAAAAACACATTACTGGGAATGGCTTCTCTCTTGGAACCTATTTTTGCCAAATCATCAGCCGTTTGATTTTTCAGTCGGGGTATATGATGGAGCTCTAACCCCTCAAATTTCTTCTCTAGCTTTCTTACTGCATTGCAGTAACCAGTCATGGCTGGACTTCTGACGTCCCACTCCTTCATCACCTGATTAACCACCAAATCTGAGTCGCCATAGACCATGAGGCGATGGACGCCAAGTGAAATGGCCATATGCAACCCATACAAAAGTGCTTCGTATTCTACTTCGTTGTTGGAGGAATCAAAGTGGATCTGGAGCACATATCTGAGCTTATCTCCTTGGGGGGAAACCAACACTACCCCAGCACCAGAACCATTCAGCATCTTATAACCATCAAAGAACATAGTCCAGTGCTCCGAGTGAACTTGAGTTGGTTGTTGCTGTTCAATCCACTCGGCGATGAAATCTGCTACTGCTTGGGACTTGATGGCTTTCTTTGCCTCAAACTTGGTATCAAGGGGAAGGAGTTCAATCACCCATTTTGCCACTCGACCAGTTGCATCTCTGTTGTGCAGAATCTCTGACAACGGGGCGTCACTGACGACTGTAATGGAATGGTCAGAGAAGTAATGAGCAACCTTCTTCGTGGTCATATAAATCCCATAAACAAGCTTCTGATAATGAGGGTATCTTTGCTTTGATGGGGTCAACACTTCAGAAAGATAATATACTGGGCGCTGAACTTCGAAGGCTTTTCCTTCTTCTTCCCACTCGACCGTAAGTATTGTATAGACGACTTGTCCTGTGGCTGCAATGTAAAGCAGCAAAGGCTCTTTGCTGATTGGGCCAACAAGCACCAGCTGGGTGGAGAGCATGGCTTTTAGCTCTGCAAACGCTGCATCAGCTTCGGGAGTCCACTCGAACTTGTCTGACTTCTTCATCAGTTGGTAAAGAGGCAATGCCTTTTCACCGAGACAAGAGATGAATCGACTTAAAGCGGCCAAGCATCCAGTAAGCTTCTGGACATCGTGCACACGCACAGGGCGTTTCATTCGGAGTATAGTACCAACTTTTTCCAGGTTGGCGTCGATTCCTCGTTCGGAAACGAGAAAACCGAGTAACTTTCCGCCAGGAACTCCGAATGTGCACTTTGATGGATTAAGCTTGATGTCATACCTCCTGAGGTTGGCAAATGTTTCAGAAAGGTCAGTCAATAGGTCGGAACCCTTCCGTGATTTGACCACAATATCATCCATGTATGCTTCCACGTTCCGACTGATTTGAGTGAGCAAACACTTCTGAATCATACCCATGAACGTGGCCCCGGCATTCTGGAGGCCGAATGGCATGGTGACATAACAGAAGCATCCGAATGGAGTGATGAAACTGTTTTGATCTCATCGGGTCCATACAGACGGATCTGATGGTAACCGGAATAGGCGTCTAAAAAAGACAGGCGCTCACATCCCGTAGTCGTGTCGACTATTTGGTCGATGCGGGGGAGAGGAAAATGATCTTTCGGGCAGGCCCGATTGATATGTTTGAAGTCGATGCACATGCAAAGTGACTTGTCCTTCATGGGGACCATGACAACATTGGCGAGCCACTCGGAGTGGTAGATTTCTCAGATAAACTCCACTGCTAAGAGCCGAGCCACCTCCTCACCAATGGCCTTTCTCTTCTGGACGGCGGACCGTCGAAGATGTTCCTTGACAGGTTTCACTTTTGAGTCGACTCGTAGACGATGCTCAGCCAGCCCCCTGGGAACACCCGGCATGTCAGCAGGCTTCCATGCAAAGATGTCCCAGTTCTCACGGAGGAACTGGATGAGCGCTTCTTCCTATTTGGAGTCGAGTGTTGTAGAGATATGAGTCGGAGCAGCACTGGGGTCGGTCGGGTGAATGTGAATCGGCTTTATCTCACCGGACGACTGAAACGCTGATTCCGTAGCAGGCTTCTTGGCTCGCAACAAGTCACTCGGATCTGCAGTTTTCTGGTATTTCTGCAGCTCTACCACTGCCATCTGAGCATCGGCGATCTTTGTGTTGGAAATATGCCCTAGAGGCAATAATAAAAGTATTATTATATTTCCTTGTTCATGATAATTGTCTTTTATTCATGCTATAACTGTATTATCCGGAAATCGTAATACACGTGTGAATACATAGACCACTATATGTCCCTAGTGAGCCTCTAGTTGACTAGCTCGTTGTGATCAGCAGATAGTCATGGTTTCTGACTATGGACATTGGATGTCGTTGATAACGGGATCACATCATTAGGAGAATGATGTGATGGACAAGACAATCCTAAGCATAGCACAAAGATCGTGTAGTTCGTTTGCTAGAGCTTTTCCAATGTCAAGTATCTCTTCCTTAGACCATGAGATCGTGTAACTCCCGGATACCGTAGGAGTGCTTTGGGTGTATCAAACGTCACAACGTAATCGGGTGACTATAAAGGTGCACTACAGGTATCTCCGAAAGTGTCTTGGGTTGACACGGATCGAGATGGATTTGTCACTCCGCAAACGGAGAGGTATCTCTGGGCCCACTCGGTAGGACATCATCATAATGTGCACAATGTGATTAAGGGGTTGATCACGGGATGATGTGTTGCGAACGAGTAAAGAGACTTGCCGGTAACGAGATTGAACAAGGTATCGGTATACCGATGATCAAATCTCGGGCAAGTAAAATACCGCTAGACAAAGGGAATTGTATACGGATCGATGAGTCCTTGACATCGTGGTTCATCCGATGAGATCATCGTGGAACATGTAGGAGCCAACATGGGTATCCAGATCCCGCTGTTGGTTATTGACCGGAGAACGTCTCGGTCATGTCTACATGTCTCTCGAACCCGTAGGGTCTACACACTTAAGGTTCGATGGCGCTAGGGTTATAAAGGAAGCTTGTATGTGGTTACGAATGTTGTTCGAGTCCGGATGAGATCCGGATGTCACGAGGAGTTCGGAATGGTCCGGAGGTAAAGATTTATATATGGGAAGTCTGTTTTGGTCACCGGAAAGGTTTGGGTTTTATCGGTAACGTCTGGGACCACCAGGAGGGTCCTGGGCCCACCAAGTGGGGCCACCTACCCCAGAGCGCTGCATGGGCCATGTGTGGGAGGAACCAGCCCAGGTGGGCTGGTGCGCCCCACAAGGGGCCCAAGGCGAGGAGGAGGGGGAGGGGCAAACCCTAGGCGATGGGCCCTAAGGCCCATGCTCCTGCGCCTCCCTCTCCTCCCCTCTTGGCCGCCACCCCTATCCCATCTAGGGCTGGCCGCACCCCTTGGGGTGGGAAACCCTAGAGGGGCGCAGCCCCTCTCCCTATAAATAGTGAGGCCTAGGGGCTGCCCGAGACACACATAATACACGTGATTCGATCTCGCCTTTGGTTGCAGCCCTCTCTCTCTCCCAAGTACTCCTCCTCTCCCGTGGTGCTTAGCGAAGCCCTCTTTGGATTGCCACGCTCCTCCATCACCACCATGCCGTTGTGCTGCTGCTGGATGGAGTCTTCCTCAACCTATCCCTCTCTCCTTGCTGGATCAAGGCGTGGGAGACGTCACCGGGCTGTACGTGTGTTGAACGCAGAGGTGCCGTGCGTTCGGCACTTGATCATCGGTGATTTGAATCACGACGAGTACGACTCCATCAACCCGTTCACTTGAGCGCTCCGCTTAGTGATCTACAAGGGTATGTAGATGCACTCTCTTTCTACTCGTTGCTGGTCTCTCCATAGATAGATCTTGGTGACACGTGGAAAATTTTGAATTTCGCTCGTTCCCCAACAGTGGCATCATGAGCTAGGTCTATTGGGTAGATTCTTTGCACGAGTAGAACACAAAGTAGTTGTGGGCGTTGATTTTGTTCAATATGCTTACCGTTACTAGTCCAATCTTGTTTCGACGGTATTGTGGGATGAAGCGGCCCGGACCGACCTTACACGTACTCTTACGTGAGACAGGTTCCACCGATTGACATGCACTTCGTGCATAAGGTGGCTAGCGGGTGCCAGTCTCTCCGACTTTAGTCGGAACGGATTCGATGAAAAGGGTCCTTATGAAGGGTAAATAGCAATTGGCATATCACGTTGTGGTTTTGCGTGGTAAGAAACGTTCTTGCTAGAAACCCATAGCAGCCACGTAAAACATGCAAACAACAATTAGAGGACGTCTAACTTGTTTTTGCAGGGTATGCTATGTGATGTGATATGGCCAAAAGAATGTGATGAATGATATGTGATGTATGAGATTGATCATGTTCTTGTAATAGGAATCACGACTTGCATGTCGATGAGTATGACAACCGCAGGAGCCATAGGAGTTGTCTTAATTTATTGTATGACCTGCGTGTCATTGAACAACGCCATGTAATTACTTTACTTTATTGCTAACCGGTAGCCATAGTAGTAGAAGTAATAAGTTGGCGAGACAACTTCATGAAGACACGATGATGGAGATCATGATGATGGAGATCATGGTGTCATGCCGGTGACGATGATGATCATGGAGCCTCAAGATGGAGATCAAAGGAGCAAAATGATATTGGCCATATCATGTCACTATTTGATTGCATGTGATGTTTATCATGTTTATGCATCTTGTTTACTTAGGACGACGGTAGTAAATAAGATGATCCTTACAAAATTTCAAGAAGTGTTCTCCCTAACGTGCACCGTTGCTACAGTTCGTCGCTTCTAAGCACCACGTGATGATCGGGTGTGATGGATTCTTACGTTCACATACAACGGTGTAAGACAGTTTTACACAGCGAAAACACTTATGGTTAACTTGCGAGCCTAGCATGTACGCACATGGCCTCGAAACACGGAGACCGAAAGGTCGAGCATGAGTCGTATAGTAGATACGATCAACATGAAGATGTTCACCGATGATGACTAGTCCGTCTCACGTGATGATCGGACACGGGCTAGTTGACTTGGATCATGTAATCACTTAGATGACCAGAGGGATGTCTATCTGAGTGGGAGTTCATAAGATGAACTTAATTATCTGAACATAGTCAAAAGATCTTTGCAAATTATGTCGTGGCTCGCGCTTTAGTTCCACTGTTTAGATATGTTCCTAGAGAAAATATAGTTGAAAGTTGACAGTAGCGATTATGCGGACAGTAGAAAGCTTATGTCCTTAATGCACCGCTCAATGTGCTGAACCCCAAACGTCGTTTGTGGATGTTGCGAACATCGGACATACATGTTTTGATAACTACGTGATAGTTCAGTTAAACGGTTTAGAGTTGAGGCACCAAAGACGTTTTGAAACGTCGCGGAACATATGAGATGTTTGAGGGCTGAAATTGAGATTTCGCTCGTGCCCACGTCAAGAGGTATGAGACCTCGACGATTTTCTTAGCCTGCAAACTAAGGGAGAAAAGCTCAATCGTTGAGCTTGTGCTCGATTGTCCGAGTGCAACAATCACTTGAATCGAGTGGGAGTTGATCTTCCGGATGAGATAGTGATGTTTCTCCAAAGTCATTGCCACCAAGCTGCTAGAGCTTCGTGATGAACTATAACATATCGAGGGATAGATATGATGATCCTTGAGGTATTCACGATGTTTGACACATGAAAGTAGAAATCAAGAAGAAGCATCAATTGTTGATGGTTGGTGAAACCACTAGTTTCAAGAAGGGCAAGGGCAAGAAGGATACTTCATGAAGCGGCAAATCAGCTGCTGCTCTAGTGAAGAAACCCAAGGTTGAACCCAAACCCGAGACTAAGTGCTTCGTAATAAGAGGAACAACCATCGAGCGAAACCACCCTAGATACTTGGTAGATGAGAAGGCTGGCAAGGTCGATAGAAGTATATTGGATATACATTATGTTAATGTGTACTTTACTAGTACTCCTAGTAGCACCAGGGTATTAGATACGGTTCGGTTGCTAAGTGTTAGTAACTCGAAATAAAAGAGCTACGGAATAAGCGGAGACTAGCTAAAGGTGAGTGACGATATGTGTTGGAAGTGTTTCCAAGGTTGATGTGATCAAGCATTGCACTCCCTCTACCATCGAGATTTGGTGTTTGCGTTGAGCATAGACATGATTGGATTATGTCTATATGTACTGTTATTCATTTAAGGAGAATAATGGTTACTCTATTTATTTGAATAATACCTTCAATGGTCTTGCACCTAAAGGAATGGTTTATTGAATCTCGATCGTAGTGATACACATTTTCATGCCAAAAGATATAAGATAGTAATGATAGTACCACTTACTTGTGGCACTGCCATGTAAGTCATATTGGTGTAAAATGCATGAAGAAGCTCCATGTTGATGGATCTTTGGACTCACTCAATTTTGAAAAGTTTGAGACATGCGAACCATGTCTATTGGTGTATACGCATGAAGAAACTCCATGCAGATGGATCGTTTGGACTCACTTGATTTTGAATCACTTGAGATATGCAAATCATACCACATGGGCAAGATGACTAAAAAGCCTCGTTTTTCAAAAATGGAACAAGATAGCAACTTGTTGGAAGTAACACATTTTGATGTGTGCAGTCCAATGAGTCTTTGAGGCATCTGATGAATATCGTTATGTTCTTACTTCACGATGATTCGAGTAGATGTAGAGTATATTTACTTGATGAAACACAAGTCTGAATTATTGAATGGTTCAAGTAATTTCAGAGTGAAGTTGAAGATCATCGTGACAAGAGGATGAAATGTCTATGATATGATCATAGAGATGAGTATCTGAGTTCTGAGCTTTGGCACGCAATTAAGACATTGTGGAAATTGTTTCACAATTACTACCGCTGAACACCATAGTTTGATGGTGTGTCCGAACATCATAGTTGCACCCTATTGGATATGGTGCGTACCATGATGTCTCTTATCGAATTACCACTATCGTTTATGGGTTAGGCATTAGAGACAACCACATTCACTTTAAATAGGGCACCACGTAATTCCGTTGAGATGACACCGTATGAACTATGGTTTAGAGAAACCTAAGTGTCATTTCTTAAAGGTTTGGGGCTGCGGCGCTTATGTGAAAAAGTTTGAGTTGATAAGCTTGAACCCAAAGCGGATAAAATGCATCTTCATAGGACACCCAAAACAGTTGGGTATACCTCCTAATTCTGATCCGAAAGCAATATGGATTGTTTCTTGAATCGGGTCCTTTCTCGAGGAAAAGTTTGTCTCGAAAAGTTGAGTGGGAGGATGGTGGAGACTTGATATGGTTATTGAACCATTGCTACAACTAGTGTGTAGCAGGGCACAGGAAGTTGTTCCTGTGGCACCTACACCAATTGAAGTAGAAGCTTATGATAGTGATCATGAAACTTCGGATCAAGTCACTACCTCGTAGGGGGACAAGGATACGTACTGCTTAAGAGTGGTACAGTAATCCTGTCTTGAAGGTCATGTTGCTAGACAACAATGAACCTCGAGCTATGGAGAAGCAATGGTGGGCCCAAATTCCAACAAATGGTTAGAAGCCATGAAATCCGAGATAGGATCCCATTATCAGAACAAAGCATGGACTTTGGTGGACTTGCCGATGATCGGCAAGCCATTGAGATAAATGGATCTTTAAGAAGAAGACGGGCGTGGACGGTGATGTCACCGTCTATGAAGCTCGACTTGTGGCGAAGAGTTTTTCACAAGTTCAAGGAGTTGACTACGATGAGATTTTCTCATCCGTAGCGATGCTTAAGTCCGTCGGAATCATGTTAGCATTAGCTGCATTTATGAAATCTGGCGGATGGATGTCAAAACGAGTTTCCTTACCGGTTTAAGTAAGGAAAGGTTGTATGTGATACAATCCGAAAGGTTTTGTCGATCCTAAGGATGCTAAAAGGTATGCTAGCTCCAGCGATCCTTCTAAGGACTGGAGTAAGCATCTCGGAGTTGGAATATGTACTTTGATAAGATGATCAAAGATTTGGGGTTTATACAAATTTATGAGAAACTTGTATTTCCAAAGAAGTGAGTGGGAGCACTATAGAATTTCGATGAGTATATGTTGTTGACATATTGTTGATCAGAAATGATGTAGAATTTCTGGAAAGCATATAGGGTTATTTGAAAAGTGTTTTTCAATGGAAAACCTGGATTAAGCTACTTGAACATTGAGCATCAAGATCTATGAGGATAGATCAAAATGCTTAATAGTACTTTCAAATGAGCATATACCTTGACATGATCTTGAAGGTGTTCAAGATGGATCAGTCAAAGAAGGAGTTCTTGCCTGACATGTAAGGTATGAAGTTAAGACTTAAAGCTCGACCACGGCAGAAGAGAGAGAAAGGACGAAGGTCGTCCCCTATGCTTTATACATAGGCTCTACAGTATGCTATGCTGTGTACCGCACCGGAAGTGTGCCTTGTCATGAGTTAGTCAAGGGGTACAAGAATGATCCAGGAATGGATCATTGGACAGCGGTCAAAATTGTCCTTGGAGTAAATAAGGACATGTTTCTCGATTATGGAGGTGATAAAGAGTTCGGCGTAAAGGATTACGTCGATGCAAGCTTTAACACCAATCCGAGTGACTCTGAGTAGCAAACCGGATATGTATAGTGGAGCAACCATTTGGAATAGCTCCAAGTGGAGCGTGGAAGCAGTATTTACAGAATGACCTAGAGATTTGTGAAGTACATACGGATCTGAATGTTGCAGACCCGTTGACTAAAACCTCTCTCACAAGCAAAACATGATCAAACCCCAGAACTCATTGAGTCTTAATCACATGATGATGTGAACTAGTTTAATGAAACTAGTAAACTCTTTGGATGTTGGTCACATGGCGATGTGACCTGTCAATGTTAATCACATGGCGATGTGAACTAGATTATTGACTCTAGTGCAAGTGGGAGACTGTTGGAAATATGCCCTAGAGGCAATAATAAAAGTATTATTATATTTCCTTGTTCATGATAATTGTCTTTTATTCATGCTATAACTGTATTATCCGGAAATCGTAATACACGTGTGAATACATAGACCACAATATGTCCCTAGTGAGCCTCTAGTTGACTAGCTCGTTGTGATCAACAGATAGTCATGGTTTCTGCTATGGACATTGGATGTCGTTGATAACGGGATCACATCATTAGGAGAATGATGTGATGGACAAGACAATCCTAAGCATAGCACAAAGATCGTGTAGTTCGTTTGCTAGAGCTTTTCCAATGTCAAGTATCTCTTCCTTAGACCATGAGATCGTGTAACTCCGGATACCGTAGGAGTGCTTTGGGTGTATCAAACGTCACAACGTAAATCGGGTGACTATAAAGGTGCACTACGGTATCTCCGAAAGTGTCTGCTTGGGTTGACACGGATCGAGGCTGGATTTGTCACTCCGTGCAAGCGGAGAGGTATCTCTAGGCCCACTCGGTAGGACATCATCATAATGTGCACAATGTGATTAAGGGGTTGATCACGGGATGATGTGTTGCGGAACGAGTAAAGAGACTTGCCGTAACGAGATTGAACAAGGTATCGGTATACCGACGATCGAATCTCGGGCAAGTAAAATACCGCTAGACAAAGGGAATTGTATACGGGATCGATGAGTCCTTGACATCGTGGTTCATCCGATGAGATCATCGTGGAACATGTAGGAGCCAACATGGGTATCCAGATCCGCTGTTGGTTATTGACCGAGAACGTCTCGGTCATGTCTACATGTCTCCCGAACCCGTAGAGTCTACACACTTAAGGTTCGATGACGCTAGGGTTATAAAGGAAGCTTGTATGTGGTTACCGAATGTTGTTCGGAGTCCCGGATGAGATCCCGGACGTCACGAGGAGTTCCGGAATGGTCCGGAGGTAAAGATTTATATATGGGAAGTCCTGTTTTGGTCACCGGAAAGGTTTCGGGTTTTATCGGTAACGTACCGGGACCACCAGGAGGGTCCCGGGGGCCCACCAAGTAGGGCCACCTACCCCAGAGGGTTGCATGGGCCATGTGTGGGAGGGAACCAGCCCCAGGTGGGCTGGTGCGCCCCCCACAAGGGGCCCAAGGCACAGGGGAGGGTGGGAGGGGCAAACCCTAGGGCAGATGGGCCCTAAGGCCCATGCTCCCTGCGCCTCCCTCTCCTCCCCCTCTTGGCCGCCACCCCCTATCCCATCTTGGGCTGGCCGCACCCCTTGGGGGTGGGAAACCCTAGAGGGGGGCGCAGCCCCCTCTCCCCTATAAATAGTGAGGCCTAGGGGCTGCCCAGAGACACACAGAATACACGTGATTCGATCTCTGCCTTTGGTTGCAGCCCTCTCCTCTCTCCCAAGTACTCCTCCTCTCCCGTGGTGCTTAGCGAAGCCCTGCTGGATTGCCACGCTCCTCCATCACCACCATGCCGTTGTGCTGCTGCTGGATGGAGTCTTCCTCAACCTCTCCCTCTCTCCTTGCTGGATCAAGGCGTGGGAGACGTCACCGGGCTGTACGTGTGTTGAACGCGGAGGTGCCGTATGTTCGCACTTGATCATCGGTGATTTGAATCACGACGAGTACGACTCCATCAACCCCGTTCACTTGAACGCTTCCGCTTAGCGATCTACAAGGGTATGTAGATGCACTCTCTTTCTACTCATTGCTGGTCTCTCCATAGATAGATCTTGGTGACACGTAGGAAAATTTTTGAATTTCTGCTACGTTCCCCAACACTTTGAGCCCTTCTGAAAGCACTCTTCAGCCTTCTTCCGATTGCCAGTAATGGTGATTACACCTTTGAGACCAGGCATCTTTAATTTGAGGTACACATAACGTGGTCGAGCCATGAAACGTGCATAAGCTGGCCTGCCCAAAATAGCGTGATAAGCACTCTGGAAATCCACAACTTTGAACGTCAACTTTTCTTTGCGGTAATTCTTGGAATCACCAAAAACCACATCAAGAGCAATTTGGCCAAGTGACTCAGCCTTCTTTCCAGGAATGACTCCATGGAAACTCATGTTGCTTGTACTGAGTCTAGACATTGGAATGCCCATCCCTTTCAGCGTCTCTGCATACAATATATTCAGGCCACTGCCACCATCCATCAAGACTTTAGTCAGTCGAGTGCCCTCGACGACTGGGTCGACCACCAAAGCTTGCCTCCCAGGGGTGGCTATGTGCATCGGATGATCGGACTGGTCGAATGTGATGGCAGTCTGAGACCATTTCAGATAACTGGGCATCACCGGAGCAACCATATTCACCTCTCGGTTTATAACTTTCAATCGATTTTTGCTTTCTACATCAGCAAAAATCATCAGGGTGGAATTGACCTGGGGATATCCATATCACTATCTTCTTTATCTTCAAATTTGTCCAACTCCTTTTCCTTATCTTTGGGCTATTTCCCCTGGAATTGCTGGATCAAGAGCCTACACTGTCGAGTGGTATGTTTCGGGTAAATGAATTTACCCTCCTCATCTTTCTTCGTGTGGATGTGGCACGGTAAATCCATCACGTCATTCCCTTCCTTGTCCTTCACCTTCTTAGGGTTCCAAGACCCTTTGGGCTTCCCTTTGAACTTTCCTTGAGTCACGGCCAAGGCTTCTCCAGGAGCAGCTGGCTCGGCTTTCCGCTTCTGCTTCCGACTGGAGTTCCCTCCCCCGGTTTCATGAGCGGCTGACTTGTACTTGCCACTCCAGAGCCGATCCTCTTCTTCACCATTAGCATACATGGTGGCAATCTCCATCATTCGCTTAAGGTCATGTCCCCGGTTCGACCAAATTTTAAACTTAACTCTCTGTTCTTAACACCTTCCTTGAAGGCACAGACTGCCTGGTGATCAAATACATTCTCTACCATGTGATGCATTGTGATCCATCTCTGGATGTAATCTCTCAGAGTTTCATTCGACTTTTGCACACAGGATTGCAGCTCTGTCAACCCTGCTGGTCGCTTGCAAGTCCCTTCAAATATTCTGACAAACACTTGGGCAAGATCTTCCCAAGTGTAAATGCTGCTGGGTACCAACTGATTCAACCATGCCCTGGCCGAACCCTCCAACATATGGGGCAGATGTTTCATGGCCACCTCATCATTACCGCCGCCAATCTTAACAGCCACTCGGTAGTCTTCAATCCAAGTGTTAGGCTTGGACTCACCAGTGAACTTACTGACTCCAGTCGCCAACCTGAAGTTGGGAGGAATCACCGCGGCCCTGATGGCTCTGCTGAAACACTCTGGTCCTGAGACGTGTACTCTGCTGCTGGTGGGTATATCTCTGTCATGACCTTCTCCGTGAGCTCTGTTCCTGTCGACCAAACCTTGAAAGATAATGGATCTTGCATCAAAGCCTGGTTCTCTGGGGTCGACTAGAATCCTTCGCCCAACACTGTGCTGGCGTCTGTCATCGTATTGTCGAGGCGCGTATGATTCACCTCTTGGGGGAGGGGTGGGCACTCGACGTCGATCATCACGATCGAATCGGTGATCATATTGCTCACGGTTCTTGTACTGATCATCATGCCGGCCTCCACGTTCCTCATGCCTCATGGGCGATCTTGGCCTATGGGCCGACTGGAGTGTATTCGCAGCGACGGATCTGTTGTGAATCCTATTCCGTGACTGTGATACAGCTGAATTTTGATCTCCTGCTTCCCGGAGTAAATCTCTGATCTGTAGCAAGCCTCTGCCAGCCTCTGACTGTGAAGGCTGAATCGACTCGCTATCTGAGCTGCACTGCTAGATTCTCGAATCGGAGTTCGATATACCGAGTCGGTGGTGGAAAGAGTTGACATCAATCGGAGTGCGGAACCGTTGCTGCGCCTGCGCTGCCGAGTGCTCACCGGAGGTTCTCGGTCGAGTGCGCCAGCCAAGTTGGCTGGCTTAGCGTCCTCTAAGGCCCGAGCCTTAGGGGTTTCTCCAACGATAGGAGTGTGTAGCGCATCCATATTCCGGCGGCGAAGTTCTTCCCTCTGCAGCGAAGTGAGGAGCTCGGGTTGATACTCTTCATGGGCCTGCGCCGGATCACCTCCGCCGACGCCTCCGTCGGCGCGGGGAAAGCCAGGAGGACTGCATGGACCATTGACCATCAGCACCTCCACCGCTGGATCACTGCTGTCGCACTCGGATGCAGTCTCTACGGAGCCAGTCGACAGGTCAAACAGGCCGTAGAGAGATTCGTCGGGCTCAATCGCCGCGACTTTGGGGGTGGCCGACTGGCGAGCCACCGCGTGCCTCACCCATCGCTGAAGCCTCGACCGACCGGAGCGCTTGCGCCGGCGGGAAACAGGGAGGGAGGATGACACAAGGGCCGACCGATACTGAGTCGATGGTTGCCACAGGAGGACGCCGCGGACGCACGCGCGAAAGTGCGTCGCCCCGTGGACGGGGAGCGCATCGATGTCGAGTGGAGCCTCCTGAAGCCAAGCGGAGTCGTCGGTGATGACCGTGAGCGCGCCGAGACGGATCTCGCGGCCCTCAACCAAAACTCCGCCTGAAACCATGATGAAGGAGATCGGAAAAATCGCAAGTTCTCCAATAAGTCGCTAAGACACCTGCCCCAAGGTGGGCGCCAACTGTCGTGGTTCTAAGTCTGACAGTAGAATAGGGGGTAGGAATGGAGAGGCAAGATCCTAGCTATGGAGTAGTTGTATACACAAGAGATTTACGAGTTCAGGCCCTTCTCGGAGGAAGTAACAGCCCTACGTCTCGGAGTCCGGAGGCCGTCGACTGGATTGTATGCGTATGAGTTACAGGGGTGCCAACCCTTGACACTAAGGAGGGGGGTGGCTTACATAGAGTTCGCCAGACCCCTCCGGCCCTCAGTTATGTAGGGTTTAAAGTACATTAAGATCGCGGGTTACTGGTAATGCCCCACATAAAGTGTTATGATGACCATAAAAGCTACTTAATGACCGACCTTTTCTGTGCAGACTGACTTTAGATCTCCTAGCGGTCGAGTGGTTGGCTTCATGGTTGAGTGTCTTCAAATCCGTCGAGTGGAATACTTCTGAGTCGACTGACAAGTGGTTTCTTCTAGAGATGTCCTTGGGGAGGGTATCTTGGACAGGTCCATGACCCTACCCTAGGTACATGGCTTCATCACCGCTCCTCTAGAGTTGTAGTACCGTGGCTCCCAAGCCTAGTGCCGCTCCGGTGTGGTAGTAGGGGTGGATGTAATTTTTTACATCCGCGCCCCCACGGTAGTACCGCACGTCGCGCGTGGTAGTACCGCGGGTGCCAACGGTAGTACTGCTCCCCTGGAGTCGTAGTACCGTGGTCCTCATGCCTAGTACCGCTGCATCGCGGTAGTAGGAGCGGATGTAATTTTTTACATCCGCGCCTCCATGGTAGTACCGTGCTTCGTGCGTGGTAGTACCGCACGCGGCCTGGTTCAGCTGCCATACGGTAGTACCGCTCCCTAGCGGTAGTACCACGTCGGATTTTTGCACTGTTTCTTTTCCAGCGGAAGTAGGCACGGATGTATTTCTATTCATCTGCGCCCTTCGTAGGCTAGGACTTTCCTGCCTTGCGGTAGTACCGCAAGGGGGAGCGGTAGTACCGCGCTCGCGGGAGTACTGCTCTTAGTCAGGCATGTCCTAGTCTTGCTGCTGCCGCGGAAGTACCGTGGTCCCTCACGGTAGTACCGCGTGGCCTTGTGGTAGTACCGCGCTCCTGGAGCGGTAGTACCGCATGTCGCGGGCTGGACATGTGGATAACGATTGGATCTTTTCCATAGCTATAAAAGGGGTGTCTCCTACCTCTAGTTGACTACCTCTTCCACCTCTAAGCTCCATTGTTGCTCGAAGCTCCATTTTCACCCGATCTCTCTCCCTAGCCAATCAAACTTGTTGATTTGCTCGGGATTAGTTGAGAAGGCCTCGATCTACACTTCCACCAAGAGAGATTTGATTCCCCCCCACTTATCCCTAGCGGATCTTGTTACTCTTGGGTGTTTGAGCACCCTAGACGGTTGAGGTCACCTCGGAGCCATAGCCCATTGTGGTGAAGCTTTGTGGTGTCGTTGGAAGCCTCCAATTAAGTTATGGAGATTGCCCCAACCTTGTTTGTAAAGGTTCGGTCGCCGCCTTCAAGGGCACCAATAGTGGAATCACGGTATCTCGCATTGTGTGAGAGCGTGAGGATAATACGGTGGCCCTAGTGGCTTATTGGGGAGCATTGTGCCTCCACACCGCTCCAACGGAGACGTACTTCCCCTCAAAAGGAAGGAACTTCGGTAACACATCCTCGTCTCCACCGGCTCCACTCTTGGTTATCTCGCGCCTTTACTTTTGCAAGCTTACTTGTGTTGTATCCCTTGCTTGCTCGTGTGCTTGTTGTTGTTGCATCATATAGGTTGTCACCTAGTTGCATATCTAGACAACCTACTTTGATGCAAAGTTTAATTTGGTAAAGAAAAGCTAAAAATTGTTAGTTGCCTATTCACCCTCCCTCTAGTCAACTATATCGATCCTTTCAATTGGTATCAGAGCCTTGTCTCTTTATTAAGGACTTTGCCGTCCGAAGAGTATGGTTGACACCGTAGACCATGGGGAGGAGGAACACTCCGGTGTGAATCCGATCTCGTCTATGGGTGATGGGGAAACCATGGTGTCCCGTGAGGAATTCAATGTGGCCTTGGACACATTGAAAACCTCAATGACAACCACGGTAGAAAGCATGTTTAATAAATTCTTAGAAGGACTTAAACTACCTACCTCGCCGTTGAAAGTGGGTGATCCCACTAACAAGGTGATGGATGCTAACTCCGACAAGGAGGAAGCTACTAGTGAGAAGGGTCCTTCTACTAGTGGTAGAAATGGCACCGACAACTTTGCCCATGTGGAACCTCCAATTTATGGAGGACCGATTCCCTCTACTCATTTAAAACATGCCAGTCCTCCTCCTAAGATTGTGAAAAATGAGGATTTTGATTCTTGGGTGTATCGCTTCAAGCGTCATTTAAATCATGTGAATACTAATCTTTGGAGAATCATTGAAGAAAGTTTCTATCCACATGACCGAAGCAACTTCACCCCGAGAGAAGTGGTGGATAATCAATTCAATGAGAGTGCTCTCTTCATCATTCAAGATGTAATCCTTCCCGAAGATCTCCCTCATCTTCGACCCTATGCCACGGCCAAAGACGCATGGCAATGTGTTGTGTCTCTCTATCGAGGAAGTGCTAGCATTCAACACTCCAACTATGAAGTGGTGCAAGATGAAGCCGATGAGTTTGCAATGAAAGAAGATGAAGAACCTTGTGAGCTCTTTCGAAGACTGACCAAACTCGCAGTCTCACTCCGAGATCATGGGAGCAAGGACACGGATGACAATTGGATCAAGCGCAAGTTCCTCAAGGCCATGATGCCCTACAACAAGGCCATGTCCTCCGTCATTCGTCAAAGACCGGACTTCCACTCCATGACCTCAAGTGAAGTGTTGGATGAGTTCGTTGCAATGAGCATCTTGGACAAGACCGCCGATAATGCGGTGCTCCATTCTCAAAGGGCAAAGAAGCCCAACCTTGCCTTGAAGGCCAAGGTTATTGTAGAAGAAGAGGAAGAAGAGGAAGATGAGGAGAGCAACCCCGAAGACACGAAATATGATTATCATGAGCACATGGCTCTTGCTTCAAGACAATTTTGGAGCAAGAAGAATTCAAGACCCAACTTCAACAAGAACAACTCAAGTGGCTTCAAGGGAAAGCAATGAGTTATAACTTGTTTCAACTGTGGCAATGTGAGCCATTTCGTTGTGGATTGTCCTTACGAGAAGCGGGAAGACAATGGTGGCAAGTTCATCCAAAAAGACAAAGCCAAGTCCTTCCCCAACAAGAACAACTTCACCAAGAAGACTCCTACTCGTGGGTTGGTGGTTCAAGAAGAATACCATGAGGATGACAATGATGATGAAAATGGAGAAGCAATGGCCATGGCCTCCGTTGCCATTGCTACCACTCCTGGGTGTCTCTCTTTGATTCACCCAACGAGAACATCACCGCCAAGTGCCTCATGGCTAAAGCCTCCAACAAGGTAACCCCCAACATCAAAACCACCATCATTACTAATCCCTCCTTGGAGGGTTGCATTGACGAACATGAGGGGTCTAATGAGGATGTGAATGAATTTGAGTCATTTATGAGTAAGCTCAAGGGCAAATCCAAGAAGCACATTGTTGCTCTCTTGGAACAACTTGGTGAAGCCAATGACATTATCGAGGCTCACGAAGAAACCATCTCTAAGATGGAAGGTCATAGCCGTGACTATGTCGATGAGATATCGGATCTCTCTAATGCTCTTGAGGAAGAGCATGGGCATCGTTTGACTCTTGAGGAGTCATACAACGATGACCATGCTAAGTTAAAGAAAGATCTTGATCATGCTCTTGTCGTGTCTCGTGTGCTAACTTACGAGAAGGCTAAACTTGGGGTTGATCATGCTAGACTCAAGGAGGAGTTTGATGTACTTGACAAGGCCCACAAGGTCTTGAAGGGTGCTCACGCAAACCTCAAGGAGTCTCATGCTCAACTCCAAGTTAAGCTAACCAAGGAAAATGCCACCTTTCCTCATATGGTATTAATTGATAATGCATATGCTACTAACCCGTGTTGTGAGCATGTGCATCTTGTGGAGGAGAATGCCAAGTTGAAGGATCAACTTGAGAAAGGCCTCGTGACTTGCATTTAAGGTGAGAAGAACCTCAACGAACTTTTGAGCAATCGAAAGGAAGTTGTGGCCAAGAAAGGAATTGGGTTTGCACCCAAGTCCAAGAATACGAAGAAGAACGACAAGACCAAACGACCTCCTCCTCTCAAGCAAACTTTTGTGAAAGAGGGAGAGGGTGCTCCTAAGGAGAAGAAGGAAAATGTGAAGGGTGTTGATGTCAAAAAGGGCAAAACCACATCCTCCAACAAAGCCGACGACTTTAACCCGTCATATGTGTTGTGCCGTGCTAGTGATGGGCATGTTTATGCTAAATTTGTTGGTTCTCCTTATGAGTACATTGAATGGTCTATTTGGGTTCCTAAGACCCTTGTTACTAACATCAAAGGACCCATTACTAAATGGGTACCTAAAACCAAGCATTGATCTCTTGTAGGTGTTTGCTTCCGGTGGGGGATCATGGTTGCTCGATAGTGGAGCAACAAATCATATGACCGGGAGCAAGGACTTGGTGGTGGACGTGCAAAAGATTCCATCTATGTCCACCAATGTCGAGTGGGGTGATGCCTCACATTCTAAGGTATTGGGTCTTGGCAAGGTTGTTGTTTCTCATGATCTAACGATCGAGAAAGTCATGCTTGTTGAGTCCCTTGCATACAATTTACTTTCCGTTTGTCAACTTGCACTCATGGGTTTTGCTACTTTCTTTGACATTGATACCGTGGCCCTCTTGTGGAGCAAGACTCTTAAAGTAGCCTTTGTTGGGCATGTCGAGAACGGTCTCTATGTGATAAACTTCTCGGAGCGACCCACTAAGACCGCGACATGCTGAATGGCTAAAGTTGATGTGGGATGGCTTTGGCATTGCCGTTTAGCCCACGTCAATATGAGATGTTTGCAAAGTCTTCTCAAGGGGGACCATGTCCATGGACTAACAAATGTTAGTTTTGCCAAAGATCGTGCTTGCAGTGCTTGTATTGAAGGAAAGCTTCATGAGAAGGCTCACCCTCCCACGACCATCATCTACTCGAAGAGACCCTTGGAGCTCCTTCACATGGATCTCTTTGGGCCCCCATCTTTTGATAGTCTTGGAGGTAGAAAGTATTGCTTGGTGATTGTGGATGATTATTAAAGATACACTTGGGTATACTTCTTTAAGAGGAAGAGTGAGACTCAACAAACCGTCATCGACTTTGCAAATGAATCTCAACATCAACATGATGCAAAGATCTTGACAATAAGAAGTGACAACGGCACCGAGTTCAAGAACTATACCTTGGATGAGTTTCTTAGTGATGAGGGGATCAAGCATCAATATGCTGCACCATATACCCCTCAACAAAATGGTGTTGCGGAGAGGAAGAAGCGGACATTGATGGATGCGGCAAGGACCATGATGGTGGAGTTCAAGTCTCCATACAACTTTTGGGCCGAAGCCATCAACACAGCATGTCATGCATCCAATCGGCTCTATCTCCGCAAGGGCTTGAACAAGACTCCTTATGAAATACGCACCGGTAACAAGCCCAATCTCAAGTACTTTCGGGTGTTCGGGTGTAAGTGTTTCATTCTCAAGAAAGGTGTTCGTTTGTCTAAATTTGAGGCTAGAGCTTATGAGGGCATATTTGTTGGTTATGCTACAAACTCTCATGCTTATCGTGTCCTCAACAAGTCCACGGACTCATTGAGGAGACGGTAACATGGAGTTTGATTTAAAATAATGGCTCCCAAGTGGAGCAAAGTGGTACTTGTGATGTAGGTGATGAAATTCCTCCCCAAGCTATAAGAAGAATGGGTATTGGTCATATTCTACCCATTGAGGAACCCCTTGTGGCCGAAGGAGAAGGACAATGCTCCACTCAAGTGGAGCCATCACCTTCCCAAGACCCACACGCTTCCGAAGAACAAAGTGAAGGCCCTCAATCACATGAACAAGACCAAGGGCAAGATCAACCTCAAGATGGTGGTGAACCACCAATTCATGCCCAAGGTCAAGTTCTTCCCCTCGAGCAAGTTCAAGATCAAGAACAAGCTCAAGACGGCGCTCAAGATAATCAAGTTAACCCTCCTCCTTCCATATCCGAGGAGGAATTAGAGCGTCGTGCCGCGAAGATTGCTTCCAAGCTCACCACCAAAGGTCATCTCATGGATAATGTGGTTGGAAGCCTAAGAAAGGGGGTAAGCACTCGTAGACAATTAGCAAACTATTGTGAGCATCACGCGTTTGTTTCTTGTGTTGAACCCTAAAAGGTCTATGAGGCGCTCGAAGATTCGGATTGGCTCAATGCCATGCATGAAGAACTCAACAACTTCGAGTACAACAAGGTGTGGAGATTGGTGCCAAGGCCGTCGGGGAACCACAACGTCATTGGAACCAAGTGGATATTCAAGAACAAGCAAGATGCTCATGGGAACATCATTCGCAACAAGGCAAGATTGGTAGCACAAGGCTACTCCCAAGTCGAGGGTATCGACTACGGTGAAACCTTTGCTCCCATTGCTGCCTTTGAATCCATACGTTTGTTGATTGCTTATGCTTCCCATCACAACTTTAAGTTGCAACAAATGGATGTGAAAAGTGCTTTTCTTAATGGTCCTATTAATGAGTTGGTCTATGTCAAGCAACCCCCCGGGTTCGAGGATCCCTACTTCCCGGATCATGTGTATCCACTCGATAAGGCACTTTATGGCCTTAAACAAGCCCCACGTGCGTGGTATGACCACCTTACCGAGTTGTTACAAGATCGTGGATTTGAGGTGGGGCAAATCGATCCCACTCTTTTTACTAAGAAGGTCAAAGGGGAGTTGTTTGTATGCCAACTATATGTTGATGATATTATCTTTGGTTCCCCTAACAAATCTTTCAATGAGGAATTTGCCGCTCTCATGACCTCCAAGTTCAAGATGTCTTCGATGGGAGAGTTGAAGTTCTTCCTTGGTTTTGATATCAAACAAAGAAGAGAAGGTACCTTCATCAACCAAGCCAAATACACTCAAGACATGCTAAAAAGATTCAAGCTAAGTGATGTCAAGCCGACTTCTACTCCAATGCCTACCAAGTGCCAACTTGACATTGATCCCAATGGTAAAGCGGTGGATCAAAAGGTATATCGCTCCATGATTGGCTCCTTGCTTTACCTTTGTTCATCTAGACCGGATATCATGTTGAGTGTGGGAATGTGTGCACGATTTCAAGCCGCACTAAAGGAAAGTCACTATGTGGCGGTCAAGCGAATCTTTCGATATTTGGCTCATACTCCAAACTTTGGCTTATGGTACCCAAGAGGGGCAAACTTCAAGCTTGAAGGATATACGGATTCTGGTTGGGCGGGAGACAAAGTGGATAGGAAGTCCACTTCTGGAGGGTGCCAATTTCTTGGTTGCTCCTTGGTGAGTTGGTCTTCCAAGAAGCAAAGTTGTGTGTCTCTCTCGTCCACCGAGGCAGAATATGTGGCGGCCGGTAGTAGTTGTGCACAACTCTTATGGATGAGGCAAACTTTAAAGGAGTACGGTGTCATTTGTGACAAAGTGCCTCTTTGGTGTGATAATGAAAGTGCCATCAAGATTTCTCTCAACCTAGTGCAACACTTCAAGACGAAGCATATTGAGATTCGGTATCACTTCATTCGAGATCACATTAGGCGAGGGGAGATCAAGCTCAAGTATGTCAACAATCATGATAACCTTGCAGATATTTTCACGAAGCCCTTGGATGAAGCAAGATTTCGTGAGTTAAGGCATGAGCTAAATATCATTGATTCGAGCAATGTGACTTGAACCCTTGCACCTCCCACCACACTCAACTTGTTGTCTAGTTTAGGTGTAGGCATGGACATAGGGGGAGTGTTGTTCTCTCAATGAACTCTCCCTCCCCCCATTATGCATAAATCGATTAACTCTTTCACATTAGCCATTTTTGATGGTACTTGTGCTTCAAAGACGAGTTTTGGTCATGGGCCCAAGGATAATTCTTCGCGGTGCCATACCAACTGACTCAAACATAGGTGGCTCCGGCCACCGACCTCTCCTTTTGAGAGGTTGTGTCACGTGGTTGCTTCTTGTTGTCTTTCTGCCCTTGGGTTGTGCGTGTTCTTGTGGTGTCTCTTGTGCTAAAAGTTTCCTTGCGAAGACCTCTTTTGTGTGTTGAAACCTGCTTTTTCTTGAGCTCACGGTACTACCGCAGCCTGCTACGGTACTACCGCGTGTGGAGAGCACGGTACTACCGCCCCCACGCTGTAGTAATTTTTTACTGCCGCCTGGGAGAGCGGTACTACCGTTTTGGGGCGGTACGTCCGCCCAAGCGGTACTACCGCGATGATGTGCGGTACTACCGCGCCGTTGTAGACGCGTGGTATAAGGACGGGCATGGGGAGTTCTAACTCCCCCATACCCATTCGTCAGTTTCCCCACTTCGTCTCTCTCTCTCTCACCCTTGCTCAAGAACGGGGCCGGCGTCCTTCGACGGATCTCTGCCTCCGGCTGCTCTCCTGTGATTCCGTCCGGTGGGATCGTTCCCCACCACGTGCTCTTGCCATGGACCAAGGTCTTTCCCCAACTCCCTCTCGTTTTTGTTGTTTTCTTTGACTCTAGGTTTTTGGGGGAGACTTGTGTGTTCTTGAGATTTTTAGGCTAAATCTATGCAAGAGTAGGATGTAGGAGAGTAGTATTGCATAGGGATTATACTTGTCATTTTGTCCTGTGCTAGATTTGATCAACCATAGTACCGCTGTGGTTTCGCGGTTCTTCTCAGATTCAAACTTTGGTTCGGATCTGACAAGATGCGGTACTACTGCGCCACATGTGCGATACTACCGCTTGTCCGGTACTACCGCCCGTCGGGCGCGGTACTACCGCATGCGCTGCGGCACTAAGATCTTACTACCGCTCCCACCCCGGTACTACCGTGACCTCACACGATACTACCGCGACTTGGAGCGGTACTAAAATTTTAGTACCGCGGCATCCGGCAGTACTACCGTAGGTCCAATCTATCTCATGGCAACTTTCACGTATACTTTCTATGTGTTTCTTGTGCTTTACCGTGGTCTTTGCATTGATCCTTTTGGCTTGTCATGGGTGTTTTGCGTTTTGTATCTCAGGTGGTGGCTCTCGTCGTTCCAATCCCAGTCGTGACACTGGCTCCAAGCGTTTGCGCAATCCAGGTGAAGCACCAGAGGGCTCCACTGCCCCCAAGCGCCATGTCAAGACATCCACTAGTAAGCACAAGGAACCCACTAAGGGCATGGACGAGATACCCCAATCTGAGTTCATCCGTCTCAGGCAGCTCAACCCGTATGTGAATCCTCGTGCTCTTGTCGAGGTCTGTGAACTATTTTGGAACAAGCAAGACTCTCACTTATCTGGATGTCATCAAGAACAAGCAAAATACCTCGTGGATGTCAAATGGATAGAAATGCATCACCCGAGGAAGGACAAGTTTCGTGAGTACTTTGGAGAAGCTCTGGATTTGGTGGAGCAGTTTGGTATTGAACATGTGATCTCTTTTCACCTTGACTATGACACCGAGCTTATCTGGGTTCTTTGCCTCGATATACTTTCACCCCGATGAGGAGCGGAGGATGACTGGATGACCAATGGTCAGAAGTTGATCGCTACCGGAAGGAGTTCATGGATCTGCTCCAGGTTCCTGATGACGGGCTCGACACTCCCGTGGGTGTTCGCCCCCATGCTAATTCTGAGTCTGCTAACAAGGACAAGCTTCAGCCATACTATGTTGAGAAGGCGCTTCCCAATGGCAAGTCAGCGTGGGTGCTCAACTCTTTTCTGGATATCATGTATCGCATCTTCCGCAACTCTTTGTTCCCTCGCATTGGTGACAAGGACAAGGTTCATGCCTATATGGTGGATATGATGCTCCTATGCGAGGAGGCTCGTGTGTCTCAGACTCAGTCACTTGATGTCTCACACATCATGTGGCGTGAGCTTCGGTTTGCGGTGTTCAACCGCAAGGTGCCTATCTATGGGCCATATCTGTTTCTGCTGATCTCAAAGACTTGGGAGAAGATGTTCCCTGGTGATGAGTTCCTTGCTCCAGACTGGATTCGACATGATCCCATCTGTCTTCGTGTCAAGCCCAACTGGGCCAACATTACTACTCGTGCTGAGGCATCTGCTGCTAGGATGGCTGGTGATGAGGAGGAGGCTGGCGCAGAGGATGTTGCTGAGGACCGTGCTGCTAGGTCTTCCCATAGTTCCTCTATGCCCTCGTGGGCCAAGAAGCTGAAGGACAAGATGAAGACTCTTTTCTGCATGCAAGCTAAGGGGCAGTACAGGACTCACGTGGCATCCAAGGAGAGTCGCCGCCGGGACAAGAAGATCTTGCAGCAGTATGGCGAGGACGTGTCTGGCGGTTCTGAGGATCGCATCACTCCAGAGGCCGAGTGGATGGACAAGCAAGGCTACAGGTGGACTGATTCCGAGGAGGATGCGAGGAGACCATTCCTGCCGCCGAGTCTGACAAGGAGCGTTGGGATGAATTCTCTGCTTGAGCCACCCCTTGTGTGTAGGTGTCCTCTCTGCCTTTTTGGCGTCTCGATGCCAAAGGGGGAGAGAGTGTAGGGATTTGCGAGTCGTGTGTCGTAGTTCGTGTTCGGTGTGTTTGCTTTCTCGTTTGAACCTCGTTTCAGTTGCTTCGGGTTGCTTTCCTTCATATGGTGTAAGACATATGCACTCTATCTATCTTAGCGAGCTTGTGATATATTGTGCTACCTTTGTGCTATGCTCTTGCTTATATGTTAGTAATCATGCCTTTGTCTCTGAAATATAGGGGGAGTGTTGATCCTAGTTTGTGTGCTATGTAGTCCAAAGCATCCATCTAGATTGCACACATCTAGGGGGAGCCTGTCTATATTCTAGAGAGGAGGGGTTTGCCTTTGCTCAATATTATCTCCTTTTTGTGCAAATCCCGTATTGTCATCAATCCACCAAAAAGGGGGAGATTGTAAGGGCATATTTATCCCTAAGGTGTTTTGATGATTGATGACAATGCTTTTGCGGACTAATCGTGTGCCTTGAGTTTCTCAGACGCTTCAACGATAAGGCACGAGATGATTCGGTGCCCCTCGAAGACTATTGAAGACGACGTTGTTCTACGTTTCTTGTTGGTGGATTTGACTCGTAGGAGAGCCGTACTATTAAGAGGGGGTCCACGTCGGAAAGGTTCGGGTGGAATCATCACGTACATGTTTCCCTCCTTGTCTCCACCTTTCCCTTGCACTTTGGAGCTTCCCTCGGTTATCCTCGTTATGCTTATCCTGGCGGCTATTGCTGAACTTGCGGTAGTACTGCTCTCTGGAGCGGTAGTACCGCTGGAGCCCACGGTAGTACCGCTCCTCTGGAGTCTTAGTACAGTGGCTCCCAGGCCTAGTGCCGCTCCGGTGCGTTAGTAGGGGCGGATGTAATTTTTTACATCCGCGCCCCCACGGTAGTACCGCATGTCGCGCGCGGTAGTACCGCGGGTGCCAACGGTAGTACTGCTCCCCTGGAGTCGTACTACCGTGGCCCTCATGCCTAGTACCGCTGTGTCGCGGTAGTAGGAGCGGATGTAATTTTTTACATCCGCGCCTCCACGGTAGTACCGCACGCGGCCTGGTTCAGCTGCCATACGGTAGTACCGCTCCCTAGCGGTAGTACCGCGTTGGATTTTTGCACTGTTTCTTTTCCAGCGGAAGTAGGCACGGATGTATTTCTATTCATTCGCGCCCTTCGTAGGCTAGGACTTTCCTGCCTTGCGGTAGTACCGCAAGGGGGAGCGGTAGTACCGCGCTCGCGGAAGTACTGCTATTAGTCAGGCATGTCCTAGTCTCTACTGCTGCCGCGGAAGTACCATGGTCCCTCACGGTAGTACCACGTGGCCGTGCGGTAGTAATGCGCTCCTGGAGCGGTAGTACCGCATGTCGCGGGCTGGACATGTGGATAACGGTTGGATCTTTTCCATAGCTATAAAATGGGTGTCTCCTACCTCTAGTTGACTACCTCTTCCACCTCTAAGCTCCATTGTTGCTCCAAGCTCCATTTTCGCCCGATCTCTCTCCCTAGCCAATCAAACTTGTTGATTTGCTCGGGATTAGTTGAGAAGGCCTTGATCTACACTTCCACCAAGAGAGATTTGATTCCCCCCACTTATCCCTAGCGGATCTTGTTACTCTTGGCTGTTTGAGTGTTGGGGAACGTAGTAATTTCAAAAAATTTCCTACGCACACGCAAGATCATGGTGATGCATAGCAACGAGAGGGAAGAGTGTTGTCTCGTACCCTCGTGACCGGCGAAGCGATCTCAACGTAGAGGAAGTAGTCGACGTTCTCCTCGCGATCCAACCGATCCCAACCGTTACTCCGGCGCCTCCGAAGTTCTTGACACACGTACAGCTCGGTGGCGCTCCTCGGGCTCCAATCCAAGAGAGCTTGGGGGGAGAGTTCCGTCAAGACGACGGGCGTGGTGGCGATCTTGATGTTCTACCGACGCAGGCTTCGCCTAAGCACCGCTACGATATGACCGAGGTGGATTATGGTGGAGGGGCACCGCACATGGCTAAGGAACGATCTCAAGGATCAACTTGTGTGTTCTAGGGTGCCCCCTGCCTCAGTATATAAAGTATCAAGAAGTGCGGCCGGCCCTAGGAGGAGGCGCGCGGATGAGTCCTACTCCCACCGAGTAGGACTCCCCTTCCTAGTTGGATTAGGACTTGGGGGAGGAAAGAGGGAAGGGGCGCCCCCCTCTCCTGTCCTATTCGGACTAGGGGAGGGGCGCTGCCCTGCCTGGCCGGCCCTTCCTCTCTTCTCCTTATGGCCCACTAAGGCCCATTAACCCCGGGAGGTTCAGTAACCCCAGTGTTCGGTAAAATCGATTTCACCCTAACCATTCGAACTCCAAACATAGGCTTCCAATATATCAATCTTTATGTCTCGACCATTTGAGACTCCTCGTCATGTCCGTGATCACATCCGGGACTCGAACTTCTTCGGTACATCAAAATACACAAACTCATAATATAACCGTCATCAAACCTTAAGCGTGCGGACCCTACGGTTCGAGAACAATGTAGACATGACCGAGACACGTAACATCCTCGATCGGCTATATCTCCCACGTCGGCACGACTTAGAGGCATAACCGCATTGAAAGCAATGTCGCAAGTGAGGTAATCTTCACACAACCCAAGTAATACATAAGGTAAAGAGATACATAGTTGGCTTACAATCGCCACTTCACACAATTACATGAATAAAGCATTACATCATCCAGATACAATCAAGGTCCGACTACGGAACCAAAATAAAAGAAGAACCCCAAATGCGACAAAAGGTCCCGATCGACCCCAACTGGGCTCCACTACTGATCAACTAGAACGAAACAACACAAAGGGCAAGATCTTCATCGAGCTCCTCCTTGAGCTTGGTTGCATCACCTGCTCGGTAACATAGGCACCTGCAAACTGGTTTTGGAAGTATCTGGTGAGTCACGAGGACTCAGCAATCTTGCACCCGCGAGATCAAGACTATTTAAGCTTATGGGTACGGTAAAGGCATGAGGTGGAGCTGCAGCAAGCGACTAGCATATATGGTGGCTACAATCGCAAAAGAGAGCGAGAAGAGAAGGCAAGGCACGGTCGATAAAAGTATGATCAAGAAGTGATCCTATAGCAACCTACGTCAAGCATAACTCCAACACCGTGTTCACTTCCCGGACTCCGCCGGAAAGAGACCATCACGGTTACACACACGGTTGATGTATTTTAATTAAGGTCAACTTTGGGTTTTCTACAACCGGACGTTAACAAATTCCCATCTGCCACATAACATGGGCACGGCTTTCGAAAGTTCAAATCCCTGCGGGGTGTCCCAACATAGCCCATGACAAGCTCTCACGGTCAGCGGAGGAATAGACCTCCACCCGAGACACTCCGATCGGACTCGGTATCCGGTACAACAAGACATTTCGACGGGTAAAACTAAACCAGCAACACCGCCCGAATGTGCCGACAAATCCCGATAGGAGCTGCACATATCTCTTTCTCGGGGCACACTCGGATGAGACTAGCTACGAGTAAAACCAACCCTCAAGTTTCCCGAGGTGGCCCCAGAGTAGCTCGGTTCGGACCAACACTCGAGGAGCACCGCCCGGGGTTAAAATAAAGATGACCCTTGAGTCTGCAGAACCCAAGGGAAGGTGGTAGGTTGTTAGTGCAAATGGTAAAACCAATGTTGGGCATTCTTGAGAAGCTTTACTTAAGGCGAATCTGTCAAGGGTTCCCATTATAGCCCAACCGTGTAAGGAACATAAAATCCGGGAACATAACACCGATATGACGGAAACTAGGGCGGCAAGAGTGGAACAAAACACCGGGCATAAGGCCGAGCCTTCCACCCTTTACCAAGTATATAGATGCATTAATTAAATAAGATATATTGTGATATCCCAACAAGTAAACATGTTCCAACAAGGAACAACATCTTCATGTTCAACCAGAACAAACTTCAATCTTCACCGCAACTAACAACGCTATAAGAGGGCTGAGCAAAGCGGTAACATAGCCAATCAACGGTTTGCTAGGAATGGTGTCAAAGGTTAGAGGTTTGACATGGCAATTGGGGAGGCTGACAAGCAAATGGTAGGCATCGTGGCATTGGCATAGCAAAAGAGTGAGCAAACTAGCATAGCAAAGATAGTAGTGATTTTGAGGGTATGATCATCTTGCCTGAAATCCCGCTAGGAAGAAGAATGAGTCCAAGAAGAAGATAAACGGACGTAGTCGAACGAATCCTCACAACTCCGGAACGAAACCGAAGCTAACGAGAGAAGCAAACCGGAAAGAAGCAAACAACATAGTAAACACACAAGCATAAACATGTCATGATGCACAAACAAGTATGATGCATGTCGGTTTAATGAGGCATGGCAATTTGCAACGAACAATACTACAAATTAAGTGGAGCTCAATATGCAACGAGTTGCATATTGACGAAACACCACATGCAATTATTTAGTTCTCTCTCGGTTATGAACAAGACAAGATTAAATGTTGGTTAACATGGCAAGAGGTGAAGCATAATTAAACTAACAATTTAGGCAAGTTTAAATGAGGCCGGAACAACAAACAACAATTCCGGAAAAATCCCCATATGCATTTAGCAATTTAATGGAAACAACAAATATAAACATTTTAAATGTTGTTATCATGATGCGGATGACATATGCAAGTATTATGCAATTTTATGAAAATATTGGCATGAGCATGATAAGGAGCTTTAGTCACCATGGCGGAAGGAAAAGGGTGCCACGGCGGCGAAACAAAAATGGTGCCACGGCAACATATCCGAAAATGATGCCACGGCAACGATAACGAAAATGGTGCCACGGCAACGATAACGAAAATAGTGCCACGGCAACATTCCGATGATCCGATAACTCATTGAGATACCGGTGCAAAAGAGCAAGTGTGCGGATGTGCGGAACATGCAAAAGATGGTGGGGTGATCCCGGATTCCGGGTGTCCCACATAGTGGCATGGCAAAAGAGGGGCGTCGCAAGGACAATTCGATCACGGTGCAAAACTCGAGCATCTCATAACCAAGCATGCATTCGTTCACGGGCGTCGTTTCGGCGTTATACCTTCGAAGCGTGCAATCGGGGCGGAACGCATTTCGTAGAGGAAGTAGTGGTTCACGGACGTCGTGGAAGTAGTCGTTCACGGGTCGCCGTGGGAAGTAGACGTACACTCTCCGTAGATGTTAAAGTCGCCGTAGTTGAAGTAGTGGTACACGGCGGCGGTAGTGGTACACGTTTACGTAGATGTTCAGTCGACGGTGGAGGTTCACGGACGTCGTGGGAAGTAGTCGTACACGGCGTCGGTAGAAAGTAGTCGTTACGGGCGGCGGCGATAGTGGAAGTAGACGTTCACGGGATCTCGGCGGTCGTCGTGTAGCCGTACATGTTCGAAGCAGAACTTGGCATATCCATGTAGTAGGTGTTCCGGTCCTGTAGTCGTTCGAGCATCCGGTGTGGTACTTGGAGAAATCCTCGGAGATGGATAGTGGTACTTGGCGTTCCACGGGATCTTCGAGGTTCGGGCATGGCAAACGACGATGAAGTCGTTGACCTTGCGTCAACGCCAACCGGCAGCGAAGGTGCACGCAACAGCAGCAGGGGGCTGCAGAGGTGGCGACCATGGCAGGGCTTGAGCTCCTGGTTTCCTGCTGCTGGTCGGGACGGCGAGGGACGGTGAGGGAGCGACTGGGAGCGGCGACGATGGATGCAGGCGCGACGCTGAAGGAGGAAGGCCATGGCATCAACGGGGCCAGCGGGAGGTCGAGGGCGGAGCAGCGCAAGGTCCGAGGCGAGACGGGGGAGCTCGGGCCGCGGCGGAGCTCTTGATGGTCGCCGGCGCGCGACGAGGGGACGCGGGAGGCAACGGGTCCAGTGGGTCACCGGCAGCAGAGGCTGCTACGGAGCAGGGGCGACGCGAGGCAGGGCCAAGGCGGCGGCAGCGGGCTCTGGTGGTCGACGGAGAGGCGCGAGACCATGGCGCGTGGAAGGAGGCCGTGGCGGCGGGCATCGCAGGAGGGAGAGATGGGGTGCGACGACGGTGGTTTCGGGCTGGATCGAGGAGGAGGGAGGCAAGGGGATCGAGGGGAGCGACCGCGAGAGGATCGGGCGCAGGGGAGCTCGATGCGAGCGAGTGCGTGAGCGGCGGCGCAGGGAGGGACGAGAGGAAGAGAGGTTGCGGTCGGGCTAGGGTTGCGGGCGCGGTGGGGCGCCGGCTGGGCCTGGGAGGCCGGCGGCTGGGCCTGGGAGGCCGGCCCAGTGGAGAGAAAAAAATGGCAGAGGCCTGGTGGGCTGACAAAGGGCCTAGCTGGGCTGCAGGAGGCCGGCTGGGCTTGCTCCTCTCTCCCCCTTATTCTTGTTTCCTTTAGCAGAAAACAAATTAGAGAGAAGAAAAAAAGAAAGAGAGGGTTAACAAAAGAATTTGCGCACGGGGGTAATTTTCCCGGACTCGCAAAAATATGCTCGTTCCAAGAAAAATAGAAAGGCCAAGATCGAACGATAAGAATTCAAACTCATTTGAATTTAATTCAAATGGGTTTGAACTAGGACTTGATAAAAGGAAGGTCCAAAAATGTTCGGATTTTTGGTGGAGCTCCAGAAAAACAAGAAAGAATATATGGCAAGGTTAGAGGCCAAGAATTGAAATAATAAAGGGCATTGGGATTTTGCAAGTGTGTTAATGGGTGAACTCCAGAGAATGGAATTATTTTATAATAGCTCCACTAATATCGGGAGGATATATTATAAAGAGAAATCACCATCGTGAATATCCCTCGATTTAAATAGATCAAAAGATCTATGCAATTTATTTAGTTGAGATGCAAAAGATTTATGAGATGATGGCATGATGACATGATGCAATGCAAATGACGCAATGAAGAATGCATCAAACAAATAAATCACTGCATTTAAACTTCGAATACAAGGAAGGCATCTGGAGCGTCGGTCTCGGGGCGTTACAACACTCCACCACTACGAGAGGATCTCGTCCCGAGATCTAGAATGGCACCGGAGGGAAAACGGAAAAGAAAAAGAAAGGTAAAACTAAGTTGCTTCTTTGACCAATGAATGAAACCAAAGAACCTTGAGAGGTTGAGCAATTTAAAAGAAAGAGTACAACAGAGATGAACGAGATTGCAAACAATCCGGTAGAAAAGAGGAACAAGGAGACATTATGGGAACTTGAAGGTTGCAAAGACATGAATCAAGAGTTTAATGGACAAGATAGAATTGAAACCACTTGGTTAAAACAAGATGAGAGGGAAGAATTCAAGGCGACCTCGGTTGAACATGGAGCGAATAGAACATGAACTTGAGAAGATGGGATGATACTTGATGAAATCAACAACACACCGCCTCCTAACTATTGAAAGAATGGCACAATGGGTAAGAAGGATTTCAGACAGCACTGAGGTTGAAAAGAGAGGCAAAACTTGATAAGATGAAAGAACTTGAATGAGAACGCAACACTCCGGTTAAATGGATAAACAAGAAAAGAACACGATCCTCACAAAACGAGGTGATGGGTGAAGAGCACAACATCACAATGCCTCCGTAAGAAAGAATTGAAGTAGATCATTGGAATAAAGGGACGGAGAAGAAAATGCCAACTTCTGCCACAAATGATCTTGGAAAGCACCCTTCCAAGAAGGTTATAACGGAGTTGTTGGAAAACCAACAACGAAAAGAATAAGCTTGTGGTGGGCTTATGAAAACATCTCAAATTTATGAGGTTAGCTTCTGCCACCAATGGAAACAAATGTTTGGATTGGTATCAACAAGGAGACGAGAAACTTATTTCACCGGGAGGACAAATGAAGAACTTGGGTCATTTATAAGCACCATAAATAACAACAATCCTTAGCGAAAGCTTTAGGTGAAATATAACCCAAGATAACTCCAATGAAGAGACTGATGGATTTAAAATACCTCATTCTTGACAACAATATGAATCATGAAACATGAACTCAAATCATCAAGAATGACATAATACCACCTCAAAAGCTAAGTTAGAAGAATTGCACTTCGAAATGCAAGAAGAAGAATACTTGAACGCCTCAAAACAAAACATGTGTTGAGCACCATGTTTATTTTAGAGTATAGCTTGGCGGGTCATAACTTCAAGAGAAATCTTGAAGAACAAATCGAGAATGAAAGGAATCCTTGATGAACCACCATTTAGAGCCTCCATGAAGAACTCCGGTAAACAAAAAGGAATGAAAAGAAAGAGAAATTGAAAACACAAGGTGAATCCTTGCAATGATTTAGATGGATCTCCGTGACAATTAGAGCTTGGAACTCCGGGAAAAAGAGAAGATGAAACAAATGAAACCGAGAATTACTTCATCATGACCAATCTTCGGATGAAAAGAATTGAATCCCTCGAGGAAATAAGAATAAGGTTTATTATATGCTTATGCTTCATCAAATTAAATTGATGACAAGCAGGATTTGGCATACTACTTATTCCCGTAGAAAGGATTAAAAGAGATATAGTGTAACTTGAGAAGGTCTTCAACGAACCACCGGTAGGATTCGGAAAGAACGAATTAATTAATATGATAACAACCGAAGAGGAATGTTGAAAGAACCACCGTAAGAATTGAAAATGTAAGTAGCAAAGGCACAATTCACCGGGAAGAATTTAAAAATGAATGAAGATACTTGAGGGTATTTAGATACAAATGAACGAATAGATCACGAGCTGATAAGAGAATACTTGAATGATGCACCGTATGATTTGGAGAGCGAGAGCTGAAAGCTTGAATGAATAATACCGAGAAGATGGGCTTCAAAGAATGGAACTGAAAAGACTCCTAAAATGCTCCGGATGGGTGAAAAAGATTCTCACAATCGAAAACAATTATGAGAGGATGGCAACAAGCTAGCACCATGAATCTTGAAGAGAATAGAGCAAGATTAAAGAGAAACTCTTCTTCGGTCTTCAAATGATGAGAATGACAACGAGAAACACCACCAAAATTATTGAGGCACACCGAAGAATCAAAAGCGAAGAGGTTGAGCCAACTATGAAAAGAATTTGAAAGATCTTGGAGAAAAGCATTTGGTGATGATAACTCATTCTTCGTCAAACTTGGAGAAGAATTTAGGATAGCTCGGGAAAATAGAAGAGTCGGGTAAGATCACTCGAAAAGACACGTGGGTTAGGGCCCACTCAAAAGAACACCGTTGAAAAGATTTAAAAGAGATGTTGTACCGGTTGAATTAAATGACTTGAATGAGATACCAATCTCGAAAGAGCTTTAACGAATGCAGAGTGGAAACACGAATCTTCGAGATATCTTGAGCACTCCGGAATAACAAATAGCGAGAAGTAGAAAGATAATGAGGTGCACCGGTATGAGAAGACATTGAAATGAGGAAAAAGGTATGATCAACAAAACTTGACTTGAATCCACCGGAGAAGATAAAGGAATGAGGAATGACGAACTAGTAGAACATCTTCTTGAGAACCACCGGGTAAGAACATTGACGGAAAAGAATGGAGAAACTTCACAAAAATAAAAGAATACTTGGTAAAGAAATCTTAGTCCTTGAGGAAAAAGGGTGGGTGGGCGGGAAAAAAACAAAGGCAACTTGGAGACGGATGAAACAAACACCGTTGAGAAGAAATGATAATTTGTCTTGCTGATGTTGAAGTGATCAGATCCACTTGAAGAGAAACACGCCGGTTGAACAGGATTGACATGACAATCTCGATTATCGAGAAGGATTGGTATTCGCATCGGAGTATGAGAACACCATTTCGGAAAGGTATGGAATCAACACTTGACATTGAAGCAACTCTGTAACACCCCGGACCCGATGCGCCAGGTGTCTGCCAGTATTCATCGTTGTTGCCATGTCATTTGCTTGCGTGTTGCACTTTGCCACGTCATCATTTGCATTTTACCATGTCATCATGTGCATTTCATTTTGCATACATGTTCGTCTCATGCATCCGAGCCTTTTCCCCGTTGTCCGTTTTGCAATCCGGCGCTCCTATGTCCTCCGGCGTCCCCTTCTTCTCTCTCGTTGTGAGCGGGTATCAAACTTTCTCGGGATGGACCGAGGTTTGCCATGACCTTGGTATAGCACCGGTAGACCGCCTGTCAAGTTTCGTGCCATTTGGAGTTCGTTTGGTACTTCAACGGTTAACCGGGTAACCGCAAAACCCTCCTTTGTTTCAGCCCAACACCCCTTCCAAAGTGGCCCAAAGCCCAGCTAACTCCCCTCCATGCTCTCGGTCGTTCGATCACGATCGCGTGGCCGAAAACCGCTCCTCATTTGGACTCTCCTAGCTCCCTCTACCTATAAATAGACCCTCCCCTTCCAAATTTCGGATCATTTCCCCCCGAAACCCTAATTTTTCCCCCTTGCGCCACTGGACGTTTCTTCCCCCGCGCCGGACATGTCCGCCGCCGCCCCCTCGGCCAATCGATCGCCGCCACGTCACCCCGCCGCTGTCTCCACCGCGCCCGCCCTCCTGCCCAGATCTGGACCCTTGAGCCCATCGGGCCGGATGAGCCCAGCAGCCCATGCCGCACCAACCTCTGCTGCTCGTCCCGTCGCCGGTTCGTGCCGCCTCGTCGTCGCCGCTGTCCTCCGCCGCCTCGCCGCTTTGCTGCCATGCCGGCGGCCCGCTGCCTTGCTGTGAGCTTGCCTCCGCCTGCCCGTTTTCCCTCTGCTCCTCTCTAACTCCTCTCTCTCTCTGCCATGGCATCGAGCTCGAAGCTCGCCGCCGTCATCGGAGATCGCCGCCGCTTCCGTTCTTCACCGGATCCGGCGCCCCGCGCCCAGATCCGTCCATCCCCGTCGCCTGTCGGCCCTTTGGCCGCCGGCCCGCTCCTCGCCGGGCCGTGCAACGCCGCCGCTGCTATGCCCTGCTGGGAAGCGGCGAGGAGCGCTCCGCCCGTCGGCCGTCGTGGGCCCGTGGCGCATCCACCACGTGGGCATGGCCCGGCTAGCTCCGCCCTCACGGTGGCTTCCTCTCCTAACGGGCCAAGCCCATGGTGAGCGGCCTTGACCTCCTCTTACATGCATGTTGGGCTAGCAGTTTGACCCGTAGTGGTTTTTTTTTTCGTTCTTGCCATTTTGCATTATCCGGTGTATTTACTGATTTGCAGAAAACCCCTAAGTTCATGCATATAATAACTTCACAACCGTGCATCATATGTAAACAATTTATATATGAAAAATGCTTAGTTTTTCATCTAGTTTCATAATATGTCATTTTCATCCATGTTTAAAATGTTTAAAATGCTGTTTGTGTTAATTTGCTAAATTGCCATGTTAAAATGATTTATTTCATAACTATTTAACCGTAACTCCGAATTTAACAAACTTTATATGTAAATGGGGTAGAATTTTGCCTAGTTTAACATGGTGCACTCATCTTGCATGTTTAACAACTCTAAAATTGTGTTTAGGGCAGAACAGTACCGAATCTAAAAATATGCACATGGGGATTTTTCCGGATGTGTTGTTCGTTGTTTCCGGCCTCATTTAAACTTGCCTAGCTAGGTAGTTTTGTTGTGCTTCACCCTCTTGCCATGTTAACCAACATTTAATCTTGTTTTGTTCATAACCGAGAGAGAACTAAATAATGGATGTGGTGTTTTGTCAATATGCAACTAGTTGCATATTGAGCTCCACTTAATTTGTAGTGTTGTTTGTTTGTCCTTTGCCATGTCATCCTCATTAAACCGGACATGCATCATACTTGTTTGTGCATCATGCTATGCTTATGTGATGGTTGTTTACCATGTTGTTTGTTTCTTTCCGGGTGCTTTCTCTCGTTAACTTCGGTTTCGTTCCGGAGTTGTGAGGATCCGTTCGACTTCGTCCGTTTGTCTTCTTCATGGAATCGTTCTTCTTTGCGGGATTTCAGGCAAGATGATCATACCCTCGAAATCACTACTATCTTTGCTATGCTAGTTTGCTCGCTCTTTTGCTATGCCAATGCTGCGATGCCTACCATTTGCTTGTCAGCCCCCCAAATTGCCATGTCAAACCCCTAACCTTTGACACCTTTCCTATGCAAACCGTTGTTTGGCTATGTTACCGCTTTGCTCAGCCCCTCTTATAGCGTTGTTAGTTGCAGGTGAAGATTGAAGATTGTTCCTTGTTGGAACATGGAGATGTTGTTCCTTGTTGGAACATGTTTACTTGTTGGGATATCACAATATATCTTATTTAATTAATGCATCTATATACTTGGTAAAGGGTGGAAGGCTCGGCCTTATGCAGTGTTTTGTTCCACTCTTGCCGCCTAGTTTCCGTCATATCGGTGTTATGTTCCCGGATTTTGCGTCCCTTACGGTTGGGCTATAATGGGAACCCCTTGACAGATTCGCCTTAAGTAAAGCTTCTCCAAAATGCCCAACATTGGTTTTACCATTTGCCCCACCTAGCCCTTTTCTTTCCCTTGGGTTCTGCAGACTCAAGGGTCATCTTTATTTTAACCCCCCGGGCGGTGCTCCTCTGAGTGTTGGTCCGAACCGAGCTGACTGCAGGGGCCACCTAGGGAAACTTGAGGTTGGTTTTACTCGTAGCTAGACTCATCTGAGTGTGCCACGAGAAAGAGATATGTGCAGCTCCTATCGGGATTTGTCGGCACATTCGGTGATGTTGCTGGTTTAGTTTTACCTGTCGAAATGTCTTGTTGTACGGGATACCGAGTCGATCGGAGTGTCTTGGGTGGAGGTCTATTCCTCCGTTGACCGTGAGAGCTTGTCATGGGCTAAGTTGGGACACCCTGCAGGATTTGATCTTTCGAAAGCCGTGCCCGCGGTTATGTGGCAGATGGGAATTTGTTAACGTCCGGTTGTAGAAGACCTGAAGTTGACCTTAATTAAAATACATCAACCGTGTGTGTTACCGTGATGGTCTCTTTCCGGCGGAGTCCGGGAAGTGAACACGGTGTTGGAGTTATGCTTGACGTAGGTTGTTATAGGATCACTTCTTGATCATACTTTTGTCGACCGTGCTTTGCCTTCTCTTCTCGCTCTCATTTGCGTATGTTAGCCACCATATATGCTAGTCGCTTGCTGCAGCTCCACCTCATGCCTTTACCTTACCCATAAGCTTAAATAGTCTTGATCTCGCGGGTGCGAGATTGCTGAGTCCCCGTGGCTCACGGATACTTCAAAACCAGTTTGCGGTGCCTATGTTGCGAAAGCGGTGGCGCATTCCAGCTCAAGGAGGAGCTCGATGAAGATCTTGCCCTTTGTGTTGTTTCGTTCTAGTTGATCAGTAGTGGAGCCCAGTTGGGGTCGATCAGGGTCCTTTGTCGCATTTGGGGTTCTTCTTTTATTTTGGGTTCCGTAGTCGGACCTTGATTGTATCTTGATGATGTAATGCTTTATTCATGTATTTGTGTGAAGTGGCGATTGTAAGCCAACTATGTATCTTTTCCCCTTATGTATTACATGGGTTGTGTGAAGATTACCTCACTTGCGACATTGCTTTCAATGCGGTTATGCCTCTAAGTCGTGCTTCGACACGTGGGAGATATAGCCGCATCGAGGGCGCTATAAGTTGGTAATCGAGCCATCCCGACCTTAGGAGCCCCCACCGCTTGATCGTTTTAGTGGCGAGTTGTGTCTAGAAAAATGTTTTGAGTCATTTAGGATTTTATATATCGGAGAGTTTAGGAATTCTTTTTACTCCCAGTCCTTCGACCTTCGGTGAGGTATCCCGACGAGAGTTTTGACTCTTCTCTTCTCAAATTTCACTAAATTTTTTTTAGGATCACGCTGGTATCTTGGAATCGTTCGATGGTTTTATGATGACAACATTGTCTTGGTGCCTCCTGTCATTAGGGGTTGTGGCGGTGTCCCGGGAGTTGAGCTCCGAGGTGTTGTCGTCATAATTTTATCGTTGCGATTCTGGAATACCGAGTTTAATACGCCAACATCGAAAATCTCTTTTATGCAGTTGTTGGTGAGATAATCCCGCTAACCCAAAGATCTTGAGGTGAGTACGGAGTATTGCCATGACTTGTATAACGGATGCTTTTGAAGGTTGAGGTAGACGATTTCGAAGGTTTCTTGGTTATGTGTTGACGGATGGATACGGCCGGATGTAGGGATTGTTAGTTTGGGTGAGATATATTGCTCCTGTATCCCCAACACCAGATTGCATAACCGAAAAGTTTCGGGAGTTTCATAGGTGGGAATTCAAGTAGCTCTTAGGATATCTTTCCGACGGATGTATGATATGAAATTGGGGTTCGACGTCTAGTGGTCCGCCTATTCACGGTTGGTTTCTGATGGTCTCGTTGTGTCTTAAAGAGTCCTTGGCTATGCCGACTCGGGGGCGCTTCGTATGTCATGTGCCTTTGCCTTGTACATGATGGTGCTGTCGATTGAGCCCGTGTAGGCCCCACCACGAAAACTTCGGACGAAATCTCTATCATATGTTTGTTCCGCTTATTCGCAAGCCATCCTTTGTTTTTGTTTTGAGTTGTGGTATTCGAGTTGCTTCAATGTCAAGTGTTGATTCCATACCTTTCCGAAACGGTGTTCTCATATTTCTATGTGAATACTAATCCTTCTTGATCATTGAGGTTGTCATGTCAATCCTTTTCAACCGGCGTGTTTCTCTTCAAGAGGATCCGATCATTCACTTCAACATCAGCAAGACCAATTATCATTTCTTCTCAACGGTGTTTGTTTCATCCGTCCCAAGTTGCCTTTGTTTTCCCGCCCTCCCACCCTTTTTCTTCAAGGACACAGATTTCTTACCAAGTATCCATTTATTCATGTGAAGCCACTTCACTCTTTTCAATCAATGTTCTTATCCGATGATTTCCCATGAAGATGCTCAACAGTTTCAAGTTCATCATCCTTCATTGTTGTTTCTTATCCGGTGGATCCTATTCAAGCTTTCGATATTCATCATATTCCTCTCCTCATTTCAATGCTTTCTCATACCGGTGCACCTCATTATCATTCTACTTCTCGCTATTTGTTATTCCGGAGTGCTCAAGATATCTCGAAGATTCGTGTTTCCACTCTGCATTCGTTCAAGCTCTTTCGAGATTATTATCCCATTCAAGTCATTTAATTCAACCGGTGCAACATCTCTTTAAATCATTTCCAACGGTGTTTTCTTGTGAGTGGGCCCTAACCCACAGGTCTTTTCCCAGGATCTTACCTGACTCTTCTATTTTCCCAGAGCTATCCTAAATTCTTCTCCAAGTTTGACGTAAGAATGAGTTATCATCAGTCAAATGCTTTTCTCCAAGATCTTTCAAATTCTTTTCATAGTTGGCTCAACCTTTTCGCTTTTGATTCTTCCGGTGTGCCTCAATAATTCTTGGTGGTGTTTCTCGTTGGCATTCTCATCATTTGAAGACCGAAGAAGAGTTTCTCTTTAATCTTGCTCTATTCTCTTCAAGATGTGTGGTCTAGCTTGTTGCCATCCTCTCATAATTGTTTTCGATTGTGAGAATCTTTTTCACCCATCAGGAGATATTCAAGAGTCTTCTCAGTTTGTCATCCGGAGTCCATCAATTCAGGTTTATCCATTCTCAGCTGTCAGTTATCATTCTCCTATCTTACCGGTGCATCATTCAAGTATTCTCCAATCAGCTCGTCATTTATTCGTTCACTTGTATCTAAATCCCCTCAAGTATCTTCATTTTTTTTCTCAATTCTTACGGTGGTTCTTTCAAGATCTCTCTTCCTTGTTCATCATATCAATTCATTTGTTGTTCCAATCCTACCGATGGTTCGTTGAAGGCCTTCTCAAGTTTTGATATATCTCTTTTAATCCTTTCTACGAGAATAAGTAGTATGCCAAATCCGTTGCTTGTCATCAATTTAAATTGGTGAAGGATAAGCATAACATAATTCTTATTCTTGTTCATCTAAGTGATTAATTCTTTTCTACCGGAGATTGTTCATGATGAAGTAATTCTCGGTTTCATTTGTTTCATCTTCTCTTTTTCCCGGAGTTCCAAGTTCTCATCATCACGGAGACCCATCTAAATCATTGCAAGGCTTCACATCGTGTTTTCAACTTTCCTTTCGTTTGATCATTCTTTTATTACCGGAGTTCTTCATGGAGGCTCTACTTGACGGTGCATCAAGGATTCCTTTCATTCTCGATTTGTTCTTCAAGTTTTCTCTTGAAGTTATGATCCGCCAAGCTATACTCTAAAATAAACATGGTGCTCAACACATGTTTTGTTTTGAGGAGTTCAAGCATTCTTCATCTTGTATTTCGAAGTGCAATTCTTTCTACCTTATCTTTTGAGGTGGTGTTATATCATTCTTGACAATTTTCATTCATGTTTCATGTTTCACATGTTGTCAAGAATGAGGTATTTTAAATCCATCATTTTCTCTTCGCTCAAGAGATCTTTTCGACCAATCAACTTCTTCATTGGAGTTATCTTGGGTTATATTTCACCTAAAGCCTTTCCTTAAGGGATGTTGCTATTTGTGGTGCATATCAATGATCCAAGTTTTCTCCTATCCTCTCGGCGAAGAAGTTTTTCATCTCTTTGGTGTTCTCAACCAATCAATTGTTTCCATTAGTGGCAGGTTGTCACCTCATCATTTTGAGATGTTTTCCATAAGCCCACTGCAAACTTATTCTTTTCGTTGTTGGTCTTCCAACAACTCTATTCTAACCTTCTTGCAAGGATGCCTTCCAAATTCAATTGTGGTAGAAGTTGTCATTTTCTTCTCCGTCCCTTTATCCCAACGGTCTAACTTCTATTCTTTCATTACGGAGGCATTGTGCTCTTCACCCATCACCTCGTGAGTGAGAATCATGTTCTTTTCTTGCTTATCCATTTAACCGAGTGTTGTGTCATCTCTTCAAGTGCTTTTCATCTTATCAAGTTTTTCTTCTTCTTTTCGATTAGTCTGCCCAAATTATATCAATCTTATTCCTTCTCTATCTAGTTTTAACCGGAGTGGTTTCAATATCTATCTTATCACTAAACCTCTTGGTTCTCGTTGTATTCCTTGTTCCTCTTTCCTAACGAAGTGTTTCAACTTTGCTCATCTTCGTTATTTTCCTTCCTTTCATTTTGTTCAACCTCTCAAGGTTCGTGGTTTCACTCGTTCGTCAAAGAAGCAACTTAGTTTTACCTCTTCTCTTTCTCTTTCGTTTTCCCTCCGGTGCCATTCTAGATCTCGGGACGAGATCCTCTCGTAGTGGTGGAGTGTTGTAACACCCCGGACCCGATGCGCCAGGTGTCTGCCAGTATTCATCGTTGTTGCCATGTCATTTGCTTGCGTGTTGCACTTTGCCACGTCATCATTTGCATTTTACCATGTCATCATGTGCATTTCATTTTGCATACATGTTCGTCTCATGCATCCGAGCCTTTTCCCCGTTGTCCGTTTTGCAATCCGGCGCTCCTATGTCCTCCGGCGTCCCCTTCTTCTCTCTCGTTGTGAGCGGGTATCAAACTTTCTCGGGATGGACCGAGGTTTGCCAAGCGGCCTTGGTATAGCACCGGTAGACCGCCTGTCAAGTTTCGTGCCATTTGGAGTTCGTTTGGTACTTCAACGGTTAACCGGGTAACCGCAAAACCCTCCTTTGTTTCAGCCCAACACCCCTTCCAAAGTGGCCCAAAGCCCAGCTAACTCCCCTCCATGCTCTCGGTCGTTCGATCACGATCGCGTGGCCGAAAACCGCTCCTCATTTGGACTCTCCTAGCTCCCTCTACCTATAAATAGACCCTCCCCTTCCAAATTTCGGATCATTTCCCCCCGAAACCCTAATTTTTCCCCCTTGCGCCATTTGGGCGTTTCTTCCCCGCGCCCGGACATGTCCGCCGCCCTCGCTCGGCCAATCGATCGCCGCCACGTCACCCCGCCGCCCGTCTCCACCGCGCTGGCCCTCTGCCCAGAATCTGGACCCGCCGAGCCCATCGGGGCCGGACGAGCCCAGCAGCAGCATGCCGCACCGAACTCCCCGCTTCGTCCCGTCGCGGTTCGTGCCGCCTCGTCGTCATCGTCCTCCGCCGCCTCGCCGCTTTGGCTGCCATGCTGCGGCGCCTTGCATGCGCCCGCTGTTGGTGAGCTTGCCTCCGCCCTGCCCGTTTTCCCTCTGCTCCTCTCTAACTCCTCTCTCTCTGCCATGGCATCGAGCTCGGCTTCGCCGCCGTCATCGGAGATCGCCGCGCTTCCGTTCTTCACGGATCCGGCGCCCAGCCAGATCCGTCCATCCCGTCGCTGTCGGCCCTTTGGCCGCCAGCCCGCCTCGCCGGGCCGCAGCAGCCGCCCCGCCCGCTGTCCCTGCTCGGGAGCGAGCAGGGAGCGCTCCGCCCGTCGACCGTGCGTGGGCCCCGTGGCCCGCATCCACCACGTGGGCCGCGGCCCAGCTAGCTCCGCCCTCCCCAGCCGGCTTCCTCTCCTAACGGGCCAAGCCCATGGTGAGCAGCGCCCAGCCTCCTCTTCTGTGCATGTTGGGCTAGCAGTTTCGGCCCGTAGTGGTTTTTTTTTCCGTTGCTGCCATTTTTGCATTATCCAGTGTATTTACAGATTTGCAGAAAACCCCCCTAAGTTTATGCATATAATAACTTCACAACCGTGCATCATATGTAAACAATTTATATATGAAAAATGCTTAGTTTTTCATCTAGTTTCATAATATGTCATTTTCATCCATGTTTAAAATGTTTAAAATGCTGTTTGTGTTAATTTGCTAAATTGCCATGTTAAAATGATTTATTTCATAACTATTTAACCGTAACTCCGAATTTAACAAACTTTATATGTAAATGGGGTAGAATTTTGCCTAGTTTAACATGGTGCACTCATCTTGCATGTTTAACAACTCTAAAATTGTGTTTAGGGCAGAACAGTACCGAATCTAAAAATATGCACATGGGGATTTTTCCGGATGTGTTGTTCGTTGTTTCCGGCCTCATTTAAACTTGCCTAGCTAGGTAGTTTTGTTTTGCTTCACCCTCTTGCCATGTTAACCAACATTTAATCTTGTTTTGTTCATAACCGAGAGAACTAAATAATGGATGTGGTGTTTTGTCAATATGCAACTAGTTGCATATTGAGCTCCACTAATTTGTAGTGTTGTTTGTTTGTCCTTTGCCATGTCATCCTCATTAAACGGACATGCATCATACTTGTTTGTGCATCATGCTATGCTTATGTGATGGTTGTTTACCATGTTGTTTGTTTCTTTCCGGTGCTTTCTCTCGTTAACCGGTTTCGTTCCGGAGTTGTGAGGATCCGTTCGACTTCGTCCGTTTGTCTTCTTCATGGAATCGTTCTTCTTTGCGGGATTTCAGGCAAGATGATCATACCCTCGAAATCACTACTATCTTTGCTATGCTAGTTTGCTCGCTCTTTTGCTATGCCAATGCTGCGATGCCTACCATTTGCTTGTCAGCCCCCCCAAATTGCCATGTCAAACCCCTAACCTTTGACACCTTTCCTATGCAAACCGTTGTTTGGCTATGTTACCGCTTTGCTCAGCCCCTCTTATAGCGTTGTTAGTTGCAGGTGAAGATTGAAGATTGTTCCTTGTTGGAACATGGAGATGTTGTTCCTTGTTGGAACATGTTTACTTGTTGGGATATCACAATATATCTTATTTAATTAATGCATCTATATATTTGGTAAAGGGTGGAAGGCTCGGCCTTATGCACAGTGTTTTGTTCCACTCTTGCCGCCCTAGTTTCCGTCATATCGGTGTTATGTTCCCGGATTTTGCGTCCCTTACGGTTGGGCTATAATGGGAACCCCTTGACGATTCGCCTTAAGTAAAGCTTCTCCGGCAATGCCCAACATTGGTTTTACCATTTGCCCCACCTAGCCCTTTTCTTTCCCTTGGGTTACTGTAGACTCAAGGGTCATCTTTATTTTAAACCCCCCGGCGGTGCTCCTCACGAGTGTTGGTCCGAACCGAACTACTGCTTGGGGCCACCTCGGGAAACTTGAGGTTGGTTTTACTCGTAGCTAGACTCATCTGAGTGTGCCACGAGAAAGAGATATGTGCAGCTCCTAGCGGATTAGTCGGCACATTCGAGGCGGTGTTCTGGTTTAGTTTTACCTGTCGAAATGTCTTGTTGTCGGGATACCGAGTCGATCGGAGTGTCTTGGGTGGAGGTCTATTCCTCCGTTGACCGTGAGAGCTTGTCATGGGCTAAGTTGGGACACCCTGCGAGGATTTGATCTTTCAAAGCCGTGCCGCGGTTATTGGCGGATGGGAATTTGTTAACGTCCGGTTGTAGAAGACCGAAGTTGACCTTAATTAAAATACATCAACCGTGTGTGTTACCGTGATGGTCTCTTTCCGTGGTCAGGAAGTGAACTGATGTTGGAGTTATGCTTGGCGTAGGTTGTTATAGGATCACTTCTTGATCATACTTTTGTCGACCGTGCTTTGCCTTCTCTTCTCGCTCTCATTTGCGTATGTTAGCCACCATATATGCTAGTAAACTTCTGCAGCTCCACCTCATGCCTTTACCTTACCCATAAGCTTAAATAGTCTTGATCTCGCGGGTGCGAGATTGCTTTGAGTCCCGTGGCTCACGGATACTTCAAAACCAGTTTGCGGTGCCTATGTTGCCGGCGGTGGCGCATTCCAGCTCAAGGAGGAGCTCGATGAAGATCTTGCCCTTTGTGTTGTTTCGTTCTAGTTGATCGATGAGTGGAGCCCGGTTGGGGTCGTCGAGGTCCTTTATCGCATTTGGGGTTCTTCTTTTATTTTGGGTTCCGTAGTCGGACCTTGATTGTATCTTGATGATGTAATGCTTTATTCATGTATTTGTATGAAGTGGCGATTGTAAGCCAACTATGTATCTTTTCCCCTTATGTATTACATGGGTTGTGTGAAGATTACCTCACTTGCGACATTGCTTTCAATGCGGTTATGCCTCTAAGTCGTGCTTCGACACGTGGGAGATATAGCCGCATCGAGGGCGTTACAAACTCGAATACCACAACTCAAAACAAAACAAAGGACTTGGCTTGCAGAATAAGCCAGAACAAACATATGATAGAGATTTCGTCCGAAGTTTTCGTGGTGGGGCCTACACGGGCTCAATCGTACAGCACCATCATGTACAAGGCGATGCACATGACATCTGAAGCGTCCCAGTCGGCATAGCCAAGGACTCTTTAAGACACAACGAGACCATTTGTAAAACCAACCGTGAATAGGCGGACCACTAGACGTCGAACCCCAATTTCATATCATACATCCGTCGGAAAGATATCCTAAGAGCTACTTGAATTCCCACCTATGAAACTCCGAAACTTTACGGTTATGCAATGCGGTGTTGGGGATACAGGAGCAATATATCTCACCCAAACTAACAATCCCTACATCCAGCTTGTATCCATCCGTCAACACATAACCAAGAAACCTTGAAATCGTCTACCTCAACCTTGAAAAGCATCCGTTATACAAGTCATGGCAATACTCCGTACTCACCTCGATCTTTGGGTTAGCGGGTTATCTCACCAACAAGCGCATAAAAGAGATTTTCGATGTCGGCGTATAAACTCGGTATTCGAGAACTGCAACGATAAAATTATGGCGACAACACCTCGGAGCTCAACTCCCGGGACACCGCCACAACCCTAAATGTCGGGGAGGCAACCAAGACAATGTTCTCATCATAAGAATATCGAACGATTCCAAGATACCAGCGTGATCCTAAAAAATTTTTAGTGAAATTTAAGAAGAGAAGAGTCAAAACTCTCGTCGGGATACCTCACCGGAAGGTCGAAGGACCGGGGAGTAAAAGAATTCCTAAACTCTCCGATATATATAATCCTAAGTGACTCAAAACATTTTTCTAGACACAACTCGGCCACTAAAAACGATCAAGCAGTGGGGGCTCCTAAGGTCGGGGATGGCTCTGATTACCAACTTGTAACGCCCTCGATGCGGCTATATCTCCCACGTGTCGAAGCACGACTTAGAGGCATAACCGCATTGAAAGCAATGTCGCAAGTGAGGTAATCTTCACACAACCCAAGTAATACATAAGGGAAAGAGATACATAGTTGGCTTACAATCGCCACTTCACACAATTACATGAATAAAGCATTACATCATCCAGATACAATCAAGGTCCGACTACGGAACCAAAATAAAAGAAGAACCCCAAATCGACAAAAGGTCGATCGACCCCAACCTGGGCTCCACTCTTGATCAACTAGAGCGAAACAACACAAAGGGCAAGATCTTCATCGAGCTCCTCCTTGAGCTTGGTTGCATCACCGCTTTCGTTAACATAGGCACCGCAAACTGGTTTTGGAAGTATCCGGTGAGTCACGAGGACTCAGCAATCTCGCACCATGAGATCAAGACTATTTAAGCTTATGGAGTGCGGTAAAGGCATGAGGTGGAGCTGCAGCAGCGACTAGCATATATGGTGGCTACAATCGCAAAAAGAGAGCGAGAAGAGAAGGCAAGGCACGGTCGATAAAAGTATGATCAAGAAGTGATCCTATAGCAACCTCGTCAAGCATAACTCCAACACCGTGTTCACTTCCCGGACTCCGCCGGAAAGAGACCATCACGGTTACACACACGGTTGATGTATTTTAATTAAGGTCAACTTTGGGTTTTCTACAACCGGACGTTAACAAATTCCCATCTGCCACATAACCGCGGCACGGCTTTGAAAGTTCAAATCCTGCGGGGTGTCCCAACTTAGCCCATGACAAGCTCTCACGGTCAATCGGAGGAATAGACCTCCACCCGAGACACTCCGATCGACTCGGTATCCCGGTACAACAAGACATTTTGACAGGTAAAACTAAACCAGCAACACCACCGAATGTGCCGACAAATCCCGATAGGAGCTGCACATATCTCTTTCTCGAGGCACACTCGGATGAGACTAGCTACGAGTAAAACCAACCCTCAAGTTTCCCCAAGGTGGCCCATGAGTAGCTCGGTTCGGACCAACACTCGGAGGAGCACCGGCCGGGGGTTAAAATAAAGATGACCCTTGAGTCTGCAGAACCCAAGGGAAGGTGGTAGGTTGTTAGTGCAAATGGTAAAACCAATGTTGGGCATTCTTTGGAGAAGCTTTACTTAAGGCGAATCTGTCAAGGGGTTCCCATTATAGCCCAACCGTAAGGAACATAAAATCCGGGAACATAACACCGATATGACAGAAACTAGGGCGGCAAGAGTGGAACAAAACACCAGGCATAAGGCCGAGCCTTCCACCCTTTACCAAGTATATAGATGCATTAATTAAATAAGATATATTGTGATATCCCAACAAGTAAACATGTTCCAACAAGGAACAACATCTTCATGTTCCAACCAGGAACAAACTTCAATCTTCACCTGCAACTAACAACGCTATAAGAGGGGCTGAGCAAAGCGGTAACATAGCCAATCAACGGTTTGCTAGGAATGGTGTCAAAGGTTAGAGGTTTGACATGGCAATTGGGGAGGCTGACAAGCAAATGGTAGGCATCGTGGCATTGGCATAGCAAAAGAGCGAGCAAACTAGCATAGCAAAGATAGTAGTGATTTCGAGGGTATGATCATCTTGCCTGAAATCCCGCTAGGAAGAAGAATGAGTCCAAGAAGAAGATAAACGGACGTAGTCGAACGAATCCTCACAACTCCGGAACGAAACCGAAGCTAACGAGAGAAGCAAACCGGAAAGAAGCAAACAACATAGTAAACACACAAGCATAAACATGTCATGATGCACAAACAAGTATGATGCATGTCCGGTTTAATGAGGCATGGCAATTTGCAACGAACAATACTACAAATTAAGTGGAGCTCAATATGCAACGAGTTGCATATTGACGAAACACCACATGCAATTATTTAGTTCTCTCTCGGTTATGAACAAGACAAGATTAAATGTTGGTTAACATGGCAAGAGGTGAAGCATAATTAAACTAACAATTTAGGCAAGTTTAAATGAGGCCGGAACAACAAACAACAATTCCGGAAAAATCCCCATATGCATTTAGCAATTTAATGGAAACAACAAATATAAACATTTTAAATGTTGTTATCATGATGCGGATGACATATGCAAGTATTATGCAATTTTATGAAAATATTGGCATGAGCATGATAAGGAGCTTTAGTCACCATGGCGGAAGGAAAAGGGTGCCACGGCGGCGAAACAAAAATGGTGCCACGGCAACATATCCGAAATGATGCCACGGCAACGATAACGAAAATGGTGCCACGGCAACGATAATGAAAATAGTGCCACGGCAACATTCCGATGATCCGATAACTCATTGAGATACCGGTGCAAAAGAGCAAGTGTGCGGATGTGCGGAACATGCAAAAGATGGTGGGGTGATCCCGGATTCCGGGTGTCCCACATAGTGGCATGGCAAAAGAGGGGCGTCGCAAGGACAATTCGATCACGGTGCAAAACTCGAGCATCTCATAACCAAGCATGCATTCGTTCACGGGCGTCGTTTCGGCGTTATACCTTCGAAGCGTGCAATCGGGGCGAAACGCGTTTCGTAGAGGAAGTAGTGGTTCACGGACGTCGTGGAAGTAGTCGTTCACGGGTCGTCGTGGGAAGTAGACGTACACTCTCCGTAGATGTTCGGGGTCGCCGGTAGTTGAAGTAGTGGTACACGGCGGCGGCGGTAGTGGTACACGTTTCGTAGATGTTCAGGTCGACGGTGGAGGTTCACGGACGTCGTGGGAAGTAGTCGTACACGGCGTCGGTAGAGGAAGTAGTCGTACACGGCGGCGGCGGTAGTGGAAGTAGACGTTCACGGGATCTCGGCGGGTCGTCGTGTAGCCGTACATGTTCGAAGCAGAACTTGGCATATCCATGTAGTAGGTGTTCCGGTCCTGTAGTCGTTCGAGCATCCGGTGTGGTACTTGGAGAAATCCTCGGAGATGGATAGTGGTACTTGGCGTTCCACGGGATCTTCGAGGTTCGGGCATGGCAAACGACGATGAAGTCGTTGACCTTGCGTCAACGCCAACCGGCAGCGAAGGTGCACGCAACAGCAGCAGGGGGCTGCAGAGGTGGCGACCATGGCAGGGCTTGAGCTCCTGGTTTCCTGCTGCTGGTCGGGACGGCGAGGGACGGTGAGGGAGCGACTGGGAGCGGCGACGATGGATGCAGGCGCGACGCTGAAGGAGGAAGGCCATGGCATCAACGGGGCAATGGGAGGTCGAGGGCGAGCAGCGCAAGGTCCGAGCGAGACGGGGAGCTCGGGCATGGCGGAGCTCTTGATGGTCGCCGCCGACGAGGGACGCGGAGGCAACGGGTCCAGATGGGTCACCGGCAGCAGAGGCTGCTACGGGCGAGGCGACGCGAGGAGGCCAAGGCGGCGGCAGCGGGCTCGTGGTCGACGGAGAGGCGCGAGACCATGGCGCGTGGAAGGAGGCCGTGGCGGGCGGCATCGCAGAGGGAGAGATGGGGTGCGACACGGTGGTTTCGGGCTGGATCGAGGAGGAGGGAGGCAAGGGGATCGAGGGAGCGACCATGAGAGGATCGGGCGAGGGAGCTCGATCTGGCGAGTCGTGTGCGGCGCGCAGGGAGGACGAGAGGAAGAGAGTTGCGGTCGGGCTAGGGTTGCAGGCGCGGTGGGGGCGCCGGCTGGGCTGGGAGGCGGCATGGCTGGGCTGGGAGGCCGGCCAGTGGAGAGAAAAAAATGGCGAGAGGCCCGGTGGGGCGACAAAGGGCCTAGCTGGGCTGCAGGAGGCCGGCTGGGCTTGCTCCTCTCTCCCTTATTCTTGTTTCCTTTAGCGAGAAAACAAATTAGAGAGAAGAAAAAGAAAGAGAGGGTTAACAAAAGAATTTGCAAGCAGGGGGTAATTTTCTCGGACTCATAAAAATATGCTCGTTCAAGAAAAATAGAAAGGCCAAGATCGAACGATAAGAATTCAAACTCATTTGAATTTAATTCAAATGGGTTTGAACTAGGACTTGATAAAAGGAAGGTCCAAAAATGTTCGGATTTTTGGTGGAGCTCCGGAAAAACAAGAAAGAATATATGGCAAGGTTAGAGGCCAAGAATTGAAATAATAAAGGGCATTGGGATTTTGCAAGTGTGTTAATGGGTGAACTCCAGAGAATGGAATTATTTTATAATAGCTCCACTAATATCGGGAGTATATATTATAAAGAGAAATCACCATCGTGAATATCCCTCGATTTAAATAGATCAAAAGATCTATGCAATTTATTTAGTTGAGATGCAAAAGATTTATGAGATGATGGCATGATGACATGATGCAATGCAAATGACGCAATGAAGAATGCATCAAACAAATAAATCACACGACGAAACTCGGAATACAAGGAAGGCATCTGGAGCGTCGGTCTCGGGGCGTTACAACACATCTCCGGTCAATAACCAATAACGGGACCTGGATGCCCATATTGGCTCCTACATATTCTACGAAGATCTTTATCGGTCAGACCGCATACGTTGTTCCCTTTGTCATCGGTATGTTACTTGCCCGAGATTCGATCGTCGGTATCCAATACCTAGTTCAATCTCGTTACCGGCAAGTCTCTTTACTCGTTCCGTAATACATCATCTCACAGCTAACTCATTAGTTGTAATGCTTGCAAGGCTTAAGTGATGTATATTACCGAGAGGGCCCAGAGATACCTCTCCGACAATCGGAGTGACAAAACCTAATCTCGAAATCGCCAACCCAACATCGCCTTTGGAGACACCTGTAGTACTCCTTTATAATCACCCAATTACGTTGTGACATTTGGTAGCACCCAAAGTGTTCCTCCGTAAACGGAGTTGCATAATCTCATAGTTATAGGAACATGTATATGTCATGGATAAAAGCAGTAGCAACATACTAAGCGATCGTGTGCTAAGCTAATGGAATGGGTCATGTCAATCGGATCATTCACCTAATGATGTGACCTTGTTAATCAAATAACAACCCTTTGTTCATGGTTAGGAAACATAACCATCTTTGATTAACAAGCTAGTCTAATAGAGGCATACTAGTGACATCTTGTTTGTCTATGCATTCACACATGTATCATGTTTTCGGTTAATACAATTCTAGCATGAATGATAAACATTTATCATGAAATAAGGAAATAAATAATAACTTTATTATTGCCTCTAGGGCATATTTCCTTGATCTCCCACTTGCACTAGAGTCAATAATCTAGATTACATAGTAATGATTCTAACACCCATGGAGTCTTGGTGTTGATCATGTTTTGCTCGTGGAAGAGGCTTAGTCAACGGGTGCGCTACATTCAGATCCGTATGTATCTTGCAAATCTCTATGTCTCCCACGGACTAAATCCGGATGGAATTGAGCGTCACTTGATGTGTTTGGTCCTCTTGTGAAATCTGGATTCCTTTGCTAATGCAATTGCTCGATATTGTCACGAAGATTTTCATTGGACCCGATGCACTAGGTATGACACCTAGATCGGATATGAACTCCTTCATCCGCACTCCTTCATTAGCTGCTTCGAAGCTGCTATGTACTCCGCTTCACATGTAGATCCCGCCACGACGCTTTGTTTAGAACTGCACCAACCGACAGCTCCTCCGTTTAGTGTAAATCGATCCGTCTGCGATTTAGAATCGTCTCGATCGATGTCAAAGCTTGCATCAGCGTAACCGTTTACGATGAGCTCTTTGTCACCTCCATATATGAGAAACATATCCTTAGTCCTTTTCGGTATTTCAGATGTTCTTGACCGCTGTCGATGATCCACTCTGGATTACTTTGGTACCTCCTGCTAAGCTTATAGCAAGGCACACATCAGTCCGGTACACAAGATTGCATACATGATAGAGCCTATGGCTGAAGCATAGGAACATCTTTCATTTTCTCTCTATCTTCTGCGGTGGTGGGGCATTGAGTCTTACTCAACTTCACACCTTGTAACACGAGCAAGAACCCTTTCTTTGCTTGATCCATTTTGAACTTCTTCAAAATTTTGTCAAGGTATGTGCTTTGTGAAAGTCAATTAAGCGTCTTGATCTATCTCTATAGATTTTGATGCCCAATATGTAAGCAGCTTCACCGAGGTCTTTCATTGAAAAACTCTTATTCAAGTATCCCTTTATGCTATCCAGAATTCTATATCATTTCCGATTAGTAATATGTCATCTACATATAATATCGAAATGCTAGAGAGCTCCCACTCACTTTCTTGTAAATACAGGCTTCTCCAAAAGTCTCAGATGAACCCAAATGCTTTGATCACACTATCAAAGCGTTTATTCCAACTCGAGATGCTTGCACCAGTCCATAAATGGATCATTGGAGCTTGCATACTTTGTTAGCTCCTTTGGATCGATAAAACCTTCGGTTGCATCATATACAACTCTTCTTCCGTAAATCCATTCAGAATGCAGTCTTTACATCCATTTGCCAAATTTCATAATCATAAAAGCGGCAATTGCTAACATGATTCGGACAGACTTAAGAATCGCTTCGGGTGAGAAGGTCTCATCGTAGTCAATCCCTTGAACTTGTCGAAAACCCTTTGCGACAAGTCGAGCTTTGTAGACGATAACATTACCGTCGGCGTCGGTCTTCTTCTTGAAGATCCACTTGTTTTCTATTGCTTGCCGACCCTCGGGCAAGTCAACCAAAGTCCATACTTTGTTTTCATACATGGATCCCATCTCAGATTTCATGGCCTCAAGCCATTTTATGAATCTGGGCTCACCATCGCTTCTTCATAGTTCGTAGGTTCATCATGATCTAGTAGCATGATTTCGAACAGGATTACCGTACCACTCACTCGTGCGGATCTTACTCTGGTTGATCTACGAGGTTACAGTAGTAACTTGATCTGAAGTTTCATGATCAACATCATCAACTTCCTCACTATTTGGTGTAGATGTCTCGAAACCGGTTTCTGCGACAAACTACTTTCAAGTAAGGGAGAAGGTACAATTACCTCATCAAGTTCTACTTTCCTCCCACTCACTTCTTTCGAGAGAAACTCCTTCTCTAGAAAGGATCCATTCTTAGCAACAAATGTCTTGCCTTCGGATCTGTGATAGAAGGTGTACCCAACTGTCTCCTTTGGGTATCCTATGAAGACACATTTCTCGATTTGGGTTCGAGCTTATCGGGTTGAAGCTTTTTCACATAAGCATCGCATCCCCAAACTTTAAGAAACGACAACTTTGGTTTCTTGCTAAACCATAGTTCATAAGGTGTCGTCTCAGCGGATTTTGACGGTGTTCTATTCAGGTGAATCGGCCGTCTCAAGAGCATAACCCCAAAGCGATAGCGGTAAATCTGTAAGAGACATCATAGATCGCACCATATCTAGTAAAGTGCGATTACGACGTTCGGACACACCATTACGCTGTGGTGTTCCGGGTGGTGTGAGTTGCAAAACTATTCCGCATTGTTTCAAATGTAGACCAAACTCGTAACTCAAATATTCACCTCCACGATCAGACCGTAGAAATTTAATTTTCTTGTTACGATGATTTTCAACTTCACTCTGAAATTCTTTGAACTTTTCAAATGTTTCAGACTTATGTTTCATTAAGTAGATATACCCATATCTGCTTAAATCATCTGTGAAGGTGAGAAAATAACGATATCCGCCACGAGCCTCAACATTCATCGGACCACATACATCTGTATGTATGATTTCCAACAAATCTGTTGCTCTCTCCATAGTACCGGAGAACGGGGTTTTAGTCATCTTGCCCATGAGGCACGGTTCATAAGTGCCAAGTGATTCATAATCAAGTGACTCCAAAAGTCCATCGAGATGGAGTTTCTTCATGCGCTTTATACCGATATGACCTAAGCGGCAATGCCACAAATAAGTTGCACTATCATTATCAACTCTGCATCTTTTGGCTTCAACATTATGAATATGTGTATCACTACTATCGAGATTCATCAAAAATAGACCACTCTTCAAGGGTGCATGACCATAAAAGATATTACTCATATAAATAGAACAACCATTATTCTCTGATTTAAATGAATAACCGTCTCGCATCAAACAAGATCCAGATATAATGTTCATGCTTAACGCAGCACCAAATAACAATTATTTAGGTCTAAAACTAATCCGAAGGTAGATGTAGAGGTAGCGTGCCGACCGCGATCACATCGACTTTGGAACCATTTCCCACGCGCATCGTCACCTCGTCCTTTGCGGTGTTCTCTTAATCCGTAGTCCTGTTTGAGTTGCAAATATTAGCAATGAACCAATATCAAATACCAGTGCTCTGCGAGCTCTAGTAAGGTACACATCAATAACATGTATATCACATATACCTTTGTTCACCTTGCCATCTTTCTTATCCGCCAAATACTTGGGGCAGTTCCGCTTCGGTGACGATCGCTTGCGGTAGAAGCACTCGATTTCAGGTTTAGGTCCGACTTGGGTTTCTTCTCTGAGCGACAACTTGCTTGCTGTTCTTCTTGAAGTTCCTTCTTCTTCCCTTTGCCTTTCTTCTTGAAACTAGTGGTCTTATTGACCATCAACACTTGATGCTCCTTCTTGATTTCTACCTCCAGCCTTTAGCATTGCGAAGAGCTCGGTATAGTCTTTACTAACCCTTGCATATTATAGTTCATCACGAAGCCTTTGTAGCTTGGTGGCGGTGATTGAAGAATTACATCAATGACACAATCATCCGGAAGATTAACTCCCGCTTGAGTCAAGTGATTGTAATACCTGACATTACGAGTATGTGCTCACCGACGAACTATTCTCCTCCATCTTGCAGCTATAGAACTTATTGGAAACTTCATATCTCTCAATCCGGGCATTACATTTGGAATATCAACTTCAACTCTGGAACATCTCATATGCTCCATGACGTTCAAAACGTCGTTCAAGTCCCGGTTCTAAGCCGTAAAGCATGGCACCTTGAACTATAGAGTAGTCATCGCTTTGCTCGCCAGACGTTCTTAACGTCGTCGGTTACATCGGCGAGAGTCTGGCACCTAGCGGTGCATCCAGACGTAACTCTTACGTGCAGCAATGAGGATAATCCTCGAGTTACGGACCCGATCCGTGTAATTGCTACCATCATCTTTCAACTTTGCTTTCTCAAGGAACGCATTAAAATTCAACGGAACAACAGCACGAGCCATCTATCTACAAACAAACATAGACAAGCAAGATACTATCAGGTACAAAGTTCATGATAAATTAAAGTTCAATTACTCATATTACTTAAGAACTCCCACTTAGACAGACATCTCTCTAGTCATCTAAGTGATCACGTGATCCAAATCAACTAAACCATAACCGATCATCACGTGAGATGGAGTAGTTTTCAATGGTGAACATCTTATGTTGATCATATCTACTATATGATTCACGCTCGACCTTTCGGTCTCCGTGTTCCGAGGCCATATCTGCATATGCTAGGCTCGTCAAGTATAACCTGAGTATTCTGCGTGTGCAAAACTGGCTTGCACCCGTTGTAGATGGATGTAGAGCTTATCACACCCGATCATCACGTGGTGTCTCGGACAACGAACTTTGGCAGCAGTGCATACTCGGGAGAACACTACTTGATAATTTTAGTGAGAGATCATCTTAAAATGCTACCGTCAATCAAAGCAAGATAAGATGCATAAAGGATAAACATCACATGCAATCAATATAAGTGATATGATATGGCCATCATCATCTTGTGCTTGTGATCTCCATCTCCGAAGCACCGTCGTGATCACCATCGTCACCGCGCGACACCTTGATCTTCATCGTAGCATCGTTGTCGTCTCGCCATCTATTGCTTCTCGACTATCGCTACCGCTTAGTGATAAAGTAAAGCAATTACGATGCGTTGCATTTCATACAATAAAGCGACAACCATATGGCTCCACCGATTGCCGATAACCGGTTACAAAACATGATCATCTCATACAATAAAATATAGCATCATGTCTTGACCATATCACATCACAACATGCCTGCAAAAACAAGTTAGGCGTCCTCTACTTTGTTGTTGCAAATTTTACGTGGTTGCTACGGGCTTAAGCAAGAACCAATCTCACCTCGCATCAAAACCACAGCGATACTTCGTCAAATAGACTCCGTTTAACCTTCTCAAGGACGGGCGTAGCCATACTCAGTTCAACTAAAGTGAGAGAGCAGACACCCGCCAATCACCTTTAAGCAGCGAGTGCTCGTGGCGGTGAAACCAGTCTCGCGTAAGCGTCTGGCGTAATGTCGGTCCGGCCGCTTCATCTCACAATACCGCTGAGCCAAAGTATGACATGCTGGTAGGTAGTATGACTTGTATCGCCCACAACTCACTTGTGTTCTACTCGTGCAAAACATCAAACCATAAAAACCTAGGCTCGATACCCTTTGTTGGGGAACGTAGTAATTTCAAAAATTTCCTCGCACACGCAAGATCATGGTGATGCATAGCAACGAGAGGGAAGAGTGTTGTCTCGTACCCTCGTGACCCGGCGGAGCGATCACAACGTAGAGGAAGTAGTCGTCGTTCTCCTCGCGATCCAACCGATCCAGCGCCGTTACTCCGGCGCCTCGAGTTCTTGACACACGTACAGCTCGGTGGCGCTCCTCGGGCTCCAATCCAAAGAGAGCTTGGGGAGGAGAGTTCCGTCGGCCGACGGCGTGGTGGCGATCTTGATGTTCTACCGGCGCAGGCTTCGCCTAAGCACCGCCACGATATGACCGAGGTGGATTATGGTGGAGGGGCACCGCACACTGCTAAGGCGATCTCAAGGATCAACTTGTGTGTTCTACGGTGCCCCCTGCCTCAGTATATAAAGGAGCAAGGGGGTGCGGCCGGCCCTAGGAGGAGGCGCGGAGGAGTCCTACTCCCACCGGAGTAGGACTCCCCCTTTCCTAGTTGGATTAGGACTTGGGGGAGGAAAGAGGAAAGGGCGCCCCCTCTCCTTGTCCTATTCGAACTAGGGGAGGGGGCCTGCCTGCCTGCAGCGGCCCTTCCTCTTCTCCTTATGGCCCACTAAGGCCCATTAACCCCGGGAGGTTCCGTAACCCCGGTGTTCGGTAAAATCCGATTTCACCGGAACCATTCCGAACTCAAACATAGGCTTCCAATATATCAATCTTTATGTCTCGACCATTTGAGACTCCTCGTCATGTCCATGATCACATCCGGGACTCGAACTTCTTGGTACATCAAAATACACAAACTCATAATATAACCGTCATCGAAACCTTAAGCGTGCGGACCCTACGGTTCGAGAACAATGTAGACATGACCGAGACACGTCTCCGGTCAATAACCAATAGCGGGACCTGGATGCCCATATTGGCTCCTACATATTCTCGAAGATCTTTATCGGTCGAGACCGCATCGTTGTTCCCTTTGTCATCGGTATGTTACTTGCCCGAGATTCGATCGTCGGTATCAATACCTAGTTCAATCTCGTTACGCAAGTCTCTTTACTCGTTCAGTAATACATCATCTCACAGCTAACTCATTAGTTGTAATGCTTGCAAGGCTTAAGTGATGTGTATTACCGAGAGGGCCCAGAGATACCTCTCCGACAATCGGAGTGACAAAACCTAATCTCGAAATCGCCAACCCAACATCCGCCTTTGGAGACACATGTAGTACTCCTTTATAATCACCCGATTCGTTGTGACGTTTGGTAGCACCAAAGTGTTCCTCCGATAAACAGGAGTTGCATAATCTCATAGTTATAGGAACATGTATATGTCATGGATAAAAGCGGTAGCAACATACTAAGCGATCGTGTGCTAAGCTAATGGAATGGGTCATGTCAATCGGATCATTCACCTAATGATGTGACCTTGTTAATCAAATAACAACCCTTTGTTCATGGTTAGGAAACATAACCATCTTTGATTAACAAGCTAGTCTAGTAGAGGCATACTAGTGACATACTGTTTGTCTATGCATTCACACATGTATCATGTTTCCGGTTAATACAATTCTAGCATGAATGATAAACATTTATCATGAAATAAGGAAATAAATAATAACTTTATTATTGCCTCTAGGGCATATTTCCTTCATTGAGCACCCTAGACGGTTGAGGTCACCTCGGAGCCATAGTCCATTGTGGTGAAGCTTCGTGGTGTCGTTGGGAGCCTCCAATTAAGTTGTGGAGATTGCCCCAACCTTGTTTGTAAAGGTTCGGTCGCCGCCTTCAAGGGCACCAATAGTGGAATCACGGCATCTCGCATTGTGTGAGTGCGTGAGAAGAATAGGGTGGCCCTAGTGGCTTCTTGGGGAGCATTGTGCCTCCACACCGCTCCAATGGAGACGTACTTCCCCTCAAAAGGAAGGAACTTCGGTAACACATCCTCGTCTCCACCGGCTCCACTCTTGGTTATCTCACGCCTTTACTTTTGCAAGCTTACTTGTGTTGTATCCCTTGCTTGCTCGTGTGCTTGTTATTGTTGCATCATATAGGTTGTTCACCTAGTTGCATATCTAGACAACCTACTTTGATGCAAAGTTTAATTTGGTAAAGAAAAGCTAAAAATTGTTAGTTGCCTATTCACCCCCCCCCCCCCTCTAGTCAACTATATCGATCCTTTCACTTTGCCGCACCACCCGGGAGCCAGCCAACTTGCATACACCTCCCTTCCATCCTTGATCCGACCGCCGCCTAGGTACCCTCTGCCTTTGCACATTGTTGTACATGGCAAAAACCACGCCCGACAAGTGTTCAGCCAAATTTATTGACATTTTTGTTGTTTACTTTGAAGTAAACACAATGTATTCGGGCGCGGAGTATTTCTACGACGAGTTCATGGATTCATCCTCGTCAGACGAGGACAGATATGAGAATGAATCGGCGGTGTTGCATGCAGTTATTGAAGATGTGCAGTGAGCAGATGAGCATGTTCTCAATTTCAAGGGATCAATCAAGGGCACCGAGTGATGAATCGTAAGAGGGCACAGTGGCATATGATGCTGATGGACAGCTAGTGTTCCCGATGCGATATTTGAGTCCTTTTTCCGACATCGTTTCCGGATGAGCTGAACCGTGTTTGATCGCCTTGGTGTGTGGGCCTATGAGTACTTCATATTGAAGAAAGATGTCATTGGAATTTTCTGGTTACCAAAAGTGCACAACTACATTGAGGATGCTTGGCTATGGCACGACCGCACCTTTGTTGGAAAAGTACCTCCGTATGTCCGAAACCACATGTCTCGAAGCCCTAGCAAGGTTTGCTACTGCGGTGGTCAATGTGTTGGAATTTGTTTTTTCAGTTGGAATTTGTTGCCGTTTTATTAAATTGTCATCGTTCACTCCGAGGCCACCAACGAACTAAGTATCTAACACATGCCGGTTGTACATGAAACCAAGTTTTACAAAGCTTATTTTTGTGACCTTCTTTAGCTAGTTCATGTGCGGTTTTGATATGTTAGATGACCACCGTAAAAGCTACTCCCTCTGTTCACTTTTATAAAGCTTTGTAGACGTTTTAGGCATTGTGCAAAACAACTCAATTTCACTTGTTTGAAACGACTTATAAAAGTGAACGGAGGGAGTGTCTTTCCACTCAAAGGGAAAATCGTATTTTTCCTTTTTTTAGAACAAAAAAAATTGTATTATTCCAACTCACCAATGACACATGCATGTACATGTGGGGGTCTTATTTGGTCAATTAAGCGCCGCAGAAGCCAACTGGCGCCCATTGCGGCACCTACTGGGCCGGCCCATGAACATGCAGCGCAGTGCACTAAATTATAGCATGAAAAAGTGGCGGTATGGAGAGTCAAACTCGTGCCGCTTCTTCTCTGGTATCGCTTAGATAACCACAATAGCTTTTGAACCCTAGTGACTAATACCAACACAAATTGTTTTAGAACTAATGTAGCCACCCTATTTATTACATAGTCACTTACTATATCACTTAGATTTTTTTAGTTATTTGAAAACAATTTGGAAAATATTTATTTTTATGAAACAGAAGTTCATTAAATTTTGAAAAAATCACGCTTTTTAAAAAGTTCATGAATTTCAAAAAAAGTTCATCAAATTTTTTAAAAAAATTCATTGATTTTTATAAAAGTTTATCAATTTCAAAAAATAGATCATCGAATTTGAAAGAGAGTTCACCGATTTGGAAAAAAATTCATCAAATTGAAAAAAGTTCATTGATTTTGACAAAAAGTTCATCAAATTTGAAAAAATTCACCGATTTTGAAAAAAAGTTCATTGATTTTGGGAAAAAAAGTTCACCAATTTGCAAACAGTTCATCATTTTAAAAAAAATAGCATTTTGAAAAAAAGCAAAAAGGATGAAAGAAAATCGATTTGTAAAACAATCACAACGGAAAAAGAAAAAAGACGGATGTGGAAAGTACAAGTCAAGAAAAGGAAGTGGATTATCACAACGTGTGATCAGCCCCGGTTGGTTAGTGCGTGTTGCACTTAAACTGCAGGTTGCTAGTTCGATTCTCTCCTGCAAGGGGGTGCGCGCCGGTTTGCACACTGCCTATGGCTGGCTTCCTAAAGTGCTAAATAGGAAGCACTCTTATTTTTTGATTTTTCCTTTTGTTTTTCGTGTCAGGTTTTTGTTGTTGAAAAAGCCAAAGCCGATATATTGCGTAGCATTAACCCTTACAGTAATACCCTTAAGAAATTTAATTTTTCCAAAAGGAATATCTTATTTCATTTTATTTGTCACTATCTCTATTTCATTTAGTTTTGTTTCTCATTTTATTCTACTTTATGTGTTCCATCAATACATATTTCTGGCATTATTTTAAAGAAATGTGCAACCAATATTTTCACCAATGCTTTTGTCTCTCATCAAATTTGAAAGAGAGTTCACCGATTTGAAAAAAAAGTTCATCAAATTGAAAAAGTTCATTGATTTTGACAAAAAGTTCATCAAATTTGAAAAAAGTTCACCAATTTTGAAAATAAGTTCATCAATTTTAGAAAAAAGTTCACCGATTTGAAAAAAGTTCATCAATTAAAAAATGCTTTTTTTAAAGGGAAAAGGATGAAGGAAAAGAAACAAAAAAAGAAAGAAACCCCAAAATAAAAACCGGTTTGGAAAAAATTCACAATTGAAAAAGAAAAAACCCTGATGCGGAAAGTACAAAATAAGAAAAAGAAATGCATTATCACAACGTGTGATCAGCCCTGGTTGGTTAGTGCATGTTGCACTTAAACTGCAGGTTGCTAGTTTGATTCTCTCCTGCAAGGGGGTGTGCGCCGGTTTGCACACTAGCCTATAACTGGCGTAGAAGCGCTCTTATTTTTTGATTTTTTTTCTTTTGTTTTTCGTGTTAGGTTTTGTTGTTGAAAAAGCAAAGCCCATAGCATGCGTAGTAGCATTAACCTTTACAATAATACCCTTAAGAAATTTATTTATTTTCTCAAGGACAATGTTATTTTATTTCATTTTTCACTATCTCTATTTCATTTAGTTTTTGTTTCACATTTTATTCTACTTTATGTGTTCCGTCGATACATATTTCTGGCATTATTTTAAAGAAATGTTCAAGCAATGTTTTTGTTGACGGATATGGTTTCTCATAGTAATTTATATTGTTTCAACACAAAAGGATCGAGCTCTTCGGGTGAAAGCCAAGATCGTGTTGTAGGATCGGGCGGTGACGTCATCTCCAATGCCGCTTTCCCTCTAGGGGCGCCGCCTTGAAGACCGTGATCCTCCTGCTCTTCCTTGAGGCTGGACATGCACGACATCGTGGTTGACAGGTGCCCGGCTGGCGGTGCGGTTGTTGCGTCGTGACTTGTGTGGTGGCGATGATGGTTGCAAAATGAGCAGGGTCATGGCTCGCCTTCGTCATCAACTGTCTGGCATGTTTCTAAGCTTGAAGTCAGAGCAGCGGCATTGTGGGGCGACACTGTGGCAACGATGCCAGGCGATGGGCATATCAGACTCTGTCGGTGCAAGGCGTGCTCCTTTTCTCATGCGAGGCTCGTCACCAAAGTCAGAGTTGCCTTATCCTCGACGCGTGAGGCCGATTGTTTGGCCTTTGCCCGCGGGGTTCCCGTGTACCATTCGTTCGGAGGGGTTTTGGCAGGTCGCTAGCGACGAAGTCTAAGTCGCTCTTTGTTACTTCTCTTCGCATCTCTAAAGACGCAAAAAATCTGTTATTAGTGTCGCTTCCTCGAGGAGAGGTGATGACGATGACATTGTAGTCAACCTTGGCGGTGTCCTTTCCTCGACGATGTGGTGTGGGTGCCAGGTTGGCTCTGTGGGCATGTTGTAACTGTTTTTGTTCGGGTTTTTGATAATTAATCGTGCAACTCTTTTCAACCTTTTTTAATGTATCGGGCCCTATGAGACCGTGTGTCTAAAAAAAATCATGAATCAGCCATGAATCAAATTTTTGATCATTCTTTGGATATAGTATACGATGATTATTTTTGAGAGAGAGTGAAGCATGCCAAGAATATCAATTCACATACCAGAAATAATTTTAGCCATTTCTATTCTTTTAATATAATTCCATCGATCCATATTACTTGTCGCAGATTTAGTACAACTTTGATAGGGAGCACGCTATCTGAAATCTCAACCCGCGAATGTCCAACTTAGTCTTAGATGTGAGTATGACCCAGCGTTGCACCTTGTATCGACTGCTGGTGAGTCGAGAAGGACAGGATAATGCAGTCAAGAAACATCTACAGGATAATTTCTTTTAGCGAGAAAAACCGCGGGATAAATTCTATGAAATGATGATACGGGGTGACGTAGATATTCTATTAAGAACAAATCCCAAGAGCTGATAGAGTGTTAGGATTGTCAAGTGTGCACATTTTATTACTGTTATAAGCGACCAAGAAATTACTTCCTCCATCTCGTGTTTTTTAACATTATTATGGTGTCAAAAAGGTTATGAAACGAAGGGACTATATTTTTCTGTCCATGCCTCACATCTCTTGCTTAAACAAGCATATTCATGCAGGCAGCGGACAGTCTGTCACAACTCCTATTGTAATCATTTCAAAAAAAAGGAAAAACAAACACCCATTGTAATCAGTGATCACACTACACAAGGATCAAATTAACAAATCTTATCCCACTACACAACGATCACACTATACAATGATCGCTTAGGCTGGTCATAGTGGGGAGTAACTTAGACTAGTAACATGCATATGTTACTAGTCTATATTACTATCTCTATAGTGCATGAAACAATATAAAAATATGGCGCGAACTACTAGTTTTTAAAATCGTGCGAACTACTAGTTTTTAAAATCGTGTTGAACTCCGGTGATGGATGTGGGGTCTGTTCTGTCTTGCTTCGCGCGTGTCGTCCCGTAAATTTTGTTTATGGGAGCCCATAAACCAATTTTGCAGCTCGTTGGATTGCGGGATCTGCTAGAGATGCTATTTGATTGTCTAAATGTGCACATTTTATTGGTGTTATAAGCGATCAAGAAATTATATTTTTCTGTCCATGCCTCACATCTCTTGCTTAAACAAACATATTCATGCATGCATCGGGCAGTCTGTCACAACTCACAACGCCCATTCCCCGTTGTAATCATTTCGCAAAAGAAGAAATAAAAAACTCCCATTGTAATCAGTGATCACACTACACAACGATCAAATTAACAAATCTTATTTCACGCATGCAGACAGACTGATCCCCTACCAAACCACGCGTTCCTTGGATCACGGCATCTTCCTCACCGGGCGGTGGATTTCGCCGGCGCTGCCCTGTTGCTCTCCACGAAGGCCTTCATCTCCAGGAAAACCTTGCCGGCGTCAGCGACCGGGAAGCCGTAGAACCCGTGGAAGCCGTCCGGGTACTCCGCCACCTGGACCTTCACCCCCTTCCGCCGCAGCACGTCGGCGTACCGCCGCTGCCAGTCCTGCAGCGGGTCGAACCCGCCGACCACCAGCAGCGTCGGCGGGAAATCCTCGGCCAGCTCGGCGTTCTCGTCGGTCACGTGCGCCGCAGGGTGGTCGCGGGTGGCGCCCACGGGCAGGAAGGCCTTCCAGGAGAAGTCGGAGCGCTCGAGGTTCACCACCGGCGCCACGCCCTCCAGCCTCAGCTCCGACTCCGTCCGCTCCTCGCCGCCGAAGTAGGGCTGCACGGGGATGATCCCGGCGAGGCGGAGCGACTTGGCGGCCGGCTGGTGCTCGGCGGCCCAGCGGCTGGCGACGTGGTGCACGATGTTCGCTCCCGCGCTCTCCCCGGTGAGAAAGCAGCTGGCGAGGTCGACGGGGACGTCGTCGCCGAGGCCCGGGATACCGCCGGCGTCGTCGATGAAGCGGAGCGCGTCGACGCCGTCGTCGTACGCCGCCGGGTAGCGGTGCTCCGGGGCGAGGCGGTAGTTGACGGACACGACCACGGCGCCGACGTCGCTGCAGAGGCGGCGGCACACGCCGTTGAAGGGGCCGATGGCCGGGGAGAAGAGCGCGAAGCCGCCGCCGTGGTAGTACACGACGACGGGCAGCGGCACCTCCGAGGAGACCGGGGCGAAGACACGCGCCCAGATGCCGCGGGAGGCGTCGACGGTGAAGTCGTAGGAGCGCACGCCGGAGCCGTCCGGGCGCGGGTTGGCGCGCGCGCTCAGGAGGCGGTCGATCACCGAGTAGAGGCAGCGGTTGACGGTGCCGTCGCTGCGCTCCACGGCGTCGATGGCGGCCGTGAGCCCCGCCAGCTGGAGCCGCACCCCCAGCGGCAGCGGCGGCGGCGTCGGGCGCTCTCCTTGGCCCGCGGCGGCTTCCATCTAGTGTGTCTCTTCACGTACGCTCGATCACTCTGTCTCTCCTTCGTTCTCCTCTGCTTCGGAGTGCGTGAGCTCTGCTGCGCGATCGGCATGGTGCATATTAATGGGGGAGCGCCGACGGCTGATGAGTAGGTGAGATGGATCCATCGGGGTGGGGTGGCAACTTGTATACAGTGTAAATGGCAAAGTCGCATGTGGCCTCCGTTGCCAAATCGGAGGAGCACGACGCGTCTACGCCATTGGTGTCAGGATGAAGTTTGAGCAAGGGGCGGGGCGCAAGCAGCTCGTGGAGCAAAGAATAAGCTGACACGCATCATGCATGGCTGTGCCGTCGTTGACTGCTATAATCAATCAAACTGATACTACCTCCGTTTCAGTTTACAAGTCCTACGCGTATACCTAGGTTGTCCATTTGATCACCTTAATATAAACTATATAAACCAAAAAATATATTTTTTGAAAATAGAACATCTAAAGTTTATATTGGTATACTTTTTGTAATATATGACTTATATTAAGTTGGTCAAATTGACGACCTAGGGGTACGCGCACGCCCTGTAAACTGAGAGAGAGGTAGTACTATAATGTCATGCTTAGGCCGGTCATAATGGGAATATTATAGGTGCTATCATGCGTGCCAACTAAACGGTTTTGATTATGTGGCGTAGAATTAAATGAAGAAAGACAAGCTTGAGTATCATATCATGATACCGACGTGCTACTTTGTGTCATGCATGTCAATAAATGTAATCCTATATGACACCAACATGAGCACTGCTACATAGACGACATTTAGCAGACGATACATGCACGACATGCGTGTCACGCCATCCATGGGCAAGGCTAAAACAACAACTAACGACCGGATTAGTCATCGTCCGAGTGTCGTTCAGCGTCGTATGGTCTGTGAAGTACTTCCGTACCAACATATGATACAATGCATTACGGATGTAGTATCATACACTAGTATCATATGCATGATACTAGTATATGATACTCCCCATTACAACCAGCCTTATGGGGTGTGAATGTGACCGACTAAAAGGCTCCATTTGGTCACTCGTTTTCAAGTCCAATTTTCCACTATAACTTCAACTTTTAAAGACCATCTCCAATCCAATAGATGATGCAAATTTTGGCCCCGCTTGGATTCGGTGTAAGTTTATACACCCGGATTTATTTTACAGGTGTAAATTACCGGCCACAGTATGTTTTCCGTCTAGAGTAGAAACCACGGGTGGAGGTCTGTATCGATTACGGAGGTGTATTTGGGAGGCAACGGACAATCCAATCAGGGCCTTAGGGATGTAAAACTAGGTGTTGTATAATTTACATCATAAAAAATTCATCTTAAAAAAAGTCAACTCCAAGAGATGATGTATATTGGTGATGTAAAAGTCCAACTTCAATAGATGATGTATATTTGTGATGTAAAACTAGCAACAAGTACTTCACTTGAAACATAATTCAAACATAGCAAGTTAAACTACTACTTCATTTCAAACATAATTAAACATAGTTTGAATTAAAACATAAATTTAAACTACTACTAATTCAAAGTATTACATCCATCAAATAACTACTACTCCAAGAACTACTACTAGTAGAAACAATACTTGAACTACATCGGAGATGCAACTATCCTCATCGGAGCTCTTGAACTGCTCCCACAACTCATCCTTGTCCGGTGCGTCGCACCCCTTGTCGTCCTCCTCCAAGTTAACCCAGTCCTCCGACTCAAACACGACGGGGATCACCGTCGAGGGGTCGGCCTCGTCCTCCTTCTTCACCCACTTCTTCTTCTTCTGCTCGTCCTCGAGCTTCTAGTAGAACTCGTGCTTGGCCTGAAAATACTCTTGATGCTCCCGCGCAAACCTCACCATCGTCGCCTCGTCGCTATATTGCCGGGAGCAACGACAATGGTCAGCCTCTTCTTCTTCTTCTTCTTCTTCTTCTTCTTCTTCTTCTTCTTCTTCTTCTTCTTCTCCATCCGAATACCCCCCGGCATGAGGAACTCCGCTTCTGCCCGGGTCTCAATCTCCGGGAAGTTGAGGTCCGTCCTCGGCCTCCGGGCACGCCATACGGCCATGTCGTACGCACACGCAGCCTCCTCGATGGCCGAGTATGTGCCAAGCCAGAAGCGGCGGCCCTCGTCGGAGAACTCGACGTTGTAGTTGTTGGACGACTTCGTCCGCACGCTGAAGAATCCCGTCTTGATCTTCGGGGCCTTCTTCGGCAGCATGGCGGCGGCGGCCGAAATGCGACGTTCGAATCAGGGCGGCGGCCACGGGGCAACAGCTATGCGGCGGGGCGGCTGTGGGTGTGGGGCTAGGTCATGGCTTGGCGGTGGCAGATGAGCAGCGACGATGGCGGAAACGACAATAGGGACGAACCGGACGATGACGGTGGAGCGCCGAAAAATACAGCCGATCCGCGGCGTGCTGGCGGGGTGCTTGGCTGTCGGGTGGTGGCTACGGCGACGGCCGAAATGGCAGCAGGGATGAATCGAGCGCCGGAAGACACCTGATTCACGGCGGCTGGCGATCGAAACACGTCGGAACCGCGGCGGGGGTGGTGGAGCGGTCGGGTCTGGCATGGGGTGACGGCGGCGTGATACCGTGGACAGCGGCCGCAGTGTGGCAAGATGAAGAAGATGCGGGTGGGAGGAAAATAACTGAAGGACGGTTGACGCGCGACCATCTGTTTTACATCACATGGAGGCGGAGATGCAAATTTGCATCTTCAAATGTTATATTTTACATCACTTAGGTCAGGTGATGTAAATTATTTTCCATTTACATTGTCTATTGAAGGTAAGTTTTTGGACCTCGAATGCAGCACTAGAGAGTCTAGGAGTATTTTGTTTTAGTTTATTTTTAGCCTCGCCTATATGGATACAAATTGTAGACTCTGATCGGATGCACACCACGACCGGAAGTACGTAATAGAACGTACTTCCGGTCGTGGTGTGCATCCGATCAGAGTCTACAATTTGTAGCATCTTCAAGAACACATCTTTAATAGAATGTACTCCCGGTCGTGGTGTGCATCTGATCAGAGTCTACAATTTGTAATCCATTCAGGCGAGGCTAAAAATATACTAAAAATATACTCCTAGACTCTCTAGTGCAGATAAATGGTGCACTTGTAATTTTTGTGGGTATTTTTTCATGGGAAGGTTGGTTGCACTTTTTTTTGATAGACCTTTTTCAAAATGAAAATCTCTTAAACCGAGCGGATTATAAACTGTTTTCATCGTTGTGTTACTCTTATAGTTGTAGGTAGGAGTGTGAACTAACCTAGCAACGAGTATTTAATTTCAAAGGCTCTGCTTTATGGAGTATTTGAGTCTTTTTTGCGTGCCCTTTACTGAATGTTGAGCTAAATATTAGTACACCTGATCCATAAGTGTCTAATCGTGATTTTCTTTTGAAGGGAGTGTCTAACCGAGATTTAGTACAACCTCTCTAACAAAATATAGGACTTTCTTTAGCCAAATACATCAAAAAAAAGTCTTAGAGCATCTACAAACGGACCCCTCAAACTCGTCTCAAACGTCCGGACAGGCCGCCGGTCACTGTCTGGTCACGAAATTTGGATCCAGATAGGTCCCTCAAACGACTCTCAAACGCCCGGGCTGACCGGCACCCCTCATACCCAGCCTAAATATGGGGCGGATATGGGGGCGCCCGGGCACACCCGCCGCGTAGAATATGCTGACCCATCCAACCCGACTTATATTCGTCCCCATCCTTTCACCGAACCAAACCCTAGCCACTTCACTCCCCTCCCCTCCACTCCCCTCTACCACCTGAGCTCGCCTCCGGCGGTTTGCGACCTTCTCCGCGATGGCAGGCAGCGGATCGGACTCCGACCAGTCTGGATCCGTCGACTGGGGTGTCGTCCCGTGTGGGTTGGAGGCGGCAATGACAGTCCGCATTGTTGGGTAACGTAGTAATTTCAAAAAAAATCCTACGCACACGCAAAATCATGGTGATGCATAGCGAGAGGAGAGTGTTGTCCACGTACCCTCGTGACCCGTGGCGAAGCGTTATGACAACGCGGTTGATGTAGTCGTGCGTCTTCACGATCCGACCGATCCAAGCACCGAGCGTATGGCACCTCCGAGTTCAGACACGTTCACTCGATGGCGATCCCGGACTCCGATCCAGCGGGGTGTCGGGGATGAGTTCCGTCGACCTGACGGTGTGGTGACGGTGATGATGTTCTACCGGCGCAGGCTTCGCCTAAGCACCGCTACGATATGACCGAGGTGGAATATGGTGGAGGGGGCACCGCACACGGCTAAGGAAAGATCACGAAGATCAACTTGTGTGTCCTAGGGTGCCCCCATGCCCCCGTATATAAAGGAGCAAGAGGGGAGGCCGGCCGGCCCTTGGGTGTCCTAGGGCGCGCCAAGGAGGAGGAGTCCTCCTCCTAGTAGGAGTAGGACTCCCTCTTTCCTACTCCTACTAGGAGGGGGAAAGGAAGGGGAGAGGAGAGGAAGAGGCGCCCCCTCCTAGTCCAATTTGGACCCGAGGGGGGGGCACGTGGCCCATCTGGCTGCCCTCTCTCTCTCCACTAAAGCCCATAAGGCCCATTACTTCTCCGGGGTGTTCGGTAACTCTCGGCACTCCGGTTTCTCCAAATCACCGGAACACTTCGGTGTCCGAATATAGTCGTGCAATATATCAATCTTTATGTCTCGACCATTTGAGACTCCTCGTCATGTCCGTGATCATATCCGGGACTCGAACAACCTTGGTACATCAAAACTTATAAACTCATAATAAATCATCATCGTAGCGTTAAGCGTGCGGACCCTACGGGTTCGAGAACTATGTAGACATGACCTAGAACTGTTTCGGTCAATAACCAATAGCGGAACCGGATGCTCATATTGGCTCCTACATATTCTCGAAGATCTTTATCCGTCAAACCGCATAACAACATCGTTGTTCCTTTGTCATCGGTATGTTACTTGCCCGAGATTCGATCGTCGATATCAATACCTAGTTCAATCTCGTTACGGCAAGTCTCTTTACTCGATCGTAATACATCATCCCATAACTAACTCATTAGTTGTAATGCTTGCAAGGCTTAAGCGATGTGTATTACCGAGAGGGCCAGAGATACCTCTCCGACAATCGGAGTGACAAAACCTAATCTCGAAATCGCCAACCCAACATGTACCTTCGGAGACACCTGAGAGCACCTTTATAATCACCCGATTCGTTGTGACGTTTGGTAGCACATAAAGTGTTCCTCCGGTAAACGGGAGTTGCATAATCTCATAGTTGTAGGAACTTTGTATAAGTCATGAAGAAAGCAATAGCAACATACTAAACGATCAAGTGCTAGGCTAACGGAATGGGTCAAGTCAATCACATCATTCTCCTAATGATGTGATCCCGTTAATCAAATGACAACACATGTCTATGGTTAGGAAACATAACCATCTTTGATTAATGAGCTAGTCAAGTAGAGGCACTAGTGACATTAAGTTTGTCTATGTATTAACACATGTATCATGTTTCCGGTTAATACAATTCTAGCATGAATAATAAACATTTATCATGATATGAGGAAATAAATAATAACTTTATTATTGCCTCTAGGGCATATTTCCTTCAGTCTCCCACTTGCACTAGAGTCAATAATCTAGATTACACAGTAATGATTCTAACACCCATGGAGTCTTGGTGCTGATCATGTTTTGCTCGTGGAAGAGGCTTAGTCAGCGGGTGCCAGCGATCGGATCTGTATGTATCTTGCAAATCTCTATGTCTTCCACCTAGACTTGGTCCCGGATGGAATTAAAGCGTCTCTTGATGTGCTTGGTCCTCTTGTGAAATCTGGATTCCTTTGCCAAGGCAATTGCACCACTATTGTCACAGAAGATCTTCATTGGTCCAGATGCACTAGGTATGACACCTAGATCGAAAATGAACTCCTTCATCCAAACTCCTTCATTTGCTGCTTCCGAAGCAGCTATGTACTCCGCTTCGCATGTAGATCCTGCTATGACGCTTTGTTTAGAACTGCACCAACTGACAGCTCCACCGTTTAATATAAACACGTATCCGGTTTGCGATTTAGAATCGTCCGGATCGGTGTCAAAACTTACATCGGCGTAACCATTTACGACAAGCTCTTTGTCACCTCCATAAGCGAAAACATATCCTTAGTCCTTTTTAGGTATTTCGGGATGTTCTTGACGCTGTCCGATGATCCACTCTGGATTACTTTGGTACCTCCTGCTAAACTAATAGCAAGGCACACATCGGTCTGGTACACATCATTGCATACATGATAGAGCCTATGGCTGAAGCATAGGAACTCCTTTCATTTTCTCTCTATCTTCTGCGGTGGTCGGGCATTGAGTCGACTCAACTTCACACCTTATGTCTGAGCAAGAATCCTTTCTTTGCACGATCCATTTGAACTTTTCAAAACTTTATCAAGGTATGTGCTTTGTGAAAGTCCAATCAAGCGTCTTGATCTATCTCTATAGATCTTGATCCCCAATATGTAAGCAGCTTCACCGAGGTCTTTCATTGAAAAACTTTTATTCGGTATCTTTTATGCTATCCGAAATTCTATATCATTTCCAATCAACAATATATCGTCCACATATAATATCATAAATGCTCTGAGCTCCCACTCACTTTCTTGTAAATATAGGCTTCTCCAAAAGTGCATATAAAACCATATGCTTTGATCACACTATCAAAGCGTTTATTCCAACTCGAGAGGCTTGCACGGACCATAAATGGATCGTTGGAGCTTGCACACTTTGTTAGCTCCTTAGGATCGACAAAACCTTCCGGTTGCATCATATACAACTCTTCTTCCAGAAATCCATTCAGGAATGCAGTTTTGACATTCATCTGCCATATTTCATAAATCATAAAATGCGGCAATCGCTAACATGATTCGGACAGACTTAAGTATCGCTACAGGTGAGAAGGTCTCATCGTAGTCAACCCCTTGAACTTGTCGAAAACCTTTTGCAACAAGTCGAGCTTTGTAAACAGTAACATTACCGTCAGCGTCAGTCTTCTTCTTGAAGATCCATTTATTCTCTATTGCTTGCCGATCATCGGGCAAGTTAACCAAAGTCCACACTTTGTTCTCATACATGGATCCCATCTCAGATTTCATGGCTTCAAGCCATTTTGTGGAATCTGGGCTCATCATCGCTTCTTCATAGTTCGTAGGTTCACCATGATCTAGTAGCATGACTTCCATAACAGGATTACCGTACCACTCTGGTGCGGATCTTACTCTGGTTGATCTACGAAGTTCAGTAACAACTTGATCTGAAGTTTCATGATCATCATCATTAACTTCCTCACTAATTGGTGTAGGTGTCACAGGAACCGATTTCTGTGATGAACTACTTTCAAATAAGGGAGATGGTACTGTTACCTCATCAAGTTCTACTTTCCTTCCACTCACTTCTTTCGAGAGAAACTCCTTCTCTAAAAAGGATCCATTCTTAGCAACGAATGTCTTGCCTTCGGATCTGTGATAGAAGGTGTACCCAACTGTCTCCTTTGGGTATCCTATAAAGACACATTTTTCCGATTTGGGTTCGAGCTTATCAGGTTGAAGCTTTTTCACATAAGCATCGCAGCCCCAAACTTTTAGAAACGACAACTTTGGTTTCTTGCCAAACCATAGTTCATAAGGAGTCGTCTCAACGGATTTTGATGGTGCTCTATTTAACATGAATGCGGCCGTCTCTAAAGCATAACCCCAAAACGATAGCGGTAAATCGGTAAGAGCACTACTAGAAAAACCGCTACTAATGGCGCACCTAATTTGGCCATTAATGGCGCATCACTGGTGCGCCATTACTAGCACGCCATTAGTAATTTTTACTAATGGCGCACCACTGGTGCGCCATTAGTATCTGAGTATACTAATGGCGCACCACCGTGCGCCATTAGTATAAACCACGATGCGTCATTAGTATGCCTCCGAGGGCCATGTATACCAGTGCTTTGGCATACTAATGGCGCATTTACAGCGGGATCGCCATTAGTAACCGGCATACTAATGGCGCCTTTGTTTAGTGATGCGCCATTAGTGATGCGCCATTTTGAATCTAGATCTGGATCGTGATTTTTTGCCCATTTTTTGCTCGTTTTTTGCTTCTTTTTTGGCATGACATTATTTCAAATTTTGTTCCTGTTTTTGGATCTTGTACGTTCTTTTGCCGTGGTCTTTTGCCAGAGAGGAGTTCACCGGAGAGGAGTTCGCCGGAGAGGAGGAGGAGGAGGTTACCGGAGAGGCGCTCGCCTACATCGCCGGAGAGGAGGAGGAGGAGGTCGCTGGAGAGGAGTTCACCGGAGCATCGGAGAGGAGGAAGGAGAAACCATGAGGGGATGGGAGGAGAGGAGGGAGGAGGAGCTCACCGGAGAGAAGGGAGGAGGAGCTCACCGGAGAGGAGGGAGGAGGAGCTCACTAGAGAGGAGGGAGAAGAAACCGTGAGGGGAGAGGAGGGGAGAGGAGGGGAGGGGAGGAGGGAGGAGGAGGTCACCGGAGAGGAGAAGTATGGTGGAGGAGAGAAGGGAAGATGGAGTGGAGGAGAGGAGGAGATGGAGTGTAGGAGATGTGGAATGAAGAGATAAGGAGGAGAGGACCACGACCAGCCATATATACGGCATACTAATGGCGCATGCATGCAGTCGCCATTAGTAACTTTTTTTTATTTTTTTGATTTATTTTGAATTTTGAAGGCGGGAAGATACTAATGGCGCACCATGGGCAGTCGCCATTAGTAATTTTGACTTATTTTGAATTTTGAAGGAGGAAGATACTAATGGCGCACCATGGGCAGGTCGCCATTAGTAACTTTTTATTTATTTATTTTTTGACTTATTTTGAATTTTGAAGGCGGGAAGATAGTAATGGCGCACCATGGGTAGGTGCGCCATTAGTAAGTTTGAATTTTTTTTTGAATTTTTTTGCCTCTCCAGATCTTAAAAGCCCCGTATCTTTTTTTCTGTTAGGTTTTTGAGGATTTTGAAAATGTTTAACGGGGTTCCCCCGATTAAATTTGGATGTAACTTTTCGAGTAGGTGATTTTTCATATAAAAAACTTTTTAATTCGAGTTAGTATGCAAAAGTTATGCCCATTTTTACAAATTCTTGCGAGATTTTGCAAATGAAGTCAAAATTCATATTTGCAAATTTTCCCAACAAGTAGGCCACATATCACATGGGAAACTTATTTTCTTTTATTTTTTTTGACATTTTCATCATTTTCTTTTATTTTTTTAAACTGAAAAGGCGATCCACGGGGGTGCATTCGGTGGAAGTGGTGGCCAAGTTACTAATGGCGCACCGTGGCATGGTGCGCCATTACTAGTTCAACTAGTAATGGCGCACCACTCCCACGATCGCCATTATAATTTTGAAAAAATTCAAAAAAAGTTTTATTTTTTTACTAATGGCGCACCGTGGATGTGGTGCGCCATTACTAATTCAACTAGTAATGGCGCACGACTCCCACTGATGCGCCATTAGTAGTTTTGAACAAAATTTTAAAAAAAATATTTTTACTAATGGCGCACCGTGGATGTGGTGCGCCATTAGTATTTGGATACTAATGGCGTACCAACACATGGTGCGCCATTAGTATATAGTAATGGCGCACCACACGTCTGGTGCGCCATTAGTGTCAATTCCATCTATAACCCTTTTCCTAGTAGTGGAGACATCATAGATCGCACCATATCTAGTAAAGTACGATTACGACGTTCGGACACACCATTACGCTGTGGTGTTCCAGGTGGCGTGAGTTGCAAAACTATTCTGCTTTGTTTTAAATGTAGACCAAATTCGTAATTCAAATATTCTCCTCCACGATCAGATCGTAGAAACTGTATTTTCTTGTTACGATGATTTTCAACTTCCCTCTGAAATTCTTTGAACTTTTCAAATGTTTCAGATTTATGCTTCATTAAGTAGATATACCCATATCTGCTTAAATCATCTGTGAAGGTGAGAAAATAACGATATCCGCCACGAGCTTCAACATTCATTGGACCACATACATCATATGTATGATTTCTAACAAATCTGTTGCTCTCTCCATAGTCTTTGGAGAGCGGTGTTTTAGTCATCTTGCCCATGAGGCACGGTTCATAAGTACCAAGTGATTCATAATCAAGTGGTTCCAAAAGTCCATCGATATAGAGTTTCTTCATGCGTTTTACACCGATATGACCTAAGCGGCGATGCCACAAATAAGTTGCACTATCATTATCAACTCTGCATCTTTTGGCTTCAACATTATGAATATGTGTATCACTACTATCGAGATTCATCAAAAATAGACCAATCTTTAAGGGTGCATGACCATAAAAGATATTACTCATATAAATAGAACAACCATTATTCTCTGATTTAAATGAATAACCGTCTCGCATCAAACAAGATCCAGATATAATGTTCATGCTCAACGCTGGCACCAAATAACAATTATTCAGGTCTAAAACTAATCCCGAAGGTAGATGTAGAGGTAGCGTGCCGACCACGATCACATCGACTTTGGAACCATTTCCCACGCGCATCGTCACCTCGTCCTTGGCTAGTGTTCGCTTATTCCATAGTCCTGTTTGAGTTGCAAATATTAGCAGAGAACCGATATCAAATACCAGTGCTCTGCGAGCTCTAGTAAGGTACACATCAATAACATGTATATCACATATACCTTTGTTCACCTTGCCATCCTTCTTATCGGCCAAATACTTGGGGCAGCTCCGCTTCCAGTGACCAGTTTGCTTGTAGTAGAAGCACTCAGTTTCAGGCTTAGGTCCAGACTTGGGTTTCTTCTCTTGAGCAGCAACTTGCTTGTTGTTCTTCTTGAAGTTCCCCTTCTTCTTCCCTTTGCCCCTTTTCTTGAAACTAGTGGTCTTGTTGACCATCAACACTTGATGCTCCTTCCTGATTTGTACATCCGTAGCTTTTAGCATTGCGAAGAGCTCGGGAATTGTCTTTTCCATCCCTTGCATATTATAGTTCATCACGAAGCTCTTGTAGCTTGGTGGCAGTGATTGGAGAATTCTGTCAATGACGCTATCATCCGAAAGATTAACTCCCAGTTGAATCAAGTGATTATTATACCCAAACATTTTGAGTATATGCTCACTGACAGAACTATTCTCCTCCATCTTGCAGCTATAGAAGTTATTGGAGACTTCATATCTCTCAATCCGGGCATTTGCTTGAAATATTAACTTCAACTCCTGGAACATCTCATATGCTCCATGACGTTCAAAACGTCGTTGAAGACCCGATTCTAAGCCGTAAAGCATGGCACAATTGAACTATTGAGTAGTCATCGACTTTCCTCGCGGGACGTTCATAACATCTGGCGTTGCTCTGCAGAAGCTTGGCATTCAGCGGTGCTTCGGGGCGTAATTCTTACGTGCGACAATGAGGATAATCCTCAAATTCGGACCCGATCGTGTAATTGCTACCATCATCTTTCAACTTTGCTTTCTCAAGGAACGCATTAAAATTCAACGGAACAACAGCACGAGCCATCTATCTACAACAAACATAGATAAGCAAAATACTATCAGGTACTAAGTTCATGATAAATTTAAGTTCAATTAATCATATTACTTAAGAACTCCCACTTAGACAGACATCTCTCTAGTCATCTAAGTGATCACGTGATCCAAATCAACTAAACCATAACCGATCATCACGTGAGATGGAGTAGTTTTCAATGGTGAACATCACTATGTTGATCATATCTACTATATGATTTACACTCGACCTTTCGGTCTCCGTGTTCCGAAGCCATATCTGCATATGCTAGGCTCGTCAAGTTTAACTTTGAGTATTCGCGTGTGCAAAACTGGCTTGCACCCGTTGTAGATGGACGTGAGAGCTTATCACACCCGATCATCACGTGGTGTCCGGGCACGACGAACTTTGGCAACGATGCATACTCAGGGAGAACACTTCTTGATAATTAGTGAGAGATCATCTTAAAATGCTACCGTCAATCAAAGCAAGATAAGATGCATAAAAGATAAACAATACATGCAATCAATATAAGTGATATGATATGGCCATAATCATCTTGTGCTTGTGATCTCCATCTCCGAAGCACCGTCATGATCACCATCGTCACCGGCGCGACACCTTGATCTCCATCGTAGCATCGTTGTCGTCTCGCCAACTATTGCTTCTCGACTATCGCTACCGCTTAGTGATAAAGTAAAGCAATTACTGAAGCGTTGCATTTCATACAATAAGCGACTACCATATGGCTCCTGCGGTTGCCGATAACTTCGGTTACAAAACATGATCATCTCATACAATAAAATATAGCATCACGTCTTGACCATATCACATCACAACATGCCTGCAAAAACAAGTTAGGCGTCCTCTACTTTGTTGTTGCAAGTTTTACGTGGCTACTACGGGCTGAGCAAGAACCGTTCTTACCTACGCATCAAAACCACAGCGATAGTTCATCAAGTTAGTGCTGTTTTAACCTTCGCAAGGACCGGGCGTAGCCACTTTCGGTTCAACTAAAGTTGGAGAAACCGACACCGCCAGACCACACGTGTGCAAAACACGTCGGTAGAACCAGTCTCGTGTAAGCGTCGCGTAATGTCGGTCCGGGCCGCTTCATCCAACAATACCGCCAACCAAAGTATGACATCTTTGGTAAGCAGTATGACTTGTATCGCCCACAACTCACTTGTGTTCTACTCGTGCATATAACATCAACGCATAAAACCAGGCTCTGATACCACTATTGGGTAACGTAGTAATTTCAAAAAAATTCTTACGCACACGCAAGATCATGGTGATGCATAGCAATGAGAGGGGAGAGTGCTGTCCAGTACCCTCGTAGACCGTAAGCGGAAGCGTTATGACAACGCGGTTGATGTAGTCGTATGTCTTTACGATCCGACCGATCCAAGCACTGAACGTATGGCACCTCCGAGTTCAGCACATGTTCAGCTCGATGACGATCCCCGGACTCCGATCCAGCGGGGTTTCGGGGATGAGTTCCGTCAGCACGACGACGTGGTGACGGTGATGATGTTCTACCGACGCAGGGCTTCGCCTAAGCACCGCTACGATATGACCGAGGTGGAATATGGTGGAGGGGGGCACCACACACGGCTAAGGAACGATCATGAAGATCAACTTGTGTGTCCTAGGGTGCCCCCTGCCCCCGTATATAAAGGAGCAAGGGGGAGGCCGGCCGGCCCTTGGGGGCGCGCCAAGGAGGAGGAGTCCTCCTCCTAGTAGGAGTAGGACTCCTCTTTCCTATTCCTACTAGGAGGGAAAGGAAGGGGGAGGGAGAGGGAAGAGGCGCGCCGCCTCTCCTAGTCAATTCGGACTAGAGGGGAGGCCTTGGCCCATCTTGGCTGCCTCTCTCTCTCTCCACTAAAGCCCATAAGGCCCATTACTTCTCGGGGGTTCGGTAACCCTCCGGCACTCCGGTTTTCTCCAAATCACCGGAACACTTTCGGTGTCGAATATAGTCGTCAATATATCAATCTTTATGTCTCGACCGTTTGAGACTCCTCGTCATGTCCGTGATCATATCCGGACTCGAACAACCTTGGTACATCATAACTTATAAACTCATAATAAAAGCATCATCGTAATGTTAAGCATGCGGACCCTACGGGTTCGAGAACTATGTAGACATGACCTAGAACTGTTTACATCAATAACCAATAGCGGAACACGGATGCTCATATTGGCTCCTACATATTCTCGAAGATCTTTATCGGTCGAACCGCATAACAACATCGTTGTTCCTTTGTCATCGGTATGTTACTTGCCGAGATTCGATCATCGATATCAATACCTAGTTCAATCTCGTTACGGCAAGTTTCTTTACTCGATTACGTAATACATCATCCGTAACTAACTCGATGGTTGTAATGCTTGCAAGGCTTAAGTGATGTGTATTACCGAGAGGGCCCAGAGATACCTCTTCGACAATCGGAGTGACAAAACCTAATCTCGAAATACGCCAACCCAACATGTACCTTCGGAGACACCTGTAGAGCACCTTTATAATCACCCAGTTATGTTGTGACGTTTGGTAGCAAACAAACTGTTCCTCCGGTAAACGGGAGTTGCACAATCTCATAGTTGTAGGAACTTTGTATAAGTCATGAAGAAAGCAATAGCAACATACTAAACGATCAAGTGCTAGGCTAACGGAATGGGTCAAGTCAATCACATCATTCTCCTAATGATGTGATCCCGTTAATCAAATGACAATACATGTCTATGGTTAGGAAACATAACCATCGTTGATTAATGAGCTAGTCAAGTAGAGGCATACTAGTGACATTAAGTTTGTCTATGTATTCACACATGTATCATGTTTCCGGTTAATACAATTCTAGCATGAATAATAAACATTTATCATGATATGAGGAAATAAATAATAACTTTATTATTGCCTCTAGGGCATATTTCCTTCACGCATTGCACTCGGCCGCTCCCAGGAGGACAGTGCCCGGCTGACGGACGGATCCGTCCGCCGCGACGCCATAGCGTCGGCTCATAGGGCGCTCGGGGTCCTCTGGTGCTGGATCCTCACGGTCCCGGCCGGGACACCTCTCCTTCCCCATCACCGGTCGGGCAGACTACAAGTCCCCCCCAGGAATGGGCGGCCCGCCGTGGGAAGGAGATAATAAGGGCCGCCAGGCCCCTCTCGCGACAGAAATGGCGGCAGTGAAGGCGGCCGAAGCGGCGGCGCGGGCGGCCGCAGAGAAGGAAGCCATCCGCGTCCTCATTGTGAAGAAACAGCAACGGAGGAACACGCGCGCCCTCACCCGTGAGCAGAATCGGGCGGTCCGTGTCATGGCCGGACTGCCACCGCATGAGGAGAAGGAGGACAACGGCGATGAAGACAGCTTCGGCAACGAGCAGATCCGACTCGATCCGTACTGCGCCTTCGACCGGTACTTCCGCGAGAAGGACGACAAGGGCGCCGGGAAGGGCAAGGCCAGCCGTGGATGAACTCCACCATAGCCAAACATGCCAAATTTTGGTAGTCCGATGGCATGTTTAGCGTAGTGTGATGGAGTAGCCGGACGATGCGTGCGCGTCGACGTAGTTGCATGAGTTTGTACGGATTTGAGATATGATAATTGAGGTGTCCGGATGTGGATTGCATTTTTTGAGAAGTGTCCGGTCAGTGTCCACGGCTCGCCCGCCCGCGTTTGAGGCCGCATTTTGTAGATGCTCTTATATTTCATTTTTACGGACACAATTCCAGAGGGAGTATTTCCCAGTGCACACAAATTCTCTATGGACAAATGTCGTATCCAATTCCTAAATTGAATGGACTTGAAAAATTGAGGGGAGTACAAGCCATTTTCAATCAATTTTGTTCCCGCGGGAAGGATCATGGCGCCGACGGCGATGTCCTGTTGCTTTCCAGGAACGTCTTCATGCGCTCGATAGCCCTGGCGGTGTCGGCGAGGTCCGGGAAGAGGTAGAACGCGTGGATGCCGTCCGGGAACTCCACCACCTCCACGGTCTTCCCCTTCCGCCGCAGCACGTCGGCGTACCGCCGTTGCCAGTCCTGCAGCGGGTCGAACCCGCCGACCAGCACCATCGCCGGGGGGAACGCCTCGGCCAGCTCGGCGTTCTCGTCGGTCACGTGCGCCGCGGGGTGGTCGCGGCTGGCGCCCTCCGGCAGGAACGCCCTCCACCAGAAGTCCGCCCGCCGGATGGTCACGATCGGCACCACGCCGTCCAGCCTCAGCTCCGACTCCGTCCGCTCCTCGCCGCCGAAGTACGGCTGCACGGACAGGAGGCCGGCGAGGCGCACGGAGTTTGGGGTGGGCGCGGCGGCAGCCCAGCGGTTGGCCGCGTGGTGGATTATGTTGCCGCCGGCGCTCTCCCCGGCGAGGAAGCAGCTGGAGAGGTCCACCCGCACACCCTCGTCCAGGCCCGGGACGCCGTTGGCGTCGATGAACCGGAGCGTGTCCACGGCGTCGTCGTAGGCGGCCGGGTAGGGGTGCTCGGGCGCGAGGCGGTACTCACCGGAGACGACGACCGCGCCGACGCCCTGGCAGATGCGGCGGCACAGGCGGTCGAAGTAGCACTGGCGCGCGGAGAACATCGCGAAGCCGCCGCCGTGGAAGTAGACGACGACCGGGAGCGGGGCCTGGGGCGCGACGGGAGGGGAGAAGGAGAAGACGCGCGCCAAGAGGCCGCGCGACGCGTCGACGTCGAAGTCGGCGGAGCTGACGCCGGAGGAGTCCGGGCGGGGGCTCGCGCGCACGCGGAGTATGCGGTCGGCGACGGAGTAGAGGCGGCGGTTGACGGTGCCGTCGGGGCGGTTGATGGTGTCGATGAGGGGCGAGAACGCGGTGACCTGCAGCCGCACCGCGAACGGCAGCGCCGGCGGCGAGGCGCGAGACACCTCTCGGCTCCTGCTTCCCGTTTCCTCCATGGTTTTCTTGGCTGGCGCCTGCTGCATTTGGATACGCCTCTGGGACTATATGTGCATGAGCTGTGGACTCCGAGCCATGGCCGATCGCCGTCGCAGACCGCCCCGAAGTGGGCAGTCTGGCGTTGCACGTCAACTCACGCCCACTATGAGGAAATGGCACCGAATTCGGCTGTAGACGACGTCCACGTTGATAGCGAAGCACCTCCTGTGCCCTCTGGTGATTTCATCAATTTTCGAGTTTTAAGTTTTTGATAAACATCAAGCGGAGGCGTGTGAAGCTAGAATTAGATCTTGGAAATGATCGACTCCAATAGATGTTCATCATAAGCCTTATTTCATACTCCCTCCTTTTCTAAATATAAGTCTTTGTAGAGATTCCACTAGATGGACTACATACGGAGCAAAATGAATGAATCTAAACTTAAAATGCATCTATATGCATCAGTATGCTGTTTATAGTGAAATCTCTACAAAGACTTACATTTAGGAACAGAGGGAATACTATTGATCAGAAGTATTCAGCCGTGTCACGCCGAAGTGACTTTCAAAGCGCTATGGACGGTACAAAATCGGCAGCCATCTGTTGGCTGTTGCACCGGCTATCGGTGTTGGTAGGAAGGTTGTTAGACGAGATGTCGACCACCCGCAACAGGCTAGCCTTTGGTTTGAAGGAATTTATGGATAGGATTTTTATTTAAAAGAAAAACTTTAAAACCTTTCTGAATGATAAGTGTCACATGTGTGGCATGAAGCACTCCGGCTCTGATGTTTTTCATAGCTAAAGTTGTCATCTAAAAGGAAAAAAAAAACAAAAAAACTAAAACTTATCATCCGAAAATGTCATACTTGACAACTAAAGTTACCATCCTCGCAAAACTAAATTTGTCATAAAAAATATTTAGAGTTGCCATGTGTTCGTAACACACATGTGCCATTTATCAGGGTCCAAAATCTTTTGGTCTATATATAAACAGATTTCTATTCCATGTAGGATTGATCCGATCCTTCACGTTTCAAAGGAAAACACATCAGCCTAAATTCAATTAAAAAATTCTAGCATGTGAACCAAATGACATCTCCTTACATGTTCCTCCTTTCCTATTCATATTCATAGGATATCAAATAGTGTAAATGTGATCTCATCAGTACGGTTACTAAGCTCCCACGAATTCAAGGTCTCTGGTGAATCGAGGCTGGTTTTTACGGTCGTGGCCCCACCTGTATGGAGTACATCCCGATCTGGGTCAACCTGCTGTCGGACGTGGCGTGTTTATGCTTATCCCTGTGGTACGTGTGCGCTCGAGGGATTTCCGCTGGTGTGAAGAAGGTCGGTTGGATTTTTCCCTTTTGCTTAATGCGTGCGTGTAGGGTTGTGACGGGCGTCTCCTTGTGCAACTGAGCTGTGGCGGCGGCGGCTTGCAGTTTCTCCGCCTGGTGGGTGCGCCGCTGGTTTGGCTGCCTTCCATCTCCTAGATTGCTTTCCTCGGCGGGTGGATTTGCTTCGTCCATGTCTTCTTCCTTCGCTCAAGTTCAGGTTTAGTTTCCTCCCCTTTCCTTTTTGATGGTAATGATTTGATTTGTCGTCTCGCCTCTGTATTAGGGTGCGGTTTGGGTGGTCTCGGGTTGGTGCTCTTTGGGGGAAGGGGTGGGTGGGGTTCGTCCGGTAGAATCTCAGTTCAGTTTGCGTTCTTGTGCTGCGTTTGGTGAGGTAGAAGAGGTGCTTCATCTACTTTGTTATGTCTTCTGTACCGATCACTGATCTATGGAGTGATTACTAATCAGGCTTGTTAATCTAGATATTTTCATGGAGCAGAATCTTTCTTCAACAAATTACTGTGTTAGTATGTGTTTCAATCTATAAGAGGGCATGGCTATAAGTAAATGGTAAAGATGAAGTCCTGCATCTGCCTTTTCCTTACGTTGTTGAAATAGACGATGAATTCTTCAGATAAATGTGTGTGTCCACTTCAGTTTAACATCAGCCTTCATTGACATTTAGTATTTGTTACCAATATTTTGCTGGTGATGGGATTGTCGTATTTGGTTTGGGACCAACAAACCAAGGCAGATTTGTGAAATGATTGTCATACCGATCCTTTTTCCACAAGCAAACTTGTGAACTATAAATCAAACTCCTGTCAAATTCATTATATAGCAATTATTGGCAAGAGGCTGGTCCCTTTGCGAGGGGAGTATTGGCTACCTAATGCTTGCTCCTAAAAATGATCATGATTGTTTTGCAAGTGGACAGAGACCATATACAATAGCTAAATATTTATTGGTACGTGCAGCGATCAGTGTGTCCTGCAATTTTGGTTTGTGTCCAACTGGTGCTAAACCAATTACTGATTGTGCCAATATGATGGCATGGTTACAAAATTCTGCCAATTCTCTTGACGGCCACTGGTGGCAAGATTCACTTGATGTACTTGACGCATATGCATATACTTCTTCATTGATTGTGAACAAAAAAACTTTTTTTTTTGAGAAAACGCAAAGGACCTTTGCATTTCATTACATGGAAAGGGTAGAACAATCCTCCTAGGAGGTGAGCAGTACAAAAGCTTAACTAGGCATGCCGAGCTTAGTGATAGCTTTTCCTTGAGAGGAGTGTCAAATGAAAAAGTCAACATCTGTTATGTTCAAGAGCTATTAACTGTTGGCAAGAAAAATGTCCTAATCCTTATAAAAATATTTGAATCCCTGTTGTTAGCTTGCAAAAAAAACATCTATTGATTATGAGTTTGAATAAATTTTGTATGAAATTTTAAACAGTAACAAATGAGGATCATTTAACTAGGTAAATAGAATTCTGTTTTTATGCTGCAGCTGCACTTTCTGCAGAGGAGGATCATTTAACTAGGGAAACATATCTTTTTTATGGTGTGCCTGCATTGCAAGTTCATAGAGGAGGCTATGCTAATCTTTTAATTGAGAGTTGTTGGTTTGTTGGTTATAGGTTTTGAATGGGCATGACATCCAACCTTGTGTTTTTCTTATTCATGAGTTTTTACAATCCTGTGACCGATGTGCCTGCGCATTATGAAGCGGCTGATGCCCAACTAGATGAATGAGTTGCATAAGCAATGGCTTAGTTTGGGATCTCTATGAAGCCTCAGAACTTGCTGCATCATAGCTGTACCGTTCCTCCCACACCTGAACCATGCCTACCCTCACTTGATGTTTGGCTAAGAAATTTAGCACCTGGCATTAATTCTAGCCTTTCACTCTTTCATATATGGCAGCATTGAGGGTTATTTTCTAATTGATTTAGCAAGTTTAGGTTCCAGAATTTGGTTACTTCCATCGCCAAAACTGAAACTGTACTGCTATTCATTAAGAAGTTGTTAGCTACAATTTCTTTAATAAATGTGGATGCAGAATTATTTTAAAGTAACTTATAAGGTATTGCCCGTATATCTATGGTTATTTATGAATAGATGATAGGTTGCTTGTATCCTCATTTGTTCTGTATGGCAAAGTAGAACAATGTGCAATACGAAAATTAACAAAGCTTGTTTTACATTAACTTACAGGATAGTTCTTATATCTGCATTTATATATGCACACCTCAGAAGATGATTCTAGCCTCATTCGTTATGTGTTCTCAGGTTAAGCAACATGGAGTTTAAAAATTAGCAAAGCAGTGGTCGCCTCCTATGTTATTAAAGATGTTTGTGACCATACACATTACATTGAAACCATACGGCTACACCTGGACATGAATGTAAGTGAAATAAAGTGTTAAGGTGTATTTACATGCTATGACTGTTTATTGTATTTTACTCTTTTTTGGTACAGTTCATTGACTAATAATTTGTGTAGTGACGAGATAAACTTTCAAAACTCAGTATCAAAGGGGAGGTACTGAAATGGGAACTTTATGTAGAAAGAATGCCCTCACAGATGAAGAAATATACTCCCAACATCCCAAAATAAGTGACTCAACTTTTACTAGCTTTGTACAATAAGTGACTCAACTTTGTACTAGCTTATTAAATTTAGTACAAAGTTGAGACACTTATTTTGGGACAGAGGGAGTATATGATAACATCCTCAACACTATCAAGAGCTGATTTGAAGTTTATCTGGAGTCAACACCGTTATGCAGTTATACCATAGTTAATGAGCACTGTACATTTGTGACTTAGGGCATCTCCAGCCGCGCCCCCAAGAAGGCCTCCCCAGGCGATTTTCTCGCGCCGCCAAAAAAGCAATCCGATCGCGCCCAGACGCCGAAAATCGCCGGCTTGGGCAGCAGCGCCAGCGGACCCAGCCCGAACCAGCCTGTGGGGCGCCGGGCGCCGGGCGAGTTGTTTTAGCGAAGAAGCCGCGAGCCAGCCGCGTCAGCGACCCCGGCGCCTCGTCTTCCCCCAACGGCCTCGGGTTCCGCGGGAATCAATGGCAAGGCTGCCGCCGGTCAAGGCCGAACTGCGTCGAAGTCGCCGCTTCGGTCGGCGCAATCGCAGCGCCGCATCGTCATTCACGAGGGCGTGGCGCTTGCCTCGGTTCCTCCGCGCCGTCAAGCGAAGACGGAGCCGGAATGGCGCCGGTGAAAGCGGAGCGGTGCGCGCCGGTGAAGACGGAGCGAACTGGCGGCTGGCGATGGCGAGCTTCGTCGGCAACAGCGCTGTCTGGAATGGGCGCGCCAGACTCCATTGCGATGGAGAAAGCGCGCGGAGAAAGCGAAAGGCGCCCGGTAGCGCTGAATCAAGCCGCTTCAGCGGAGCGACGACGCTGCCGTGATTTGGCGGCGGAGTCGTCGTCTTGTGCGACAATGACGACGACGCCGCCGCCGATCCACCATGGTGACGTCGGGTCGGTAAGGCGCCACGTCAAGGAGAAGGCGGCAGCAGCGATGGCAGCGGCAGCGCCCGGCGACGACTTCAGCGCATTTCTTTTTTAGATTAGCTTAGCTTAAAATAATGTAACGAAAATGGGCGAATTTGGCCGAAATTCGCCATGTTTGGACGTAATTTAACTGTTCTTCGCCATATCTTCGCCGAACGGGCCCTCCCTATTTTTTTTCACTCGCCTGTTTAGCGGCCCTGGGGGTCGACGGCTGGGCGACGACTCGCCCCCAGGCGGCGCTTTTAGACGCCCCCTGGGGGGCCAACGGCTGGAGATGCCCTTATAGACTGTTTGTATGGAATATGTGATATGCTTTTCTCTGGGTAAAATAACTTTTGATTAATGCCTTATTTGGAAGTGTCATCTTTTGTGAAAGTAAGACATGACTTAGGAGGCCCAAATGTAGGAACTGTAGTTGGGGGAGGCAAGTTAGAATGTGATTATGGACTAGGGCATTCCAATGAAATTTCCTCTTAGTCTGTGGTGTCATTGAAATTGTTGGTTTTCTGCTAAATTTGCTGGAGTATTTCTATATATTTTGTTTTTCATGGATGAAAAACGGCGCAGCAACGCGCGCGTTTCCGTCTAGTCTCCTACAAACTTCCTGTTCCCATCTTATGAATCAAAGGTACCAAAAGAGACAACGCCTGGTTACCCAGTATATCGTATGGCGTTCTTTCACGTCAATAACTATTGGGTACACAGTACACACCTTCCGGACAACCTGAAAGCCAGCACACCAGCCGTAGCATGGGGTTATCTAGACTTCACACTCATTTCAGTTTCCAGTTCACATCAACAATTTGTTACTACGTCTTATATAATAAACAGGAAGATGGAATGTGCTATGGCGTTTTACATTCATATAAATTGGCAATTGTTTGGTACAGCATGTGCACGAAAACTCATGCTGTTGGACAATGCAACAGTGGACAAACAGCATCATTTTCACTGATTGCAAAATATATTTCCCACAAAATTTCTCCTACTGCACTCTTCATCACACCCCAAAAAAATGTATGCTATTGATAGCACTTTTACCTACACAACCAGAGATCGCAGTAATACAGAAGGATTTGGGATTTCATACACCCTTACTAACATAATATACTGAGCTCCATTTAAGCAAAAGTTCAGTGGTTGAGTAGAATTACTTTGTTTTTTCTTAACCATCTTTGGCTAATTATTATTCCACAGCTCTTCATGATACAATCACAAAAAACAAACAACAAAAAAGGAGAAACCATTCCCTAGATTATCGATAGAAATGTTTTACTTCAGCCATGAAAGTTGAAGGAACACAACAGCCGATGACATCTGGACTTTAAGATCAGCAATATCAACATCATGGCCTCCTTCAACCAGGCCCCATCGATCGACCTGGGGTTAATGAAGAATAAAGACCATAAGACAAAAAGAGAGGGGGAAAGAAAAAAACAAGGGGTCAAAGTAAACAAATGAAATGGTTGCAATATCACACCTGGTGATCTTCTTCAAGTCTGATCAGCTCAATGGATTCATCAACTCCCAACCTTCCTCTAAATATTGCGAGAGGGATTACCAGGGAATGGGCTGCTGCGGCCATAGCATCAATAGATGCCAGCTCACAATCATTTGCATCCTTCAGAACGGTTTCTACAGCCTTAACTAGCCGCTCATCTTGCTTCCCTCCTAAAAAACTTGTGTACACAACAGGCTTGAACCCAAACTCAGTCTTGACCCAGTCCAGTATTGGGTCAATTTTCTCCTTCTGTTTTTCTGCACACAAAGGTAAGAAAGCATGAGAAATCACATTGAGGGGCCAATGATACAGAGCATCTGCAATTTAATTGCATGGATCTAAGTAGCCTAAAACCAGTTCATCACTATTGGAGCACAATAACTGCACCAACACATGAGAACAAAATTGGGCACCTTACCATAGACTCCTTTGGTAAGTTCATCATCGGCAGGTGAGCGACAAAATACCAAATCTTGATGGAATTTTTGCATCAAATTGGTAATTATTTTCGTTCGTGTCAATGGAACTCTCTCCAGTGCAGTACAAGCAAGCTTCATAAGAGGCATAGTAAAAGGCCGGATTCCATCTTGTTCCTATGACAATAAGGAACTTTCAGTACCAGCATCGAGAAGCTAGGGAATGAAATATAAGAAGCAAACTTTTTTTGCAAGAAGTTAATTCAGATATAATCATGCATTCCTACATGATGGCAGATGGGCAGCAGACCAAAAAAAGTAAGTTGGTGTTGCTTGTAACAACTCTCACAACTTGTAAGTTATAAGTTACAGTGGGGAACATTTGAAAGCAGCAACTTAGTCGTGCAAAACATATATTTACACAACTAAGAGTGAGTACTATCTAATTACTAGTATCCTTAAATTCAGCATATGAATACAATTTATGGATCTGTATAAGAGATGACACACTGAGTACATCGGCCATATCAAGTCTTGCTTTAATTTCGTTGGAGGTACTGACGGTGGTAGTGTTCATTTTCAAGCTCTCGTGCCTATGTACAGACCAGAAGCGAAAATTCAAGTCTAAAACGTGCTCTATACTCCACAGAAGGGAGAAGGCAGTGTACTGTGGATTCTGCATAAATGCAATGAACCTACACCAACAGACTACATCACAGGGACTGATATTGTGTGATTTCATCTTCCATATTGAGTTTTGCTTTATTTTCATTATCAGCCTATCTTGCCTCTCTAGAGATCAGAAGTGAAAATGCTCTATTCTCCACAGAAGGCAATGAACTACCCGGTTATGCATAAACACAATAGATCTATTCTGATGCATTTTGGATACTGTTTAGTTATTTCATTCTACTTATGGCCAAACGGCCATTCTGGTCATTTAGAATAACAGCTCATGACACAATAAAGGGCGAAGAAACAGAGAATATTAAAAGCAATTCAGTCGTGTGATTCAAGTCATCAGCGGCACTAACTAGTACTTTGATGAAAACCTAGATTCAATACATTTCAAATGGACTGTACAATAGAATGAAATGGTCAGGAAATCCTCTCATAATTCACCACTGTTCTGGATAAGCTAAATCTACGATATCAGGGTCAAACTAACCGCAAGCATACCATTTCCATCCGAACCGCAGTATACTGCTCTCAGACTGAAGTACAGTATCACAATCGAGGTCACCCAAACAACAGAACAGGAAGGAGAACAGAGGAGCAGAGGCATCAGGACCTGGTACTCCCACTCGGCGGCGACGGCCATGGCGAGCGTGCGCGAGTGCAGCTTGAGCGGCCGCTTGGCCGGCGTCTTGAGGGTGCGGTAGTCGAGCATGACCGTCCACCCGTTGCCGTCGTCGGCGCGGCGCACGGTGGCGTCGCGGTAGAACCGCTTCCCCACCACGGACCCCGTCATGAACGACATGGGCATCGACACCGAGGTCTCGTCCCGCGTCGACGACGACGCGGGCTTCCGCACGTAGATCGCCTCGCCCCCCGCCTCCTCCCCGCCCGGAGACGCCTCCGCCGCCGTGCCGAGCAGCCGCCGCCCGGCCGCGCATCGCCGCAGGAGGAGCAGGCGGCGGCCCGCTAGTGTCGTCGCCATTCCCCTCTGCCCGGTCGCCGCTTCACCTGGGCCTCCCTCTCGAATGTAGTAGCAATTCCAGCCCGCCGCAAACCCAGGCCATTGTAAGCCCACCAGGCTGCTCCCGGCCCATCAAGGCCCGGAGAACGTTCCAGACGCGTCTCGCGTCTGACTTTGGCCCCACCGCCCCCACGCGGCCGCGCACGGCGGGTCCGGTTCGTCTCGACGAAGCCAAAGAAGCGACCAGCGACTCGGACCGAATCCCCCAGCTGCAGTTCCTGCCTTGCCTTTCCCCTCCCCTCCCACATCGCGAACCCTGCACGCTACGGCGACCGCGTCGCGTGAGATCCCGAGCCCCGACCGGCCGCCCGCCCCGCCGTCGCGCATGCGCTCGCCGTGACCGGATCTAGCGCCATGGCCATCGCGGAGGCGTCCCCCTTCGCGGACCTGCCCTTCCCCGACGACCTCCCGGAGTTCCCCCACCCGGGCGACGACGCCTTCGCCCTGGACGGCTTCGATCTCGACGATCTGGACATCGACTTTGACTTCGACCTCGATCTCGGCCTCGACCACTTACCCACCGATGACGTGCGGCTCCCGTCGCCGCCGCCGCCGCTCGCCACGTCCTCGTCCTCGGCCGGGTCGCCGGGCGGGCCAGGGGACTCCTCCTCCGGCTCCGCTGGCGGAGCGGACGTCGGCCTGAAGAACGACGAGTCCTCGGAGACGTCTTCGAGGAGCGCGAGCGCAGGGAGCGACGGCAAGGCTAAGGACGGGGAGGGTGAGGACGACAAGCGGCGTGCGCGGCTGGTGCGGAACCGGGAGAGCGCGCACCTGTCGCGGCAGAGGAAGAAGCAGTACGTCGAGGAGCTGGAGGGCAAGGTCAAGGCCATGCAGGCCACCATCGCCGACCTCTCCACCAGGATCTCCTGCGTCACTGCCGAGAACGCTGCTCTTAAGCAGCAGCTGGCTGGCGCCGGTGGCGCAGGCGTCCCCCCGCCGCTGCCGATGTACCCGGGATTGTACCCTTTGCCACCGCCATGGATGCACCCGGCTTATGCGATGGGAGCGCGCGGCTCCCAAGTGCCGCTCATGCCGATACCTCGGCTGAAAACCAAGCAGCCTGCGTCAGCTGCCGCAGAGCCACCGGCCAAGAAGTCTAGGAAGACCAAGAAGGTTGCCAGTGTTAGTCTCCTTGGGTTGCTGTTCCTGATGATGCTCTGCGGGTGTTTGGTTCCTGCGGTAAATCGGATGTATGGAGCAGTTGATTCCCGAGAAGGAATTGTGCTTGGTCCATCACAATCACGTCATGGGAGGGTTCTGGCTGTTGATGGGCCTCGAGATGGTGTCTCGGAAGGTGTTGATTCGAAGTTGCCACATAATTCGAGTGAGACGCTCCCGGCGTTGTTGTATATTCCAAGGAATGGGAAGCATGTCAAGATCAATGGTAATCTTGTTATCCAGTCTGTTGTTGTGAGTGAGAAAGCTTCTTCGCGCATGTGTCACTCTGATGGGAAGACTTCATGTAACCAAGGACAAGAAGATACTAGTTTGGCAATTCCTGGCCACGTTGCTCAGTTGAATTCTGGAGAAGTCATGGAATCTGCTAAAGCAATAAAAAATAAACTGATGGCTTTACCTCCTGGAGATGGAAGCATATACAGAGAGGATGATGAATTACTGCCACAATGGTTTAGTGAAGCAATGTCAGGTAAGGATGCTACAAAAAGTTGCATACTGCTTTCGATTTGAAAAACAAATTACTTATGTGTGTGTGCCATGTCGGTTTTATACTTGTTATCATACTGTGACCTTGATACGAAAGTAGCAGTCACTAGCTGGTGCAACTTCCTAATAGATAATATTTTTATGTTTGCAAGTAACTTAGCCTCTGTTCGGATCAGTAGACAACTTGAAAAATGGCTACCATGTGAAGTATGCACAGGGAGCTCTGTTTTCGAGTCGAACGACTAGTCGCGACTAGTCGACGAGTCGTTACATGAAGGTCGACTCAACCTATCGACTCGAATCATTGGATGAGTCGAGCGACTCGATCGACTAGTCTCGACTAGTCGCGGTTTTTGAGTCAAACGACTCGATCAATCTGTCATGGAAGAGGAGTTGGGCAGAGAAAACGGAGCAGGGTAGGAGGGGCGGTTCCAGGGAAGGATGGGGGAGGCGGAGAGGAAGGGGCGGTGAAGATTAGAGAATATGGATGGTCCAGATTGAGCTAGGCAGGCTAGGGTTTCATTGGGCCTTACTGGGCCAATATTGCCTTGTGGGCCAGTATTGAAGGAAGATTGGAGCGTCTGGAAACCTAGATCGAACAGTTCCAGCTCCCCTCCCCAGACCCAGCCCTCTTCTGCAGCAGCCGCGGCCCCTGGCTGGCTGCTCGTTCCCTTCTCCCCTGGTTGCTGCTGCCTGCTGCTCATCCCTTGGTTGCTGCTGTTGCTGGCTGCTCCTCCCATCTCCTGATGGCCTGGTCTTGGTTGGTTGCTGCGACTCCTCCCTTGGTTGCCGCTGGCTGCTGCTTAACTCACGTCGACTCATCGCATGTCGACTCGTCGACCATGAGTCTAGACTAGTCACGACTAGTCTAGAGGCCCCCCCTCTGAGCGACTCGTCGACTCATCGACTCGAAAACCTCGACAGGGAGGCGATCATGGACTTATATGGTTATGTCACTTGATCAATGAACACATTCCAAGAGTTTATGTTTGGTGTATTATTGCCTTGTGCAGTTGCAACAATTGCTAATGCAGCATACTTATACAACCTGTGCTCATGCATGTATGCAGTATCAGTATGCATGTTAACATACAATATTACTTGTCGACTGATGCAGCATATATAAATTTAGCATGTCCGTAGTAACTTCATTGCTCTTGAAATAATTTGACTAGCCCAATGTAAAATGCTTAGTTGAACATGATAGACACAGGTTTAATTCAATTCAACTGAACAAAGGTGATTGGGATATGACCTATTTTCCCTACAGGAATAAATCCCTAATGTCAAGCTACAAGTTGATTTTCTAGAAATATATGCATATAACTGTACAATTGCAACTGAGGTAGCACATCACATATCCAAAATGCTAACAATCTAGAAATGTATGCCACCCAATTTGGACAATTAAATACGCAGAAACGGCGGAATTTAAGGGAAAACATGCTACTTGTATGGTCAATTACATGCTCTAGCCAATTAATCGCAGTTAATTAATGCAACTAGTCTGTTCCTTCATTTGCTGATAGTTATTGCTTCCGATTGTGGCTTTTAACATACAGCGTTTGTGGTTTATGGACTATTGCGGCATTATAAATTTAACTCATCCTAAGAACTACATTGATGAAAGCTCTAGAGATAGTCTGTTGAAACCCAGTGTAAAATGATTAGCTGGGCTTGATAGAGCATGTAACTGACTTACCAGTAGCATGTTTTTTGTTAGCTTACTGAAGTTCTGCCGGTTCTGCGTATGTAGTTGTGACACCGAATTGAGTGGCAATGTGATGTGCTGTCTCAGTTCCCATTGTACAGCTATGCATATACTTGCGGAAAATTGAATTGTAGCTTGACGTTAGGGATTTGATCCTGTAGAAGTGTGTCCTATCTCAGTTGCTTTTGAACAGTTGAATTCAATTGTACACTGTTACTGCAAGTATTTCTTTCTTCATTTGCTGAAAGTTATTACTTCCCATTGTTTTTCAGGTCCTATGTTGAGCTCTGGAATGTGCACCGAAGTGTTCCAGTTCGATATATCGCCGACCACCATTGTTCCTGTCTACTCCAGTGGTATGCCCAATGCATCACATAACTCCACGGAGAACCTCCCCTCCAGTCAGTCCCACAAGGTCAAGAGCAGAAGGATTTTACATTCAATGGCCATTCCCCTAAAAGGTTCAACGTCCAACCACACCGATCACCTCAAAGCGCACCCCAAGAACGAGAGCTTTGCTGGAAACAAACCGGCTTCATCGGTGGTGGTCTCTGTCCTGGCTGACCCTAGAGTGGATGGTGATGGAAGGATCTCTTCGAAGTCATTGTCGCGGATATTTGTTGTAGTCCTTGTTGACAGTGTAAAGTATGTCACTTACTCTTGCGTCCTGCCGTTCAAAACCCATAGCCCTCATCTGTGAGCTGGGTTTTCACCGGAGCAGTGTGTGTTTAGGTTATACTACCGATTAACAGGACTGGAATTTTCCCAAAGGAACTGATGTTCTGTGTATGTGAATAGAGTTGCAGTTAATTAACTCAAATAATCAGTTGACTGTTTATTACAGCCATATGGGCTTTTATCTGCTTGTCTATCTCTGTTAAAATTTCATTTTCCAAACTTGGCCAAGGTGATCAAAAATTGATGCCCTAGTATTCTGTGATCTTATCGGAATATTGCAAGATACTGATGCGAGTAGGGTGTGGTCTTGTAAAGATTTGTAGAATTAGACAAACTTTCTCTGTTGAAGAATATTGGCCGGACTCTAATATTGCGATTTTGAGCCCAAATGCACTCAAACAACAGTCACTTAGCTGGAGGGCATTCCAAAATTATTGCTCACCACTTTAGCTCATCTCCCACGAATAAGTGGATCCCTGTCCGGCATGTTGCCGCTTCACCTCCCCGACACTGTAAAATTCTCATCGGCACCCTCAGAAACTCGAACTATTTCTAGCCGCCACCCATTTTTCCCCAAATGATGCTAGAATCGGACTCGAATTCGCCATGGTGAGGTTGCTCATGATTCACCGGTTCGCCTACTCATTCCAGCAACTCCCTGCCGTTGTCGTGTCAAACGACTCCTCGAGCTCGGACAACTAAGGCGATGAGGATAAGGACGAAGCCTTCGATTGGATATCCTCGGAGGAGGAGGAGGGAAAGGGGGGGGGGGGGACCCACAGCGGTGAATGGTAGCGACATCGTAGTCCCCTCCAACCATGGGAGGACGAGGAGCACTTCACCGGTCGTCCACAACATCTCCTCTGATGAGGAGGATTAGCTTGTTGTTAGCTATAATTATATCGTTTAATATATCTATAATTAATGTTTCGGCTAGTTTAATTTTAAGTATCATGATGTTTTATTGTGAAGTGTATAGTTATTCACTATATGTGATTTAGCAAATTTTCAATTTGAGTTTGGAATGATTTGTTTGTCTCCAATATATTTTGTTTTTACGGAGTTATAAGAGTCCCGTTGGTTTGATGTGATAAGATTTGTGTATTTTTTTTATAGGAATGCATTAAGAAACATCAATGTATCAAAACAATGCATATACCACTATATAATATACGATTAACTTTGAATACAAATAAATGGATTAACTCGATCTGATGGATGAGAAGTGGCAAAATGGAGCGACGTTGGTCATTCAATATCCTTCCATATTCCATTGAATGCTGCCATGTGTGCTATACCTAGAAGTTTTTATCACATGAAATACTCCATAAACAAAGCGATGTCTTTATGTCAATTGATTATCTGATGAAAAAAAGTATATGATTATAAAATTTGATTTTTTTTGAAACTATAGTTGAAGAAAGGTTTATGGCCAATCACGGCTTTTACGGGTGGTCGGTTGGTGATGAGAGAAGCTTTTAGAGTCTTATTTGTTTGAGGGAGAAGAATTGATGTAAAAATATTACAAAAATCCATGTGCTCATAACATGATATCGAGAACGTTATAAGATTATGAAAATTCTGATGAAAAAGATTCGTACCTATAGTTTTGTACGATCAAATATATCGACTACAAATCACAGGTAATCACTCCTACAACTTGGCGTCTTTCTTCAATATTGACTAAGTTTTTGGTGAAATTTTATGATGCAACAATTTATTTGTCTTGGGTTTATTATCCCACATCTCCTTTAATGCATGGTGCATAGTATTGTAGACATTCCTACTCATCTCAACGCATATGAAAGCGATGAGTTATTACTTGAAGTTGTTTCTCGCATGAAACTTTATTATTTGAAATAATGGAAATAAATTCATATGTTGTATGCATTTGCATTTATCCTGGACCTTAGGGCTAAACTTGATATGTTTGCTAATGCACTAGATGTACTAGTTGGGTCCCTACATTTAGATTATTCTGCTTATTTCACTGATGTTCGTGATAAGTGCTACTTCTTGAGTTTGCGTTGGTTTTTCCCTTGAAGAGGAAAGAGTGATGCAGCAAAGTAGAGTAAGTATTTCCCTCAGTTTGAGAACCAAGGTATCAATCCAGTAGGAGACAACACACAAGTCACTGAATACCTGCACAAACAATCAACAAACTTGCACCCAACGCGATAAAGGGGCCGTCAATCCCTTCACGGTTACTTGCAAAAGTGAGATCTGATAGAGATAGATAAACGGTAAAGTAAATACTTTTGGTATTTTTGGTTTATAGATCGAAAAGTAAAAGATTGCAAAATAGTAGATCAGAAACTAATATGATGGAAAAGAGACCCGGGGGCCATAGGTTTCACTAGTGGCTTCTCTCAAGATAGCAAATAATACGGTGGGTGAACAAATTACTGCCGAGCAATTGATAGAAGAGTGCATAATTATGACGATCTCTAAGGCAATGATCATGAACATAGGCATCACGTCCGTGTCAAGTAGACCGAAATGATTCTGCATCTACTACTATTACTCCATACATCGACCGACTCCTGCCTGCATCTAGAGTATTAAGTTCATGAAGAACAGAGTAACACATTAAGTAAGATGACATGATGTAGATGAATTAACTCAAACAATACGATGAAAACCTCATATTTTGTTCCTCGATGGCAACAATACAATACGTGCCTTGCTGCCCCTACTGTCACTGGGAAAGGACACCGCAAGAGTGAACCCAAAGCTAAGCACTTCTCTCATTGCAAGAAAAACCAATCTAGTAGGCCAAACTAAACTGATAATTCGAAGAGACTTGCAAAGATATCAAATCATGCATATAAGAATTCAGATAAGACTCAAATAATATTCATAGATAATCTGATCATAAATCCACAATTCATCGAATCTCGGCAAACACACCGCAAAAGAGTATTACATCGAATAGATCTCCAAGAACATCGAGGAGAACATGGTATTGAGAATCAAAGAGAGAGAAGAAGCCATCTAGCTACTAGCTATGGACCCGTAGGTCTGTGGTAAACTTGTTGGGGAACGCGGTAATTACAAAAAAATGCCTACGGTCACGCAAGATCTATCTATGTGATGCATAGCAACGAGAGGGGAGAGTGTGTCCACATACCCTCGTAGAACGAAAGCGGAAGTGTTATGACAACACGGTCGATGTAGTCGTACGTCTTCACGATCCGACCGATCTTAGCACCGAACATACGGCACCTCCGTGATCAGCACACGTTCAGCTCGGGGGCGCCCCTCGTACTCTTGATCCAGTTGAGGCCGAGGGAGAGTTTCGTCAGCACGACGGCATGGTGACGGTGATGATGAAGTTACCGGCGCAGGGCTTCACCTAAGCACTGCGACGATATGACCGAGGTGTGTAACGGTGGAGGTGTTGGAAAAATGCCCTAGAGGCAATAATAAATTAGTTATTATTATATTTCCTTGTTCATGATAATCGTTTATTATCCATGCTATAATTGTATTGATAGGAAACTCAGATACATGTGTGGATACATAGACAACACCATGTCCCTAGTAAGCCTCTAGTTGACTAGCTCGTTGATCAATAGATGGTTATGGTTTCCTGACCATGGACATTGGATGTCATTGACAACGGGATCACATGTAGGATCGAAGAAGGTGAGAGTGTCTAGAGGGGGGTGATTAGACTACTCGACAAGATAAAAATTCAGTCTTTTATCAAGGACAGATTTTGGCAGATTTTGCATAACACACACAAGTCAAGTAGTACACTACACATGCAATTCTAGAGTATGGGCAGCGGAAAGTAAATTGCACAAGTAGTAAAGAGAAGTGGAGAAGATCAAACGCAATTTGGAGACGCGGTGATTTTTCTCGTGGTTCCGATAGGTGGTGCTATCGTACTTCCACGTTGATGGAGACTTCAACCCACGGAGGGTAACGGCTGCGAGAGTCCACGGAGGGCTCCACCCACGAAGGGTCCACGAAGAAGCAACCTTGTCTATGCCATCATGGCCTACGCCCACGGAGGGCTAGCCTTACTCGGGGTAGATCTTCACGAGTAGGCGATCTCCTTGCCCTTACAAACTTCTTGGTTCAACTCCACATCTCGACGGAGGCTCCCAAGCGACACCTAACCAATCTAGGAGGCACCACCTTCCAAAAGGTAATAGATGGTGTTGATGATGATGAACTCCTTGCTCTTGTGCTTCAAATGATAATCTCCCCAACACTCAACTCTCCTCACCGATTTGGCTGTGGTGGAAGAAAGGATTGAGTGGAAAGCAACTTGGGAAGGCTAGAGATCAAGCTTCATATGGTGGGACTGGAGCAACTTGATCTCAACACAAGGGTAGGTAGTTCTCTTCTCGAAATGTAAGGTAGGAGTGGTAGTTCTTTCGATGGCTCTCTCCACGAATTAAGAGGGGTGGAGGGGTATTTATAGCCTCCACACAAAATCCAACCGTTACACACATTTGAGCAATCTCGGTGGGACCAAAGTTGACAACTCGGTGAGACCGAAAGTTCAAATAATGTGAACGTTGGGATTTTCGGTGGGACCGAAAATACAATCTCGGTTTGTCCGATTCGTGTAAAGACAAGAGCTTGCCAATTTCGGTCGGACCGACTTCATCATCTCGGTGACACCGATTTGATGACAAAAGGTTACAGAAGCTTGGCAACTCAAGTTTCGGTGAGACCGAGTTCAGAATCGGAAAATCCGAGTTTTCTAGGGTTTGGCTTTGTGGCTGAGGTGGTTCATCTCGGTGTGACTGAGTTTGGAGTATCGGTGGGACCGAGATTACTTATGAGTGTATATGGTAGTGAAAGTTGCTGATAGTTTAGGAGATGTATCACTAAGCACTTGAGCAACCAGATCATCATCATAACCTCATCCCCTTTTAATAGTATTGGCTTTCCTATGGACTCAATGTGATCTTGGATCACTAAACCAAAAATGGAGTCTTGAGCTTTTGCCAATGCTTGCCTTAGCATTTTGAGGGTCCACCTCTTGATCCTTTTGCCATGCCAATGTGATTGAACTTCACGAAACATACTTAATAAAAGCATTAGTCCAACCACAAAGTATGTTGTCATTAATTACCAAAACCACCCGGGGAGCAAATGTGCTTTCAATCTCCCCTTTTGGTAATTGATGGCAACACACAAAACAAGACATCAAAGCTTCTTGAAAGAAAGATGAATTATCACAAAAGCTTGACAAACATGTAGTACACAGCTCCCCCTACAAGTGTGCAAGATTTTCATAGATTATGGTTTTGGACTACCACAAGCACACAAGAGAGAAAGGCAAGATGTGCTACATGCAACTTGGCTATATGCATCAGAGCAGATGAAAAGAAGTGAGTGATAATGCATATGTGCGTGGTGATTTCTTGCAAACAAGTATTCACAAGCAAGTCACCATCATGCACATTCTGCAAGGTGCATATACTTACCTTGAGGTTCCTTGGCATTGTACCTGAAGAGATAAACTTGGGAAAACAAGGTTAGATAACACAAGAGTATTTCTTCAACCAACAGCGAGAACATCAAGAGTACCAAGCCAGGGATGACATGAATAAAGAGTGTCTCATATTGAGCACAAGCTTGAATCAGCAAACATGTCTCCGAAACTAAAAAGATTTTCAATGAACTCTGAGAGATTTTGCTTTCCATAAGATATCAATTGTGAAGGTTCCTCTCCCTTTGAGTTGTCTCAGATCAAGGGGTTTGATGGAAAGAGCAAAATCAAAAGAATGATGCCAAATGTAATATCCAATGTGGAACACGACAAAGCTTTGATGTGATTCTTTCCCCCTTAAGGTAAGATTGCTCTTCTTCTCCCCCTAAATCTTCTCTTCTCCCCCTAAATCTTCTCCCCCTTTGACATCAAGTGCCGAAAAGGACAGCAAACTAGGAAGGTCAGGGAAGATGGAAAGAAGTGGGATCCTTAAGAATCACAACAGGGCAAAAGAAACATGCATAGAGAATCATTGAGTGGAGCTGCAGAAGATGATATCCTGAAAGAAATAAATTGGTGACACCGAATTAAGATGGATCGGTGGGTCCGAAAGTCATGGACTTAGGGTAGATCCTTTTCGGTCAGACCGAAATATTTAAATCGGTGACGCCGAGTTTAATTACAAGGAAATACAGAAATAATTCAGCTCACTTTGCAAGGAATGTTTCAAAGGATTTGCAATGAATTTGTAAATGATTTTCGAGGAATTGATCGAGCCAAAAGGATATTCACAAAGATGAAGAATAGAAATGAAAAGATTTCTAGATGAAGTTTTTTAATGAAAACTCAATGAGAGAACATAAGAGAAAATAGAAAGACTCCAAGACATATGTACTTCATCTAGATAGGGGTCGGCGACAAGGTCACCTATGTTTGAGTATTTTGACTTAGGAGTCAAATGAGAACATTTGATCATAGGTCATACTCATCGTTTAAGCACAAAATGGGGTTGCCATTTTTCGATTAAGCATTTGATGTGATCACATCTTATGAAGCTGCTTGTACTCATGACTTTGAGCAAAGCTCCTTAAAGATGTGAAGAACATACCTTGGGCTTGTTGTTGCTTTGCTCATGTAGGTGAACTTGATGTAGATGCTCATTGAATGTGAAGTTAGAGCGCCATTTCCACTTGTGTAGTTCATCTTCCTACATGGGTTAGGCAAGCAAGGAAATACTCAAGAATATCCAAGATGACAAGAGTGAAATACTAGATGTATAAGATGTCAAAAAGGATATGTGGAATTGTGTTCCTTGAACTCAACATCCCAAAGGGCTAGATACTTGGTCAATGACAAGATTACTCATGATTTGAGTGTGTGGTAATCTTGTGGAATGTAGATCATCCAAGTACCTGCAAGGAGTTAGATGCAATACAAGGGGGCAAATGTGTCCAAGACATATGATCATCATCATAAGAGAAATATCAAGGATTAGTCAAGTAGGCTCATGCCTTGCATGCATCAATGGAGTTTTCACTCCAAGTTTGAAGCATCAATGATGTTCAACTCACTCCTTAAGCGACAAAACACCTTCTCATGAAGAGGTTTTGTAAAGATATCAGCGAGTTGTTTGTCAGTACGAACATGCTTAAGATTGATGTCACCCTTGGCAATGTGATCACGAATGAAATGGTGACGAACTTCAATATGTTCCGTTCGAGAGTGTTGCACGGGATTATGTCCAATTTTAATCGCACTCTCATTGTCACAAAGCAAGGGAACATGTCTCACATGTATCCCATAATCCTTAAGCGTTTGTGTCATCCATAGCAACTGAGCACAACATAAACCAGCAGCAATATATTCTGCTTCGGCAGTGGATAATGATACCGAATTTTGTTTCTTGGAGGACCAAGATACAAGGGATCGACCAAGGAATTGACACGTACCCGAAGTTGAATTTCTATCAACCTTGTCACCGGCATAGTCCGAGTCGGAATAGCCAACAAGATCGAAAGAGGCCCTCTTAGGATACCAGATGCCAAAGTTTGGTGTGTGTATCAAATATCTCACAATCCTTTTAACAACTTTAAGATGACATTCTTTAGGGGCTGCTTGATATCGAGCACACATGCATACACTCAACATTATGTCAGGACGAGAAGCACAAAGATATAGTAGAGAACCAATCATAGATCGGTAGACCTTTTGATCAACGGGTTCTCCATCTTTTGTCAAGTCATTATGTCCACTTGTAGGCATGGGGTTCTCATACCTTCTTTCTTGCATGTTGAACTTCTTGAAGAGATCCTTGGTGTACTTTGTTTGTGAAACAAAGGTACCCTCCTTAGATTGCTTGATTTGCAACCCAAGGAAGAATTTGAGTTCACTCATCATGGACATCTCATACTTCTCCGACATGAGCTTTCCAAACTTCTCGCTAAAATGAGGGTTAGTTGAACCAAAGATAATATCATCAACATATATTTGGCACACAAATAGTTCACCATCAACCCTTTTCGTGAATAGCGTTGAGTCTATTTTTCCAATCTCAAATCCTTTTTCAAGAAGAAAGCTAGTCAAGCATTTGTACCAAAGCTCTAGGAGCTTGTTTAAGACCATAAAGGGCTTTGTGCAACTTGTAAACATGATTAGGCTTTTTAGGATTCACAAATCCGGGAGGTTGTTTCACAAAAACTTCCTCCTCAATTTCACCATTTAGGAAAGCACTTTTAATATCCATTTGATAGAGAGTAATATCATGGTGATTGGCATAAGCAAGAAGAATGCGAATGGACTCAAGTCTAGCAGCGGGGCATAGGTCTCACCATAGTCCATACCTTCGACTTGTGTGTAACCTTGAGCTACGAGACGAGCCTTGTTGCGGATGACTTGTCCATCTTCATCTTGCTTGTTCCGAAACACCCATTTGGTTCCAATGACGTTTTGATCATCCTTGGGCTTCTCTACCAAGGTCCATACATTGTTCCTCTCGAAGTTGTGTAGCTCTTCATGCATAGCGTTCACCCAATCCGGGTCTTCAAGTGCTTCTTCTACCTTCATAGGTTCAATACTAGAGATAAATGAGTAATGCTCACAAAAGTTAGCTAAGCGAGTTTTAGGCGAATAATTCTCCGGTCGATGTTGTTCATCATTTGTTCCACGGGATGATTTTTCTTGACTCTTGCTCGGACTCGGGATAGCTTTTGTTGTGGTTGTGGCTGAGCTTCCTCATCATCCTCATCTTCCTCTTCTTCTTCATTGTTGTTGGTGTTGTCTTGAGGCGATGGAGAAGGAGGTTGTGGTGGATCTTCTTGTTGCACTTCCTCATCTTGGTGAGTTCCACTTGTGGAGGCCTCCATGTTGCCTTGAGGTTCATCTTGCCGTGAGGTAGGGGGATCCACATATGTAGATGAGGTACTCTCCTTCACTTCCATGGGACAGATCTTTCCAATAGATAAATCTTGGATGGCTTCCGATGGGTCCTTGTCTCCTACATTAATAGGCATTTGCTCTACTTGCGAGCCATTAGATTCATCAAACTTCACATCTACCGTATCTTCAACCTTTCGGGTGAAATTATTGTAGACACGGTAGGTGTGGGAGTTTGATCCATAACCAAGGAAAAAACCTTCATGAGTTTTAGGAGCAAATTTAGACCGACGATGCTTATCAAGGATATAGCATTTCGAACCAAAGACACGAAAGTATCCCACTTGGGGTTTGTTACCGGTGAGGAGCTCGTATGAAGTCTTGCCGAGGAGCTTATGAAGATAAAGCCTGTTGATAGCATGACAAGCTGTCTCGACGGCTTCTCCCCAAAAGTGCTTCGGTGTCTTGTATTCATCAAGCATCGTTCTCGCCATCTCTATGAGCGTTCGGTTCTTCCTCTCAACAACTCCATTTTGTTGAGGAGTGTACGTAGCCGAGAACTCATGTAGAATCCCTTCCTCATCGAGAAAAGAGTCTACATTGGCGTTCTTGAACTCCGTTCCATTGTCACTTCGAACTTTCTTGATCTTCACCTCAAATTGATTTTGGGCCTTTCTGGCAAAGGTTTTGAAGATTCTCTGAACCTGCAATTTGTCATCAAGGAAAAATACCCACGTAAATCTGGAATAATCATTAACTATAACTAGACCAAAGGAGTTACCACCAAGGCTTTTGTAAGCATTGGGACCGAAGAGATCCATATGAAGAAGCTCAAGAGGTCTCCTTGTGGTCATGATGTTCTTCACGGGATGACTTCCACCTACTTGTTTTCCTGCCTGACAAGCACTACAAAGTCTATCTTTGTCAAAGAGAACATCTTTAACGCCAAGAATATGATCACCTTTGATTAGCTTGTCTAGATTACGCATACCAACATGTCCAAGCCTTCTATGCCATAACCAACCCTTTAGCGGATCTAGCAATGAAGCAAGTTCTAGGTTGGGCTTTCTTAGTGAAATCAACAATATATAGATCACCTCTACGGATACCGGTAAATGCCATGTTATGATTGTCACGACGAAAAACTTGGCAATCTACTTCGGTGAATAGCACATTGAATCCAAAGTCAGCTAATCTAGACACGGAAAGTAAATTGTATCCAAGTGATTCTACAAGCATGACATTTTGAATAGAGCTATCATGAGATATGGCCACCTTACCAAGGCCAAGTACCTTACCTTTGGAGTTGTCTCCAAAAGTCACATACTTGCGTGGACCATCGTTCTTTGCAAGCTCTCGAAACATGTCTTCGTCTCCGGTCATGTGATCGGTGCATCCACTATCAAGAATCCACTCTTTTCCACGGATATGTAGTCTCTCAGATTCGCCATAAGATTGAGACTCTTCATGATCTTGTCTAGCTCGATGTCCGAATCGGAGTAATCATCATCATGCTCATGCTCATCATCATATTGACCCATAGATTGTTCATCATCAACACCTAGGTCAATTTGACAACAACTTGCATTAGTTTTGTCAATGTGACAATAATCATCGGAATGCAATACAAGAGCATTTCTAATTAGAGCATTGATAAGACAAGGATCACCCTTCTTTTCATAAGATCACGAAGCTAAAAGAAGCATTTATCAAAGTTGGGATCATTAGGCGCATCATATCAAATTCAATAGTCTTGTATAGAATTTCATCAAGACCTCTCAAAGAGTAGTCCGGATAAAGTTCTTCCAAGAACTTCCACATAGCATAGGCACACTCAAAGTTTGTAACGAGCTTAAGCAAGTTATCGGGCAAACCTCTAATGATAAGATTTACAGTTCTAAGGTTACGAAGCAAATCAAGCTCTTCATCCATGGTAGGGTGCAAGGGTCAAATGGAGGCACATATGGGGTTTCAACATATTTTCATAAATTGTATGTCTTAAAGATAATAAGCATTTCAATCCTCCACGAGTTATAGGACACTCCATTAAGAATAGGCACTCTATGGCTAACACTCCCAAACGTAGACACGTCCATCTTCCTCCAATGGTGTGTAAACCAAAGTAATGGAGACCAATGCTCTGATACCAATTGTAGGATCGAAGAAGGTGAGAGTGTCTAGAGGGGGGGTGATTAGACTACTCGACAAGATAAAAAATTCAGTCTTTTATCAAGGACAGATTTTGGCAGATTTTGCATAACACACACAAGTCAAGTAGTACACTACACATGCAATTCTAGAGTATGGGCAGCGGAAAGTAAATTGCACAAGTAGTAAAGAGAAGTGGAGAAGATCAAACGCAATTTGGAGACGCGTGATGTTTCTCGTGGTTCCGATAGGTGGTGCTATCGTACTTCCACGTTGATGGAGACTTCAACCCACGGAGGGTAGCGGCTGCGAGAGTCCACGGAGGCTCCACCCACGAAGGGTCCACGAAGAAGCAACCTTGTCTATGCCATCATGGCCACGCCCACGGAGGGCTAGCCTTACTCGGGGTAGATCTTCACAGTAGGCGATCTCCTTTCCTTACAAACTTCTTGGTTCAACTCCACATCTCGACGGAGGCTCCCAAGCGACACCTAACCAATCTAGGAGGCACCACCCTCCAAAAGGTAATAGATGGTGTTGATGATGATGAACTCCTTGCTCTTGTGCTTCAAATGATAATCTCCCCAACACTCAACTCTCCTCACTGATTTGGCTGTGGTGGAAGAAAGGATTGAGTGGAAAGCAACTTGGGAGGGCTAGAGATCAAGCTTCATATGGTGGGAGTGGAGCAACTTGATCTCAACACAAGGGTAGGTAGTTCTCTTCTCGAAATGTAAGGTAGGAGTGGTAGTTCTTTCGATGGCTCTCTCCACGAATTAAGAGGGGTGGAGGGTATTTATAGCCTCCACACAAAATCCAACCGTTACACACATTTGAGCAATCTCGGTGGGACCGAAGTTGACAACTCGGTGAGACCGAAAGTTCAAATAATGTGAACGTTGGGATTTTCGGTGGGACCGAAAATACAATCTCGGTTTGTCCGATTCGTGCAAAGACAAGAGCTTGCCAATTTCGGTCGGACCGACTTCATCATCTCGGTGACACCGATTTGATGACAGAAGGTTACAGAAGCTTGGCAACTCAAGTTTCGGTGAGACCGAGTTCAGAATCGGAAAATCCGAGTTTTCTAGGGTTTGCCTTTGTGGCTGAGGTGGTTCATCTCGGTGTGACTGAGTTTGGAGTATCGGTGGGACCGAGATTACTTATGAGTGTATATGGTAGTGAAAGTTGCTGATAGTTTAGGAGATGTATCACTAAGCACTTGAGCAACCAGATCATCATCATAACCTCATCCCCTTTTAATAGTATTGGCTTTCCTATGGACTCAATGTGATCTTGGATCACTAAACCAAAAATGGGGTCTTGAGCTTTTGCCAATGCTTGCCTTAGCATTTTGAGGGGTCCACCTCTTCAGTCCTTTTGCCATGCCAATGTGATTGAACTTCCTGAAACATACTTAATAAAAGCATTAGTCCAACCACAAAGTATGTTGTCATTAATTACCAAAACCACCCAGGGAGCAAATGTGCTTTCATCACATCATTAGGAGAATGATGTGATGGACAAGACCCAATCCTAAGCATAGCACAAAGATCGTGTAGTTCGTTTGCTAGAGCTTTTCCAATGTCAAGTATCTCTTCTTTAGACCATGAGATCGTGTAACTCCCGGATACCGTAGGAGTGCTTTGGGTGTATCAAACGTCACAACGTAACTGGGTGACTATAAAGGTGCACTACGGTATCTCCGAAAGTGTCATTGGGTTGACACGGATCGAGATCTGGATTTGTCACTCCGTGTAAACGGAGAGGTATCTCTGGGCCCACTCGATAGGACATCATCATAATGTGCACAATGTGACCAAGGGGTTGATCACGGGATGATGTGTTACGGAACGAGTAAAGAGACTTGCCGGTAATGAGATTGAACAAGGTATCGGTATACCGACGATCGAATCTCGGGCAAGTACAATACCGTTGGACAAAGGGAATTGTATACGGGATCGACTGAGTCCTTGACATCGTGGTTCATCCGATGAGATCATCGTGGAACATGTGGGAGCCAACATGGGTATCCAGATCCCGCTGTTGGTTATTGACCGGAGAACGTCTCGGTCATGTCTGCATGGTTCCCAAACCCATAGGGTCTACACATTAAGGTTCGATGGCGCTAGGGTTATAAAGGAAGTTTGTATGTGGTTACGAATGTTGTTGAGTCCCGACGAGATCCCGACGTCACGAGGAGTTCCGGAATGGTTGGAGGTAAAGATTTATATATGGAAGTCCTATTTTGGTCACCGGAAAAGTTTCGGGTTTTATCGGTAACGTACCGGGACCACCGGGAGGGTCTCGGGGGTCCACCAAGTGGGGCCACCAACCCCGGAGGGCTGCATGGGCCATGTGTGGGTGGGAACCAGCCCCAGGTGGGCTGGTGCGCCCCACAAGGCCCAAGGTGCGAGGGAGAGTGGGAGGGGCAAACCCTAGGGCAGATGGGCCTAAGGCCCACCCAGGCGTGCCTCCCTCTCTCCCCTCTGGCCGCCACCCAGATGGGATCTGGGGGCTGCCGCCACCCCTGGGGAGGGAACCCTAGAGGGGGCGCAGCCCCCTCCCCTCCCCCTATAAATACTTGAGGTCTGGGGGGCTGCTAATACACGAGAACTTCTCCTCTTGGCGCAGCCCTCCCCCTCTCCCAAGTACTCCTCCTCTCCCGCGGTGCTTGGCGAAGCCCTGCAGGATTGCTACGCTCCTCTACCACCACCACGCCATTGTGCTGCTGCTGGATGGAGTCTTCCTCAACCTCTCCCTCTCTCCTTGCTGGATGAAGGCATGGGAGACGTCACCGGGCTGTACTTGTGTTGAACGCGGAGGTGCCGTCCGTTCGGCACTAGGATCTCCGGTGATTTGGATCACGACGAGTACGACTCCTTCAACCCCGTTCTCTTGAACGCTTCCGCTTAGCGATCTACAAGGGTATGTAGATGCACTCTCCTTCCCTCGTTGCTGGTTTCTCCATAGATAGATCTTGGTGACACGTAGGAAAATTTTGAATTTCTGCTACGTTCCCCAACAGTGGCATCATGAGCTAGGTCTATTGCGTAGATTCTTTGCACGAGTAGAACACAAAGTAGTTGTGGGCGTTGATGTTGTTCAATATGCTTACCGTTACTAGTCCAATCTTGATTGGCGGCATCGTGGGATGAAGCGGCTGGGCGGACCTTACGTACTCTTCGTGAGGCAGTTCCACCGATTGACATGCACTTGTTGCATAAGGTGGCTAGCGGGTGCCAGTCTCTCCCACTTTAGTCGGATCAGATTCGATGAAAAGGGTCCTTATGAAGGGTAAATAGAAATTGACATATCACGTTGTGGTTTTTGCGTAGGTAAGAAACGTTCTTGCTAGAAACCCATAGCAGCCACGTAAAACATGCAAACAACAATTAGAGGACGTCTAACTTGTTTTTGCAGGGTATGCTATGTGATGGGATATGGCCAAGAAGAATGTGATGAATGATATGTGATGTATGAGATTGATCATGTTCTTGTAATAGGAATCACGACTTGCATGTCGATGAGTATGACAACTGGCAGGAGCCATAGGAGTTGTCTTTATTTATTGTATGACCTGCGTGTCATTGAACAACGCCATGTAATTACTTTACTTTATTGCTAACCGGTAGCCATAGTAGTACAAGTAATAAGTTGGCGAGACAACTTCATGGAGACACGATGATGGAGATCATGGTGTCATGTCGGTGACGATGATGATCATGGAGCCCCGAAGATGGAGATCAATGGAGCTATATGATATTGGCCATATCATGTCACTACTATATAATTGCATGTGATGTTTATTATGTTTATGCATCTTGTTTACTTAGAACGACGGTAGTAAATAAGATGATCCCTTACAACAATTTCAAGAAGTGTTCTCCCTAACGTGCACCGTTGCTAAAGTTTGTCGTTTGAAGCACCACGTGATGATCGGTGTGATAGATCCTTACGTTCACATACAACGGTGTAAGACAGTTTTACACATGCAAAACACTTAGGGTTAACTTGACGAGCCTAGCATGTACAGACATGGCCTCGGAACACAGAGACCGAAAGGTCGAGCATGAGTCGTATGGAGGATACGATCAACATGAAGATGTTCACCGATGATGACTAGTCCGTCTCACGTGATGATCGAACACGGCCTAGTTGACTCGGATCATGTAATCACTTAGATGACCAGAGGGATGTCTATCTGAGTGGGAGTTCATAAGATGAACTTAATTATCCTGAACATAGTCAAAAGATCTTTGCAAATTATGTTGTAAGCTCGCGCTTTAGTTCCACTGTTTAGATATGTTCCTAGAGAAAATATAGTTGAAAGTTGACAGTAGCGATTATGCGGACAGTAGAAAGCTTATGTCCTTAATGCACCGCTCAGTGTGCTGACCCCAAACATCGTTTGTGGATGTTGCGAACATCGGACATACACGTTTTGATAACTACGTGATAGTTCAGATAAACGGTTTAGAGTTGAGGCACTAAAGATGTTTTCGAAACGTCACGGAACATATGAGATGTTTCGAGGGCTGAAATTGGGATTTCAGGCTCGTGCCCACGTCAAGAGGTATGAGACCTCCGACGATTTTCTTAGCCTGCAAACTAAAGGGAGAAAAGCTCAATCGTTGAGCTTGTGCTCAGATTGTCTGAGTATAACAATCACTTTAATCGAGTGGGAGTTGATCTTCCAGATGAGATAGTGATGTTTCTCCAAAGTCATTGCCACCAAGCTGCTAGAGCTTCGTGATGAACTATAACATATCAAGGATAGATATGATGTTCCTTGAGATTCGCGATATTTGACACCGCGAAAGTAGGAATCAAGAAGGAGCATCAATTGTTGGTGAAACCACTAGTTTCAAGAAGGGCAAGGGCAAGAAGGGATACTTCATGAAACGGCAAATCAGCTGCTGCTCTAGTGAAGAAACCCAAGGTTGAACCCAAACCTAAGACTAAGTGCTTCTGTGATAAGGGGAATAGTCACTAGAGCGGAATTACCCTAGATACTTGGTAGATGAGAAGGTTGGCAAGGTCGATAGAAGTATATTGGATATACATTATGTTAATGTGTACTTTACTAGTACTCCTAGTAGAACCAGGGTATTGGATACCGGTTCGGTTGCTAAGTGTTAGTAGCTCGAAATAAAAGCTATGGAATAAACGGAGACTAGCTGAAGGTGAGCCGACGATAAGTGTTGGAAGTGTTTCCAAGGTTGATGTGATCAAACATCGCACGCTCCCTCTACCATCAAGATTAGTATTAAACCTGAATAGTTATTTGGTGTTTGCGTTGAGCATAGACATGATTGGATTATGTCTATCGCAATACGATTATTCATTTAAGGAGAATAATGGTTACTCTATTTATTTGAATAATACCTTCAATGGTCTTGCACCTAAAGGAATGGTTTATTGAATCTCGATCGTAGTGATACACATTTTCATGCCAAAAGATATAAGATAGTAATGATAGTACCACTTACTTGTGGCACTGCCATGTAAGTCATATTGGTGTAAAACACATGAAGAAGCTCCATGTTGATGGATCTTTGGACTCACTCGTTTTGAAAAGTTTGAGACATGCGAACCATGTCTATTGGTGTATCGCATGAAGAAACTCCATGCAGATGGATCATTTGGACTCACTTGATTTTGAATCACTTGAGATATGCAAATCATACCACATGGGCAAGTGACTAAAAAGCCTCGTTTTTACAGAAAATGGAACAAGATAGCAACTTGTTGGAAGTAACACATTTTGATGTGTGCAGTCCAATGAGTCTTTGAGGCATCTGATGAATATCGTTATGTTCTTACTTCACAGATGATTCGAGTAGATGTAGAGTATATTTACTTGATGAAACACAAGTCTGAATTATTGAATGGTTCAAGTAATTTCAGAGTGAAGTTGAAGATCATCGTGACAAGAGGATGAAATGTCTATGATATGATCATAGAGATGAGTATCTGAGTTACGAGCTTTGGCACGCAATTAAGACATTGTGGAAATTGTTTCACAATTAATACCGCCTGGAACACCATAGTTTGATGGTGTGTCCGAACATCATAGTTGCACCCTATTGGATATGGTGCGTACCATGAAGTCTCTTATCGAATTACCACTATTGTTTATGGGTTAGGCATTAGAGACAACCACATTCACTTTAAATAGGGCACCACGTAATTCCGTTGAGATGACACCGTATGAACCATGGTTTAGAGAAACCTAAGCTGTCCTTTCTTAATGGTTTGGGGCTGCGACACTTATGTGAAAAAGTTTCAGGTTGATAAGCTCGAAACCAAAGCGGATAAAATGCATCTTCATAGGACACCCAAAACAGTTGGGTATACCTCCTAATTCAGATCCGAAAGCAATAGGGATTGTTTCTTGAAATCGGGTCCTTTTTCGAGGAAAAGTTTGTCTCGAAAAGTTGAGTGGGAGGATGGTGGAGACTTGATATGGTTATTGAACCGTCACTACAACTAGTGTGTAGCAGGGCACATGAAGTTGTTCCTGTGGCACCTACACCAATTGAAGTAGAAGCTTATGATAGTGATCATGAAACTTCGGATCAAGTCACTACCATACCTCGTAGGGTGACAAGGATGCGTACTACTTTAGAGTGGTACAGTAATCCTGTCTTGAAGGTCATGTTGCTAGACAAAAATGAACCTACGAGCTATGGAGAAGCGATGGTGGGCCCAAATTCCGACAAATGGATAGAAGCCATGAAATCCGAGATAGGATCCATGTATTAGAACAAAGCATGGACTTTGGTGGACTTGCCCATTGATCGGCAAGCCATTGAGATATATGGATCTTTAAGAAGAAGACGGACGTGGACGGTGATGTCACCATCTATGAAGCTCGACTTGTGGCGAAGAGTTTTTCACAAGTTCAAGGAGTTGACTACGATGAGATTTTCTCATCCGTAGCGATGCTTAAGTCCGTCGGAATCATGTTAGCATTAGATGCATCTATGAAATCTGGCAGATGGATGTCAAAACGAGTTTCCTTACTAGTTTTCGTGAGGAAAGGTTGTATGTGATACAATCAGAAAGTTTTTGTCGATCCTAAGGATGCTAAAAGGTATGCTAGCTCCAGCGATCCTTCTAAGGACTGGAGTAAGCATCTCGGTGTTGGAATGTGCACTTTGATAAGATGATCAAAGATTTTTGTTTATACAAAGTTTATGAGAAACTTGTATTTCCAAAGAAGTGAGTGGGAGCACTATAGAATTTCTAATGAGTATATGTTGTTGACATATTGTTGATCAGAAATGATGTAGAATTTCTAGAAAGCATAAAGGGTTGATTGAAAGGAGTTTTCAAGGGAAAACCTAGATTAAGTTACTTGAACATTGAGCATCAAGATCTATGAGGATAGATCAAAAACGCTTAATGGTACTTTCAAATGAGCACATACCTTGACATGATCTTGAAGGTGTTCAAGATGGATCAGTCAAAGAAGGAGTTCTTGCCTGAGTTGTAAGGTATGAAGTTAAGACTTAAAGCTTGACCACAGCAGAAAAGAGAGAAAGGACGAAGGTCGCCCCCTATGTTTCAGACGTAGGCTATATAGTATGCTATGCTGTGTACCGCACCGGAAGTGTGCCTTGCCATGAGTCAGTCAAGGGGTACAAGAATGATCCAGGAATGGATCATTGGACAGTGGTCAAAATTGTCCTTGGAGTAAATAAGGACATGTTTCTCGATTATGGAGGTGATAAAGAGTTCGGCGTAAAGGGTTACGTCGATGCAAGCTTTAACACCTATCCGAGTGACTCTGAGTACTGCGACGATATGACCGAGGTGTGTAGCGGTGGAGGTGTTGGAAATATGCCCTAGAGGCAATAATAAATTAGTTATTATTATATTTCCTTGTTCATGATAATCGTTTATTATCCATGCTATAATTGTATTGATAGGAAACTCAGATACATGTGTGGATACATAGACAACACCATGTCCCTAGTAAGCCTCTAGTTGACTAGCTCGTTGATCAATAGATGGTTATGGTTTCCTGACCATGGACATTGCATGTCAGTGATAACGGGATCACATCATTAGGAGAATGATGTGATGGACAAGACCCAATCCTAAGCATAGCACAAAGATCGTGTAGTTCGTTTGCTAGAGCTTTTCCAATGTCAAGTATCTCTTCCTTAGACCATGAGATCGTGTAACTCCCAGATACCGTAGGAGTGCTTTGGGTGTATCAAATGTCACAACGTAACTGGGTGACTATAAAGGAGCACTACAGGTATCTCCGAAAGTGTCTGTTGGGTTGACACGGATCGAGACTGGGATTTGTCACTCCGTGTAAACGGAGAGGTATCTCTGGGCCCACTCGGTAGGACATCATCACAATGTGCACAATGTGACCAAGGGGTTGATCACGGGATGATGTGTTACGGAACGAGTAAAGAGACTTGCCGGTAACGAGATTGAACAAGGTATCGGTATACCGACGATCGAATCTCGGGCAAGTACAATACCGTTGGACAAAGGGAATTGTATACGGGATCGACTGAGTCCTTGACATCGTGGTTCATCCGATGAGATCATCGTGGAACATGTGGGAGCCAACATGGGTATCCAGATCCCGCTGTTGGTTATTGACCGGAGAACGTCTCGGTCATGTCTGCATGGTTCCCAAACCCATAGGGTCTACACACTTAAGGTTCGATGACGCTAGGGTTATAAAGGAAGTTTGTATGTGGTTACCGAATGTTGTTCGGAGTCCCGGACGAGATCCCAGACGTCACGAGGAGTTCCGGAATGGTTCGGAGGTAAAGATTTATATATGGGAAGTCCTGTTTTGGTCACCGGAAAAGTTTCGGGTTTTAACGGTAACGTACCGGGACCATCGGGAGGGTCTCGGGGGTCCACCAAGTGGGGCCACCAACCCCGGAGGGCTGAATGGGCCATGTGTGGGTGGGAACCAGCCCCAGGTGGGCTGGTGCGCCCCCCACAAGGGGCCCAAGGCGCAGGGGAGAGTGGGATGGGGCAAACCCTAGGGCAGATGGGCCCTAAGGCCCACCCCAGGCGTGCCTCCCCTCTCTCCCCCTTTGGCCGCCACCCAGATGGGATCTGGGGGCTGCCGCCACCCCTGGGGAGGGAACCCTAGAGGGGGCACAGCCCCCTCCCCTCCCCCTATAAATACGTGAGGTCTGGGGGGCTGCTAATACACGAGAACTTCTCCTCTTGGCGCAGCCCTCCCCCTCTCCCAAGTACTCCTCCTCTCCCGCGGTGCTTGGCGAAGCCCTGCAGGATTGCCACGCTCCTCTACCACCACCACGCCGTTGCGCTGCTGCTGGATGGAGTCTTCCTCAACCTCTCCCTCTCTCCTTGCTGGATCAAGGCATGGGAGACGTCACCGGGCTGTACGTGTGTTGAACGCGGAGGTGCCGTCCGTTCGGCACTAGGATCTCCGGTGATTTGGATCACGACGAGTACGACTCCTTCAACCCCGTTCTCTTGAACGCTTCCGCTTAGCGATCTACAAGGGTATGTAGATGCACTCTCCTTTCCCTCGTTGCTGGTTTCTCCATAGATAGATCTTGGTGACACATAGGAAAATTTTGAATTTCTGCTACCTTCCCCAACAGGAGGGGGGCACTGCACACGGCTAAACAATGTCAACTTGTGTGTTTATGGGGTTCTCTCTGGCCACGTATATAAAGGATGGGGGGAGGAGGCGGCCGACCCTCATAGGGCGCGCTCAAAGTGTGGAGTCCTACTAGGACTCCCTAGTCCTAGTAGGATTCCACCTCCCACATGGAATAGGAAAACGGGAAGGGAAAAGGAGAAAGAAGGAAGGGGGCGCCCCCCTTCCCTAGTCCAATTTGGACCAGTCCATGGGGAAGGGGCGCGACCATCCTTGAGGCCTTTCTCTCCTTTCCCGTATGGCCCATTAAGGCCCAATACGAATTCCCGTAACTCTCCGGTACTTCAAAAAATACACGAATCACTCGGAACCTTTCCGATGTCCGAATATAGCCTTCCAATATATTGATCTTTACGTCTCGACCATTTCTAGACTCCTCGTCATGTCCATGATCTCATCTGGGACTCCTAACAATCTTTGGTAGATCAAAACGCATAAACTCATAATACCAATCGTCATCGAACGTTAAGCGTGCGGACCCTACGGGTTCGAGAACTATGCAGACATGACCGAGACACATCTCCGGTCAATAACCAATAGCGGAACCTAGATGCTCATATTGGTTCCTACATATTCTACGAAGATCTTTATCGGTCAAACCGCATAACAACATACGTTGTTCCTTTTGTCATCGGTATGTTACTTGCCCAAGATTCGATCGTCGGTATCATCATACCTAATTCAATATCGTTACCGGCAAGTCTCTTTACTCGTTCTGTAATACTTCATCCCACAACTAACTCATTAGTTACAATGCTTGCAAGGCATATAGTGATGAGTATTACCGAGAGGGCCCAGAGATACCTCTCCGAAACACGGAGTGACAGATCCTAATCTCGATATATGCGAACCCAACAAACAGCTTCGGAGACACCTGTAGAGCACCTTTATAATCCCCCTTTTATGTTGTGACGTTTGGTAGCACACAAAGTGTTCCTCCGGTATTCGGGAGTTGCATAATCTCATAGTGTGAGGAACTTGTATAGGTCATGAAGAAAGCAGTAGCAATGAAACTGACACGATCATAATGCTAAGCTAACGGATGGGTCATGTCCATCACATCATTCTCCTAATGATGTGATCCCGTTCATCTAATGGCAACACATGTCTATGGTTAGGAAACATAACCATCTTTGATTAACGGGCTAGTCAAGTAGAGGCATACTAGGGACTATATGTTTTGTCTATGTATTCACACATGTACTAAGTTTCCGGTTAATACAATTCTAGCATGAATAATTAACATTTATCATGAATTAAGGAAAAAAAATAACTTTATTATTGCCTCTAGGGCATATTTCCTTCAAAACTACTCATGCTTCATCGGAAGGCAATGGTGTTGATGTAGAAGCCCTCCGTGATCGAATCCCCCTCCGACAGGACGCCGGAAAAGGTCCCTAGATGGGATCTCACGGGTATATAAGGTTGCGGCGGTGGGAAAGTGTTTTCATGGCTCCCCATGATTATTTTGGGGGTATAAGAGTATATATGGGCGAAAGAATTAGGTCAGGAGATCTCCGAGGGGCCCACAAGGTAGGGGCGCGCCCTACCCCCCCATCCCCCCGGGGCGCGCCCTCCACCCTCGTGGCCGGCTCGTTGCTTCTTCGACTTCATCTGCAAGTCTCGTGGTTTGCTTCTGGTCCAAGAAAGACCATCGCGAAAGTTTTATTCCGTTTGGACTCCATTTGGTATTCCTTTTCTGCGAAACTCTAAAATAGGCAAAATAACATATACTAGCACTGTGCTCTAGGTTAATATGTTAGCCCCAAAAATAATATAAAATAGCATACTAATGCATATAAAACATCCAGAACAGATAATATAATAGCATGGGACGACAAAAAACTATAGATACGTTGGAGACATATCAAGCATCCCCAAGCTTAATTCATGCTTGTCCTAGAGTAGGTAAATGATAAAAACGGAATTTTTGATGTGGAATGCTACCTAACAGATTTATCCATGTAATTCTATTTACCGTGGCATGAATGTTCAGACCCGTAAGATTCAAAACAAAAGTTTAATATTGACATAACAACAATAATACTTCAAGCATACTAATAACGCAATTATGTCTTATCAAAATAACATGGCCAAAGAAAAGCTTATCCCTACAAAATCATATAGTGTGGCTATGCTCCATCTTCATCACACAAAATACTCAAATCATGCATAATGCCGATGACAAGCCAAGCAATTATTTCATACTTTGATGTTCTCAAACCTTTTCAACTTTCACGCAATACATGAGCGTGAGCCATGGACATAGCACTATGGTGGAAGAGAATATGGTGGTTGTGGAGAAGACAAAAAGAGGGAGATAGTCTCACATCAACTAGGCGTATCAATGGGCTATGGAGATGCCCATCAATAGATATCAATGTGAGTGAGTAGGGATTGCCATGCAACGAATGCACTAGATCCATAAGTGTATGAAGGCTCAAAAAGAAACTAAGTAGGTGTGCATCCAACTTGCTTGCCCATGAAGACCTAGGGCATTTGAGGAAGCCATCGCTAGAATATAGAAGCCAAGTTCTATAATGAAAAATTCCACTAGTATATGAAAGTGACAAAATAAGAGACTCTCTATCATGAAGATCATGGTGCTACTTTGAAGCACAAGTGTGTGATAACCCACAAGTATAGGGGATCGCAACAGCTTTCGAGGGTAGAGTATTCAACCCAAATTTATTGATTCGACACAAGGGGAGCCAAAGAATATTCTCAAGTATTAGCAGTTGAGTTGTCAATTCAAGCACACCTGGACAACTTAGTATCTGCGGCAAAGTATTTAGTAGCAAAGTAGTATGATAGTAACGGTAACAGTAGCAAAAGTAAAGATAGCAGTATTGTAGTGTTTGTAACAGTAGCAACGGAAAAGTAAATAAGCAAAGCACAATATGTGAAAAGCTCGTAAGCATTGGATCAGTGATGGATAATTATGTCGGATGCAATTCCCCATTGAAAGATCGAGGAGGTCGCCTAGAGGGGGGGGGTGAATAAGCGCTTTAAAATAATTACGGTTAAGGCTTGAACAAATGCGGAATAAACCTAGCGGTTAATTTGTCAAGCACAAAACCTAAAACAACTAGGCTCACCTATGTGCACCAACAACTTATGCTAACCAAGATAAGCAACTATGTGATAGCAAGATATATGACAAAGAACAATATGGCTATCACAAAGTAAAGTGCATAAGTAAAGGGCTCAGGAAAGAGATAACCGAGGCATGCGGAGACGACGATGTATCCCGAAGTTCGCACCCTTGCGGATGCTAATCTCTGTTTGGAGCGGTGTGGAGGCACAATGCTCCCAAAGAAGCCACTAGGGCCACCGTAATCTCCTCACGCCCTCGCACAATGCAAGATGCCGTGATTCCACTAAGGGGCCCTTGAGGGCGGTCACCGAACCCGTCAAATAGCGACCCTTGGGGGCGGTCACCGAACCCGTACACTTTGGCAACCCTTGGGGGCAGTCACCGGTACCCGTCAAATTGCTCGGGGCGATCTCCACAACCTAATTGGAGACCCCGACGCTTGCCCGGAGCTTTACACCACAATGATTGAGCTCCGAACAACACCAACCGTCTAGGGCGCCAAGGCACCCAAGAGGAACAAGCTCTAGGGTGTCCAAACACCCAAGAGTAACGAGCTCAAGGGTACCAAGCACACAAGAGTAATAAGCTTCTCAACTTGTAACTTCCACGTATCACGTGGAGAATTCAAATTGATGCACCAAATGCAATGGCAAGGGCACACGAAGTGCCCAAGTCCTTCTCTCTCAAATCCCGCCGAAGCAACTAATGCTTGGGAGGAAGATGAGAGGAAGAACAAGAAGGAGAACACTAAGAACTCCAAGATCTAGATCCAATGGGTTCCCCTCACATAGAGGAGAAAGTGATTGGTGGAAATTTGGATCTAGATCTCCTCTCTCTTGTCCCTCAAAAACTAGCAAGAATCCATGGAGGGATTGAGAGTTAGCAAGCTCGAAGAAGGTCAAAAATGGGGGAAGAACATGAGCTCAAAGGATAAGGTTCATTGGGGAAGAAGACCCCCTTTTATAGGTGGGGAAAAATCCAACCGTTATGCTCATAGCCGGCACCAAGCGGTACTACTGCTAGGGCAGTAGTAGCCCTTTGAAACACAACAAAGAGGAGGCAAAAAATCCAGAAGAACCATCGGAGCGGTAGTACCGCTTGACCTCACGGTACTATCGCTAGGGGTAGCGGTACTACTACTAAGGGTAGCGGTACTACTGCTTGCGAGCGGTACTAGAAAATTACATCCGTGCCTACCACCGCTGGACTTGTGACAAGTTTTTGGTCCCGAGCGGAAGTAGCCACGGAAGTAGTCGCGGTAGTACCGCTCGCAAGAGCGGTACTAAAAAATTACATCAGCAGCAGCCCCTTTTAATTAAGGACACCAAAACTGACACAACTTCTGCAAACGGACTCCGAATTCGACGAAACCAAGTTTGCTGGAAAGCTAGCGACAAGGGCTAACACAATCTTGAAAGAAATAACAATAAGAAGAAAATTAGAAAAGTCCCAAAAGAAAATGGTGAGAACCCTTCCTCGGATAAGACCGGTAAAACCTCCAACACCGAAAACATCATAGAAGACACATGCAAACTCCGTTTTTGATGAACTCAAGATTGTCATCAGGATGACCATAAGATCTAAGACTCACAAAGAGAACCAAACAAGAACCAAGAAACATGATGCAAAGATGCAATGGTTTGAGATCTCGGCAAACGATACGATCAAGCTACTCACTTGAGAGCCCCCCTTGATAGTACGGCTATCGATCCTATAACACGGTCTCCCAACTACCACCATGAGATCAGTAAAATAGAAAACCTATCAAGGGAAAACCTTTGCCTTGCACATGATCCACTTGAGCTAGATATGACGATCTTGTCCTCCTCAAGAAAGACAACCTTTCTTGATTGCATTGGGTTGATGGAGACTAGATGATTGCTCCCCCATACTCCACTATGGGTGAGCCACTCTTAGGCACATGTTCACAAGTCCATTGACACCACAATGGATGGCAAGCTTCAAGCACTTGATCTCTTCATGATGCTCCACTTGAACTTGCACACGGCAATCTTGATGACGATCACCACTTGATGTCATCCTTTCCATGGGTTGTATGATATCTTCCTTTTGACGCAAGCCCATGGACACGTACCTAACCCCACATAGACTCTCACATAGACCAGGGTTAGTAAACAAAGTGCAATGGACAATGCTTACCGTACCATGGGATCACTTGAACCCTCTCGGTACATCTTCTACGCTTTGTGAGTTGATCAACTTGATTCACTCTTGACTTAGTCTTGATCAACCTTGAATCTTTCCACCTCTCTTCGTTTGGATGATGTCTTGAAGGTAAACATGAATGATCACACAATCTTCTTCTTCAAGACATGCTTGCAATAAGCTCAACACTCACATGACCAATCTTTGGATAATTCCTTAATAGCACCTTGGTCAACCCATAAACTCCTTGAAACCAACACATGGACTTCAAGAAATGCCTATGGAAAAATCCTTCAAATATGACTAAATGCAACCATTAGTCCATAGAGAATGTCATCAATTACCAAAACCACACATGGGGCCACCGCATGTTCTTTCAATCTCCCCCATTTTGGTAATTGATGACAATCACTTTCAAGAGAGTTTATATAAGGAATTATGCATCACCATGCAATGCAACAACCAATAATGCATGCGTAGGAGATGCGTATGCTTAGGAACAAACCAAAGCCAGAATAGACAACTCTCTAAACTTCTCCACAAAACTCTCTGAAACTTCTCCCCCATTGTCATCGATTGCCAAAATGGGCGATGAGCTTAGAGGGCCAATATAAATTGTGGTCCTCCAGAAATTGTGTATTTCTCAACAAGAGAGTGGAATGCAATACACATATCCAACTGTCAATACTTGGAGGAAGACAAACTATATTGAGGCCCAAAGATTGCAACAGAAAGATATGCCACAAAGACATAACAAAGAGAGACACAAGCAATCAGAAGATACCAATTGAAGCAAGCAATCAACGGATATCAATTGAACCAACTAGACCAATGATCCTACGTGCCAAAAGAATAAAGATATTATGATATGAGCAAAGGAGTGTTCTAAAGAAACTAGAGAAGCTCCCCATGATTTGTGCACACATAAGAATTTTTGTATTTGAATACAAAGTGCACAAAATAGGATCATAGTTCCCCCAAAATCAATAGAAACTCACATCCAGTGCAAGTGAGCATATAGGAAACAAAGCCTAGCGCTTGCAACAAGCACATGGTTGAGCAACATGTAAAAGAGGCAACTTAAGAATAGGCTCAACCAAAATGATGTGTGTGAGTCATGGCGAAGCACTTAAGAAGACTAAAATTAGGATGAGCATTAAGCATCAACATAGTCTTGAAAGAATGAGGCACACACTGCAAGGCCTATCATTCCCACACACAACTGGCAAATGGGTTCACAAGCTTACTAATAAGCAAATAGAGAACCTATGCTTGTGACAACCTGTGGTGAAGATAGACGATGAGAGGCTCATCAAGACGAGGGATACCAATTAAAAAGCCTCGTAAAGATAAGCAAGAGAAAATAATCTTCACCACACAAGAGTGCATCAAGATGCAACGATAGAGGACACGCACTCAAGGCAAAAGCTTTCACGGAGCCACCAAAGAAATAACATAAGAAAGACAAGGTGGACGTGAAAGAAAGGATATTAACTAGAGATGTAATTTCTCTCAAGTGTATACGGTTCTAGGTAGACGAAATCATGATGATATATATTTACAAAGAAGGATGTACACCCGAAATAGTTACAACATGAAGGAACAAGATATCCAAAAAGGAAGCCATACATATACCAATAAGATATTTACTTGGAAGCATAGCACATGGCTAGATATGGTCTTATTGTATATAAATGAATTCCTACCACACAACCATCAAAGACATCACAACTAGCAACATGAGATCATCGTTGAGATGCTTTGAGAAAGGAAGCAAGTATCACAAGATGGAATGAATATCATGCTAAGATGCAACCTACACAAGGTTGAATGCAAGAAAGGAATGCATGAATAGATACTTGTTACCGAGATATCATTTGAAGGATGAAGTAGATACCAATTAGAGGTACAAGGTAGTTCATTGATCATCCTAGCTTGACTCCAAAAAGCACATGGTGACAACACCTTCCTTGTGAGTGAGCCGAGCACCCAATGCATCTCCAATTGTTCCTAGAACAACAACACAAACAAAATGGTACCCAAACTCATTGGGACCAATGAGTTTGAAACACCAATATACATAGGACAAACTCCACATAAATATGTGCATATAGAGAAGGAAATGAATTTCATGCACATCTCATCCAATTTGAGACTTGGTGGAGTTTCCCTATATATTGGGTCAAATAAGGAAGGCATGCCACAGAGACTACATGAAGTAAATACGCATTCTCAAGACCTTCAAGAACCGATACCAAAAGACAAAGAAAAACCAAGTGAAGAAAAGATACCAAATGAATAAAACATCACTTGGAGGATATCCATAAAAGATACATCAAGGAATGAGATATCCATTGATACACTCAAAATAAAAGATATCAAACTCCCAAAAGAGAGGATGGTTCCAAACAAACCAAGCTCTCTACAAAGTTTCATGATGGCACAAAGTACCAAAACGAAAACGGCTTGCCTTCCACCAACACACACTTGATAAGGATCACAAGATGAGTGTTTTATAGAAAATAGGATAGCTCCCCCAAGACTAGTGCAATATAGAGAATTTGCATTTGAATACAAAATGCACAAGGTGGGATAACCACTTTCACTATATCTAGAAAACACTAGACAAGATCAAGAAATAAACAAGATCCACAAGTGGTATGGAAGACAAAGGGAGTTGATACATTCCTTGGCAAGAGAAAAGGCAAATAAAAGCAAAAGCCAATGTAAAGATGATCAATAAATTCTACCACACAAGTGAGTACCAATTGTCAAAAGACAAGAAGTAAATGGAAATAATTCCTGGTGGTAGATAGCAAGGATATCCGACATCATCTTCACACCAAACAAAAAGCAAATTGCAACTTGTAGAGCTAACATGCCACCTAGGAACGAGATAATTTACAATATCAACTCTAGGTGACAATATCTCAAATGTACACATTTTCTAGGCTAGTAATATACACATAGCATATTACTCCCCCATAATGTGATACCAATTAAGGATAAACAAGAGGCAAATAAAAGGATCCAACAAGAGATAATTAATGGACTATTTAGAATTTGAATTCTCATGAGAAGACATACCACATAGCGACTAGATAATCTTGAAATATCAATACTAGATGGTATTACTCATGTACACACATTTATAGGATTGTGAGGTGCACAAAGCACATCACTTCCCCATAATGGGATATTCCATTAATCTCTCACAAGAGCCAACTAAGAAATATACAAGATTTGCAAAGGCTCAACGCACTACACACACGTATATGATGTGTAAACCAACACATACATACTTGATTACTCAAGATAAGCAAATTGGAGGCACAACATATACAACCACATGCAAGGAACAAAACCAAAACATGCAAAGGGGCAAGTAACTTTCAATGTAAAAAATTCAAGTACAAGTTACCGGAAGGAGGCACATTGGATATAGTATAGAAACTTGATAACCCAATTGACTTGGCTTGAGACAATAATAATGATGAAGTCCCCTTAAATCTTCATAATGTAGCCAAGTCTCCAGTGCCCTCCAACAACACCTATTGATCAAGTTTTAGCTAGTTAGTCCCCAACCAAGTTGGGTCCTAAGAGGTTAGTCACAATAGGCTTGGCCACCCAAATGGTTCTTTTCTTGACACCACCTTGAGTACCAACAACTTTGGCAAACACATGGCCAACATTATCCTTTCCAAGAGAATAGGTATCATCAATAATAATTGGGTTGGATAAGTTACCACTAGTGCATGAAGAGGCGAGGTGACCTTTCTCATGACATAAGTAGCAATGTCTACTCTTCAGTTTCTTCTCGCTTGATTTCTCAACTTGAGAAGCATTAGCTTGAGGATTCTTGGGAAGAGGCCTTTCTTCAACTTGTGGTTGAGCATGAGATCGAACTTGTGGCCGCTTCCCTTGTTGCTTGTCAATAATGGCCTTCTTCTTCAATGGGCAAGATCTAACATGATGCCCTTCTACTTTGCACTTGAAGCAAACAATCTTGGTCGAATTCTTGACTTGTTCTTGGCCCTTCTTTTTGTTCATCTTGGACTTCTTCTTCTTGTTGGAGTTGAATCCAAGTCCACCTTTGTCATTGGGGGATTTTTGCACACTCAAGATATTGTTGAGTGTGAATTTCCCTTCATGACTCTTTTCCAAGTCTTTCTTCAAAGAAGTGACTTGGTCCTTGAGCTCTTTGATTTCCTCTACATGGTTAGTCTCAACAAAAGTACTAGAGGAAGTATAAGCTTCATCGTTAGATCAACAAGGCAAGGAAAGCAATTCATCACAAGATGTACCAACATTGTGAGTAGATGAATTACAAGGACTAGCACATGGCAACATAGCATTTTGACTAGAAGTAGTGCTAATATCGACATGAGGCTCACTAGATGTTACCTTAGCAATCTTGGCCGCATGAGCTATCTTTAGCACATTATGGGATACTAGAAGATCATCATGAGAGCTTGAGAGCTTTTCATGACTTTCTTCCAATTTCCCATAATTGCTAGATAGCAACTCAAGTTGAGCCCGTAGCTCAACATTCTCCTTCAAAATGGATGCTTCACAAGTAATAGAGTTAGTAGCACAAGCATCATCATTAACAACAAGAGGAGAGGACAACTTGGAAAGCTCTTTTAAATAAGAAGCTTCAAGTTGAGCATGAGACTCCGTGAGTTTGATGAGCTCACCCTTAATGACCCTTGAGCCATTTTCGAGGTGCTCAAAATCCTCAAGGAGTCTAGCATGAGCAACTTCAAGCTTAGCATTTTTAGTTTCAAAATCATTGGCCACCACAAGAACTCTATCACGAGATTCCCTCACTCTAGATAATTCTAGAGCAAAAGTCTCCTCAAGAGATTCCTTGGTGGTTTGTTCAAGTTCAAGAGCTTGAGAGAGGTCCGCAATCTCATTAGCGTAATCACGCTCATGACCTTACATTTTATCAATGGTGACCTCATGCTCCTCAAGACGAGATTCCAACTCATCAATATATTTCTTGCCCTCAATAGCAATAGACATGATTTCCATGAAGTTGGAACGAGCAATTTTATTCTTAAGAAGAGCTTTAAAAATCATTTCCCCCTTAATTTTTAAGGAGGCAATCATCATTCTCTTCATCATAATCAACATCATCATCGCTCTTGCCATCATCAATATCATCACAAGATATACTGGGATTCAAAGTGGGAGATACCTTTGAAGCCTTGGCCATAAGGCAAAATGCAATAGATGATGATTTAGGATCCCTTGAAGCACCATCCAAGACCACATCTTGTTCCATGGAGTGTTGGGTTTCCTCTACATTGTTAGCACAACAACTCGAGGAAATACATGCATTTTCATCATGGCAACAAGATATAGAAAGCATATCATCATGAGATTTAGTCAAGCAATTTCTACATGATATGCAAGGACTATAAACACAAGCATGTGAAACATTTGGAGTGCTAAAGTACAAAGATGAAGCATTGCAATGAGAAAGTGATGAAGGATTATCAACAATGAGCCCACTATCATCATTGCAATGAACACAACTACTCACCATGTCATTACCTTGTGGCAATCCACATGTAGGTGAAGTGGACGAAGTTGAGAAAGCAACACAGTCGGAGGTGGAAGGAGAACAATCATCCCCACAAAACTTGGACATGCCATATTTATCTTGAAGCTTTGTCCACAACTCATGAGCATCCCGAAACGACATGAGTTGAAAAATAACTACATTGCTCAAAGCATCGAAAAGCACATTAGAAGCTTGAGCAATGAGATAAGAGTTTTTCTCATCCTCTAAAGATAATCTTTGGGGATCCTTTGGAGGAGAAAAACCCATATCTACAATTCGCTCTAAATTTGGGTCCATGACCCTAAAGAGATTAAGCATGCGAATTACCCAAACATCAAAATTTGTGCCATCGAAACTAAGAGTGTCAAAGAATTCTAAACCCCTAGTCAACATCTTTACTCTCTAGGCGGTAAAGCCTAATAAAGAGAGACGAGGCTCTGATACCAATTGAAAGATCGAGGATGTCTCCTAGAGGGGGGTGAATAGGCGCTTTAAAATAATTTCGGTTAAGGCTTGAACAAATGCGGAATAAACCTAGCGGTTAATGTGTCAAGCACAAAACCTAAAACAACTAGGCTCACCTATGTGCACCAACAACTTATGCTAAGAAAGATAAGCAACTATGTGATAGCAAGATATATGACAACGAACGAAATGGCTATCACAAAGTAAGGTGCATAAGTAAAGGGCTCGGGAAATAGATAACCGAGGCATGTGGAGATGACGACGTATCCCGAAGTTCACACCCTTGCGGATGCTAATCTCCGTTTGGAGCGGTGTGGAGGCACAATGCTCCCCAAGAAGCCACTAGGGCCACCGTAATCTCCTCACGCCCTCACACAATGCAAGATGCCGTGATTCCACTAAGGGGCCCTTGAGGGCGGTCACCGAACCCGTACAAATGGCGACTGAGGGAGTCCTGGACTAGGGGGGTGTCCGGACAGCCGGACTATCATCGTCCGCCGGACTCCAAGACTACGAAGATACAAGATTGAAGACTCCGTCCCGTGTCCGGATGGGACTTTCCTTGGCATGGAAGGCAAGCTTGGCGATACGGATATGTAGATATCCTACCATTGTAACCGACTCTGTGTAACCCTAGCCCTCTCCGGTGTCTATATAAACCGGAGGGCTTTAGTCCGTAGGAGATAACCTCCATTACAACAATCATACCATAGGCTAGCCTCTAGGGTTTAGCCTCCTTGATCTCGTGGTAGATCCACTCTTGTACTACCCATATCATCAATATTAATCAAGCAGGACGTAGGGTTTTACCTCCATCAAGAGGGCCCGAACCTGGGTAAAACATCGTGTCCCTTGTCTCCTGTTACCATCCGCCTAGACGCACAGTTCGGGACCCCCTACCCGAGATCTGCCGGTTTTGACACCGACATTGGTGCTTTCATTGAGAGTTCCTCTGTGTCGTCGCCGATAGGAAGGATGCCTCCACCCATCTTCAAGGACGGTATTTTCGCCAAAGGGGCCTTGGCCGCCGGCCAAACTATCCGGATAGGTGGTTTCCTTATGACCGCCTGTCCGGCCACTGCTTCGACAACGACTTCTCAAGTCGTCAAAGGCAATCTTCACGTCAGCTCGGAATTTGCCGAGCGGCTGCATCCAATAGAGCTCTCGTCTGTCAACGAGCTCTTGGATCGCATCGCCGCCCTGGGAGTCGCTACGGACTACAATCAGATTGGGCTTAAAACCGATCCGAGAGATTAACTCTCCCGTGTCACCCACCACGTCGCAGTGGTAGAGGAACAATCTGGCGACTCTTCTCTGTATTGAAAACTAGTCACGTCCGGGCTCCCGAACCCTCCATGCGGATTTCGCGGAGGCGGACTTCGATCAAGCATCAACTTAAAGTCGGGCATCGGACCGGACTCGTTGGACTACGTCCATCAATCCAAGCTTCCAAATTTGGAAACTTCACGGCCTTCAAGCCTTGAGATGGGTAGGGTTCCGGACTTTATTCCACCCACCGCCCGGACATATCGATCTATCTCTAATACGGCAAGAGCCCGCTAAAACGATTACATCACTCTCGGGCGATTCCTCCTGGTTATGGACAGGATAAAGGACTGCCGAGAGGAAAACGCAATCTCAATCTTTTGCAATAATTGCACGGACAAGGGAATATTGAACGCCATCAGCCCTCGTGAAATTACACGCTTCGCCGATCTGGCGTCCATAGTACGAAAGTACTGTGCGATGGAGAGTTTCCGGAAAACCGAAAACCAGTTTTGGGACAATCCGGCCCCGAATACAACCCTAGTCCGCAACAAAAGGGTGCATCACACTCAGGCCCCAGATACAAAAACCAAAAAGCAAAAACCCCATAGAGGGCACGGAACCGTACTGGAGGGATGGCTCAGCGGACCCTGTAAAATTCACAGTACAGAGGGCGCCGTCCCAACACATAGCCTTCGAGCATGTTGGATATTATGGCAGGTGGCCAAAAGTGGCGAGGAGCTTCTAGCCCCGGAAAACCAATCCAACAATACCGGTACGGTATCAACAGTCTTCGAGACCTTCGCATCAAATAATATGCGGAAACGAACAATCCGCGGCCTCGCCGAAGTCTACCAAGTAGCAACAACAAATCCATAGAGCGACACAACCATCACCTTCAACGCCAGCGACGAACCTAAATTCCGAACAGCCCGAGCACCAGCCGCATTGGTGCTTAGTCCTATAGTGGACGGCTTTCGACTTACAAAGGTCCTCATGGATGGCGGCAGCGGATTAAACCTCATTTACGAGGAAACTCTTCAAAAAATGGAAATAGACTGGAGCCGCATTGAGCGCAACAGCACAACCTTCAGAGGAATAATCCCTAGCCGGGAAGCACGCTGCACCAGAAAAATCACACTCGATGTGGTGTTTGGCTCGCCGGATAATTACAGATCCGAAGAAGTCACGTTCCAAGTGGCCCCGTTCAACAGCGGATATCACGCTATATTAGGACGAGAGGCATTTACAATTTTTCAAGCCGTACCCCATTACGGGTACATGAAGCTCAAAATGCCTGGGCCCAGCGGAATAATCACTCTCGTCAGTGATCCGGACATAGCACTCCGCGCCAAAAATAAGACAGCCGCATTAGCCCTGGAGGCACTATCCGAAGCCCTAGCGGCAGAAGAACTCACCGCGCTGCACTCTACTGTAAATAGGGACGACGTGATACTCGATAAGAGATCCAAGTCCACCTCCTTTAAACCAGCGGACGAAATAGTAAAATTCCAGGTCCATCCAACGGACCCAACAAAGACGGCCTCCATCGGGGCATAATTGAACCCTGATGTAGATGCCGCACTGCGAGAATTCCTTCGGGAAAATTGGGACATTTTCGCCTGGCACCCCTCGGATATGCCCGGAATCCCACGCAGATTGGCAGAACACAGCCTAAACATCCTAAAAGGAGTCAAGCCAGTCAAACAGGCTCTTCGACGATTTTCCGAACCCAAAAGACAGGCAATGGGAGAAGAGCTAGCCAAACTATTGGAAGCCGGATTCATCAGAGATATTAAACATCCGGATTGGCTAGCAAACCTGGTAATGGTACCAAAGAAGGACAAATCCTGGCGCCTATGCGTCGATTTTAAAGACCTCAAAAAGGCCTGCCCAAAGGATCCCTTCCCCCTCCCCCGCATCGACCAGATAATCGATGCTATTGAAGGGCACGATTCATTGTGCTTCCTTGACGCATACTCCGGCTATCATCAAATCAAGATGGCGGAAGCGGACCAAGCCGCAACGGCATTCATCACTCCATATGGACCATTCTGCTTCAACACGATGCCCTTCGGACTTAAAAATGCCGGCGCAACATATCAGCGCATGATTCAAACATGTCTGGCCACCCAGATCGGCAAAACAGTAGAGGCATACGTAGACGACGTAGTCGTCAAAACCAAACACGTCGAAACTTTAATAGACGACTTGAGGCTCACATTCGACAACCTCAGAGCATACGACATCAAGCTGAATCTGGAGAAATGCGTTTTTGGCGTACCAGCCGGAAAGCTCCTGGGCTTCATTGTATCCGGTAGAGGAATTGAAGCAAACCTAGCCAAGATCCGAGCTCTGTCACAGCTAGATATCCCAAAAGACATCAAGCAAATACAAAAATTGACCGGATGCGTGGCGGCTCTAAGCCGCTTTATCTCCCGCCTAGGAGAAAAGGCATTGCCCCTCTACTGCCTCCTTAGGCGCACCGAACACTTCGAGTGGACGGATGCTGCCACTGCAGGACTCGAAGAAATAAAAGCCATATTGGCAACAAATCCGGTCCTGGCTGCGCCCAACCTGGGCGAACCAATGTTGTTATACATCGCAGCAACACATCAAGTTGTAAGCGCGGTACTCGTCGTCGAACGAGAGACAGAAGGGCATAAATTCCCTCTTCAAAAACCAGTGCACTACGTATCCACTGTGTTAACGCCTTGCAAGTCCCGTTACCCGCACTATCAAAAGATAGCGTATGCGGTGTTCATGGCATCCCGGAAGCTCCGACACTACTTTCAATAGTGTTCGATAATAGTGGCCTCCGAAGTACCACTCAATGACATAATAAACAACCGCGACGCAACGGGCAGAATTGCAAAATGGGCCATTGAGCTCTTACCATTCGATATAACTTACAAACCTCGGCGAGCTATAAAGTCACAAGTCTTGGCTGACTTTGTCGCTGAATGGACCGAAGCCAAACTCCCTAAAGAGTACGGCGCATACTCCAATTGGATTATGCACTTCGACGGCTCTAAAATGTTGGCCGGACTGGGGGCTGGCATCGTATTGACGTCCCCAACCAGGGACACAGTCCAATACATACTTCAAATAATGTACACGGACTCCAACAACGCAGCCGAATACGAGGCCCTTTTACATGGTCTCCGGATGGCAATCTCCATGGGCATTCAACGCCTAGAGGTGCGCGGGGATTCAAACCTTGCAATATCCCAAATAAATGGAGACTTTGACGCCAAGGATCCGAAAATGGCAGCATATCGCAATGCTGTCCTAAAAATGTCAGTTCGGTTTGAAGGACTTGAATTCCATCACATAGCCCGAGATAATAACCAAGCAGCCGATGTACTGGCACGCATCGGCGCAAAACGTGACGCTGTCCCTCCAAACATCTTCCTGGAACGACTCTTCAAGCCATCCGTACTATGGGAAGAGGAGTCCGGAAACGACAAACCGGAAAAAACCGCACCAACCGTCGATTCAGCCGATGACATAACACCTTCAGCCCACGAAATAATGGCAATAATCGCCCCGTGGACAGAACCATTCCTAGCCTACTTGCTTAGGCAGGAACTTCCCGAAGACCAAAATGAGGCCCGCTGCATAGTCCGGCGATCTAAAGCCTACAAGGTCCATGAGGGAGAACTTTATAAGAAAAGTACAACCGGAGTCCTTCAAAGGTGTATCTCCGAAGAGGAAGGGCGAAACCTCCTGGCTGAAATTCATGCCGGACTAGGCGGACACCACGCAGCAGCTCGGGCCCTTGTAGGAAAGGCATTCCGTCACAGGATTTTATTGGCCGACGGCCCGGCGGATGCTCGGGACTTAGTCCAAAGATCGTCGGTTGTCGGCTCTTTGCTAATCGAGCCATATGCCACCCACCGCCTCAAAACTATACCCATTACCTAGCCGTTCATGATGCGGGGGCTTGACATGGTTGGACCCCTTAAAGGGGGAACCCACAAGCAAAGGTACCTATTGGTCATGGTGGACAAATTCACCAAATGGATAGAGGCCAAACCAGTCAAAACGGGAGAGTCTGGACCGTTGATAGACTTTATATCCGGGGTAGTACACCGTTACGGTGTCCCCCACAACATCATCACCGATAACGACACGAACTTCACGGCCGACGAGGTTAAGTCATGGTGCAAAAACATGGGCATTAAGCTCGATTACGCTTCAGTCTATCATCCTCAAACCAACGGTCAAGTGGAACGAGCAAATGGTCTAATAATGAGCGGCATTAAACCCAGACTAGTGCGGTCCCTTACGAAATCTGACACGCACTGGGTAGAGGAGCTCGACTCCGTGCTTTGGGGGCTGCGGACAACGCCCAACCGTACTACCGGATTCACACCATTTTTTATGGTATACGGCGCAGAGGCAGTTCTGCCCTGCGACATTATTCCTGACTCACCTAGAGTGCGCATGTATGAAGAAAGAGAAGCCGAGCTGGATCGGCAGGAAAGCTTGGATGCATTGGAGGAAGAACGCGACGTCGCCAAGGCTCGCTCCGCATTCTATCAGCAGCAGGCTCGAAGATATCAAAGCAGAGAAGTACGGGCCAAGACTTACAACGTTGACGAATTAGTTCTACGCCTGCCGGACAAGAAAAAGGACAAGCTCAAGCCCAAATGGGAGGGCCCCTTCATTATCGATCAAGTCCTGACCGGCGGAGCATACCGTCTACGAAATGCATCGGACAACCGACTCGAGCCGAACCCATGGAACGCAGCCCGCCTCCGAAGATTCTATGCCTAGCGCTGGACTAAGAGTTCGTCCCCTTCCCCCGTCCAAATTTTTACACTTCAGCCGTCTTTTGTTTCTCTTTCTTCTCTTAACCCTTCTACTAAAAAGCCCTTAGGGGCCTACTTGCGCATTATTCGCATACACTTGATGTGCCATCCGCACTCATTATACCTGGGGGCTTCTTTACCAGAAGCTTAATTATAAGGGCTTCATGCCCAGCACATGTGTCAAGCTTCCACATGTACCTTTCATTCACCATTATATGCATCGATATGACTTAAGTTTTGGCCAAGCTGGGTTGCCTGGCTCCTGTGCTTACCCCTACGCCCTAATTGTTCGGCTAGGAGGTAAAGGAGCACCTCTGCGATTATTATCGCCGGTCACCAGATGTGTACCTCGGTGGGTGAAGCCGAAAGCTAGCGTTCTTAAGGGAATATTCGGTCGGTGACTCGAAAGATGATTTTTTACCTCCTTATTTATCTGCCCCCAGATGTTTTTCTGCTTTTTTCGCAGTTCGGACATGCACTTTAGGGCATGCCTCCCAGGGAAAGGAACCCTTAACAGAACTATTCTCCCTGGAAGATGTTTCTTACTAACCATGTAAAATAACATAACTAGTTGGGCACTTGTCTGATAAAGCAGTAATGACCCCTACGCCTGGTCTCCATGCATACCCTGGTTGTTTCTTAACCGAGAAGGTATTCGGACACACTCCGGACTCTAGGGTCCCGAGGTTGAAGCGAAAAGGTCGGCAAAGACAAACGATCTACAATCCGGCTAGAAGGCATTTCACATGTCATTTTAAAATACATTGTCAAATCTACTGACTGTATTCCTCCTCAATCCCGTCTAACAGGCTGTCTAATTTACAGTCCCGTTGGGAAAATTTAGCGGCCAACTCTACTTGGCCGTATACTAAACTCACAGGGATCTCCTTCCCATCGGGCCCCACAGGTCCGACCTCGGCCATGTGGTTGGGATCCGCCTTCTTGTACCGCGTCTTCACCATGGCCCAAGCCTCCCTGGCACCTTGGCGGCAGGCCGAAATCTTTCACAAACGGAAGCGCTGCCGCACTCCCTGAAGCTTCTCCACAAGCTCCCCAAGGCCTTCGGGTAGGGAGAGGCCTGGCCATAAAGCCTGGACGACGCCGCTCATTGCCTGCCGAACACGTTCGAGCAGCTGCAACAGTTCGGGAAGCTGATCACCCGTCGATACGGGCATCTCCTCCGCAGGGCGACCTATGAGTATACCTACAAGACATATTTTGTCAATTTACTTCCTCGCTGAACTCTTCTTTTCAAAGGAGTTCGCTTAATCACTTACTATAGATGCCGCGACGAAGCCGCTGATTCTCCTTAATGGAGCCAGACAGCTCGGCCCGAACACCTTTCAGCTCTTCCCCGAGCTGGGCATGGGCATCCTGGAGTTTGTTCCTTTCTTGCTGCACACTATTCAACACCCTCTCGCCGGCCTTCAGCTGGCGTAGTAATTCTTGCCTGTCCGGATCTTGTCCGCAAAGACTTTCTATGCCATTATTAGACTTGCGCACGCGCCGCAACGCTTATATTTTTCAAAAAAATGTGTTACCAGGAGGAGTCTCTGTGTTTCCTCCCGCGGCAGCAAGTGCGGCCTCAAGCTGGGTCTTGCACTCTTGCAGCTCCTGAGACAGTTGGGTATTCTTCTCAGTAAGATCCTGCGTTTCCAATGATCCTTAAATCAGTTAACATAACTACTTTAAGTCTGGGGGGCTACTGGCATATATAGATATCAAATTCTCTTACCCGTATGTCTTTTACATATTGCTCCGTGGCCCTGGTAAAACCATCTTGAGCAGCAAGGAGGTGCGCGTCCCCCACGTTAAAGGCATTCAACGCCTCAGGGGAGAAGCACGCGTCACGAAATACTGTCCGGCGGTGCCTATGGTTCATGGCGCTCTCCACCTCAGACTTGGTGGCGGACAGTCTGTCGGCATCTTCCGTTGGAGGAGTGTCCGGCTTGCGCCTTGCGCTCGCCTCCCCCTCCAGACCAGGTGCTGGAGCCCCGCTGGTAGAGGTTGGATTGGCAACCTCCACGCCCGCAGTTCGGCGGGCGCCCTTTCTCCTACAAAGACCATGAGCACTCAAACGCTTCCTAGGAACGTTTCTCCAAATAAATAATTACGAGCTATACCTTTGCGGCGACATTTCAGTCCACGCCGCGCTCCTCTTCCGCCTACTGGTCCGAACTGGCCTTTGTTGGTCAACCGCCGCGGGCTCGGCTTCCCACCTTGAAGGCGCTTCCTGCAAAACACCCTCGTACGCGAAGATCAGAAATAGGCAAGGAAGAGATAATGGTGTCCGGACTTCTGTCACAATCACCTGGGAAGCCGGATATAGTCCGGGGTAGTCAGCCGTAATGGCGACTAAAGCATTATCCATGCTGAGCTGGTGGAACACCCCGTCGATTAGCTCCACCTGAATGTCCGGATCCTCTTTGGAGGCCGGATCCTGGGATCTCTCTGGATCCTCGGGTTGCGGAGCTGGACTTATCATGTCCTCCACAATCCGACGCAGTTCCTGCGCCGAAGACATAATATAAGAAGCTTAAACTTCGAAAACATGGGTCAGGCCCTTAAAGTGTTCGCTTACCCAACGATGGGGGTTATTCATGGAGAACCCATTCAACGGGTTCGTCTGAAGGAAGTCCTCCTTCTCCCCCTTGTACAGGCCGGACAGGATCTCCACCAGATCCTCGGCCGAATCTGGTCCTTTGTGGCCATGACGGGTGGCGTCGTCTTCCCCGTTGAAATCCCACATGGGGTGGCCCCTGTATTGCAGTGGCTTCACCCCCCGCGTAATGCATGTTGCCATAACTCCAATCATGGTCAACCCGGAGTGGGCCAGTAATCTTATTCGGCCCATCAGATAATGGACGCTCTTGTCTTCCTCCAGTTGGGGGCTCCGCAGGCGCCAACTACGGCGTTTCTTCAGAGGAGTAGTACTGAACTCTGGGAGGCCGGCCCGGACTGGGTCCGGCAGCGGAGCGTCTTCTATGTAAAACCACTCCGAAGGCCAGTCTTCGGACGCCTTCTTAGGGGTTCCGGATGGGTATCCGGTCCCTGCAATGCGCCATATTTCGGCGCCGCCCACTTGGTATATAGACCCCTCGTGAGAACGGGGTACGAGGCGGAACAACCTCTTCCACAGTGCAAAATAGGGCTCGATGCCCAGAAATAGCTCACAAAGAGCTACGTAACCCGCGATATGCAGGATAGAGGTGGGTGTAAGGTGATGGAGCTGGAGTCCGTAGAACTCCAGGAGCCCGCGGAGGAACGAATGTATAGGAAATCCGAGTCCCCTTATCAGATAGGGGACGAAGCATACCCGCTCCCCTTTGTTGGGACTTGGGGTAGCCTCCGCTTGCTTCCCGCCTTGGTAGGTGGCCAGCCCGGCTCGGACCGGAACCATGAAGGCCGGAGGGAGATATCCCCCCGCTTGGAGCTTCACCAGCTCATTGTGCGGAACAGAGCATCTCCTCCAATCTCCTGGCAGAGGGCTGGGAGCGCGAGAAGAGGAGCCGCGTTGACGGTCCATGATGGAATGGATTCTAGGTCAAAGGCACTCTGATGAGTATTCGCGGAATGAAGATGGTATGATTTGGATATGGATTTTTGCCTCTCTTATAGGCAGATTATTTGCACGACTAGGGGGTAAGACAAAAAAGATACCCTGGCTTTTCGCATTCATACGACGCGTGGAAGAAGGCCATTATTGGGCGTAGAAGCCAAGAAGCGCAGCATTTATAAGGAAGCCGGACACTGTTCGGCAGGTACATGGAACTTAAAAGGAGAACCTGCCTTGCAACGCCGAAGACTATATACGCGCTGGACTTATCGTCATTGAAGCCCGGTTCGGCTACTCGAGGAGTCTGGACTAGGGGTGTCCGGACAGCGGACTATCATCGTCCGCGGACTCCAAGACTACGAAGATACAAGATTGAAGACTCCGTCCCGTGTCCGGATGGGACTTTCCTTGGCGTGGAAGGCAAGCTTGGCGATCGGATATGTAGATCTCCTACCATTGTAACCGACTCTGTAACCCTAGCCCTCTCCGTGTCTATATAAACCGGAGGGCTTTAGTCCGTAGGACATAACCTCCATTACAACAATCATACCATAGGCTAGCCTCTAGGGTTTAGCCTCCTTGATCTCGTGGTAGATCCACTCTTGTACTACCCATATCATCAATATTAATCAAGCAGGACGTAGGGTTTTACCTCCATCAAGAGGGCCCGAACCTGGGTAAAACATCGTGTCCCTTGTCTCCTGTTACCATCCGCCTAGACGCACAGTTCGGGACCCCCTACCCGAGATCCGCCGGTTTTGACACCGACAGCGACCCTTAGGGGTGGTCACCGAACCCGTACACTTTGGTAACCCTTGGGGGCGGTCACCGGTACCCGTCAAATTGCTCGGGGCGATCTCCACAACCTAATTGGAGACCCCGACGCTTGCCCGGAGCTTTACACCACAATGATTGAGCTCCGAACAACACCAACCGTCTAGCGTGCCAAGGCACCCAAGAGGAGCAAGCTCTAGGGTGTCCAAACACCCAAGAGTAACAAGCTCAAGGGTACCAAGCACCCAATAGTAATAAGCTTCTCAACTTGTAACTTCCACGTATCACATGGAGAACTCAAACCGATGCACCAAATGCAATGGCAAGGGCACACGGAGTGCCCAAGTCCTTCTCTCTCAAATCCCACCGAAGCAACTAATGCTAGGGAGGAAGATGAGAGGAAGCACAAGAAGGAGAACACCAAGAACTCCAAGATCTAGATCCAATGGGTTCCCCTCACATAGAGGAGAAAGTGATTGGTGGAAATGTGGATCTAGATCTCCTCTCTCTTTTCCCTCAAAAACTAGCAAGAATCCATGGAGGGATTGAGAGTTAGCAAGCTCGAAGAAGGTCAACAATGGGGGAAGAATATGAGCTCAAAGGATAAGGTTCATTGGGGAAGAAGACCCCCTTTTATAGGTGGGGAAAAATCCAACCGTTATGCTCATAGCCCGCACCGAGCGATACTAACGCTTCAAGGAGCGGTACTACCGCTAGGGCAGTAGTAGCCCTTTGAAACACAACAGAGAGGAGTCAAAAAGCCAGAAGAACCGTTGGAGCGGTAGTACCGCTTGACCTCACGGTACTACCGCTAGGGGTAGCGGTACTACTGCTTGTGAGCGGTACTAAAAAATTACATCTGTGCCTACCACCGCTGGACTTGTGACGAGTTTTTGGTCCCGAGCGGAAGTAGCCACGGAAGTAGTCGCGGTAGTACCGCTCCAAGCGGTAGTACCGCTTCCAAGAGCGGTACTAAAAAATTACATCTGCAGCAGCCCCTTTTAAGGACACCAAAACTGACACAACTTCTGCAAATAGACTCCGAATTCGACGAAACCAAGTTTGTTGGAAAGCTAGAGACAAGGGATAACACAATCTTGAAAGAAATACCAATAAGAAGCAAATTAGAAAAGGCCCAAAAGAAAATGGTGAGAACCCTTCCTCGGATAAGACCGGTAAAACCTCCAACACCGAAAACATCATAGAAGACGCATGCAAACTCTGTTTTTGATGAACTCAAGCTTGTAATCAAGATGATCATAAGCTCTAAGACTCACAAAGAGAACCAAACAAGAACCAAGAAACATGATGCAAGGATGCAACGGTTTGAGCTCTCGACGAACGATATGATCAAGCTACTCACTTGAGAACCCCCCTTGATAGTACGGCTATCAATCCTATAACCCGGTCTCCCAACTACCACCATGAGACCGGTAAAATAGAAAACCTATCAAGGGCAAACCTTTGCCTTCACATGATCCACTTGAGCTAGAGATGACGATCTTGTCCTCCTCAAGATGGACCACCTTTCTTGATTGCGTTGGGTCGATGGAGACTAGATGATTGCTCCCCCATACTCCACTATGGGTGAGCCACTCTTCGGCACATCTTCACAAGTCCATTGACACCACAATGGATGGCAAGATTCAAGCACTTGATCTCTTCGTGATGCTCCACTTGAACTTGCACACGGCAATCTTGATGACGATCACCACTTGATGTCATCCTTTCCATGGGTTGTATGATATCTTCCTTTTGACGCAAGCCCATGGACATGTAACTAACCCCACTAGACTCTCACATAGATCATGGGTTAGTACACAAAGTGCAATGGACAATGCTTACCATACCATGGGATCACTTGATCCCTCTCGGTACATCTTCTACGCTTTGTGAGTTGATCAACTTGATTCACTGTTGACTTAGTCTTGATCAACCTTGAATATTTCCACCTCTCTTCGTTTGGATGATGTCTTGAAGATAAACATGAATGATCACACAATCTTCTTCTTCAAGACATGCTTGCAATAAGCTCAATACTCACATGACCAATCTTTAGATAGTTCCTTAATAGCACCTTGGTCAACCCATAAACTCCTTGAAACCAACACATGGACTTCAAGAAATGCCTATGGAAACATCCTTCAAATATAACTAAATGCAACCATTAGTCCATAGACAATGTCATCAATTACCAAAAGCACACATGGGGGCACCGCATGTCCTTTCACTCATGTAATAGTTATAACATAGGGTGACATAGAACTAGCTTCAAATCATCAATGTAATGTAGGCATGTATTCTGAATATAGTCATACGTTCTTATGGAAAAGAACTTGCATGACATCTTTTGTCCTTCCCTCCCGTGGCAGCGGGGTCCTAATGGAAACTAGGGGATATTAAGGCCTCCTTTTAATAGAGTACCAGACCAAAGCATTAACACATAGTGAATACATGAACTCCTCAAACTATGGTCATCACCGAGAAGTATCCCGATTATTGTCACTTCGGGGTTGTCGGATCATAACACATAATAAGTGATTATAGACTTGCAAGATAGGATCAAGAACTCACATATATTCATTAAAACATAATAGGTTCAGATCTGAAATCATGGCACTCGGGCCCTAGTGACAAGCATTAAGCATAGCAAAGTCATAGCAACTTCAATCTCAGAACATAGTGGATACTAGGGATCAAACCCTAACAAAACTAACTTGATTACATGGTAAATATCATCCAACCCATCACCGTCCAGCAAGCCTACGATGGAATTACTCACACACGGCGGTGAGCATCATGAAATTGGTGATGGAGGATGGTTGATGATGACGATGGCGACGAATCCCCCTCTATGGAGCCCTGAATGGACTCCAGATCAGCCCTCCCGAGAGAGATTAGGGCTTGGCGGCGGCTCCGTATCGTAAAACGCGATGAAACTTTCTCTCTGATTTTTTCTCCGTGAAACGGAATATATAGAGTTGGAGTTGAGGTCGGTGGAGCATCAGGGGACCCACGAGACAGGGGGCGCGCCCCCACCCTCGTGGATAGGGTGTGGGCCCCCTCGCCTTGATTCTTTCGCCAGTATTTTTTATATTTTCCAAAAGTTATCTCCGTGGATTCTCAGGTTATTCCGAGAACTTTTGTTTTCTGCACAATAAACAACACCATGGCAGTTCTGCTGAAAACATCGTCAGTCCGGGTTAGTTTCATTCAAATCATGCAAGTTAGAGTCCAAAACAAGGGCAAAAGTGTTTGGAAAAGTAGAAACGTTGGAGACGTATCAACTCCCCCAAGCTTAAACCTTTGCTTGTCCTCAAGCAATTCAGTTGATAAACTTAAAGTGATAAAGAAAAACTTTTACAAACTCTGTTTGCTCTTGTTGTTGTAAATATGTAAAGCCAGTATTCAAGTTTTTAGCAAAGATTATGAACTAACCATATTTACAGTAACACTTAGGTCTCATATTTACTCATGTCAATGGCATAATCAACTAGCGAGCAATAATAATAAATCTCGTATGACAACACTTTCTCAAAACAATCATAATATGATATAACAAGATGGTATCTCTCTAGCCCTTTCTGAGACCGCAAAACATAAATGCAGAGCACCTTTAAAGATCAAGGACTGACTAAACATTGTAATTCATGGTAAAAGAGATCCAGTCAAGTCATACCCAATATAAACTAATAGTAATGCATGCAAATTACAGCGTGCTCTCCAGCGGGTGCTTTTTAATAAGAGGGTGATGACTCAACATAAAAGTAAATAGATAGGCCCTTCGTAGAGGGAAGTAGGGATTTGTAGAGGTGCCAGAGCTCGATTTTAAAATAGAGTGGAATAACATTTTGAGCGGTATACTTTCACTCTCAACGCAACAACTATGAGATCTCGATATCTTCCATGCTACATACATTATAGGCGGTTCCCAAATAGAATGGTAAAGTTTATACTCCCCCACCACCAACAAGCACACTCCACGGCCATCCGAAACAACGGGGTACCATCCATACCAACAACAGTCCTAGGGGAGTTTTGTTTAATTATTTTGATTTGCTTTGATCTTTTGATCATGGGACTGGGCATCCCGGTTACCAGCCATTTTCTCGTGAATGAGGAGCGGAGTCCACTCCTCTTGAGAATAACCCACCTAGCATGGAAGATATAGACAACCCTAGTTGAAACATGAGCTGCTCGAGCATACAAAACAGAATTTCATTTGAAGGTTTGGAGTTTGGCACATACAAATTTGCTTGGAACGGCAGGTAGATACAGCATATAGGAAGGTATGGTGGACTCAAATGGAATAACTTTGGGGTTTATGGAGTTTGGATGCACAAGCAGTATTCACGCTTAGTACAGGTGAAGGCTAGCAAAAGACTGAGAAGCGACCAACTAAGAGAGTGACAACAGTCATGAACATGCATTAAAATTAATCTACACTAGGTGCAAACATGAGTAGGATATAATCCACCATGAACATAAATATCGTGAAGGCTATGTTGATTTGTTTCAACTACATGTGTGAACATGTGCCAAGTCGAGTCACTCAATTCATTCAAAGGAGGATACCATCCCATCATACCACATCACAACCATTTTAATAGCATGTTAGCACGCAAGGTAAACCATTATAAGCTCCCAGCTAATTAAGCATGGCATAAGTAACTATGATCTCTAATTTTCATTGCAAACATGTTTACTCATAATAAGATGAATCAGGAACGATGAACTCATCATATTTACAAAACAAGAGAGGTCGAGTTCATACCAGTTTCTCTTATCTCAATCAGTCCATCATATATCGCCATTATTGCCTTTCACTTGCACGACCGAGCGGTGTGTATAATAATAATAGTGCACGTGCATTGGACTAAGCTGGAATCTGCAAGCATTCAATTCAAAAGAGAAGACAAAGTAAGATGGGCTCAAATTAAATCAACAATCATGCATATGAGAGCCACTAAGCATTTTCATTATGGTCTTCTCCTCTCGACCCCCAAAGGAAAGGAAAGAAATAAAACTATTTACACGGGAAAGCTCCCAACAAGTAAAAGAAGAACGAGAAATCCTTTTTGGTTTTCTTTTAATTACTACTACAAGCATGTAAATTAAACTAACTAATTTTTTTGGTTTTTTTCTTAAGGTTTATCAAACACACAAGAAGAAAGCTAGAAAAAGAAAATAAACTAGCATGGATAGTACAATGAAATAGTATGAGCACCGACAACTAGAATAAGTGTGTGAACATGAATGTAAAGTCGGTGAGAATTACGTACTCCCCCAAGCTTAGGCTTTTGGCCTAAGTTGGTATAATGCCAAGGATAGCCTGGTTGATATCCGAAGTTATAACCGGGGTCGTACTGAGATGCAGCAGCCAATGCCTCCTGAGCTGCGGCATGTTGGCGAGCTGCCTCCGCTCTCCTTTCTTGTTCGGCTGCCTCCTCCCTGGTGACAACATATCTTCGTTTTGCCTGGTAATCAAAAAGGGAAGGAGCAGGGAGAGTAACATGGACAGCGCGCCGTCTATCAAAGATTAGTCGATACTGGAGGAATTGTTCATTCCTCAAAAGAAAACGGTGCCTCACCATAGCGTCAAAATCTAAATAAGCGGCAGGCAACTCTAAATCACCATCACGTGGGGCTATACCAAGATAATTAGCAACACGGGTCGCATAAATTCCTCCAAATAAATATCCAGATATGCCGTCATTATGCAACCTACGTGCGACTATTGCCCCTAAGTTGTAATCTTTATTACCTAATACATCACTCTTGAGGACACAAAGATCAGGGACACACATGTGACATGCTTCGTCTTTACCGTTTATGCTTCTACCAATGAAGAGGGCAAAATAATGTATAGCAGGAAAATGAATGCTCCCTATGGTAGCTTGTGTTATATCCCTAGATTCTCCCACAGTGATACTAGCAAGAAAGTCTTTACTTTAGATTTGTGGGGTTCATGAACATTGCCCCACCGTGGGAGCTTGCAAGCAGTTGTAAAATCTTCTAATTTCATGGTATAAGATTGATCATAAATATCAAACAGGACATTCTGAGAATTACGCAAAGATGAATATTTAAATCTTCTCACGAATTAATCGGTCAATTGGTAGTACTGAGGACACTTATCTTGTATGAAGTCCTCAAGATCGACATTACGCACATATGCGTCAAATTCATCCTTGATGCCTGCATTAACCATAAACTCATCTGACAGCCACTCACACAACCGTACCTCAGCTTCCCTTGGTGGTTCATCGTCTTGCTCACGCATAGCACGCCTGGGTCCTCTGTTTGTTGAGGAACCACCTTGGTACATTTTCCTGGACATATTTCTTCCTCTGGAAAATTTCTGAAATTTTTTAGTAACTTCAAAATAAAAGTGAATCAAACTAAACAAGATTGATAGCAACTACTCCCACAAGTGCCTAGAGCCTGTATCATGCATTAGAATTACTTGGGACCTCATAAATTTGACATGCAAGCTCAAGAACAGGGTCACCTATGCAGAAAAAATTTGCAATGAATAAAGCACTAGAACAAAAGCTAATTGGACCAATGGAGGAGTCACATACCAAGCAACAATCTCCCAAAGCAGTTTTGTGAATGGAGGTTTGAGCAAGGAGATCAAAAATCGCAGCAAAATGAGCTAAAACTCGTGCTTGAGCTGGATGGGGATTTTTTTTGGGAGGAAGATGGAGTGTGTGGGTGCTGGAATAAGTGCAGGGGGCCGCCGTGGGCCCACGAGATAGGGGGGCGCGCCTAGGGGGAGTGGGCGCGCCCTGGACCCTCGTGGCCAGGTGCTTGCCCCCCTGCTGTGTTCTCAGTGCCTAAAATCCTCAAATATTCCATAAAAAATCATACTAAATTTGCAGGGCATTTGGAGAACTTTTATTTTTGGGATATTTTTTATTGCATGGATAATTCAGAAAAAAGACAGATAATACTATTTTTGCTTTATTTATTCTAAATAACAGAAAGTAAAAAGAGGGTACAGAAGGTTGTGCCTTCTAGTTTCATCCATCTCATGGTCATCAAAATGATTCCACTAACAAGGTTGATCAAGTCTTATTAACAATCTCATTCCGAATAACATGGAACTGGAGAAATTTCGAATAACACAAGGTTACCTCAACGGGGATATGCACATCCCCAACAATAAGAATATCATATTTTTTCTTGACAGTAGGAAGAGGAAATTCAAAACCTCCAATAATGATAGTTGGAACTTTTCCAATAGAATTGATGCTATGAACTTGAGGTTGTTTCCTCGGAAAGTGTACCATATGCTCATTACCATTAACATGAAAAGTGACATTGCCTTTGTTGCAATCAATAACAGCCCCTGCAGTATTCAAAAAGGGTCTACCAAGGATAATCGACATACTACCGTCCTCGGGAATATCAAGAATAACAAAGTCCATTAAGATAGTGACATTTGCAACCACAACAGGTACATCCTCACAAATGCCGACAGATATAGCGGTTGATTTATCAGCCATTTGCAAAGATATTTCAGTAGGTGTCAACTTATTCAATTCAAGTCTACGATATAAAGAGAGAGGCATAACACTAAGTGGGAGTTGATCTATCTAAGTGGGAGTTCTTAAGTAATATGATTAATTGAACTTAAATTTATCATGAACTTATTACCTGATAGTATTTTGCTTGTCTATGTTTGTTGTAGATAGATGGCTCGTGCTGTTGTTCCGTTGAATTTTAATGCGTTCCTTGAGAAAGCAAAAATGAAAGATGATGGTATCAATTACACGGACTGGGTCCGTAACTTGAGGATTATCCTCATTGCTGCACAAAAGAATTATGTCCTGGAAGCACCGCTGGGTGCCAGGCCTGCTGCAGATGCAAATGTTAAGAACGTCTGGCAGAGCAAAGCTGATGACTACTCGATAGTTCAGTGTGCCATGCTTTACAGCTTAGAACCAGGACTTCAACGATGTTTTGAACGTCATGGAGCATATGAGATGTTCTAGGAGTTGAAGTTAATATTTCAAGCAAATGCCCGGATTGAGAGATATGAAGTCTCCAATAAGTTCTACAGCTGCAAGATTGAGGAGAATAGTTCTGTCAGTGAGCATATACTCAGAATGTATGGGTATAACAATCACTTGATTCAACTGGGAGTTAATCTTCCGGATGATAGTGTCAGTGACAGAATTCTTCAATCACTGCCACCAAGCTACAAGAGCTTCGTGATGAACTATAATATGCAAGGGATGGATAAGACAGTTCCCGAGCTCTTCGCAATGCTAAAGGCTGCGGAGGTAGAAATCAAGAAGGAGCATCAAGTGTTGATGGTTAATAAGACCACCAGTTTCAAGAAAAAGGGCAAAGGGAAAAAGAAGGGGAACTTCAAGAAGAATAGCAAACAAGTTGCTGCTCAAGAGAAGAAACCCAAGTCTGGACCTAAGCCTGAGACTGAGTGCTTCTACTGCAAGCACATTGGTCACTAGAAGCGGAACTGCCCCAAGTATTTGGTGGATAAGAAGGATGGCAAGGTGAACAAAGCTATATGTGATATACATGTTATTGATGTGTACCTTACGAGCTCAAGTAGCACTGGTATTTGATATTGGTTACATTGCTAATATTTGCAACTCAAAACAGGACTACGGATTAAGCGGACAGCTAAGGACGAGGTGATGATCTTGGCGTGGGAAATGGTTCCAAAGTCGATGTGATCGCCGCCGGCACGCTACCTCTACATCTACCTTTGGGATTAGTTTTAGACCTAAATAATTGTTATTTGGTGCCAGCGTTGAGGATGAACATTATATCTGGATCTTGTTTGATGCGAGATGGTTATTCATTTAAATCTGAGAATAATGGTTGTTCTATTTATATGAGTAATATCTTTTATGGTCATGCACCCTGAAAGAGTAGTCTATTTTTGATGAATCCTGATAGTAGTGATACACATATTCATAATGTTGAAGCCAAAAGATGCAGAGTTGATAATGATAGTGCAACTTATTTGTGGCACTGCCGTTTAGGTCATATTGGTGTAAAGCGCATGAAGAAACTCCATACTGATGGACTTTTGGAATCACTTGATTATGAATCACTTGGTACTTGTGAACCATTCCTCATGGGAAAGATGACTAAAACGCCATTCTCCGGAACTATGGAGCGAGCAACTGATTTATTGGAAATCATACATACTGATGTATGTGGTCCAATGAATATTGAGGCTCGCGGCGAGTATCGTTATTTTCTCACCTTCACAGATGATTTTAGCAGATATGGGTATATCTTCTTAATGAAACATAAGTCTGAAACATTTGAAAAGTTCAAAGAATTTTAGAGTGAAGTTGAAAATCATCGTAACAAGAAAATAAAGTTTCTACGATCTGATCGTGGAGGAGAATATTTGAGTTACGAGTTTGGTTTACATTTGAAGCAATGCGGAATAGTTTCGCAACTCATGCCACCCGGAACACCACAGCGTAATGGTGTGTCTGAACATCGTAATCGTACTTTACTAGATATGGTGCGATCTATGATGTCTCTTACTAATTTACCGCTATCATTTTGGGGTTATGCTTTAGAGACGGCCGCATTCACGTTAAATAGGGCACCATCAAAATCCGTTCAGACGACGCCTTATGAACTGTGGTTTGGCAAGAAACCAAAGTTGTCGTTTCTTAAAGTTTGGGGCAGCGATGCTTATGTGAAAAAGCTTCAACCTGATAAGCTCGAACCCAAATCGGAGAAATGTGTCTTCATAGGATACCCAAAGGAAACTGTTGGGTACACCTTCTATCACAGATCCGAAGGCAAGACATTTGTTGCCAAGAATGGATCCTTTCTAGAGAAGGAGTTTCTCTCGAAAGAAGTGAATGGGAGGAAAGTAGAACCTGATGAGGTAACTGTACCTGCTCCCTTATTGGAAAGTAGATCATCACAGAAACCGGTTCCTGTGACAACTACACCAATCAGTGAGGAAGCTAATTATATTGATCATGAAACTTCAGATCAAGTTACTACCAAACCTCGTAGGTCAACTAGAGTAAGATCCGCACCAGAGTGGTACGGTAATCCTATTCTGGAGGTCATGTTACTTGACTATGGCGAACCTACGAACTATGAGGAAGCGATGATGAGCCCAGATTCCACAAAATGGCTTGAGGCCATGAAATCTGAGATGGGATCCATGTATGAAAACAAAGTATGGACTTTGGTTGACTTGCCCGATGATCGGCAAGCCATCGCGAATAAATGGATCTTCAAGAAGAAGACATACGCTGATGGGAATGTAACTATCTACAAAGCTTGACTTGTTGCAAAAGGTTTTCGACAAGTTCAAGGAGTTGACTACGATGAGACTTCTCACCCGTAGCGATGCTTAAGTCTGTCCCAATCATGTTAGCAATATCCGCATTTTATGATTATGAAATATGGCAAATGGATGTAAAAACTGCATTCCTGAATGGATTTCTAGAAGAAGAGTTGTATATGATGCAACTAGAAGGTTTTGTCGATCCAAAAGGTGCTAACAATGTGTGCAAGCTCCAGCGATCCATTTATGGACTGGTGCAAGCCTCTCGGAGTTGGAATAAACGCTTTGGTAGTGTGATCAAAACATATGGTTTTATACAGACTTTTGGAGAATCCTGTATTTACAAGAAAGTGAGTGGGAGCTCTGTAGCATTTCTAATATTATATATGGACGACATATTATTGATTGGAAAAGATATAGAATTTCTGGATAGCATAAAAGGATACTTGAATAAATTTTTTTCGATGAAAGACCTCGGTGAAGCTGCTTACATATTGGGCATCAAGATCTATAGAGATAGATCAAGACGCTTAACTGGACTTTCACAAAGTACATACCTTGATAAAGTTTTGAAGAAGTTCAAAATGGATCAAGCAAAGAAAGGGTTCTTGGCTGTAATACAAGGTGTGAAATTGAGTCAGACTCAATGCCCGACCACTGCAGAAGATAGAGAGAAAATGAAAGAAGTTCCTTATGCTTCAGCCATAGGCTCTATCATGTATGCAATGTTGTGTACCAGACCTGATGTGTGCCTTGCTATTAGCTTAGCAGGGAGGTACCAAAGTAATCCAGGAGTGGATCACTGGACAACGGTCAAGAACATCCTGAAATACCTAAAAAGGACTAAGGATATGTTTCTCGTTTATGGAGGTGACAAAGAGCTAGTCGTAAATGGTTACGTTGATGCAAGCTTTGACACTGATCCGGACGATTCTAAATCGCAAACCGGATACGTGTTTATATTGAACGGTGGAGCTGTCAGTTGGTGCAGTTCTAAACAAAGCATCGCAGCGGGATCTACATGTGAAGCGGAGTACATAGCTGCTTCGGAAGCAACAAATGTAGGAGTCTGGATGAAGGAGTTCATATCTGATCTAGGTGTCATACCTAGTGCATCGGGTCCAATGAAAATCTTTTGTGACAATACTGGTGCAATTGCCTTGGCAAAGGAATCCAGATTTCACAAGATTACCAAGCACATCAAGAGATGCTTCAACTCCATCCGGGACCAAGTCCAGGTGGGAGACATAGAGATTTGCAAGATACATACGGATCTGAATGTTATATACCCGTTGACTATGCCTCTTCCACGACCAAAACATGATCAGCACCAAGGCTCCATGGGTGTTACAATCATTACTGTGTAATCTAGATTATTGACTCTAGTGCAAGTGGGAGACTGAAGGAAATATGCCCTAGAGGCAATAATAAAGTTATTATTTATTTCCTCATATCATGATAAATGTTTATTATTCATGCTAGAATTGTATTACCCGGAAACATAATACATGTGTGAATACATAGACAGACATAGTGTCACTAGTGTGCCTCTACTTGACTAGCTCGTGAATCAAAGATGGTTAAGTTTCCTAACCATAGACATGAGTTGTCATCTGATTAACGGGATCACATCATTAGGAGAATGATGTGATTGACTTGACTCATTCCGTTAGCTTAGCACTTGATCGTTTAGTATGTTGCTATCGCTTTCTTCATGACTTATACATGTTCCTATGACTATGAGATTATGTAACTCCCGCTTGCCGGAGGAACACTTTGTGTGCTACCAAACGTCACAACGTAACTGGGTGATTATAAAGGTGCTCTACAGGTCTCTCCAAAGGTACTTGTTGATTTGACGTATTTCGAGATTACGATTTGTCACTCCGATTGTCGGAGAGCTATCTCTGGGCCTTCTCGGTAATGCACATCACTATAAGCCTTGCAAGCAATGTAGCTAATGAGTTACTTATGAGATGATGCATTACGTAACGAGTAAAGAGACTTGCCGGTAACGAGATTGAACTAGGTATTGAGATACCGACGATCGAATCTCAGGCAAGTAACATACCGATGACAAAGGGAACAACGTATGTTGTTATGCGGTTTGACCGATAAATATCTTTGTAGAATATGTGGGAGCCAATATGAGCATCCAGGTTCCGCTATTGGTTATTGACCGGAGATATGTCTCGGTCATGTCTACATAGTTCTTGAACCCGTAGGGTCCGCACGCTTAAAGTTTCGATGACGGTTATATTATGAGTTTATGAGTTTTGATGTATCAAAGGTTGTTCGGAGTTCCGGATGTGATCATGGTCATGACGAGGAGTCTCGAAATGGTCGAGACATGAAGATTGATATATTGGAAGCCTATATTTGGATATCGTAAGTGTTCTGGGTGAAATCGGGATTTTACCGGAGCACCGAGGGGTTACCGGAACATTCCGGGGGCTTAATGGGCCATAGTGGGCCTTAGTGGAAAAGAGGAGAGGCGGCTAGGGCAGGGCCACACGCCCCTCCCCTTCTAGTCCAAATAGGACAAGGAGAGGGGGGCGGCGCCCCCCTTTCCTTCCTCTCTCTCCCTCCTCTTTCCCCCCTTCTCCTAATCCAATAAGGAAGGGAGGGAGTCCTACTCCCGGTGGGAGTAGGACTCCTCCTGGCGCGCCTCCTCCTGGCCGGCCGCACCTCCCCCCTTGCTCCTTTATATACGAGGGCAGGGGGCACCCTAGAGACACAACAATTGATCATTGATCTCTTAGCCATCTGCAGTGCCCCCCTCCACCATAGTCCTCCTCGATAACATCGTAGCGGTGCTTAGGCGAAGCCCTGCGACGGTAGAACATCATCATCGTCACCACGCCGTCGTGCTGACGGAACTCTCCCTCGACACTCGGATAGATCGGAGTTCGAGGGACATCATCGAGCTAAACGTGTGCAAGAACTCGGAGGTGCCATGCTTTCCGTGATTGATCGGTCGGGCCGTGAAGACGTACGACTACATCAACCGCGTTGTGCTAACGCTTCCGCTTACGGTCTACGAGGGTATGTAGACATCACTCTCCCCTCTTGTTGCTATGCATCACCATGATCTTGCATGTGCGTAGGATTTTTTTTGAAATTACTACGTTCCCCAACAGTAACCATAGAAGTATATTTGCTAATGAGTTTAAGTTCACCTTTAACTCTAGCCATATAATCACTCAAGCGTCCTATCATGAAAGCATTACTCTTTAATTCTCTACCAACATAAGCATTAAAACTTTCTTGCCTAGCCATAAAGTCATCAAATTCATCTAAGCATGGGCTATGAAATTTAGTAGACGGGATTTCAATTTTTATCATATCTATAGAGAGAATTTACCTTCACTACCTGTGTCGGGTTATCAAGACAATGTGTTTCTTCAACAGGCGGTATATTAAGACCATGTATTTCTTTAATAGGAGGTAAATTTTTAATATCTTCAGCTTTAATACCTTTTTCTTTCATTGATTTCTTTGCCTCTTGCATATCTTTAGGACTGAGAAATAGAACACCCCTTTTCTTTGGAGTTGGTTTAGGAATAGGCTCAGGAGCTAGCTGAATTTTCAATAACAATTCAGCTTGGTCGACTGTTCTTTCCCTGAAAACACAACCAGCACAACTATCCAAGTGGTCCTTGGAAGCATCGGTTAGTCCATTATAAAAGATATCAAGTATTTCATTTTCTTAAGAGGATGATCAGGCAAAGCATTAAGTAATCGGAGAAGCCTCCCCCAAGCTTTTGGGACTCTCTCTTCTTCGATTTGCACAAAATTATATATTTCCCGCAAGGTAGTTTGTTTCTTATGAGCAGGGAAATATTTAGCAGAGAAGTAATAAATCATATCCTGGGGACTACGCACACAACCAGGATCAAGAGAATTAAACCAAGTTTTAGCATCACCCTTTAATGAGAATGGAAATATCTTAAGGATATAATAATAGCGGGACTTGTCATCATTAGTAAACAGGGTGGCTATATCATTCAACTTGGTAAGATGTGCCACAATAGTTCCAGATTCATTGCCATAAAAAGGATCAGATTCAACCAAAGTAATTATCTCAGGATCAACAAAGAATTCATAATCTTATCAGTAACAAAGATAGGTGAAGTAGCAAAAGCAGGGTCATATTTCATTCTAGCATTTAGAGTTTTCTGTTTAAGTTTAGCTAGTAACTTCTTAAGACCAGATCTATCAGTGCAAGCAAAAGGATCTCTAGCAGTTTCTTCATCCATAACATAACCCTGAGGAACAACAGGCAATTCATAATTAGGGGGAGAACCTTCATCATCTCTATCATCAATAATATCATCTTCAATAATTTCATTCTCTCTAACCCTAGCAAGTTGCTCATCAAGATATTCACCTAATGGCACAGTAGTATCAAGCATAGAAGTAGTTTCATCATAAGTATCATGCATAGCAGAAGTGGCATCAGCAATAACATGCGACATATCAGAATTCATAGCAGTAGCAGGTTTAGGTGTCGCAAGCTTACTCACAGACGGAGAATCTAGTGCAGAGCTAGATGGCAGTTCCTTACCTCCCCTCGTAGTTGAGGGAAAAAAATATTAGTTCTCGCCTCTTTCAAGTTCTTCATAGTGACCAACAGATATAAATCCCAAGTGACTCAAAGAAAAGAGCTATGCTCCCCGGCAACGGCGCCAGAAATTAGTCTTGATAACCCACAAGTATAGGGGATCGCAACAACTTTTGAGGGTAGAGTATTCAACCAAAATTTATTGATTCGACACAAGGGGAGACAAAGAATATTCTCAAGTATTAGCAGTTAGTTGTCAATTCAACCACACCTGGATAACTTAGTATCTGCAGCAAAGTATTTAGTAGCAAAGTAGTATGATAGTAACGGTAACAGTAGCAAAAGTAAAGATAGCAGTATTGTAGTGTTTGTAACAGTAACAACTGAAAAGTAAATAAGCTAAGCACAATATGTGAAAAGCTCGTAGGCATTGGATCGGTGATGGATAATTATGTCGGATGCAATTCCTCATGTAATAGTTATAACATAGGGTGACAAAGAACTAGCTCCAATTCATCTATGTAATATAGGCATGTATTCCGAATATAGTCATACATGCATATGAAAGAACTTGCATGACATCTTTTGTCCTACCCTCCCATGGCAGCGGGGTCCTAATGGAAACTAAGGGATAGTAAGGCCTCCTTTTAATAGAGTACCAGACCAAAGCATTAACACATAGTGAATACATGAACTCCTCAAACTACGGTCATCACCGAGAAGTATCCCGATTATTGTCACTTCGGGGTTGTCGGATCATAACACATAATAAGTGATTATAGACTTGCAAGATAGGATCAAGAACTCACATATATTCATGAAAACATAATAGGTTCAGATCTGAAATCATGGCACTCGGGCCCTAGTGACAAGCATTAAGCATAGCAAAGTCATAGCAACATCAACCTCAGAACATAGTGGATACTAGGGATCAAACCCTAACAAAACTAACTTGATTACATGGTAAATCTCATCCAACCCATCACCGTCTAGCAAGACTACGATGGAATTACTCACGCACGGCGGTGAGCATCATGAAATTGGTGATGGAGGATGGTTGATGATGACGATGGCGACGAATCCCCCTCTCCGGAGCCCCGAACGGACTCCAGATCAGCCCTCCCAAGAGAGATTAGGGCTTGGTGGCGGCTCCATATCGTAAAACACGGTGAAACTTTCTCTCTGATTTTTTTCTCCACGAAATGGAATATATAGAGTTGGAGTTGAGGTCGGTGGAGCATCAGGAGGCCCACAAGATAGGGGGCGTGCCCAGGGGGAGGGAGCGCGCCCCACACCCTCGTGGACAGGGTGTGGGCCCCCTGGCCTTGATTCTTTCGCCAATATTTTTTATATTTTCCAAAAGTTATCTCCATGGATTTTCAGGTCATTCCGAGAACTTTTGTTTTCTGCACAATAAACAACACCATGGTAGTTCTGCTGAAAACAGCGTCAGTCCGGGTTAGTTTCATTCAAATCACGCAAGTTAGAGTCCAAAACAAGGGCAAAAGTGTTTGGAAAAGTAAATACGTTGGAGACGTATCAGTGTGTAAAAAGGATAGTAACATTGCCCCTTCTCTCTTTTTCTCTCATTTTTTCTTTTTCTTTTTTTTTCTTTTTTTCTCTTTTTTTCTTGGCTTCTTTGGCCTGTCTTTTTTATTTTGGCTTCTTTGGCCTCTCTTTTTCTTTTTTTTATTTTCTCACATGGAATAATGCTCCAATAATGATGATCATCACACTTCTATTTACTTACAACTCAAAAAATTGCAACTCGATGCTTAGAACAAAAATATGACTCTATGTGAATGCCTCCGGCGGTGAACCGGGATGTGCTATGAATCAAGATTGACATGTATGAAAGAATTATGAAAGGTGGCTTTGCCACAGATACAATGTCAACTACATGGTCATGCAAAGCAATATGACAATGATGAGGCGTGTCATAATAAACGGAACGGTGAAAAGTTGCAAGGCAATATATCTCGGAATGGCTATGGAAATGCCATATTAGGTAGGTATGGTGGTTGTTTTGAGGAAGTTATATGGTGGGTGTATGGTACCGACGAAAGTTGTGCGGTACGAGAGAGGCTAGCAATGGTGGAAGGGTGAGTGTGCGTATAATCCATGGACTCAACATTAGTCAAAAAGAACTCACATACTTATTGCAAAAATCTATTAGTCATCGAAACGAATTACTATGCGCATGCTCCTAGGGGGATATATTAGTAGGAAAAAGATCATCGCTTGTCCCCGACCGCTACTCATAAGGAAGACAATCAATAAATACTTCATGCTCCAACTTTGTTACATAACGGTTCACCATACGTGCATGCTACGGGACTCACAATCCTCAACACAAGTATCTCTAATACCTAAATAGTTCATCCCCACTATCCTATTTCTCTTGACATGCAGCCTATCCACATCAGCAGCACTGCCACGTCAGCGTTTAGTTAAAGAGTTACAAGTGGACCCAGCACGATAGAAAATAGACGTGTTGGCTTTAGTTAGTGCTACATCGGCTTCAGTTACTGATGTTACGACCCACGACAGAGCCTGCCCACGCACGTAATGTAGCCCAACCCATCATCCCCGCTTTCTCCTGTCGCCGCCCGCCGCCTGCCCAGCATCCCGTCCCACAGGTAGGGCCGGTGGGCCCGCATACGCAGGTGAACCAATATTTTATTTTATTTCCACCGAGGCGTCATAGGCTCGACGACACGCACGACAGGTCTCTTCATCTGCTCCCCTCTTCGTCTCCTAGATCCACTCATCCAAACAAATCCAAATGCATTGATGATTTTCTTTTACCTACTACTAGAAGCCTCGTGTCTTCTTTCAATGATTCGATTCGTCTCCCCTCAATCAATAAAATCTCCGCCTCAAGTAACAAGCCTCCCACAAAGATTACGGAACTACCGCTCGATACCGCGCCGTCGCCAGCCATGCATGCCTTCGCGGGACATCCCCACTGGAGACTGTTGTCTACTATACAACCTTCTTCTTGTAGACGTTGTTGGGCCTGCAAGTGCACAGGTTTGTAGGACAGTAGCAAATTTCCCTCAAGTGGATGACCTAAGGTTTATCAATCTGTGGGAGGCGTAGGATGAAGATGGTCTCTCTCAAACAACCCTGCAACCAAATAACAAAGAGTCTCTTGTGTCCCCAACACACCCAATACAATGGTAAATTGTATAGGTGCACTAGTTCGGCGAAGAGATGGTGATACAAGTGCAATACGGATGGTAGATAAAGGTATTTGTAATCTGAAAATATAAAAACAGCAAGGTAACTAATGTTAAAAGTGAGCGTAAACGGTATTGCAATGATAGGAAACAAGGCATATGGCTCATACTTTCACTAGTGCAAGTTCTCTCAACAATAATAACATAGATAGATCATATAACAATCCCTCAACATGCAACAAAGAGTCACTCCAAAGCCACTAATAGCGGAGAACAAACGAAGAGATTATGGTAGGGTACGAAACCATCTCAAAGTTATTCTTTCGGATCGATCTATTCAAGAGTTCATACTGGAATAACACCTTAAGACACAAATCAACCAAAACCATAATGTCACCTAGATACTCCATTGTCACCTCAAGTATCTGTGGGCATGATTATACGATATGCATCACACAATCTCAGATTCATCTATTCAACCAACACAAAGTACTTCAAAGAGTGCCCCAAAGTTTCTACCGGAGAGTCAAGACAAAAACGTGTGCCAACCCCTATGCATAGGTTCATGGGCGGAACCCGCAAGTTGATGACCAAAACATACATCAAGTGGCATGTGATATCCCATTGTCACCACAGATAAACACGGCAAGACATACATCAAGTGTTCTCAAATCCTTAAAGACTCAATCCGATAAGATAACTTAAAGAGGAAAACTCAATTCATCACAAGAGAGTAGAGGGAGAGAAACATCATAAGATCCAACTATAATAGCAAAGCTCGCGATACATCAAGATCATGCCATGGAGACAACACGAGAGAGAGAGAGATCAAACACATAGCTACTGGTACATACCCTCAGCCCCGAGGGTGAACTACTCTCTCCTCGTCATGGATAGCGCCGGGATGATGAAGATGGCCATCGGTGATGGGTTCCCCCTCCGGCAGGGTGCCGGAACAGGCTCCCGAGAGGTTTTTGGTGGCTACAGAGGCTTGCGGTGGCGGAACTCCCGATCTATCTTCTATCTCGATGTTTTTAGGGTAAAAGGGAATATATAGCCGAAAGAAGTCGGTCGGGGGAGCCTCGAGGGGCCCACGAGAGGGTAGGGCGCGCCTAGGGGGTGGGTGCGCCCCCTGTCCTGTGGCTTCCTCAACGCTTCTTTTACTTCAACTCCAAGTCTCCTGAATCATAATCTTTCCAAAAATCACGCTGCCGAAGGTTTCATTCCGTTTGGACTCCGTTTGATATTCCTTTTCTTCGAAATACTGAAACAGGCAATAAAACAACATTATGGGCTGGGCCTCCGGTTAGTAGGTTAGTCCCAAAAGTAATACAAAAGTGTGTAATAAAGCCCGTAATCATGCAAAACAGATAAGATAATAGCATGAATGCTTCATAAATTATAGATACGTTGGAGACGTATCAGCATCCTCAAGCTTAATTCCTGCTCGTCCTCGAGTAGGTAAATGATAAAAGAAAGAATTTATGAAGTGTTAATGCTAGAAGGTGCACAAGTTTGATCAATGATAATTTAAATCACCTTTTCTAGGATGATAATATGTCATAACAGTAGTTCATCTCATAAAACTTCTCACGAACAAGCAACAAGCAATTCACATGTTAAAGCATAGACTATAAACTTTCTTGAAAACTAGCAAACTATGTTCTCGGTCATCAAACAATTGCAATTTATCTTATTTTCAGGAATAGCAAACTCCACATGCTCAACTATCATATAGTCTTCTATAATTGCTAACACTCACGCAATACTAATGGTTATGGAGTTTCAATCGGACACTAAGAAAGATAGGGGCTTATACTGTTGCCTCCCAACGTATTTGGGTGATGTCAACAATAATAGTTCATGCTAACTTACATCCAATTGGATATATATATCAGGATCTTTCCAACACAAGGTGCTTGCCAAAGGATAAAATAAAAATGGAAAGGTGAAGATCACCTTGACTCTTGCATAAAGTAAAAGACGTAAACTAAAAGATAGGCCCTTCGCAGAGAGAAGCAAAGGTTGTCATGTGCTTTTAGGGTTGGATGCACAAAATCTTAATGCGAATGAACGTCACTTTATATTGCCACTTGTATATGGACCTTTATTATGCAGTCCGTCGCTTTTATTGCTTCCATAACAAGATCGTATAAAGCTATTTTCTTCACACCAAAAGATCATACATATTTAAAGACCAATTTTTATTGCTTGGACCGATGACAACTTACTTGAAGGATCTTACTCAATCCATAGGTAGGTATAGTGGACTCTCATGGCAAAACTGGGTTTAAGGATATTTGAAAGCACAAGTAGTATCTCTACTTGGTGCAAGGAATTTTGGCTAGCATGAGGGGGAAAGGCAAGCTCAACATGCTTGAATGATCCATGACAATATACTTTAACTGAGATGTGCGAAAACATAACCCATTACGTTGTCTTCCTTGTCCAACATCAACTCTTTAGCATGTCATACTTAATGAGTGCTCCCAACTATAAAAGATGTCTAGGATAGTATATTTACATGTGGAATCTCTCTTCATTCAATATTCTTTCATGAATTGTTCAAATGACCAATACAATGCTTGCTAACCTTCAATAAATTTACAACCTCTACTTTTTAGATATGAAGTCCTTACTCCCCATGGGATAAGCAAATGAAACATATATAATTTCAGATTTATGACATTCAACTCATTCAACCATTTACTCATAGGATATAAGTGAAGCACATGAGTAAATGACAAACTACTCCAAAAAGATATAAGTGAAGATCAATGAGTAGCTAAATAATTATGCAACTATGAGAAGACTCTCTCTCATTTAAGAATTTCAGATCTTGGTATCTTATTCAAACAACAAACAAAACAAAATAAAATGACATTGCAAGGATAGCACAACTCATGTGAAGAAGCAAAAATTTAGGCTCAACCGATACTAACCAATAGTTGTTGAAGAAGAAAGGTGGGATGCCTAACGGGGCATACCCAAGCTTAGATGCTTGAGACTTCTTGAAATATTATCTTGGGGTGCGTTGGGCATCCCCAAGCTTGAACTTTTGTGTCTCCTTAATTCCTCTCATATCATGGTTTCTCTTTTTATCAAAAAGCTTCATCCACACCAAACTCAACAAGAACTCGTGAGATAGGTTAGTAAAAACCAATGCAAAACCTTATCATTTTCTACTGTAATAAATCACTAAAATTATTATTCCACATTGCATACTAAATGCCTCTGCATATTTAGTACTCCTATCCTCAAATAGAATCATTAAACAAGAAAACATAGGCAAACAATGCAAACATAACAGCAATCTGTCAAAACAGTACAGTCTGTAAAGAATGCAAGATTCATCATACTTCCCTAACTCCAAAAATTATTAAATAAAATTCCCACTGTATTAAATTTATCAGATCTCATTATGCCGGAAGTTTCAACATTATATCATGCTCTGAATTTTCTAGGGAATTTTTGCAACAGCGGTAAACTTTCTGTTTTCAAACAGCAACATGTATGCTAGCAAAATAAGCATGGTAAAGGCTATCCTTGACATTTTTATTGAAACTAAAGATGCAAAACTTATTCTAAATAACAGCAAGAAAATACTAACAAAAGAAAATGACGCTCCGAGCAAAACACATATCATGTGGTGAATAAAAATATAGCTCCAAGTAAAGTTACCGATGAACGAAGACGAAAGAGGGGATGCCATCCGTGGCATCCCCAAGCTTAGGCTCTTGGTTGTCCTTGAATATTACCTTGGGGTTCCTTGGGCATCCCCAATCTTAGGCTCTTGCCACTCCTTATTCCATAGTCCATCGAATCGTTACCCAAAACATGAAAACTTCACAACACAAAACTCAACAGAAAACTCGTAAGCTCCGTTAGTATAAGAAAATAAAACCACCACTTAGGTACTGTAATGAACTCATTCTAAATTTATATTGGTGTAATATCTACTTTACTCCAACTTATCTATGGTTCATACCCTCCGATACTACTCATAGATTCATCAAAATAAGCAAACAACACATAGAAAACAGAATCTGTCAAAAACAGAACAGTCTGTAGTAATCTGTATCAAACGTATACTTCTGGAACTCCAAAAATCCTACAAAATTAGGAAGTCCTAAGAAATTCTTGTACCAATCCAGAGCAAAAAAGAATCAGATCAGAAGCACGTTTATGTGAATTAACAAAACTAATTTACTGGGTGCAAAAGTTTCTGATTTTAAGCAGGATCAACACAACTATCACCGTAAGCTATCCTAAAGGTCTTACTTGGCACTTTATTGAAACAAAAAGCTATATAACATGATTACTACAGTAGCATAATCATGTTGACACACAAAAATAGTAAGGGTAAATATTGGGTTGTCTCCCAACAAGCGCTTTTATTTAATGCCTTTCTAGCTAGGCATGATGATGACAATGATGCTCACCTAAAAGATAAGAATTGAAACATAATGGGAGCATCATGAAGCATATGACTAGCACATTTAAGTCTATCCCTCTTCCTATGCATAGGGATTTGTGAGCAAACAACTTATGGGAACAATAATCAACTAGCATAGGAAGGCAAAACAAGCATAGCTTCAACATTTTAAGCACATAGGGAGGAAACTTGATATTATCGCAATTCCGACAAGCATATGTTCCTCCCTCATAATAATTTTCAGTAGCATCATGAATGAATTCAACAATATATCCAGCACCTAAAGCATTCTTTTCATGATCTACAAGCATAGAAAATTTACTACTCTCCACATCAGCAAAATTCTTCTCATGAATAGTAGTGGGAGCAAACTCAACAAAATAATTATCATGTGAGGTATAATCCAATTGAAAACTAAAATCACAATGACAAGTTTCATGGATTTCATTATTCTTAATAACATACAAGTCATCACAATAATCATCATAGATAGCAACTTTGTTCTCATAATCAATTGAAACCTCTTCCAAAATAGTGGAATCATCACTAAATAAAGTTGACACTCTTCCAAATCCACTTTCATATTCATCACAATAAGATTCAACATCCTCCAAAATAGTGGGATCACTACTTCCTAAAGTTGACACTCTTCCAAACCCACTTTCATTAATATAATCATCATAAATAGGAGGCATGCTTTCATCATAACAACTTTGCATATCAAAACTTGGGGGACAAAAAAATATCATATTCATCAAACATAGCTTCCCCAAGCTTGTGGCTTTGCATATCATTAGCAGCATGGATATTCAGGAATTCATACTAACAACATTGCAATCATGCTCATCATACAAAGATCTAGTACCAAACATTCTAATGCATTCATCTTCTAGCACTTGAGCACAATTTTCCTTTTCATCATACTCACGAAAGATATTAAAAAGATGAAGCGTATGAGACAAACTCAATTCCATTTTTTTGGTTTTTATAAACTAAACTAGTGATAAAACAAGAAACAAAAAGATTTGATTGCAAGATCTAAAGATATACCTTCAAGCACTCACCTCCCTGGCAACGGCGCCAGAAAAGAGCTTGATGTCTACTACACAACCTTCTTCTTGTAGACGTTGTTGGGCCTGCAAGTGCACAGGTTTGTAGGACAATAGCAAATTTCCCTCAAGTGGATGACCTAAGGTTTATCAATCCGTGGGAGGCGTAGGATGAAGATGGTCTCTCTCAAACAACCCTTCAACCAAATAACAAAGAGTTTCTTGTGTCCCCAACACACCCAATACAATGGTAAATTGTATAGGTGCACTAGTTCGGCGAAGAGATGGTGATACAAGTGCAATATGGATGGTAGATAAAGGTATTTGTAATCTGAAAATATAAAAACAGCAAGGTAACTAATGTTAAAAGTGAGCGTAAACGGTATTTCAATGATAGGAAACAAGGCATAGGGTTCATACTTTCACTAGTGCAAGTTCTCTCAACAATAATAACATAGATAGATCATATAACAATCCCTCAACATGCAACAAAGAGTCACTCCAAAGCCACTAATAGCGGAGAACAAACAAAGAGATTATGGTAGGGTACGAAACCACCTCAAAGTTATTCTTTCAGATCGATCTATTCAAGAGTTCGTACTAGAATAACACCTTAAGACACAAATCAACCAAAACCCTAATGTCACCTAGATACTCCATTGTCACCTCAAGTATCCATGGGCATGATTATACGATATGCATCACACAATCTCAGATTCATCTATTCAACCAACACAAAGTACTTCAAAGAGTGCCCCAAAGTTTCTATCGGAGAGTCAAGACGAAAACGTGTGCCAACCCCTATGCATAGGTTCATGGGCGGAACCCGCAAGTTGATCACCAAAACATACATCAAGTGGCACATGATATCCCATTGTCACCACAGATAAACACGAAAAGACATACATCAAGTGTTCTCAAATCCTTAAAGACTCAATCCGATAAGATAACTTAAAGAGGAAAACTCAATTCATCACAAGAGAGTAGAGGGGGAGAAACATCATAAGATCCGACTATAATAGCAAAGCTCGCGATACATCAAGATCGTGCCATGGAGAGAACACGAGAGAGAGAGAGAGAGAGAGAGAGAGAGAGATCAAACACATAGCTACTGGTACATACCCTCAGCCCCGAGGGTGAACTACTCTCTCCTCGTCATGGATAGCGCCGGGATGATGAAGATGGCCATCGGTGATGGGTTCCCCCTCCGGCAGGGTGCCAGAACGGGCTCCTGAGAGTTTTTTGGTGGCTACAGAGGCTTGTGCCGGCGGAACTCCCGATCTATCTTCCATCTCAATGTTTTTAGGGTATAAGGGAATATATAGGCGAAAGAAGTCGGTTGGGGGAGCCTTGAGGGGCCCATGAGAGGGTAGGGCGTGCCCAGGGGGGTGGGCGTGCCCCCTGTCTCGTGGCTTCCTCGACGCGTCCTTTACTTCAAATCCAAGTCTCATGGATCATAATCTTTCCAAAAATAACGCTGCCGAAGGTTTCATTCCGTTTGGACTCCGTTTGATATTCCTTTTCTCAAAATACTGAAACAAGCAATAAAACAACAATATGGGCTGGGCCTCCGGTTAGTAGGTTAGTCCCAAAAGTAATATAAAAGTGTATAATAAAGCCCGTAATCATGCAAAACAGATAAGATAATAGCATGAATGCTTCATAAATTATAGATACGTTGGAGATGTATCAGAGACCCGCGTGCTGCTGACCCGGAGCCCTGTGATTGACATCGTCGCACGGACAAACTGCACCATATCACATCCCAGTAGAGGACTGCGCTGCAACATTCGCTCCCTCGTGCGCATCATACCATGGATCCAGAGGCCGGGCCAGGATGTGAGGTGACGTCGGGGTGCTCGCCGATCGGGCCGGCGGCTGCATCGCGGGGGATCGGCTGACCTCGCGGGCGTGAAAGTGTAGGCTCCGAGGGCCCAAGACTTGCGCCCAGGCATCGAATCTGGAAGCAGGTGAGGCACACTTGCCACTGCTGCGCTGACATCCTCCTCCGACGTCACCTCGGCCGGAGGTGGGGGACTCCTTTGTTCTTCATCTCCTTATAGATCTGAACGAGTTCTTGAGTTAGCTTGGTTGGAATCTCTAATTTATGCGTCATAGGAAGTTTTGTTTGTCTCCAGACGTCTCCTTCATTGCGGCAAGTCCGGTAGGCCTCTCTACCTCTCATGTTTGTTTAGTACAAATAACTACAATCATGAGTCCATACTATCAACTATGCCCTGCTTCATGTCTATTTATCTTTCTCATGTTAGTTTAGTACAAATTTTATATGTATTTTAATCCTTTTTCTCTGGTTATTTTGTATGATCACAACATATTCAAGATAATTTTCAGGGAACAACATGGGATCGATCTAAGACCTGAGTGATACAATTTTTTGATTGGCATTTACAATCTCCCCCTACTGCAGGATTTTATTAATCTACTGCAGGGTTTTTGATTAACATACTTGAATTCTCTCTAGGATTGAAGATAACTGTACATGCTTGTCTTGGATGTGTTTGTCTAGCAAACTTCTCCCCTGGATGTGTTTGTTTAGCTGAATGCTCTTCCTGACAACACCTTAAGTTACTAGGTGTCCTATTGTTGTGCAGAATGAAGTTTCTCCAACATACTCCTCCCTTGGACGATATACTAATGTGATGACAAATAAGGGTGCTAATGTATTTCTGGTTTGTAGGTAGATGCTAGCATTTTTTATGTATACTAGAATAGGAACTGATGTTTAGTGTTCAAGCATGCATGTGTAGTTACAATAAAACAATCTTCTCTAAGCTAAGCACTTGGATATTATCTCTTCGAGCCTAACGCTTCACTTGATAAATGTAAGCATCTGATTAAATAGTGGCCTGCCAAATGTTCAATCAGAATGTTGAATTGAATAGCCCTTTTTTGCAGTTAAATTATCACTATTTGATTGTTCATATGTAAATTACAAGCTGAGCCTAAATTTATGTCCTTGTGGAAGAGGATCAAACATGATCCTTTCTGATTGTCCTTCTGTTTTATTGTTCTATGTTGGCAGGCAGCCTCTTAAACAAGATACAATAAAAATGGAGTTTGTGTGTTCTCATAGTCAGAAGCAATGCCATTTATCATACCTTTGTTTATTCTTCCGGTAAAAAATGGATCAAGCTGGGCAATGGAGGCTAATTATTATTTGGATGCATTAGCACCACAAAATGATCTCAAATTAGCGTGAGATCTCTTTGTTTCTTCCTCAACTTATATTATCTAAACTTATTACGAGAAAATCTTGATCAAACTACGATGGTACTCTTCTTTTTAACTTTTAATATCATTCCACCAAAAGTTCAAATAAATATATTTGTCATGATTTCATTATCTTTTGCTCCAAAAATCTTATTCGTACACAATGCTATAAATTACCGCAGCAACGCGCGGGGTATTATCTAGTTTCTCAAATTCACAATTACTCCACTAGCATGACTCTAATATCACCATTCTTCATATCTCGAAACAATCATAAAGAATCAAACTTCTCATAATATTCAATGCACTTTATATGAAAGTTTTTATTATAGCCCTCTTGGATGCCTAGTTCATAGGCAATATTGCTCTAGTGCTTCACTTATATCTTTCTAGAGCACGATGGTGGCTTTATTTTATAGAAATTGATGAACTCTCATGCTTCACTCTGAGAGGGCTATAATAAGTGAGAGTACCATGAGAGTACACATGCTATAATAAGTGCATCAATATAGGCATCCAAGAGGGCTATAATAAAAACTTTCATATAAAGTGCATTGAATATTATGAGAAATTGATGAACGATATAAGTGAAGCCACATATAAAATAAAGCCACCGTCGTGCTCTAAAAAGATATAAGTGAAGCACTAGAGCAATATTTCCTAGCTCAAAAGATATAAGTGAAGCACATAGAGTATTCTAATAAATCACGATTCATGGGTGTCTCTCCCAAAAGGTGTGTACAACAAGGATGATTGTGGTAAACTAAAAAGCAAGGACTCAAATCGTACAAGACGCTCCAAGCAAAACACATATCATGTGGTGAATAAAAATATAGCCTCAAGTAAAGTTACTCATAGACGAAGACGAAAGAGGGGATGCCATCCAGGGCATCCCCAAGCTTAGGCTTTTGGTTGTCCTTGAATATTACCTTGGGGTGCCTTGGGCATCCCCAAGATTAGGCTCTTGCCACTCCTTATTCCACAGTCCATCAAATCCTTACCCAAAACTTGAGAACTTCACAACACAAAACTCAACAGAAAATTAAGCTCCATTAGTATAAGAAAATAAATCACTACTTTAAGGTACTATTGCAAACTCATTCTTTATTTATACTAGTAGAATGCCCGTGCGTTGCCATGGGCTTTTGAGATATTTTACTGAAGATATGTAAACATAATGCATGTTGATTTTCTCATGTAGAGAAAAGATAGCACAACACAATCGGGTAATAATTGAAGTCCACTTTACTTGCAATGTAAATTGATTAAAAATGTAATTTGTTGATGTATAAATATAATACGATTATCTAACCAAAAACAAATTAAATCTACTTGATACGCTTACGAAATTCTCGCACAATATTAGAAATGGTATCTATCCACTTTTTTTAGCTTACCTGCCCAGCCTTATCCTGACCTCAGCCACTCCCTCACCGCACCCACACCTCTCACTCTCTCACCCATGCACCCCTCACTCTCTGTCTTCCTATGTCGACAATACATAAACGATGAAAGTGACCGTCATGAACTACATTCTTCCTCATCTCTCCATCCAAATAGATTTTCCTGACATAGTTTCACCAATTTCTTCTATTTATGTGATGAAATGTTGTAAACGAAATGTTGTAACATTTTGTGTCGGACATCCCTCTAAACACTACAACATCCGCCACCTGAGATGTCTCGTACCCCGCCTTCAAATCCTTTAATCCCCTGCCCCTTCTCAGCAAGGGACGACCCACCTCTGGTTCTTCTTCTTCCTCATGTCGCCACTGCGTTTTTATTCGACCACTCTGTCGACCCGCCCACCTCTCCCTGCCTAACCACCTGCCACCCTACAGCCAACGAGTGTTGCCGCACGTCGCCCCTTGCTTGAGTCACCACCTCCGTCGACGCTAGCCATCCCTCTAAAACCTACCACCATATTTGGTGCCCACGATCTCCCGCACCTCGCATTTGAGACCGTTAACCTCTTGACTTTCCTCCACCGCCAACACCCCCTCGTATTTGAGACTGTTAACCTCTTGTCTTTCCTCCACCGCCAACACCCCCTGGTGCGACTACTATTCTTATTCCTCCCTTCGCCTACCTTTTCTTTGCCCACTCTATTGACTCGCCTACCTCTACCTAAGGAACCTCCCCACACTGCCATCCACTAATAGCAAGTGTTGTCACACACTACCTCATCGCACCCTACCCAAGTCATCACCTCCGCCGCCGGCCAACCCTCTAAATCATGCCAATCTCGAGCTTCGGCAACCTTCGACACAACAATCTCAATGGTTGGCCATATATGAAGAAAAAAGAAGGATCGAGATGGTTCTTTGAAGAATTCGTACCATGTGTTGATGCACATCAGGTTCATGGATCATAGGCATACTCTCTTCTCTCGCCTTCATTATCATCTAATTATTGTCAATGCAAATAAAATCCTTACAAGCAACTAAAAAAAGTACCAGTGCTTAATATTCTAATTAGACCAGTTATTTTTTTCAATGAGAATAGAATTATTATCAGCAGTAAAAGGACTTGCCACATAATATTGCTTCAACATTGGTCACACAATTTCAGAGTTCAGAAACTAATTTCAGAAATAAGTTCAGACTGGCCTTGAACTTGGCATGAATAAACTATATAAAGAATACAATGTACATTAGTTAGTTCACTTGTTGGAGTGGTTCTGCTTCATGGCACACAACGCATCCACCTCGGTGACTTTGAGCTGAAGAGTGAAGAACCTCTCAGTCATATTGTTTATGTTAGTACGTACATGTCCTCCATGCATGAGGCTAAACCGGGTCTAGGCGTTGGCCCCCTTCCCATTGATCTCCACGTACCAGCGCTGTAGCTCCAGCCGCAGTGACGGCCGAACGAACCCCCATTCAGAGACACTCTGTCGTGGTTCTAAGTCTGACAGTAGAATGGGGGGTAGGTATGGAGAGGCAAGATCCTAGCTATGGAGCAGTTGTACAGACAAGGGATTTACGAGTTCAGGCCCTTCTCGGAGGAAGTAACAGCCCTAGCCCGGAGGCGGTCGACTGGATTATGTGTGTGTAGGTTACAGGGGTGCGGACCCTTTACACTGAGGAGGGGGTGGCTTATATAGTGTCTGCCAGACCCCTCCGGCCCTCAGTTATGCAGGGTTTAAAGTACATAAAGGTTTGGCGTTACTGGTAACGCCCTACATAAAGTGTCAGCATGGCCATAAAGACTACTTAATTACAGATCGTTTGGATACAGAGTGGCTCTTGATCTCCTGGTGGTCGAGTGAGTCTTCGTGGTCGAGTGTCTTCGAGTCTGTCGAGTGGAATCCCTCTTGGTCGACTGGAAGGCAGCTTCTTTCGAAGATGTCCTTGGGAAGGGTACTTTGGACAGGCCCGTGACCCTACCCTAGGTACATGACTTCATCATTAGCCCCCGAATGGATCAAGGTTTGAATGGGGAAGGAGTTGATAATCTTCCGACTTGTTTTTGTGTTCTGAGTATGTCTCATCTTGGATCAATGACCTTTTTAATGATGGCAGCAACTTTTCTTTCAGTCGCCTTGATCCATTCTTTTCTTCTGTCGAGTGAACTTTTGAACTTGGTGAACTTCCGAGTGACGGATCGTAGGAAATCTACCATCTGACATGTTGATCTGCTGTTAGCAGATTTTATGGGATCCGAATTTTGGGAAGCGCGCGAAGCGGGGCGGACCGCGGTACTCGGATGGGATAAGGCGTAGACGCCTCGATTTCCGCGCCGCCTTTTTTGCCATGTATCACGCGTGCGCGACTGTTTCGGGATGTGACAGGACCGCCCGGGCCTACTTGTCAGCCACTCGGAAGCGCCCTTATATAAGGCGCCGGGCGATGGTTTTTGAACAGTGCCTCCCCATTCCCCTCTCTGCCCTCTTCACCTCCGCCCGCTGTGCCAGCTCTCGCCTCCGCCCATCCACTCCTCGCATGCTTCGCCGGCGACAATGGTGAAGGAGAAGACGGCGGCCTTGGAGCACGCGAAGAAGGCGACGGCGACGGGGAAAGCGAAGGGAAGAGCGTCCAGTCGGGGTGGATCTTCGTCGAGGTCCCGCCTGCCGCAAGGTTGGGACCAAGGGGATTGGATCCGCTCGATCATCACCGAGGCGGATCTCAATGACCTGGCCAATGAGGGTCTGATCTCCCACGGTTCAGCAATGCTCCCGGGGACCGAGTGGCAACCGCAGCTGCAGGAGGGTGAGTGCGTTCTCCTAGCCACTCATGTAGATCGTGGATTCTCTCTGCCGCCGAGTGTTTTCTTCCGAGGGTTTCTGAACTTCTTTGGGGCGCAACTCCACCATTTCACTCCCAATTCCATTGCCTATCTTGCTGCTTTCGTGTCCATGTGCGAGAACTTCCTGGGTTGCCGACCGCACTGGGGTCTCTTTAAGCACATACTCACCTGTCGCTCACAGACGGTGAAAAAGGCGAGTCCAGATGATGAGAGGACTAAGGTTATCCAGATGTGCGGGGGTCTTGGGATTCAGATGAGGAGTAAGAGTACTTTTCCGGCCATGACCCTTCCCGAGTCGGTTAGAGGGTGGCAGTCGACTTGGTTCTACTGCCAAGACGAGTCGACGCCGGGGCAGTTGACTGGTCTCCCTCCGTTCTCCATGGACCGAGTGAACAAACCCTCTTCTCTGAAGGTGCTTCCTGAGGAGAAAGCTCAGGTAAAAATGTTGATGGAGCGCGTAGTCCAGCTCGTTCGGGACGGAGTGACGGGTATGGACCTTCTGGAGGTCTTCCTTAGACGGCGCATCCATCCGCTTCAGTACCGAGGCCACCCGATGTGGCTGTATTGTGGTACCGAAGACACCACTCGGGTCCGTCCAGAAGCGGTCAGCGACGCCACACTGGAGAGGTGGATGGCCGCAATCACAGGGAATAAGGACAACCCTCGAGGGGCTAGGAGGATCCCACCACTCGACCATACCTACACACCGGACACGGTATGACCACTTGTCCCCGATTGTAATCTTGCTTTATTCATTCTGCTTCACTGCAAATTGGTCGATTGACCTTTGTCTTGTTTTGTTGTCTGTCAGGCCACCACTGAGTTGTACTCGATGCCCAATGGAGCACAAGCGCCAACTGAGGAGGAGGAAGGAAGTGGGGGCGAAAGCCCGGAGGAGTGGGATTCGGATGCTGATGACGATGATGAGGGTGATGACTCTGGTGAGGAGGAAGAGGAGGAGGAGGAGGAGGAAGTTGCACCTCCTCGCTCGGAAAGACGCTCGAAGCTTGTCCATGATCCCGCGGCCGAGCGTGGTAAGGGGGTCGCGACCGTGGCGCAGTCGACTAAGCGTCCTCGGACGACTTCTCTGGTTCCGACTGGGAAAGCTCCAAAGCAATCTCGAGTGGCGCCGTCGAAGCCGACGAAGGTCTTGACGAAGATGAAGATGGTGATCCCCACAATCTTAGGGTAATGGTGTAACTTGAGTTTTCCCGTTTCAGATGAACTTATTCTTGGTCGACTCATGAGCTAATCGACTGACTTCTAGAACTGCAGCGCTGCTACTTCTGATACCTCGGCCAGGGCCGAAGATCATGAGATGGAAGATGCTATTACTTCAAAACCTGGTATGACTCTTGTAGTTCCGTCTTCAGTCGATTGGCTTCTTGTCCCTAATTTTGGTTCTTTTCTGCAGCTTCATCTAATGTCATTATTGACCTTCCCGACGACGACGACGAGGAACCACTGAGGCAGAGGAGGAACAGGAAAGAGTCTGCTGGCAAGGTGACTCAGGACGTGCCAGCACCCGAGACGTTGGTCGTGGAGGGAGACAATGTCACTCGGCGTACCGTATCCTTTGCGGTACCGTTGACGAGTGCTCGCCCTTCATCGTCGAGTGCTGCTCAACCCTCGCTTTTCTCGACCCACCATGTCCCAGAAGACCAAGCCAGTGCTTCTAAAGAAGCAATACGCCAGGCAGGGGTCATGATGGAGCAAGTGAAGGCAATCCGAGAAGCCAGCCAGGCAGCTTATGACGCCAGTTCAGCTCTTCAGAGTAATGTTCAGGTCAGTCGGTCACCGCCTGTTCTGTTAGGATATGATATTTGAAAACTTTTCTTTCTGAAAATCGTAGTGTCTGTCCTACACCCACTGGGTGCGTCGATTGAAATTCCGGGTTAGTGGAGGCACGCTGAGTGCACCCACTGGGTGTAGTCCCCAAGGCTATGGTGGACTGCTGGCGGTCGACCATAGTCTTTATGTCTTAAGTTTTTTCCTTACTCGACTATGTCGAATGGATTCATAGACCGATGGGGGCACGCTGAGTGCACCCACTAGGTGTAGTCCCCGAGACAGTGGTCGACTGCTGGCAGTCAACTACAGTCTCAAGAACACCTCCCATTTTTTTTGTGTTGGTCGACTGGTCGACTCTAACTGATAAAACTAGTGGGGGCACACTGAGTGCACCCACTGGGTGTAGTCCCCGAGACTATGGTCGAATGTTTGTATTCGGCCGTAGTCTTAGAAACGCTATGATTTTTCCTTAGTCACTCGGAAGTGAATTATCTTTGACATCTGTCGATTGGTTCTTTGCAGAAATCCTGCGAGCTTGCGGCTCGTTACACTGAGTTGGAGAACAAACACATCCAGCTCGAGCTTGATCTGAAACTGGTCCAGGAGAACTTAACGAAGGCGAAGGAGCAAGCAAAAGGTATGTTTGGTGAGACCCTCAACGACTGCCTTTGCCTCTCGTCCGTTTCAGAGTCTGATCTCACTGTAACTTTGCAGACAAAGTGAGGGATGCCCTGAAGAAGAAAGACCTTGACTTGGCTGAAATGCAGAAATCGGCTTTAGAAAAGACCAAGCTCGCAGATGAGAAGCTGGCTTCAGTCACCAAGCTTGAAGAAGAAAACACCAATCTGAAAGTTGCTCTTGATGCGGCCAACAAGGAGGTCAGTCGACTGAAGAGTGACAAGATTGCCCTGAGTGACAGGGCTAGTGAGTTGGTGGGAAATAAGAACGATCTGGAGGCTTATCTGGGAGGACTCGCCAAGAAGTTGTTCCTCATGCTTGAAGGTAATCTTTTGTATCAAATAGAAATTTTAACTATGATTTCTCCATCCGACTGCTGTCTTGACTCTGAGGTTGTGCTTGCAGAGTTTTGCCAGAACTTTGAAGAGGAGACTAGTCGACTGGAAATAAACCTGGATCCCATCAACTCTCCTGTGAAAGATGAAGTCACCATGAATGTGCTCTGGCTCGAATCTCGTGTTGCTGCTGTTGTCGACTATCTCGCAAGGCTAAAGGTCGCAACTTCCCGCATCGACACAACACTCTGGCCAAGAGAGATGCTTTAGAACGACCTCGAGTCTCTGATGACTCGACTGAACAAGGTCCCAAGTCGAGTGCAAGAGTGGAAGAAGTCTTCTGCCAGGTGCGGCGCGGATGTTGCTCTGTGTCTGGCCCGCGTTCACTTCAAGGATGCGCGAGAGGACAAGCTGGCGGCCCTTAAGGTGGCTAATACCAAGAAGCATGATTTCCGATCTTTCATGGAGACCTTCATCGCCGCTGCCACTCGGATCGCAGATGGAATCGACCTGGATGAATTTGTTGCACCTTCCAGCCCTCCGCAAGAGGGGTAAAAAACTTCTGAGTTTGATACTTTAAATTTGCCTCGGTATGCCGAGTGATTTTTGTAACCGATAAACCTTAACGGTCTTAGTGCTCGAGCACTTTCGGTTCCGTTAGATGTTAACCGAACTTGGATTCGACGTTGAATATGTTTGCATTTGGTTTGAGGTGTCTTTTGCAGGCTAAGGCGAAGCGCTTATTGCAATCGACTTATTCCCCAACACACTTAGGTGAGTGAGGTAATCCTGGACTAGGGGGTGTCCGGACAGCCGGACTATCATCGTCCGCCGGACTCCAAGACTACGAAGATACAAGATTGAAGACTCCGTCCCGTGTGCGGATGGGACTTTCCTTGGCGTGGAAGGCAAGCTTGGCGATCTGGATATGTAGATCTCCTACCATTGTAACCGACTCTGTGTAACCCTAGCCCTCTCCGGTGTCTATATAAACCGGAGGGCTTTAGTCCGTGGACATAACCTCCATTGCAACAATCATACCATAGGCTAGCTTCTAGGGTTTAGCCTCCTTGATCTCGTGGTAGATCCACTCTTGTACTACCCATATCATCAATATTAATCAAGCGGGGCGTGGGTTTTACCTCCATCAAGAGGGCCCAACACAGGTAAAACATCGTGTCCCTCGTTTCCTGTTACCATCCGCCTAGACGCATAGTTCGGGACCCCCTACCCGAGATCCGCCGGTTTTGACACCGACATTGGTGCTTTCATTGAGAGTTCCTCTGTGCCGTCACCGATAGGCTCGATGGCTTCTTCGATCAATAACAACGCTGTCCAGGGTGAGAGTTTTCTCCCCGGACAGATCTTTGTATTCGGCGGCTTCGCACTGTGGGCTAATTCACTTGGCCATATGGAGCAGATCGAAAGCTACGCCCCTGGCCGTCAGGTCAGGTTCGGAAGCCTAAACTTCACGGCCGACATCCGCGGGGACTTGATCTTCGACGGGCTCGAGCCACAGCCGAGCGTGCCGCACTGTCGCCTTGGGCACGATCTAGCTCTACCGCCGGACAGCGCCTTGGTGGCCGCACACGAATCCGCTCCAGTCCTCAGTCCGGAGCCGATCGCCCAAATCGAGGACCGGTGGCTAGACACCGCCTCGGGGGCTGCAACTTCCACGGCGATGGAGCCGAACACTAACCTTGTCCCTTGCGAAGCTCGTGACTCCGAGGTGCCGGACTCCTTGCCGGACTCCGAACCTCCTGCTCCCCTGCCAATCGAATCTGATTGGGCGCCGGTCATGGAATTCACCGCCGCGGACATCTTCCAACACTCGCCCTTTGGCGACATCCTAAATTCGCTGAAACATCTCTCGCTATCCGGAGAGACCTGGCCGGACTATGGCCATGACGGTTGGGATACGGACGACGAAGAAATTCAAAGCCCACCCACCACCCACTTTGTAGCCACTGTCGACGACCTAACAGACATGCTAGATTACGACTCCGAAGACATCGACGGTATGGACGACGATGCCGGAGACGAACAAGAACCAGCGCCCACAGGGCACTGGAAGACCACCTCGTCATATGACATATACATGGTGGACACCCCAAAAGAGAGGGACGGCAAAGAAGCAGCGGAGGCAGATTCCTTAAAGAAACAGCCCAAGCGCCGACGTCAGCGGCGCCGCTCTAAATCCCGCCACAGCAAGAATGGAGATTCAGGCACGGGAGATAATAATACCCCGTAAAGTGCCGAAGACAATCCCTCCAGCAAGATTCAGCGCAGGAGGATGTAGAAGCAAGCCCTCACGAGAGAGCGGCAGATGAAGAGGTCGAGGATGATAATTACATACCTCCCTCCGAAGACGAGGCAAGCCTCAATGATGATGAATTCGTCGTGCCCGAGGATCCCGTCGAACAAGAGCGTTTTAAACGCAGGCTTATCGCCACGACAAATAGCCTAAAGAAAAAGCAGCAGCAACTTCAAGTTGATCAGGACCTGCTGGCCGATCGATGGACCGAGGTCCTCGCGGCGGAGTCTGAACTCGAACGCCCTCAAAAGCTACCCAAACGCAAGTTGCTCCCCGATTAGAGGAGGAAGCATACATATCTTCATCACCAGCGCTGTCGGGCCGACCGACCACCCCGTGGTCGCGACAAAGAGGCATCTAGGCCCTCCACCAAGACCGTACCCCGGCATCGCTCCAAAAGTACGAAGCCAAGAGGGAACGCACCGGACTTGCGAGATATATTGGAGGACAAAGCAAGGCAATCCAGATCCATCTACGGATCACGTGGGCGCCCCACGACCCACGACGAATACCGTCGCGCCGGATACAATAACGCCGGCCGGGCCGAACACAGCAGACAATGCTCACTCGAGCTACGTCGTGATATTGCTCAATATAGAGGTGCCGCACACCCGCTATGCTTCACTGACGAAGTAATGGATCATCAAATCCCTGAAGGGTTTAAACCCGTAAACATTGAATCCTACGATGGCTCAACAGACCCCGCGGTTTGGATCGAAGATTACCTCCTTCACATCCATATGGCCCGCGGCGACGATCTCCATGCCATCAAATATCTCCCACTCAAGCTTAAAGGACCAGCTCGGCATTGGCTCAACAGCTTGCCCGCAGAGTCAATTGGGTGTTGGGAAGACACGAAGCCGCATTCTCGACAACTTCCAGGGGCACATATGCGACCACCGAGCGCCGATGACCTAAGCCACATAATTCAACAGCCGCATTTAATCGGCGGACAATTCTGGACACGGTTCCTTACAAAGAAAAATCAAATCGTCGACTGTCCGGATGCAGAGGCCCTCACAGCCTTCAAGCATAACATCCGCGACAAGTGGCTAGCCCGGCACCTAGGATAGGAAAGCCGAAATCCATGGCAGCCCTCACATCATTAATGACCCGCTTCTGTGTGGGAGAGGATAGCTGGCTAGCTCGCAGCAACAACCTCAGTAAAAATTCTGGTAGTCCGGATACCAAGGACCACATGGCAGGTCGCGTCGAAGCAAAAATAAACGCCACATTAATGGCGACGACAAGGAGGATACGGCAGTCAACGCCGGATTCCGAGGCTCTAAACCCGGTCAGCGGAAGAAGCCATTCAAAAGAACCACTCCGGGTCCGTCCAATTTGGACCGAATACTCGACCGCTTATGCCAGATACATGGCACCCCTGAAAAGCCAGCTAATCACACCAACAGAGATTGTTGGGTATTCAAGCAGACAGGCAAGTTAATTGCCGAAAATAATGACAAGGGGCTGCACAGCGACGACGAGGAAGAGACCCGACCGCCGAACAATAGAGGACAGAAGGGTTTCCCCCCACAAGTGCGGACGGTTAATATGATATCGCAACCCACATACCCAAGAGGGAGCGGAAGTGCACTAAGGGGCGTATATGCGATGGAGCGATCGCCCGAAGTCAATCCATGGTCCTCTTGCCCGATCACTTTCGATCGAAGAGACCATCCGACCAAGATCCGCCATGGCGGATTCGCGCATTGGTTTTAGACCCAATCGTCGATGGATTTCACCTCACAAGAGTCCTCGATGGGCGGCGGCAAGAGCTTTGAACCTGCTTTATCGAGGATATAGTGCGCAAGATGGGCATAGACCCATCAAGGATTAAACCTACAAAGACGACCTTCAAAGGCGTCATACCAGTGTTGAAGCCAATTATGCAGCTCGATCACACCGAAGTGGTCTTCGGATCCCGGACAATTTCGGGCGAGAGTTAATCTTGACATAGTCCCATTCCGTAGTGGCTATCATGCTCGCTTTCGGGCGAACGCGTTTGCAAAGTTCAACGCGGTGCCGATTATGCATACCTCAAGCTCAAGATGCCAGGCCCTCGTGGAGTCATCACGGTCAGCGGAAATACGAACGCTCCTCCGAGCGAGAGGAACATCTGGCGCTCTCGCGGCGAAATGCTGAGCAGCCTTCTAAGGCAATTTTCGAGTCCGGCCGTTAAACGGCCGGACACGGCCAAACGCGCCCGAAGCAACATCAACCAAGACCACCTGGCGCATTCCGAGCATGCGTAGCAATATGGCCCCAACCCCAGCCCTCGCATGATTGCAAGGCCAACCCTCCGTGTACACCATTACGCTCTGGAGATACCATGGGCTTGGGGGGAGGGGCACAACCACAATAGACCCAGAGTGCGGCTCGACCACACCAGGGGCTCACAAGTGTGTCGCCTTTTTTATTTTTATTTTCCTTCTTTGTATACACAGGACTCCGTTCACCAGAGGTTCTGTCCGGCGGCGAACCCGCCGAACTCACGATGCAACAGCCAGGGAGGGAAGAAGGCTGCGATGAACACCCAGGTGGTCTCCATTACGAGCATTAAATTCGATTATATACACCAGTCCGCAGCCCACCCCTGGAGGGAGACAGGCTTATTTAGTCCAATCCCTTGCTTACTGCACTATTTGTATCTTTCCGCACTCATAGCAGAATTCCTTGAATAAATAATGCAGCATCTTTTGCCTGTTATTGCATTACCTTATACATATGTTCACTAATGACATCTTGCACCCGTATACTTTAGTGCGGCCGAATACACCAGGGCTTCGTTCCCGCATTATGGTGTGATAAGTCCGAACACTTTCACAAGTCGGCACCCGAACTTATAGCATTATATGAATCGGCTCCGAATCATGTCTTGGGTCAATAGTTGGGTTTGCCCGGCTCCCATGTTTTGGTGCCTTACGTTCTATTCTATCGGCTAAGGTGGCACTGGGAGAACCACTGCGATTGCGTCCCGGTTGAGCAGGCGGCGCCTCGATGGAAAGCTAAAACTGACTGGCATGATAAGGCGAGAGACTGGTCGCTGTTCGAGAGGTCTTTTCTGGTCCCTAAAGACTCATGCCGCTTCGAGCGAAGTACCGGATAATGTCTAACGAAGGCATGGATAGCGCCCCGAATTCGGTCTTCCGAATACTAGGGGCTTCGCTAAAATTTAAAATTATAGAATTCTATGGCTAAGTGAGAGTGTTCAAGCATTATAAGTCCGGTTGCCTTGTTCGTTGTGTTGAGCGCCTCCCTAGATGGACCCAAAAATGGGAACAAGAGTGCTCAAGTTATCCCGAACACCCCAGCACTTGTGGCTCGGGGGCTGAAGCCAACGACTTGCCATCTCTCAGATTTTATAAACGGCCGCACAGAAGGTAATATTTTAAATTAAACAAGTGTTGCTTAGCGCATATGAACAAAAGTTTTCAGCGCACAGGATAATACATAGCGAGTTTTACTCAAAAATTACATCTCTGGGGCACTCATCCGCAATATTGCGGGCACCCTTCAGGACAGTCGTATAATACATTTCGGGCGTATGATACTCCTTGCCCGCTAGCGGCGGGTCTGTAAGAAGCCTCTCCGCATCCAGCCTGCCCCATTGCACCTTTGTGCGGGCAAGGGCCCGACGAGCACCTTCAATACAGGCGGACCGCTTGATGACCTCCACCCAGGGGCATGCGTCCACCAGCCGCCGCACGAGGCCGAAGTAGCTCCGGGCATGGCTGTCGAGCCACAGCCCAGACTATGAGGCCCTTCATGGCCTCCTCACTGCCTTGTGGAGCTCGACCAGCTGCTTCACTGGTCGCTAGAAACACCGGATGGCCGCCTCGGCATCTTGAGACCGAAGACCTTCTCCGTTGAGCTCCCTCCGCCACGGTAGAATGCAGAGGCATCGGATACACTGCGCGGCAGATCTGCAAACGCCCCTGGAGAGCTCCGAATGCGGGTAAGTGTCAGGTAGTTTACATTAACATGCTTGCTTTGCATGAAAAATGCCTTACCCGCCGCTATCTTCTTCACATGTTCAACCTCCTGAAGGGCCTTACAGGCCTCAGCCTTGGCGGACTTGGCACTTTCGAGAGCCGAGGCGAGCTCAGACTCTCGAGTCTTGGAGTCGTGCTCCAAACTCTCATGCTTCTCCATGAGAGCCTGGAGCTCTTGCCGCACTTCTGCCACCCGCGCCTCCTGCTTCTCTCGCTTGGCCCGTTCCACGGCCGCATCGCGTTCGGCCGCGGACACAGCCTCCTTCAGGGTTGCCACCTCATTAGTGGCCCCTGCAATACCCACATTATCCTTGTCATTTCTACTGCAACCTAAATCCTTTTTTGTAAGGTAAATTTTTAAAAGTGGTGTTACTCACCTTCTTTGTCCTCGAGTTGCTTCTTGGAACGGCCGAGCTCTTGCTCGGACCGCTCGAGATCCTGCTTCAATGCACTGACCTCCGCAGTCAGTGCGGCAGAGGTCAGCAACGCAGCCTGCAAACCCATATTGACATATTTTTTAGCAACCGTGCGTATATCATTCTAGATCCTCAGTCCGGCTTTTCTTTCTGAACGCCGAACTAAGCATCGAGACTCTTGTCTATGTGGTATTACATTACATAATTTTAACTTCTTACCTCAAAGCTCATTAGAAGGCTGCTGCAGGCTTCGGTCAGCCCGCTCTTGGCGAGCTGAACCTTCTGAATCACCGCACTCATGATAGTGCGGTGTTCTTCCTCGATGGAAGCGCCTTTGAGCGCCTCCAACAAGTTGTCCGGTGCCTCCGGTTGGACGGGGGCTACCGGCGTCACGGTCTTGCCCTTCTTGCGAAGGGGCCGCCTGCCGGACTCTGGAACCACTGCAGGTTCCGGCGTAGAGTCCGGCGCAAAGTCCGGGAGGCTGCCTTGCGGCGCCTCCGGAGCCTCCTCCTGATGGGTCCCTTTCTGGGATCCCACCTCGGCATCCTCATCGGCGCGAGGGGTGGAGGCAGTCGGGATGGAACCCACATCCGACGGAGCCAACGACCCGCTCGATGAAGCGGGGTGATCATCATCGGCCGGACTGTAGGCATTATGCGGAATTAGAAGGACACTATGTGACACAAAAGAAATTGCAGATCATTTAGGGATCCGGATACTTACGATCTCGCCTGAGGCCTGGGACTTGAGGGCCACTCTTCACCGCCAATGTTGGTGTTGGCGGAGCTGTCCGGGGGAATAGTTCTTCCCCTCTTGGACCCTTCGGCCTCCCCTGTTGGGGAAGCCTTCCTCTTCCTCTCTCCCCCTTCCGGGAGAGAGTCTTCTTCCTCCTCCTCGTCTTCGGGGGAGGAGTCTGCCTCGGAGTCTTGGGACACTGAAAGCGGGAACTCTTCGAGTTCCGTGGCCTACCTCTTGGCCTTCTTCTCGGCACCACGTATGGTGCGGAACCAGCTTCCCCTGCTAGACGGGCGTCCACTGGGTCTTCTGGCATGGGAGCCGGGCAGATGAGCTGCTCGGCCTTCTTCATCCACTTCTGTCAAAGGAGAAGGGAGATTAAAACCCGCTTAGGGTCGGATTATTAATAACAAGTGTCCCGTAAAGGGGTAGAATCACTTACCTCGTCGGCTGGATGCTGCGAGTGGAATCCGCGATCTTCCGTCGCGGATGCGGGAGCTTCGGCGCCCTTAAACAGCACCCTCCAGGCGCCTTCGTACGTTGTGTCGAAGAGCCCGCTTAGCGCCTGGTGCTGTTCCGGATCGAACTCCCACATATTGAATGCCCGTTCTTGGCATGGGAGAATCCGGCGGACGAGCATGACCTGGACCACGTTAACCAGCCTGAGCTTCTTGTTCACCAGCTTCTGGATACATGCTTGGAGTCCCGTCAGCTCCTTCGAATTACCCCACCGCAAGCCCTTCTCTTTCCAGGAGGTGAACTGCGTAGGGATACCAGATCTGAACTCGGGGGCCGCCGCCCACGTAGGGTCACGCGGCTCCGTGATATAGAACCACCCCGACTGCCACCCCTTGACGAATTCCACGAAGGCCCCTTTGAACCAAAGGACGTTGGGCATCTTGCCCAACATGGCGCCTCCGCACTCCGCTTGAGTGCCCTTCACCACCTTCGGCTTGACATTGAAGGTCTTGAGCCATAAGCCGAAGTGGGGCTGGATGCAGAGGAAGGCCTCGCACACGACGATAAACACCGAGATGTTGAGGATGAAGTTCGGCGCCAGATCATGGAAATCCAGGCCGTAGTAGAACATGAGCCCCCGGACAAAGGGGTGAAGTGGAAAGCCCAGTCCGCGGAGGAAGTGGGGAAGGAAAACGACCCTCTCATGGGGCCCCGGGGTGGGGATGAGCTGCCCCTCGTCGGGCAGCCGATGCGCGATGTCGCTGGAAAGGTATCCGGCGCTGCGCAGCCTTGTGATGTGCTCCTCCTTAACGGTGGAGGCCAGCCATTTGCCTCCCGCTCCGGACATGGTCGGAGAAGGTCGAGACGAGATGCGCGAACTTGGGCGTTGGAGCTCGAGTGCGAGGATATGGATAAGCAAAGGAGGAAGAAGGCGTAGGTGAAAGGGTGAATCCTTATCCCTTATATATAGGCGGATGAAACTATGCGTCCCCCACCAGCCTGGTAAAACTCGCTTATCTCCCAAGCGCCACCATAAATGGCGCGGTTGGGTTACCCACGTCCGTATTGATGAGAATTCCGGAATAAGGGGAACACGATCTCTGCTTCGACAAGACGTGCCAAGGAAACCGCTTCGCTAAACGCGCTGAGGCGGTATAATAAAAAACGATTCAAGTAAAGGCTTGGTAGTGGTGTGACGTCATGCCGCAAAATACGTCAGCAGATTGAGCTTGTGTACATTTTATTCTCTCTACGGTGGAATGTGGAATTTATTTTGCAGAGCCGGACACTATCCTGGTGTTCATGATCTTCTCTGGATTATTCAAAGGAGGAACCCGCCTTGCAATGCCGAACATTATCGCGCCGGACTTATCGTCATTGAAGCCAGGTTCAGGGACTCTTGAGGAGTCTGGACTAGGGGTGTCCGGACAGCCGGACTATCATCGTCCGCGGACTCCAAGACTACGAAGATACAAGATTGAAGACTCCGTCACGTGTCCGAATGGGACTTTCCTTGGCGTGGAAGGCAAGCTTGGCGTCTGGATATGTAGATCTCCTACCATTGTAACCGACTCTGTGTAACCCTAGCCCTCTCCGGTGTCTATATAAACCGGAGGGCTTTAGTCCGTAGGACATAACCTCCATTGCAACAATCATACCATAGGCTAGCTTCTAGGGTTTAGCCTCCTTGATCTCGTGGTAGATCCACTCTTGTACTACCCATATCATCAATATTAATCAAGCAGGACGTAGGGTTTTACCTCCATCAAGAGGGTCCGAACCTGGGTAAAACATCGTGTCCCTCGTTTCCTGTTAACATCCGCCTAGACGCACAGTTTGGGACTCCCTACCCGAGATCCGCCGGTTTTGACACCGACAGCGAGCACTGGGCTGTAGCTAAGCCCTCGAGCGGGAGGTCTGCTCTCCACTCGGTAGGATTTTCAAAAAACTTAGGCGAGCGCTGGGCTGCACCTAAGCCCTCGAGTGGGAGGTCTGCTCTCCACTCGGTAGGATTTTCAAAAACTTAGGCGAGCACTGGGCTGCAGCTAAGCCCCCGAGTGGGAGGTCTGCTCTCCACTCGGTAGGATTTTCAAAAACTTAGGCGAGCACTGGGCTGCAGCTAAGCCCCTGAGTGGTAGGTCTGCTCTCCACTCGGTAGGATTTTCAAAAACTTAGGCGAGCACTGGGCTGCAGTTAAGCCACAGAGTGGGAGGTCTGCTCTCCACTCGGTAGGATTTTCAAAAACTTAGGCGAGCACGGGGCTGCAGCTAAGCCCCCGAGTGGGAGGTCTGCTCTCCACTCGGTAGGATTTTCAAAAACTTAGGCGAGCACTGGGCTGCAGCTAAGCCCCCGAGCAGGAGGTCTGCTCTCCACTCGGTAGGATTTTCAAAAACTTAGGCGAGCACTGGGCTGCAGCTAAGCCCCCGAGTGGGAGGTCTGCTCTCCACTCGGTAGGATTTTTGCGGTGTCTTTCTGATGAATAAGGCATCAATCGACCTCGTCTTCCTTATGGAGAACACATTATACTTGTGGCGTAGCTCGGAAAGAGAGGATAGCAGTCGACCTGCACCTCGTCTTCCTTGCGGAGCGCATGTTGTCCTTGTGGCGTAGCTCGGAAGGAGAGGGTAGCAGTCGACCTGCACCTCGTCCTCCTTGCGGAGCGCACGTTGTACTTGTGGCGTAGCTCGGAAGGAGAGGGTAGCAGTCGACCTGCACCTAGTCCTCCTTGCGGAGCGCATGTTGTACTTGTGGCATAGCTCGGAAGGAGAGGGTAGCAGTAGACCTGCACCTCGTCCTCCTTGCGGAGTGCACATTGTATTTAAACTTAGGCGAGTGCTTGGACTGCAGCTAAGCCTCCGAGTGAAAGGCTGGCTTACCACTTGGTAGGATTTTGTTTAACTTAGGCGAGTACTTGGACTGCAGCTAAGCCCCCGAGTGGGAGGCTGGCTTACCACTCGGTAGGATTTGATTGAAACTTAGGCGAGTACTTGGACTGCAGCTAACCCCCGAGTGGGAGGCTGGCTCACCACTCGGCAAGATTTGATTGAAACTTAGGCGAAACGGATTCGCAGCTAAGCCCCCAAGTGGGAGGCTGGCTCACCACTCGGCAAGGATTTTTTTACAAACTTAGGCGAAACGGATTCGCAGCTAAGCCAGCCACTGAGGGGAAATTTTATTGAACAAATAAAAGTGACAACATTCATTGGGAAAATTATGACACTATTATCTTGTGAAACATGAACTACATAAGTGCTTTTATTACATTTCCGAGCGGATACTTAAGTGTAAAAGGGGCGGAGCAACTCCGCGTTCCAAGCTCGGGCTCGTCGATGTTGTGCTCGACGTTGTAAAGACGGTACGCTCCATTGTGGAGAATCTTGGTGACGATGAAGGGACCTTCGCAAGAAGGAGCAAGCTTGTGTGGTTTCTGCTGATCCACTCGGAGAACCAAATCTCCTTCCTAGAAGGCTCGACTCTTCATGTTTTTGGCGTGGAAGCGACGCAAGTCTTGCTGGTAAATGGTCGATCGGATCAGAGCCATCTCCCTTTCTTCCTCTAGAAGGTCGACTGCATCCTGCATTGCTTGTTCTGCTTCAGCTTCGGTGTAGAGCTTGACTCGAGGAGCATTGTGAAGCAGGTCACTCGGCAAGACCGCTTCAGCTCCGTAGACCAAGAAGAACGGAGTTCTCCCAGTCGACCGGTTAGGCGTAGTCCTTAACCCCCAAAGCACCGAGGGAAGTTCGTCGACCCATGCTCCAGCCGCATGCTTGAGATCATGCATCAGTCGGGGTTTCAACCCTTTGAGAATCAAGCCATTGGCCCGCTCTGCTTGTCCATTCGACTGAGGATGGGCGACTGAAGCATAGTCGACTCGTGTGCCTTGAGATGTGCAGAACGCTCTGAATTCTTCCGAGTCGAAGTTTGACTCGTTGTTAGTGATGATGCTGTGTGGGACTCCATATCTGAATATCAATTCTCTGATGAAGCTGACAGCAGTACCGGCATCAAGGTTCTTGATGGGTTTAGCCTTGATCCACTTGGTGAACTTGTCGACTGCTACCAGCACATGTGTGAAGCCGCTACTACCTATTCTTAAGGGTCCAACCATATCCAACCCCCATACTGCGAAGGGCCAGACGAGTGGTATGGTCTTTAAAGCTGATGCAGGCTTGTGTGACATATTGGAGTAGAATTGACATCCCTCACACTTGTCGACTATCTCGTTTGCCATTTCATTCGCTCTTGGCCAGTAAAATCTGGCTCGGTATGCTTTGGCCACGATGGTCCGAGAGGACGCATGGTGGCCACAGGTCCCCGAGTGGATGTCATCAAGGATTATTCGACCTTCTTCTGGCGTTATGCATTTCTGACCAACTCCAGTTGCGCTTTCTCTGTACAACTGCCCCCTTATCACGGTAAAGGCTTTAGATCAGCGAACGATCTGTCGAGCCTCTTCCTCGTCCTCCGGGAGCTCTTTCCTCAAGATATACGCAATATATGGTACTGTCCAATCGGGAGTGATCACTAAAGCTTCCATGATCAGGTCGACCACTGCTGGAACTTCAACCTCAGTCGGATCTGTGATACTCTTGGGCTGCGGAGCTTCTTCGGTAAAAGGATCTTCTTTGACTGATGGAGTATGGATATGCTCCAAGAACACATCACTGGGAATGGCTTCTCTCTTGGAACCTATCTTCGCCAAATCATCATCCGCTTGATTTTTTAGTCGGGGTATATGGTGGAGCTCTAACCCTTCGAATATCTTTTTAAGCTTCCTCACTGCATTGCAGTATCCAGTCATGGCTGGGCTTCTAACGTCCCACTCCTTCATCACCTGATTGACCACCAAATCTGAGTCGCCATAAACCATAAGGCGACGGACGCCGAGTGAAATGGCCATGCGCAACCCATATAAAAGTGCTTCATATTCTGCTTCATTATTGGAGGAATCAAAGTGGATCTGGAGCACATATCTGAGCTTATCTCCTCGGGGGGAAACCAAAACTACCCCAGCACCGGAACCATTTAACATCTTAGAGCCATCAAAGAACATGGTCCAATGCTCCGAGTGAACTTGAGTCGGCTGCTGTTGTTCAATCCACTCGGCAAGGAAATCTGCTATCACTTGGGACTTAATGTATTTCTTTGCCTCAAACTTGATATCAAGGGGAAGGAGTTCAATCGCCCATTTTGCCACTCGACCGGTTGCATCTCTCATTGTGCGAAATCTCTCGAAAGTGGGCGTCACGACGATCGTAATGGAATGATCAGAGAAATAATGAGCAACCTTCTTCGTGGTCATATAGATCCCATACACAAGCTTCTGATAATGAGGATATCTTTGCTTCGATGGAGTCAAAACTTCAGAGAGATAATACACTGGGCGCTGAACTTTGAAGGCTTTCCCTTCTTCTTCCCGCTCGGCCGTAAGCACTGTACTGACGACTTGTCCTGTGGCTGCAATATAAAGCAACAGAGGCTCTTTGCTGATTGGAGCAGCAAGCACCGGCTGGGTGGAGAGCGAGCTTTAGCTCGGCAAACGCTGCATCAGCTTCGAGTCCACTCGAACTTGTGCGCCTTCTTCATCGACCGGTAAAGAGGCAATGCCTTTTCACCGAGGCGAGAGATGAATCAACTTAACGCGCCAAGCATCCAAAGAAGCTTCGGACATCGTGCACCCGCAGGTATGCTTTCATTCGAGTATAGTGCCAACTTTTTCGGGTTAGCGTCGATTCCTCGCTCGAAACGAAAACCGAGTAACTTTCCACCAGAACTCCGAATGTGCACTTTGATGGATTGAGCTTGATATCATACCTCCTGAGATTAGCAAATGTTTCAGCGAGGTCACTCAACAGGTCGGAACCCTTTCGTGATTTGACCACAATATCATCCATGTACGCTTCCACGTTCCGACTGATTTGAGTGCGTAAACACTTCTGAATCATCCTCATGAACGTGGCTCCGACATTCTTGAGGCCGAATGGCATGGTGACATAGCAGAAGCACCCGAATGGAGTGATGAAAGCTGTTTTGATCTCATCGGGTCCATACAGACGGATCTGATGGTACCCAGAATAGGCGTCTAGAAAAGACAATCTCTCACATCCCGCAGTTGAGTCGACAATTTGGTCGATGCGAGGGAGAGGAAAATGATCTTCCGGGCAGGCCCGATTGATATGTTTGAAATCAATGCACATGCAAAGTGACTTGTCCTTCTTGGGGACCATGACGACATTGGCGAGCCACTCGGAGTGGTATATCTCTCAGATAAATTCTGCCGCCAACAGTCAAGCCACCTCCTCGCCAATGGCCTTTCCCTTCTGGACGGCGGACCATCGAAGATGTTCTTTGACAGGTTTTGCTTTTGAGTCGACTCTAAGGCGATGCTCAGCCAGCCCCCTGGGAACACCCGACATGTCAGCAGGCTTCCATGCAAAGATGTCCCAGTTCTCACGGAGGAACTGGATGAGCGCTTCTTCCTATTTAGGGTCGAGTGTTGTGGAAATATGAGTCGGAGCTGCGTTGGGGTCGGTCGGGTGAATGTGAACGGGCTTCGTCTCACCAGACGACTGAAACGCCGATTCCGTGGCGGGCTTCTTGGCCCACAACAAATCACTCGGATCTGCATTTTTGTTGTACTCCTCTAGCTCTACCACTGTTATCTGGGAATCGGCAATCTTCGAGCCTTTCTAAAAACACTCTTCTGCCTTCTTTCGATTGCCAGTGATAGTGATCATGCCTTTGGGGTCGGGCATCTTCAGTTTGAGGTACATGTAACATGGTCGAGCCATGAACCGTGCATAAGCTGGCCTCCCCAAAATAGCGTGGTAAGCGCTCTGAAAATCCACGACTTCAAATGTCAGCCTCTCTTTGCGGAAATGCTTCGAGTCGCCGAACACCACGTCTAGAGCTATTTGGCCGAGTGACTCAGCCTTCTTTCCAGGTATAACTCCATGAAAACTCATGTTGTTGGTGCTGAGTCTGGACATCGGAATGCCCATTCCTTTTAGCATCTCCGCATACAATATGTTCAGTCCACTACCACCATCCATCAGCACCTTCGTCATTCGAGTGCCTTCAACGACCGGGTCGACCACCAAAGCTTGCCTCCCAGGGGTGGCTATATGAGTCGGATGATCGGACTGGTCGAATGTAATGGGAGTTTGAGACCATCTCAGATAGCTTGGTGTCGTCGGGGCGACCATATTTACCTCACGGTTGATAACCTTCAGTCGACTTTTGCTCTCCACATCAGCAAAAATCATTAGGGTGGAATTAACATGAGGATATCCTCCATCACTGTTCTCCTTGTCCTCAGCCTTGTCCGACTCCTTTTCCTTGTCCTTGGGCTGTTTTCCTTGGAACTGCTGGATCAAGAGCCGCATCAAGAGTGGTATGTTTCGGTAGATGAAGTTACCCTCTTCGTCTTTCTTCGTGTGGATGTGACACAGCATATCCATCACGTCATTTCCTTCCTTATCCTTCACCTTCTTGGGGTTCCAGGATCCTTTGGGCTTCCCCTTGAATTTGCCCTGAGTCATGGCCAGAGCTTCTCCAGGAGCCGCTGGCTCGGCTTTCCGCTTCTGCTTCCGACTGGAATTTCCTTTTTCCGACTGATTCGGCTTGTACTTGCCACTCCGGAGTCGATCCTCTTCCTCACCATTGGCGTACTTGGTGGCGATTTCCATCATTCAACTCAGGGTCATATCTCTGGTCCGACCAAACTTCAAACTTAACTCTCTGTTCTTGACGCCATCCTTGAAGGCGCAAACTGCCTGATGATCAGACACGTTCTCCACTGTATGATGCAAAGTGATCCATCTCTGTATGTAATCTCTCAGGGTCTCATTCGACTTCTGTACGCAGACTTGTAGCTCTGTCAATCCAGCTGGTCACTTGCAAGTCCCCTCGAATGTCCTGACGAACACTCGGGAAAGATCTTCCCAAGTGGAAATGCTGCTAGGAGCTAACTGATTCAACCACGCCCTGGCCGAACCTTCCAACATGCGTGGTAAGTGTTTCATGGCCACCTCATCATTACCGCCGCCGATCTGTACCACCACTCGGTAATCTTCAAGCCAGGTTTCAGGCTTGGACTCACCGATGAACTTACTTACCCCAGTTGCCAACCTGAAATTGGGGGTATCATCGCTGCTCGATGGCTCGCTAAAACATTCGGACTGAAACATGAACTCGATCGCTAGTGGGCGATCTCTGTCATGGCCACCTCGATGAGCTCGTTCGGTCGACCGCACCTTGCACGATGATGGATCTCGCGTCAAAGCCTGGTTCCCTGGGGTCGACCGGAACTCGTCGCCCAACACTGTGCTGGTGCCTATCATCTTGCTGCCGATGAGCGTAAGACCCACCCCTTGGGGGAGGAGTGGGCACTCGACGCCGATCATCACGGTCGAATCGGTCATCATATTGGTCACGTCGACCTTCGCGTCCCTCACGCCGCGGAGGCGATCTTGGGCTATGAGCCGACTGAACTGTATTCGCAGCGACGGATCAACTGTGAATCCTATTACGCGACTGTGACATAGCTGAATTCTGATCTCCGGCTGCTCAAAGCAAATCCCTGATCTGCATCAACCCTCTTCCAGCCTCCGACTGAGAGGGCTGAATTGACTCTGCTATACGGGCTGCAGCTGCTAGATTTTGAATCGGGGTTCGATATACCTGAGTATGTTGCGGAAAGAGTTGACGTCGACTGGAGTCAGGTACTCGTTGCCGCGCACGTTCGTCGAGTGCTCGCCGGAGGTTCTCCAGTCGAGCGCGTTCAACCAATTTGACCATATGTGCCTCCTCCAAGGCGCGAGCTTCGGGAGTTTCTCCTGCGATGGGAGTATGCAGGGCATCCATGTTCCGGCGACGAAGATCTTCCCTCTGCAGGGAAGTGAGCGGCTCGGGCTGATATTCCTCGTGGGCCTGCACAGGGTCGCCTCCACCATCTATCCCGTTGGTGCGGGGGAAGCCAGGAGGGCTACGAGGACCGTTGACCATCAGAACCTCCGCCGCCGGATCACTGCTGTCGCACTCGGATGCAGTCTCTACGGAGCCAGTCGACAGATCGAACATGCCGTAGAGAGATTCGTCGGGCTCGATTGCCGCGACCTAGGGGGTGGCCGATTGGCGAGCCACTGCGTGTCTCACGCCCCACTGAAGCCTCGACCGACCGAGCGCTTATACCTGGCGGGAGACAGGAGGAGGATTTACACGGAGTCGACCGATACGGAGTCGACGGTTGCCACAGCGGGACGCCGCGGACACATGCCCGAAAATGCGTCGCACCGCGGACGGGGAGCGCGTCGGTGTCGAGTGGAGCCTCCTGGAGCCAAGCGGAGTCGTCGCCGATGAAAGTGAGCGCGCCGAGACGGATCTCGTGGCCCTCGACCAGAACTCCGCCAAAAACCATGATGAAGGCAATTGGAACAATTGCAACTTCTCCAAAAATCGCTAAGACACCTGCCCCACGGTGGGCGCCAACTGTCGTGGTTCTAAGTCTGACAGTAGAATGGGGGGTAGGTATGGAGAGGCAAGATCCTGGCTATGGAGCAGTTGTACAGACAAGGGATTTACGAGTTCAGGCCCTTCTCGGAGGAAGTAATAGCCCTACGTCTCGGAGCCCGGAGGCGGTCGACTGGATTATGTGTGCGTAGGTTACAGGGGTGCGAACCCTTTACACTGAGGAGGGGGGTGGCTTATATAGTGTCTGCCAGACCCCTCCGGCCCTCAGTTATGCAGGGTTTAAAGTACATAAAGGTTTGGCGTTACTGGTAACGCCCTACATAAAGTGTCATCATGGCCATAAAGACTACTTAATTACAGACCGTTTGGATACAGAGTGGCTCTTGATCTCCTGGTGGTCGAGTGAGTGTTCGTGGTCGAGTGTCTTCGAGTCTGTCGAGTGGAATCCCTCTTGGTCGACTGGAAGGCAGCTTCTTCTGAAGATGTCCTTGGGGAGGGTACTTTGGACAGGCCCGTGACCCTACCCTAGGTACATGACTTCATCACACTCTACACAACATCTTCCACCAGCCTCTCTACCTCCGGGAACCACTTCGTCAATGGACATCATCAACACCAAATCCTGAGCAGAACCATTGACATAGAATTAGGAGCCATTGGCTGCTGAACAAGATCAAGATTGCCATGGTGTTCAGACCTTTATACATCCGATAGATAGACATGTCATGTAGGCATATGTTACCTTTGCTCCATGTGGAAAACTTGTGACAAACCATGTGGACTATTTCATCTATGAAACCAATTAAAAAATCATGGTTAAAATGAAGAAGATTATAAATGGCTAATGCAGTTCTGTTAAAATATGATAAGTCAAGGGAGCCACCATTGTGTCGCAACCTGAAGCATTCCATCAAAGATAATCCCTGCACCTCCTAAAATTTGAAAAGAGCAGAGCATCACTGAAGCAAGGAGCTAAATGGTACTCTTACTTAAAAATTGAACAAACGAAAAAAATTGATCACTGAAATAACGAAATGAAATATGATAGCTATCATTTCTGATACTGGGAAGCTACAAAATAGAAAACTACATTTAGATGGGAACAATCAAATATCCTAAACTGTGGAAATATTATAGCTATGGTTTCATCTTTTTTTCTCTTCATGTCATTATGAACTCTTGTATCTCTCCTTCTATTGTGCTCGGTTGCTTCCGGGTTTGTTGTGAATTCCAAGTTGAAACTGTGTTATCTTCTCCAATAGCTCCTCCATGGTTTCGTACCCCTTGATGATCAGAAAATTGTAAGGAAGCTATGCCGACTTATCAGCGATGATGGTAGAATGATTAGGAAGATCGTTAAGCGTGTGGCACCTGGAATAGATAAGAATGCTTCGGATCGTTGAGCCATCTCTGGATTTCCTCTTGTTCATGTCAGATGCAACCTTTACTTCTCCCACATTCTCACCTTATGTCTATTAGTACAAGTTAAAGTGAAACTCAATCCCTCTGCCCCAAAAATTGCATAGCCAACATTTCAAGACGATGAAGTTAATATAAATGTTTGGTTACAGAGTTCAAATCCAGCAGGGATAACCTCATCTTCCATGTGACTTTTTAGGCATAAGCTATATTCATATGACAAAGCAGATGAGACCTTGACCAAATTCAAGGAAATTACTATCTGTTATTTCCTTGCATGAAAATTACCAGAAGTTGTAGGCCTAGAGACAACACCGTACACCATTCAGAGTTCAATTACAGTATGAATGAGTACATGCCTAAATTCCAAACACCAATACACACCACGTGAGTTAAACATGCAGTATATTTCTGACTACACATACACAACACTAAGATGTACACTACCCAGATAAATATCTAAAGCATCAAAATTGCATACCTCGACAAGCTTGAGAGCCGAAATCACTCTGCAAAGAAAACCCCAAATGAGAAAAAACTACTTAGTGCAAGTTAGTCAGGCAGAGCACATGCGCAAGAAGCGAGTAGAACTCATGCAAAAGAAGCTGTATAAGGACGTACGTACCCGACAACACGACGGCAACCGTGAAGCACTGGTAGCAGTTGAATGTCCGCCGCAACACGTGATTGTTCACACACATCTCCTCAAATATGAGGGCAGCGGGCGGTGGGTGGAGACAGGGGACGATTGAGACGAGCGGTGGTGCAGGGTGGTTTTTCTAGGTGCGTGTGTGGGGGTGGGGACTAAAAAATGGACGAAAGTGGTGGGACGAAAAAAAACATGGAGACTATTCTACCAACAGAGATATTAGGAGTAGAGATTAATTATGATATAATAACTCACCCACGAATTTCAGCAAGGTTGTTGGTGAGTTCATGGACATACGAGTAATCGAGATTTCTCATGGCTACCCATTATTTTCGCTTGAAAGATCTTCACATGTAGGCGGAGCCGTCCCTTTTGAAAATTGGATCTTTAGTCCTTACGAGCGTTCTTTCTATCTACTATTATCTAAAAAT